>OZ030019.1:38032500-38682500 GCA_964023405.1 Apodemus agrarius | reverse complement strand
AGTCACTGTTCTATTGCTGTGAAGAGACACCATGCCCATGGCAGCTCTTATAAAAGAAAGCATTTCCTTGAGGCAGGCTTAAAGTTTTGAGGTTTACTCCATGATCATCATGGCAGGAAGCCTGGGGGCATGCAGGCAGACACGGTGCTGGAGAGGTAGCTGAGAGTTCTGTATCAAGAGCTACAGGCAGCAGGAAGAGAGAGACACTGGGCCTGGTCCGGGCTTTTGAAACTTCAAAGCCCACCTCTGCCCTCTAATCCTTTCCAATAATGCTACACCCTGAGCATTCAAATATATGAACTTCCGGGAGCCTTCTTACCAAAACCACCACAGTATAGTAAAGGTACAGTCTCCATCCCCACAGGGATTTTGAGATGTTCTCTAAGATGCCCCATGGGGCTTTTAGGTTAAATGATTAGAACAGAAACAAACAAACAAACAAACAAACAAAACAAAACGCAAAACTTCCTGTGCACTGTTTTCTTAGAGTTTTATTTCTATGAAGAGACACCATGATCACAGCCACACTTCTAAAAGAAAACTTTTGACTGGGGCTGGCTTACAGTTCAGAAATTCAGTCCATTATCATGGCAGGAAGCATGTTGGCTTGCAGGCAGATGTGGTGCTGGAGAGGTAGCTAAGAGTTCTACATCTGGATTAGTAGACAGCAGGAAGAGACAGATACACGAGGCCTGGCTCAAGCTTCTGAGATCTCAAAGCCCACCCCAGGGACACACTTCATCCCACAAATCCACACCTACTCCATCAAGGCCACACCTCCTAATAATGCCCTTCCCTATGGGCCTATTGGGGGCCATTTGTACCACTACAACTCGTGTGTTCCTGATTTAGTTAAATTATTCTATTTAATCCTCAAAACAAGCCAACAAGTGAGCACAGTTATTTGCTGGGCCTGTCATAACAGAATACCATGAACTAGGTAGGTTACCACAGTGATACTCACTCCTGCATAGTTCTAGAGCCTGGAAGCCAGCGGTCAAGTGTAGTTAGAGATGGTTCTTTCTAAAGGATGAGAAAGCCCACCCATGCCTCTTCCCCAACTTCTCGTGCTTTATTGGCAGTCTACGGTATTATTCATAGATCGCTGCCTTTGTCCTCATGTGGTGTTCTCCTCTTCCCATGAGTCTCTTTATAAGAGAGCTGTTCATATTGAACTAAGGACCCCTGTTCCATTATGATAATGAGCTCAGGATCCCCTTCTGCATTGTGACGTGTGTTCGTCTTTACCAGTTATACTCATCAGATGCCCTACTCCCAAGTAAGGTCATATGAAGACGCCAGTGCCTGGTTCTGCAAGGACACCATTTCACTTATTCAGAGGTAGGGAAACAGACCTGGAAAGGTTATGTTGACACAGATAGTTGTGACCAAACTGCCTGGCAAAAGGCAATTTAAGGAAGGAAGGAAGGAAAGAAGGAAGGAAGGAAGGAAGGAAGGAAGGAAGGAAGGAAGGAAGGAAGGTAGGTTGGTTATTTGGCTAAAGGGTTTTAGGATCTAGTCACCGAGGCTGGAAAACATGGCAATGGAAACGTGAGGCAAACTGGTCACAATGCGTCTGCGTCTGTGTCTGCGATCGGGAAACTGGGCGGTGAATGCTGGGGTGCAGCTCACTTCCTCCTTTTCGTTCCGCCCACTGGACGGTGGTCCGTGGGACACACTCAATGAGGCCATGGACACAGGGCAATGGCTGGCAACGGCTCAGCTCCCAGTCTCTCCTTTGCCTCAACTGCACAAGATAGAACTCTAAGCCACAGTCAGGCTCGTACATCTGGACCTAATTCACTCAGTTGATGCTATTAACTCACCAGAAATAGCATTTCCTTAGGAACTGGGGTAAGGAGGTGGATGGCCAGAAGCAATGGAGATCTAGGGCAAGCTGTCTGCCTCTCGCTGCTTTTCAAGTGAACACTATTGGCTTTTGGTACAACTCAGTTCCTCCTGTCCTCTTGGGCAGTTCCTGTCCATTTGCAGGAAACTTCCTGCCCTAAGAGGCAAGACACCATGTACCCAGTCATTGCTCAATCCCAGCTCACAGCATTTCCAGGCTCTCTCTGAAGGGCGGTTTCAGCCCTGGTTGAGACGACTGGTGATCCCAGCAGGACTCAGAACATCCCCTACTTTTGAGGGACCTCCCCATAGGAACTGGTTCACAGATGGCCCCCTCCACGGTGCTGCTGGTCTATCCTCAACGATTCTTGACCCCTGGATTAACTGCTTGGCTTGCCTAGCCCTACCATCAAGATTCCCCTTGGAACTGGCTTAACTCCACGGCAGTTACAGACGGAAGGAACAGACTCTCATCGGGAAAGGTAACACTGGGAGTCGTCAAAAACACACAGTAAACAAGACTCTAAAAATAAACACTTTGGGCGAACAATAGCTCCTCAAGCGACACCTTCATTTGCATCCTCTGACTCTAGAAAAGCCCCAAATGCGGTTGTAATATCACACACTGGTGGAATCTGTTGGGTAGCTCTGGGCGGTGATGCAAACCACAGGTGGTCACGTGACAGCTGGGCTTTAACTCCTCCCTTTGGGAGGGACTGCTGTGGTTTTTGTTGTTGTTGTTGTTTTTGTTTTTTCTTCTTCACTGATGAAAGTCCTAAGTATCAGAATGAGTAAACGTCGTTATGCAGTGGACATTGTTTGACACAGACTGATTATCTGCTCACTAATGTGGGTTTGTTAGAAGTAGGAAAAGCCTAAGTGAATACTACAGTGGGTTTAACTGTTGCTCTAAAGTTCCCCTCAAATGCAAGAGTTTACAAAAGAGAAAAAAAAACTGCAACTGTTGCCAAGAGAAACAGAGAAGCTCATGTCTTCCAAACGCAGGCTTTGGTGTAGCACAAGGCTTGCTTTACTTTCAGATAAACTGTCATTGAAGCAAAAGCAAGATATAAGAAATGTGAGCCTCTCTTTCAACGCTACCCATTGTGCGGGAGAGTCACAAACAGGAAAGCCAGGAGCCCCACGGTCCTCTCAAAGAAATATGAAAGTTGGTGTTTTGAAATAGAACTTATCAAACTGCCCGAGTGATATCTATGCTTGAAATCCAACTGGATCTCCATCCCCTTCCAAACACGTCTTTCTTCTCAGTGGTGAGAATTACCTCACCTGGAGGTCACACAGCAAAAAAGTTTCAGAAGGCTTTTCATATGAATGAAGCCGCTTTCCTCACGGCAGATGGGGAAGCTGCCCTCCCCAGGGCTTGGGCAATGCACTGTGGGGAAGGAAACCGCCCCCCAGGCGGTGTGATTGCTCAGAGCTAAGGCGGCTCCGTGTGTCCTAGGCTGTGAGGCTCCGTGTGTCCTAGGCTGTGAGTGCCTCCAGCTCCCTGCCTTCCCACAATGCAGTACCTCGACCCTGAGGAGCTCCTGGTGGATGAAGAGGATGACATTTTTGGTGAAGGTAAACACACCTCTCTGGCAGGAGCCAGGCTGGTCTGCTCTAGGGTGGGAACCTTTCAAGTGGTTTGTACACAGGACTTAAGGATTTTGAACCAGAGAAGACAGCCATTCTGAGTGAGGTGGTCATAACGACGCACCAGGCAGGGAAAGGACATTGCCGTTCAGAGGTTGCTCCAAAGAGTTTGGTTTTAAAGGATTACAGCTAAGTAAAGATCTGCTGTGGGCCAGAAAAGGGAACTGAGATCTTATACTTTGTCCCTCATGTGTGTGCCCTTTGATGACATCCCAAGGGCAGGCTGGCACAGAACGCTGTACGTGTCGGGCCCTGGGGTAGGAACTGAATGAATGGGGCGGAAGGCTTCTCCTGGTGACCAGCCAACCCCCCACCCCCACCGCCTCTCTTCTTAGATCCTTCTCCCTCCTCCCTCCCTCCTTCTATTTGGCTGCCCCCCCCCTTGTTCTGTCACACTCGTTTGTTAGCCTGCTCTTCCGTTTTCTTTTCCTTGTGTGTGTGGGGGGGTGGGGTGGGGGGTGCAGTTGAACCCGGGGCCACACCTGAAGTCCTCTGGGGTTGCTTAGCTCTCCACCTCGAGTCACAGACCTCCAGTTAACCGTAGGCTTAGTGTTTGAAACAGGTAGGTTTGACCTCCAGACGTCTTATTCTAATGCTGCAACCAGATGGACCATAGACAAAAACCTTTCTAGAATTGCATAAATGGATGGGAATAGAGACTGAGGGACCTCAGATTTTTCATCAAATACCTTGCTTGTTTTTTTGTTTTTTGTTTTTTGTTTTTTGTTTTTTTAAGTCTGTCAAGTAGTATAAAAGGATACTTGGGATGTGCGGCTGCACCCTGTCTCCTAGATATTACAAGTTCAACCAGGTAAGAATAAAGTGTGTGTTCTGAGAAGGCCCGTGCTCCAGCCTTCTAGGATATGTTTGCTATCCACACTTATTTTGTTTTAGCCATAGACACATTTAAAATCGGAATTTATGACTGTGGCATGGTGACACATACTTGTAATCCCAGCACTGGCTGGTGGACGCTGGAGGATCAGGAGTCAAGGGCATCCTCATCTACAAAGGACACTGAGGCTAGCCTGAGCTACGAGAGACACTGTGTCATAAGAAAATGTAAATGATGTCGTACAATAATAATGTAGGCCGGGCATGTTGGCACACCTCTAATCTCAACACTTTGGATGCAAAGGTAGGAGTTCAAGGCCAGCTTGGGCTGTATAGTGTGACCTTGTTAGGAAAAAATAAGTAAAGACAAAAACAAAGTAAAATCATGTTTGGGGCTTTTCTCACAATTGATATCATGTGAGGGATTCCTGTAGAGCTGCTGGTGACCAAGGTTTCCGTCTGCTGCTTCGCTTGAAGTCAGGCCTTAGGCTCTGATCTTTGACTTTCCCTCCTGGAGTTGGTGGTTACTTACTTAGAAACCAGTTTAACAATTACAACTAGAAAGATTCACCTACTTTGGATAATCTCAACATTTTCAGCCACTTTTCCCTCCAGGGGTGACATTCTAAAATGTCCAGTCCACATTTTCCTATCCAAGGGGATTTTTTTTTTCTCTTTTTCTATCTGGGTCTGGCGCTGAAGAGCACCATCTACAGGTTAGTTCACAACCCTGGATCAGGCATGGGACCATCCTGAAAGGAAGGCTGATTAGCAAGACCTTCGCGAGGCAGCGCTCCACGAACCTGCAGATCTTTCTGCCGAGCACTCATTGTTAATTAGTATTTTATGTGTACGGGTTGTTTATGTGCATCTATGTCTGTGTACCTCATGCCTGATGTCTGTGAAGAGCTGAAGAGAGTGTCTGATCCTCTGGCGTGGACTTAACAGACAGTTGTGAGATGCCAGTCTGTGCTGGCAATCAAATCCACGTCCTCTAGATCAGTGGGTGAACACCACCCCACCCACACCCACACCCACCCACACCCACCCACACCCACCCACACCCACCCTCACACACACACACACACACACACACACACACACACACACACGCTGGTCCCCCTCAACGCCATTATTTTATTCTCAGTGACCGGTGTCATTTCAGTCCAGCTTTCCACTTGAATTCTAGTTCTGTCTCGCAGAGGTTTTGCAACGTTTGCATTGAAACTTCTGTTTTCTCAATGGCAGCGTGAGAGTGCAGCAGCTATGTGGTCGGACCGATTAGCTTCACGGAAGGGCCCTCACTATCTGTCTTGTTCTTCCGTGGATCATACTGTCCCACTCACTCCTTAGAGACTAGAGCCAATCCTTCGGGAACACCAGCCAGTGCGCTTTTTTTTTGGTTTTTACAGTCACGGCTCGCTGCTAGTTCATGTGGGATCTGGTTTTTAAGTCGGATCTCACTTTAAGAAGTGCTGTGAAGGCTCTGCCTGGGTTTTACCCATTAATCTGCTTCGTGACCTCAAACAGATTGTCTAACCCCTTGTTCTCCCGTTTACTCACTGGGCAAATGGAGCACAAACCTCCTAGGACTGTGTGCAGATTGAATCCTATTACAGGGAAGTACTTAGAATAGTACTCCGTGAACAGTAATGTACTTACTGCTGCGTTTGCAAATATACACTCATGTAATAGGATGGGGATTCTGTTGTCCCCTGTCACGTATAGTTGCAGGAATATGGGCAGGTCATTGATCCCCTCTTGTTTTGTTTCTATTTTGCTGTTGAATTACTTCGGCGAGCATACAGAGGATGGGCTTTTGTTTTCGCACACTTGTGTATATTGTATTTGGCTCCTCCTGTGGGTCCCTCCGCTTTCCCTCAGCCCCCACTTTAGCTCTCTTGGCTGAGACATCATTTCTAAACCCCTCAGCTCTTGGTCTGACCTCACCTCCAGTGCATTTTCACCCGGAGTGCATGACCACCCAGGTTTCCCCCGGCTTTCTGCTCTCTGACCTGTGGGAGAGCGCAGTGTAGTCCCGCACAGTGAGAGTCTCTTCCCACGCACAGAAGGGAGCCACTCAGGAAGCTTGTTGTTAGGGCAACCCCGTGTCTTTCCAGCTGGCACGCTTTTTTTTTTTTTAAAGGAAACATCTTTCCCCTAAAAATACAGGTTCACAGGTTTTGTACAGATGCAGAAAGACCTGGAAAAGAAAAAAGAAAGCAAGTAGTGCTTACAAGGTGTTTGCTCGCCTCCTCTCTGAGATCCTGCTTGTTCTCTGTGGTTAGAGAAAATGTTAAGTTTCACAGAGCTAAGAAGCATGGGGTGCTGCTCTGCTGTTTGTGTGTGTGTGTGTGTGTGTGTGTGTGTGTGTGTGTGAGAGAGAGAGAGAGAGAGAGAGAGAGAGAGAGAGAGGGAGGGAGGAAGGGAGGGGGAGAGAAAGAGAGGGAGGGATGGAGGGAGGGAGGGGGAGAGAGAGAGAGAGAGAGAGAATGTTTACCTACACATAACACCCAAGATTTTTTTCCACAACTCTAATTCTCCCTCCCTCCTCCCCTGCCCTCCCTCTCTCTCTCTTCCCTCCCTCCTCCCCCCCCCCACACATACACATACACCGTTAAGAATGCTTTCTAGACATCCACAACCACCTTGTGTCTTTGGAAAACAGTTACTCTCAGGCCATGAACTTTCTTAGAAAAGTGGGTGATTTGATGATCAAGGCATTGAAGGGTTGTAATCTAACAGCGGGCACGACTGCCTGCTGCTTCTTGTGGCTTCGTGCTCATCGAATCAAAGAGCGTTCATTCGTTCATCCGGGCCATTGCTAGGGCAGTCCTGACAGTGGCAGCGGGCACCGCTGGACGGACTTTCAGAGGAGAGAACACTAATCCTGCGGGAAGACTCCGTTCTCAGGTGGCAGTCAGTCGGCCTGTTAGCATGAACACTGCACCCCCGCAGTCGCTGGTCGCCTCCTGTTTTAGAAGCCCCAGCTTCTGCTTCCATTTTCAGAACTGCTCAACGGCTGCAGTCCAGGGTGATGATTAGAACAGTAAAACAACGCGAGTTCCCAAAGTGTGTGCAAAGTATCGCTAGGGCTCTTATATTCCCATAGCTCTTGAGATCTCAAAGACCATATCCAACTGCAAAAGTTTTGCTAGCTCTTTCTGTTCCCAGAGCTGGTAGACCACATGGGGTACCAGCAGGGGTACACATCTCTCCTACCCTCGAGGGGCTTCTTTGGTCTCCTCCAAGAAGGCTTCTGGGTATATCCTTGTTCCAGGGTAGGATGATACCCAAGGGGTACCTCCTCCTTCTCAGAGGAGGAGAGGGGAAGGGGCTTGTGAGGAGGGATGGGGGCTTTGGTAGGAAGGTAAAGTGAATACATAATTTAAGAGGAGGAGAAGGCTTCTATATAGAGAGGAACTGGATGCCTATAGCACGTAAGAGACTGACAGGTGTTTGGAACAACCACTCATTTTTAAAAAAAAATAAGTATCATCTTTCCCCAAGACAGTCAGTCTTGGGGCTGGAGAGATGGCTGGGGGGGGGGGGCGGCGTTAGGAGCACTTCCTGTTCTTGCAAAGAACCCAGGTTCAATTCCCAGCACCCATATGATGGCTCACAACCACCTGTAACTCCAGGACCAGATGTTTTGACACCCTCTTCTGGCAGGGACACACGTGGTATGTAGACAAAATACCCATACATATAGTTAGACTAGAGATTTAAAAGGCAAAAAGAAAGAAAGTTGGTCTGTGTGCTTTCCCTTCCAAAGGAAATTTTACCTCAGAGCAAAAGGCTCTCAAAATGTATCAACAATTTGTAATTAGGATGCAAGCCAAGTTTTGCCTCTCTATGTAGAGCGTTTATAAAACTACATGGTTTCCCACTCCAAGAAAAGGAGCCCAGCCCTGACACTACTGGAGGGTCATGACTCAGACTGGATAGCCCAGAGACCTGGCATAGAACCAAAGATACCCAGAAAAACAAACAAACAAAACAAAACAAAACAAAACAAAACAAAAAACTAATGCAATCATCCCTAGTGCTATTCTGCAGTGCTCATGAATTGGTGCCTACCCCAGTAGCCATCTGAGGGGCTTCATCCAGCAGCTGCTGGAAACAGAGACAGAGACACAAAGCCAAACATTAGGTGGAGCTCAGAGAATCCTGCAGAAGATGGGGAGGAAGGATTGTAGGAGCCAGAGAACTCAAGGGCATCACAAGAAAACCCAGAGAATCGGCCAGCCTGGGCTCTAAGGGGCCCACAGAGCCTGAACCACCAACCAGGGAGCATGCAGGGGGCTGGCCTAGGCCCTCTGCATGTATGTTACAGTTGTGTAGCTTGATCTTCTTGTGGGACTCCTAGCAGTGGGAGTAGGGGCTGTCTGTGACTCTTTTCCTGGCTTTTGGGACCCTTTACCTCATACTGGATGGGTCTTGCCCAGCCTTACTACCAGGGGAGGTGCCTAGTCTTACAGCTACATGATATGCCGTGTTTGGTTGATATCCAAGAGGGTCAAGAGAAATGGAGGAGGAATGGGGGTGGTGGCAAAGGGGAGGTGGGGGCAGGGACTAAAAGGAGAGGAGGGAGGGAAAACTACAGCTGAGATATAAAATGATGGGGCTGGAGAGATGGCTCAGCGGTTTAGAGCACTGACTGCTCTTCCGAAGGCCCTGAGTTCAAATCCCAGCAACCACATGGTGGCTCACGACCATCCTGGCGCCCTCTTCTGGAGTGCCCGAAGACAGCTGCAGTGTACTTACATATAATAAATAAATCTTTTAAAAAAAGAGAGATATAAAATGATGACGATAATGAGGAGGAGGAGGAGGAGGAGGAGGAGGAGCTAGGATGTTTTATAAATTACATTTGCCCCTTGCAAAATTAAAATATGACAGGAGAGAAAGTAGAGAAGGAAGGGAGGGAGGGAGGGAGAAGGGGGGAGGAAGAAAGGAAAATTAAATCCAGGAAGCTCAGACTAGTTGAAATTTCACAGAAAAAGTAAGGGAAATAGAACATAAGCCTTGGCAGAAAGTGTATGTGTGTGTGTGTGGGGGGGGGTGTTCTATGATTATTCTACATTTTGTATCATACTAAAACATATGATAATTGTATTATTAACTGTATTTAATCTTTCTCAAAAATATCTGGGGTTCTCAAGTGGACCCACATGGGATCGGAAAACAGGCAGGAAGAGGCTGTCTTAGTTTGACGGAGTGAGAAGAATTGGATACTCTCTGCTTTCACTGATTGCCAAGACTGTTTGGATCCGTTTCCAGCCTGGGTTCCTGGATAAACAGTTTGGATGGAAATCATTCCCCTGCTCTCTCACAGGGTCCGGAGCAGACACAGACCTCCCCACAGTTATTCATGCCTGTGTGACCTCGGCCTTGGATTACTGAACATTCTCTTCCCATAGATGTCTAGGAAGCTTTCTTTGGCTGGTGCCAGCAAGATGGTGTCATTTCAGGGGCACAAACCAAAATAGCACACTGAACTAAAGCTATGCAGGCCAGCTCAGCCACCAGTCCACCCTCTGATTTATGGCCTCCAGTGACCTCACAGTGACCTATTTAGATCCGCCCATGCTAAAAGGGGTTTGATAGTCCAAGTTGGGCATGCCAAATGTTTATTTTAATATTTTGTGAGCAGCCAGAAAAGTCTGAACATTTTAGGAAGACTGGAGGAGATATATTTGAGCTCTTATTTACAGAACTTGTCTTGAAAACTAAACTTCTGTACATACCCATTATAGACAAGAGAGGACAAAGGAGTGAGAAAGGAGGGAGGGAGGGAGGGAGGGAAGGAAGGAGGGAGGGAGAGAGGAAGGGAGAGAGGGAGGGAGAGAGGGAGAGAGGGATGGGAGGAGGGAGGGAGGAAAGGAGGGAAAGGAAAAGAGAAAGTAGTTATTAGTTAAGTGGTTATTATGACTAAGATGTTGAAATAAATTGTGAGTCTAGCCTTTCCTTCCTCTTTGATAGAAGGTATTTACTCAAGACCATATCTCTATTGCGTAATATGATTCTAGAGTTAACTATGCCTAGCTTGTTTAAAATCATAAAATCATAAAGCACAAAAAAATGTTTCTTTTAAAAAAAATCGCTGCTATTCTGAGAGTGTGTGACATCAGGTGCTCATCAGCAAATGGCTTCAAGAGGAAGCACTTTGGCAGATACGGTGCTGCAGACAGTACCTTGCACACAGAGTCTGATGCCACTGCTATTCTTAGATTGTGGACTTTTTAGCACACAGACTTAGAACTCAGGTAAGGCAGCAGTAAGCTGCTCCCTGTGGGAATGATGCGAATGCTGATGTCAGTGGTAACGATAATGACTTTAATGAGGGTGATGATGAGGATGGTGGTAAGGACCATGGTAGTCCTGGTGGGGATGGCGGTGCTGATGGAGCTGATGGTGGCTATTGTGAGGATGAAGATGAGGATGAGGATGAGGATGAGGATGATGGTGCTAGCAGTGGTAATCATGATGGTAACGGAGTTATGATGTTGGTGCTACTGATAGTGGTGGCAATGATGTTACTGGGGATTATGGTGATCATGAAGATGAAGATGGTAGTGGTTTTAGTGATGATGGTGGTGATGATATTTAATGTTTGTTGTCATGGTAATCATGATGATGATGATGATGATGGTGTTTGTTATGACCGGCGGGTGACTGCGGCAGCAGCAGAGAGACCACACTAGGCCAAACAGTTCCACGTGGGGTTTATTGAGAATGGAAGGGGCAAAAGTGGCGGTGGAAAGAGGAAAAGAGAGAGAGAGAGAGAGAAAGGGAGGTGCTACAGATGGTGACGTGGTCGCAGGTAAAGGTGAGCCCAGTGGACTCTGGGAACATGGTGGCTGTTGCCTTGGCAACAGGTGTACAGGCCGTGCTGTCACCTCCATGATGTCACAGCTGTCATAGGTCTTGATACCAACAGTGGTACTGTTAATAAAGGTAGTCATGATAATGACAGCGATAGCCAGGATATTGGTGGTAATGGTGATTATGGTGGGGATGATGATGGTTGTTGTCCTAATGGTCATGATGGTGTGGTAATGGTGATGATCATGGTGGTAGTAGTAATGGTGATAGTGGTGATAGTCATAATGATAGAGGTAGTTGGGATGATGACAGCAGTTAGCCATGATGGTAGTGATGGTGGTGGTGATGATGGCGGTGGTGGTGTTGGTGGTGGCAGTGGTGGCATAGTGGTGGTAATGGTAGAAGTAATGATTATGGTGATAGTACTAAAAATAATAGTGACAGTGATAATAGTAGTAGTCATACTGATGTTTGTCTCTCAAAAAAAATTGTCAAGGTTAAAAGAAAGAATATATAAGATAACTCAAAATCTTCAAGGGCTTCCTATCTAGAAGTAGCTCATTATCTCTCTGGTCTTCTCAGCTGTCCTAGCACAGTAAGTCTGTTCAGTTCCCCTCTTGGCCTTTGTCACAAACCATCAAGAGCTGGCTTAGTGAGGGCCACAGTCTGGTGAGAGCAGCGCCATTGAGACTGCTGCCTTCAGATGCGTCCTGGGACTATAGAGTGCCCTCAGGCTGAAGCCTGGCTGCCGTCTGGTTTTCACCATGTGGCTGAAGTAAGGCTCAGAATAGCCCAGTGCTCAGCACAGAATACGCTCACGATTGCTTCTCTATTTTCTCTTGCTTTCATTGATCTGGTCTCCATTTGAAAATGCTTTCCTTGTTCAAAACAATGTACACTGTGACAGCACTGAAAACAGATCATTAATACCCTGTATATATTAGCTAATGCTAGAAATTAATATAGCAGATTATTCCTTAACCAGCTAGTCCCCAAATTACCACACAGAGACCTTTTAATTTTTCAAAGCTTAGACCTTAGCTGGGCAGGCTCTCAACTAGCTAATCTAACTTTACCCAACCACCCACTTCCATCCAGCCACATCGCTAGCCATACCTTCCAGGCCCATAGGCACGCCATCTCCTCTCATGTCTCCTCTTGAAAGGCCATCTCTTTCTTCTTCCCAGAGTTCCTTTCTCCCTCCCAGGAAGTCCCAGCTTCCACTTCCCACGCATCAGAGTCAGTCAGAGAATGCCTTAGATAGATGGGCAGAGACATACCTTCACACAGTGTACCCCAACATTCCACTCCAGTGGAGAGGCCCCAGTTTCCTTCAGAAACGCCAGCAGCGAGGAATCCCATCTTTAACAGTATTCTTAACAGTGTTTGGACTTATTTCCTTGGTGAATATTTCCTTGGTTTACATCACAGTGACTGCCTCTCCTGTCACCACTCAACTAAGTGCTTTTACAAAAGTAACTTGGGAAAGGCTAAACTTTACATAGTTATTAAAAACACCTCTAACACAAAGTTGGTGCACATTTAAAACATATTTTTTTCCAGGTTTTTAGAACAGCAATTAAGATTTTCAACGAGGCCTCTAAAACATTCCCTAAGGATTTCGTTTTTACCTCTCCTTACTTTCCTGGAGGAAACCGTGACAATTTGTTTTCATGAACTTATGTGTAAATATGTTCAGGATGACAAACATTCGCTCGCTTAGTGCTACTCCTACTACAAGAGACAAAGCAACGGGTGACTTGAACCTGGTACTGATACTCTAGATGGGAACTAGCCAACAGAGGTTTACAAAGTGTCACCCATCAGCTCTGACCAGAACACATGACTGGTTAAAAATGGCACCCACTGCAGCAAGACAAATAAGAACTGGATCAATACCATTCCCCCCTCTACCTGGAAAGAAAGTGAAAAAAAAAAAAAAAAACTGATGGCAGGTTAAGAGCTCGATCTTCTTTGTGTAGAAAGACAGTGTGAATTGAACTGTACGGGACAGAAAAGGGCCCATGAGGGGTGGGGAGATGTCTCTAGTGTTCACCATGCAAGTGCCATGACCTGAGTTTTGATCCCCAGAACCCATATAAAAAGCCCAGGTGTAGTAGCACGCGCTTCGAATCCCAACACTAGGGACAGAGACAGAGGCATCCCTAGGGCTCATTGGCCACCTAGCCTTGACAAATTGGTGATTACCAGGTGGAATGATAGACTATCTAAAAATTAAGGTAGAGGAAAACATCCAACACTGACCTTGGTCTCTGCACATCTGCGCACACACACACAAGTACTTGTACGTGCATTTACACACACACATGCACATAAAAAAAACAATGAGTCATCAGAAAGCCACTACTCACAGTGAGTCAGTGGCTTTCTACAGTGCTCTTGGTCTGGCCAGGGGATGACAAGCCGCAGCCTTCAGGCCAAAGGTAGCCTATTGCCTGCTTCTGCTTCTGCAAGATGGGAGTGGCCTTCACAGATTAGCATCTATAGCTGATGTGATGACAAGAGTCTTGAACTCAAATAAGCAAAACATTGTCCCAAAGAATTCTATTCTTGTCTTCGGAGAACGCTATTATTAGAAATTCTTGCCGGGCGGTGGTGGCGCACGCCTTTAATCCCAGCACTTGGGAGGCAGAGGCAGGCGGATTTCTGAGTTCGAGGCCAGCCTGGTCTATAGAGTGAGTTCCAGGACAGCCAGGGCTATACAGAGAAACCCTGTCTCGAAAAACCAAAAAAAAAAAAAAAAAAAAAAAAAGAAAGAAAGAAAAAAAGAAAGAAAGAAATTCTTGATTACTACCGTATTTTCAATTTGTCAGAAAAGAACCATGTGCTCTGCTGTTTTCTTTTTCATTGTGGGTTTTTTTTTTTTTTGGATCATTTTCTCATTTTTAGCCTCTCCCCCATACAATACCTAAAATATTTACTAGCTTCTTCTGTAGAGAAAAAGCCTGCTGGTCTCTGGTCTACGTAGGCCATTAATTTCAAAATCATTTCTATACTTATTTTTATGTATGCGTATTGGTCTGGAAGTCTTTATGTACACAGTGTGTGCAGGTGCCCTCGGAGGCCAGGAAGTGTTGGATTTCCTGGAACTAGAGTTAAAGGTGGTTGTGAGCTGCCCAAAATGGATGGTGAGAACTGAACCCTGGTCTTCTGCAAGAGCAGCAAGTCCTCGGAACAGCTGAGCTGACCCGCCATTCTGCCTCTCTTAGGGTCACTGAGTGTCTTAAGTGCCTTTTTTTTCTGTAGCACTGGTCTTACATCCGTGCCTTCTCTCTCTCTATGAAGTTCCCGTGTGAGGGGGATTGATCCCCTGGGCTTAATTTTATTTTCTCTTAGAGGGAATATGTGTCATCAAATTGTGTTGCTTTTTAATACCATTTGGAAAGGTGATTTTATAAAGTTGATACTTCAGTACAGACTGTCCTGGGTAGGGGAGGAGAGAGAAGTCAATATCGTGAAAGAAAAAAACACCGGAGGGCCAGTGCTCTCTTCTCCCACGCCGGCGATAAAGTAGCCGGAAGGAGATGTCACGTATGAGGGGCTTGGGATTTTTCCTGGTTGCTCCTCTTAGATTTCTCTCTCCCCTTGACTCTGGGTTCACAGGTCCCTGGGACTTCCTTGTGGTGAACGGCTGCTGTGCAGGAACGACTCCAAGCTCTCTTCCTCTGTGCTTTCCCACACTGACATGCCCCGGTTTACCCAGGAGCAGTGTGCTGGATCTTATGCAACATCTTCCACAATATCTTTCTGTTAAGGGATTGCATGGAGTTAGCCCTGTCTTTGTCAGCCCTACACAGCACCAGCTCTCTTCCACTACCGCCATTCTGCGAGGCAGATCCGTGCATGTCTGCTCGCGTGCATGCTAATTTGAGAATGAAGAAGCCTTTGCAAAATAGACATGACATGAGAAAGCTAACGTAAGCACACACACACACACACACACACACACACACACACACAGAGAGAGAGAGAGAGAGAGAGAGAGAGAGAGAGAGAGTTACAGGCCCCCTGTTGCTAAGTACTGGAAGTACCAGGAATGTCTAGTTCTATTAAGCATCTTTGGGCAGTTCTCACAGGCTGCAGGGGAAGAAAACGCTCCACTAAAAAGACAGGAAACGCTCTTGTGCACTGTTGGTGGGAGTCCAAGTGATCCAAGTGGTCCCACAGCTGTGGGCAGCAGAGCTACAGCTCTTCAAAGCATTAGAAATGGAGTGACCATATGATGTGGGCACCCCACTTCTGCATAGACAGGAATTGAAAGTAGGGCCTTAGTTGTGCAACACGATTATTCACAGATGCCCAGAAGGTACAAAGCAACTTGAGTATCCATTGAGGGAAAATGGAGATACAAGGTATAGCATGTGCAGACAATGGAATATTAACTGGTTTTCCAAAAAAAAAAAAAAAAATGAAGCCTCAGTGTGCATAAATCTTAAGGACATTATACTATGGGTAGTAGTAAATTAATCTCAACAAATGTAAATGCTGCATGATTCCACTTATATGATGAATTTACAGTCTTCAAGTTCATTGAAACAATAAGTCTTCCCAGGGCTTGGATAAAAAAGTGAATGATTGAAAGATATATATTAAAAGATAGAAAAAAGATAAAGAGTGAATAATATTGCTTAAAAGGTGTACAGTTTGGGTTTTGGCAAACAAAGGAGCTCTGGAGATTGGATGCTGGACGCTGGAGACAAACATACTGAAACTATGCACTGAAAACGGCTCATTGAGTGTGCACTTGCCTCAGGAGGCTAGCGGAGGGTGTCAGGTCCCCTAGAGCTGAACTTACAGGCAGTTGTAAGCTGCCCAGCTTATCAACTAGAACCCCAACTCTGATCTTCTGAAGACCATCAAGTATTCTTCACTTCTGGACTGAGATGCTAAATATTATCTTATGCAAATTTTACCACAACTATTTGTGTGTGTATATATATATATGTATATATATATATATATGTATACATACACACACACACATATATATGTATATATACATATACATATATACATACATATATATGTATATATATATACATATATATATATATATATATATATATATATATATAGAGAGAGAGAGAGAGAGAGAGAGAGAGAGAGAAACATATGTATATACATATCAGTATTTGAAAAGTTAGTTCAAAATTCTGGGCAGCCTTTCTCCTGAACCTCATAACTCTAACATAAGAGAACCAAATTTCCACAAAAGACAAATTTGATTCTAGGGAGCTAGCCCAAATCAAGCTGGACTCTATCCGACACAATTTTTAGAACAATATCATTCTTCCTGGTGTTTCTGAAGTTTTAGGATCAAAGTCTTGGGTGTGGCAGCCAACCCCACCAAGCTAGTCATGGCCATCAATCATCATACTTACAGAGACAAGTATGAGCAAAAAAGCAGAGAAACAATATTTATTCAATATAGTCACATTGGGAGCAGGAACAAACAAAGAGGTCTGCCAACCCTCAAGTCCATCTTCAGGGGCACAGTCATGGGGTTTCTGGTTAAACAGGATATAAACTGTCTAGCAGTCCTGGTCAAGAGTTGGTCCAGCCCATCACTGACCCATCTTGTCTCTAATTCTGTCTGTTTTGCAAAGTAGTTTAGTGAATTGTCAGAACTGTGTAGAATCTCTTCCTGGGAGGCAGGTTCCTCCTGTAGTTGAGGTCAAGCCTTGAGCGTTTCCCTTCCGTCCACATGGGATTCCTGGGACCCATCTCTCAACAGTCCAAGGCTGAAGGGTGGGACAGGAGTGTTTCTCTTTAGAATAACTTTGCTCTTGCCAGCACTTTTGCATATGCAAGCTTTAGATAATGGGAATTCTTTCTATGAATTCCTGCCTAATTGGGAACAGGTCTAAGGCTCTCTGCATAAATGTTTTGTGACTTAGCTCTCATGGAGGCTCCTGAGAGGGATGACACCCACGGCAGATGTGGTCTCCTGAAGAACTTAACGAACTATTTTTCCACCATGGAAAGACTGTCATTGGAAGCCTGCCACATGCTGGCCTCAGTTCTATTCTGGCTCCTGGGATCCAGCAATGACTTCAAAGTCCCTAAAGTCCCAGGTCTGATGAAGTCACACAGTGTTAGAAAGGGGAGACACAGACAGGAAAAGACGGCAGAAATGTCCCATGTTGGGGGAGAGACGTGTTGTTGACAAATGAGGTGCAGGACGGGAAGGACCAGGCGTGGCCGCCCAGGAGGGATTGCCTGACAAATGCCAGAAGCTTAAAGGAAGTTGAAGTCTGGCCCTGTGGATGTCTACAGGGAGAGCGTTCCAGGAATAGCAAAGAGGCCACTGTGTCTGCAGCACAGCGGGAACAGCAGAGGGTGGCGGATGAGATCCAAGAACTTGGGACTTGAGGAGCTCCGCCACTTGCAGAGCCCTAAAGAGTGTGTGAAGACTCGAGTTTTCACTTTATACAAGACAGGGCTTATTGGCCAGTGCTCAGCTGAATGATGTTATCATACCTACCTTCTAAAAGGTACATTCTGGCTGTTCCCTTGATGGTAAAGAAGGACTCAGCATGTACCTCAGTTGGTGGAGTGCCTGCTTAGCATGCAGGAAGCCCTGAGTTTGGTAAACTTAGCATGGTAATACGAGTCTGTAATTCTAACAATCGGGTGATGGAAACCAGCGAATCGGAAGTTCAAGGTCATCCTTGGCTACAGAATGAGTTCTGGGTCAGCCTGGGACCAGGAACACACAGGCTCTGACCAAAAAAAGTAGAATCCAAAGGCAAGCAAGCAGTTGGAACACTGTTAGAGGAATCCAGAGGACAGCTGGTAGGAACTCTACAAGACCCTATTGTGCCTGAGCCAGGAATATGTGTAGTGGGACGAGAAGGCGAGAATGAGACCAAGTTGGGCTTGACTATCTTGAAGGGAAACAGTGCTGTTTGTTTCTTGAGATGAGGGTGGCTGTTGAGAGAGCTGGTGGGGGGCTGGGAGAGCCAGTGTGGGCTGAAGAGACTGGAATCAGGTGTGGACAGTCAAGCTTAAAGAAATTGGGATGGCTTTGGGAAGTCCTCTATGTACTCAAAATAGTGGAGACTCAAGAAATGTCTGTTGAAATGTTGGCTGTAGAGCAGCATAAGTATACATAAAGCTTATCCATAGATGTAGCCCTAGTTTGTGGGCATCGAGGCTATAGAAATCTCTGTCGCCTGTTCCAGAAGACCAGGAGTTCAGCAATGCAATCCTAACTGTTGGAAACTCTCCGGGGGCAGGGATGGGTGGGGGGGAGGCGCTAGGGAGAGGCGAGGGAGTAAGGGCTAGAATACCTTGTGCAGGTACAGGAGTTCTCGCCTGCAGATGTGAGAGCTTTGGATCACGGGGAGCTGTGTGTCATACACCTGCTAATGGTAGACGCGTGCACGCAAACTGCCCCTGAACCCACTCTCAGGCTTAGATGCTCCACATACCCAGTTCTAGTACTTGCCCTTCTGCCATTTGGGTCCAAGGATGTACCTCGCAGGCTCTCTGCTGGAGGAGACCTACAGGGGTCATTGATTTATTCCACCTTAAAGAAGGAAGCAGGGGCATCTCCCTCTTCGTGAACTAACCTTTTCCCCTTCCCTAAGTCACACATCCATATAACAGTCAAGAGGCAGCAACCAGCTTTCTCCCTCTTGTCTCAACTCAAACCCCACATGCTGTTCTCCACTGCTCCTCTTTACTGTCGTCTTTCTGTAAGATGGTCCTTTGCAGCATGGCTCTGTGTTGGAGCAAATTCCTTTTTCAGTGCTGGAGCTCACACTGAGGACCTTAAGGAGAACTCTAAGCAAGTACCTTATCACTGAGCCATAGCCCCCTTCCTCTTTGTAGCCTAGAAAAAAAATTAAAAGAACCTATTACCATACCAGGAACTCTCCCAGATTCGGAAATAGATAGTCCAGTATTTTTCCATCACCAAGCATTTGAGTTGAATAACGTATCTACTGCCAGACAAAAGGCCAGTGCATTCTGGTTCCGGAAGAGGCCCGTATGTCTGAGAATCAGGCCTGAACCTCCAGGACACCACCAGGCCTTCAGCTGTGGGAGTTGAATTCCTCTGTAAATTCGGCCTCCAAGGCTGAAAGGTTGACTATTTAGAACCTGCCAAGGGCTGATCCTTATTCTGGTTTAGCATCATCTGTGTGTGCAGGGAGCAAACTGGAGCAGGTGTTCACATTTATCTTTCTCAAGTAGCCTCTTGAGGCTCTTTGGAACAGAGTCCACAGAAGAAGAGGCTGAAATAGAGCCTTCCAGCCATCCCCAGCTTCGGCCCTGCCAGAAGCCAGCTGTTTGGGCCTCTCCCTACTGCCTAATGAAAATAGCTGGGTTCAGTAGGAGATGCTTGCTCCAGGATTGCTGGCAGACGCTTGGAGATTCGCTTAAACCAATATCCTTGGCTTTATTACGGTTGCTGTGAAATTTTCAGCTCTAACAGCTCAAGCATGAATGACCTATTTTGAATGTGACAGGCATGGCGGCTTCAGCTGCGTGAATAATTTATGAGCTGAGCCCGCCGCTGTCAGCGCTCGCTCTGATCGTATAGCTCTCTCCTGTGCCTGGCTAATTACGGAGGGCAACGATGGTCTGTCCTGTTGTCACAGCTCCTATGCGAAGAAGCCACGAGGGACTTGTGTGTGAGCAACGCGGGGAAGGGGGGACTGGGCCAGGGCCTCCCCGCTCCCACTGTTAAACCAAAGAAATCTCCAAAGGGGATAGACGTCCACCTGAACCTCTGCACAGCTTCGCTCTGCAGAGCCCTTGGGATGGATCTGATATCCAGCATCCTGATTTCGCATCACACGTGTGTGTGTGTGTGTGTGTGTGTGTGTGTGTGTGCTGGGAGAGGTGTGAGCTGCGAAAGGGACTCAGGAAGGAAAGAGATGGTAGATCTCGGAGCTAGTTAGGTTTGCTAATGGTTCCAATCCTCCAGGACAAGGGCTGAGTTCAGAGGCTCGCTTTCCTATGAGAGTGGAGGCATAGGCTGGAGAGGGGTGGGGAGGGTGGGGAGGGGAGGGGGAGGGGAGCTTCAGTAGGCTCTTCCTCATGGGTGCCCCCCGCCCCGCCCCCCCCCCCATGTTTTAAGCCATTTTGAGGTACTTCTAGCTCTCTCCAGCTGTGCTTGGGTAGTGGCAACTCACTTAACCTCTATGTGGCCAAGTGGAAATCCCACTTCTAAGTCAGATCTACGAGGAGAGGAAGGTTAGCCCTAGAGGCAAGGGTCTCTCTCATCAGCAGGCTCCTGCCCTCCGGTCCGCCAAAATCCACCTCAAATTCAGGAATTAGAAAGGACCGTCTTTGGGGAGACCTCTGCCAAGCTGGAAAAGGGATTAAACAAGATTACAAAGGAACAACAGCCCCGACCTGAAGTGGAAAAGGAGAGGAAAGTCCATTTACAGAGAAGGGCCACCTGAGTGAGAAATATTTAAAATATGAAGGATTAGGGAAGAGATTTTAAAGAGTTTTCTTTTTAAAGTAACAAGTGATTTTTTTTGTTTTGGTGTGTGTGTGTGTGTGTGTTTAATTGATCTCAGATATAAAGTACTCAGGGAAGGTCATTCAGCAATCATATTGGTCCCTAATCTCTTGGAGACAGCCTTACCCAGGAGAGGCTTGAGGGACTGGATTAACTGGTTATTCTTCCTACTACATCCAAATAACCCACAGAATTGGGGGGGGGGAGCTTTGTATCCGTTTAAATGCATGGCTGACAGGCAAATCCCATGTCTTATCGGTCCAACTTTCTCCTTAGCTCTTCTTCTTGTCTGTGCAGACTTCACTTAGTCCTCAGCTGATTCCAGGCACTGTGCTCAGCCCTGCTCCGAGCTCCACCAGCAACCTAGGCCGTTTCTGTGCCAGTGGTAAGGGTCTCTGTTACCCACACTCACCTGTTTGCAGTGGCCACGCACCAGTGGTGTCTCCAGCCACGAGCATAAGCTGGAGGTTCCTCGGGCTTCCCGAGCACTGGGTGGGCGGGGTGGGCGGGGTGGGCGGGCCCCAGGACGCGCCTCTTTCAGCATCCACAGCAGGGGATTCCCAGAGAGCACCGCCACTCTGAGCTCTTGACAAGGGTTCCTCGGGAAGGGCTCCTTCGGTCCTCGTGCTTTTGGAACAAGTACACCTAACCAGCCCAGTAGGTAATTCTTAATGAGTATCCGCCAGGAAAGCCAGAATTGGGAATAATCAGAAGTTTCATCAATAAAGAGATGAATCACAGAGGGGGGGGAGGGGGCGGGGTGTACAGGTGTTTAGGAACCAGCATTCTCCCCCAGGGTGTGTCCAGGGGACGGGGATGGGGGCGGGGAGTTATCCTTTATAAAGGGACACAGCCAGCCCAAGATGACCTTAAGAGGAAGAGTCTGGAAATCGTACCTTGAAGGAGACCATTCACAAAGAGCCGCAGGGCCGAGAGAGGAGCGTGAGGAATGAGACTGAACAGGAAGTGGCCAAACTGACAGCCTGGGACTCCCAGCATCCCTCTGGGAGCACCAAATGCATCACCTTGAAGAAGGAAGGGGCTTCATAAGAAGTAAAAGTTTATTTCCAACCTTAAAAACAAAAGCGCCCACCTACCCAGTGCTCAGCACTCTGCTTACAGATCCCGGTAGTTTCCAACCGAGTCCACCTGCGTTTTGGCAATCCTTTATACCCGTTCTGTTGTGTCCTAACACTTTTCTATTGAAACTATATTCTTCACTTTGTACCTCGTGGGATTCAGAACTGAGAAGAATGGCCGATTTAACACACCGCCCAAACCCTTGTCAGTCTCTGTTGCTGGTTCTGAAAATGAAATCTGAGGACCCTTGAGGTTTACCAAAGCCCTTTCAAGTTCTGCAGCAGCCTCAATGTGTGTGTGCATGCATGTGTGCACGCGTGCATGCGTGCTCTCTCCAGAGCATGCATGTGTGAAGGCCAGAGGTTAATATCAACTTTCTTCCTCTGTTACTCTCCCTTTTTAAGACACTGTCTCTCTCTGAACCTGTAGCTCAATACTTCAGATAGACGCTGGCCAGTGAGGCCCAGGATCCCTCTGGCTCCGTCTCACAAGCACTGGGGTGACAGGGGTATGTTGCCACGTCTAGATTTTACACATGTGCTGGAATCCAAATTCACTCCCTCACACTTACATAGCAAGCATTTACTCACCGATCTGCCTCCATAGTTCCTATTTGCTTATTTTTGAGTTAGCCCTGGCTATCTGGACCCTCCAGTCTGACCTCCAATTTATGGAAATCCACCTGCCTTGCTGTCCTGTGTACTGTGTACACACACACACACACACACACACACACACACACTTGGCTTAAGTATTATGAAAAAGCATAAAATGGTCTAATGATCTTGGGACCATTATGCTGTTTTTTTTTTTTTTTTTAATGTTAACGCATTCTCTTAGAAAGTAGAGAAGGATAGACTATTGGTCAAGATTATACTATATAGTACAAGATTATATATATTACAGAAAAAGACCTCAGGGTGTTGTATAATAATTGTGTATATGAAATATGATGTTTCTCAAAGTTTCTGAAGAGAAAATGTTTGTACTTGAAGCACATTTTCTTCACCATCAGCTCTGAGCATCCGAGTGTCTGTGCCTCTGAAGCCTTCTAGTCTCTCAGTGCAGAAGCTAGATCTGTAGATGGGGCACAGGCTTGGGGTGATTTGTCTGAACTCGCTGGCCTGACTTCGGTACCTTTGAGCAACTTGTTCTGGGACATACTAAAATGACAACGGCGTTGACCGAGAATGTTCCCATTGCAAAAGCAAATATGTGTGACCATGGGAAGGAAATGCCTGAGATATCTGCTTCTGTGAGGACCTTATCGAAGGCACCAGACACGCAGAGGAGGCCTGGCTCCCTGCACTTCCACTAGTGATGAGCACTGACTCAGGAGCTGCTCCTGTGCCCGTAAATGCTGGCTTGGGGTGGGGGAGGGGGCTCTTCAGGGGAAGGTGGCAGGAGCCAGCAGAAAAGCCCTGTTCACTGCCTCACGGAGCCAGCCGATTGACTCCCCTTCCTGGGGACACATAACGCAGAGCTTATGACACTGCTCGTGGCACAAAACACAGATGCCGACACACAGCTTATTGATAGTGAGACGTGCGCTGACCAGCTCTCCCAGAACGCAGGATGTGCGTGGATCTGGGTTCAGGGGACAGAGGACCTATAAAAAGGCCAGTGGCGTGATGGAAACGAGGGCTTTTGAAACCAGGGGCGATTTTAGAGATAAACCTCAGTGGTAGGAGGAAGCTTGCTTGATAGACAAAGAATCAGTTAAGAATTTCTAGGCAATGGATTGGCCTGAACAAAACAACAGTTAAAAAAAAACAGGAAGTGTGGTTACATGGCTATACAGACCCTTCATATGACAGATGTGACACAGAGGCCGAAATTGACCAAGTTCCTCCTCAGCACTAAAGTCTCTCGACTTCAAATGGAGGATCCTTCTAGGGACTGCCCCCGGCCTGTGAGGGTGACAGCAAGGCGGGGACCCATCTGGGAAGGCTCTGAAGCCACACTCCTGATGCCTCGTGAGGCTGTGTGATGAAGGGGTTCAGGAGTCTCAGAACCAAAGACAGGCATGGTGCACATCTGTAATCGAGCACCCAGAAGACAGAGGCAGGAGGAGCTCTGAGTTCAAGGCCAGCCTATTCTATATATTGAGTTCCAGGACAGTCGGGGAAACCCTGCTTCAAGAAAACAGAACAAAACGATAACGTCTGGGACCCAGAGCTGGGGTTGTGGCTTGCCTAGCTCGGATGCTTGACTAGCATTCACGAAGCCTGAGTTCAAGTCCCAGCACTGCATAAAATATGCGTGATGGCGCACGCCCGTAGTTCTAGGACCCTGGAGATAGAAGCAGGAGGATCAGAAGTTCCAGGTCATGTTTGGGTATATTGGAAATTCAAGGCCTACTTGGACTACTTGAGTGAGAACCTATCTCAACTAAAATAAAAATCTCAAGACCAGCAGCATTTCAAGCTATGATATAGCCGAGCACAGGGACAGCTGAATGTCTCTAAGGGAGGGTCACGTGATTAGAGAAAGCCCTTCAACATGAGATCCTGAACTCTGCTCCTCTTGTGCACGTGAGGCATCCAGTTAGGAAGGAAGCCTAGATCTCAGGCTAGATCTGATCACCACTCCAGGAATGTCAGCTAGGCCAGGAGTAGAAGCCAGAAGTCATCAGCACCGTAGGCACAAGATACACAGAGAAATTAAACACAGAAGGCAGCTAGAGCTGGGTTTCCGATAGATCCCGACAAGAGCATCAGCCTCGCTCAGCCGTGCCGGGCATCCCTCAGGCATATGCCGAGCTCTGAGCTACATAGCTGGAGTTCTAAATTGGGAAATCAAATCAGCTTTGGATGCTTTTCTCATTTCTTCCGACAAACGATGTATTTATTAGTCTCGATCAGGCTCACTGGGCTGATGCTGTTAGCCAAACATCAGCTTAAAAATTCTCCACAAGGAGAATGACACAGCCTTACTGTTTTGGAAAGAGAAACTTGTCGGTACCACTGAAGTTAAGACGCAGTTTCGTGCTACCAAAAATAAAGCCGTTCCCATAGCACCCGGAGCACTTCCTCTTTCCTATGGCACACCTCACTCATCTCCAGGACCACCGGCCCAAGCAGGTCGAATGGCTGCAGAGGCCCTCCCCTAGCCCACTCCCTGATACTGATCTCACTCAACCGATCACTGAGCGTAGCTGCCATTTTTATTTATGACTGTTTTCGATGAAGAATTGACGTGAGGGGGCGGGCTTAACCGTGTTTTAAGGAACCATTCTTTTCTTTTCAAGTCAACAAATTTTTACTTAAGGAGATTTGCATGTCACTCTCCCGCTGCCTATTGAGGTCACTTGGCTCCTTCAAAGCAGAACTCAACATTCCAAGACAGCCCTGTTCTAAAAGCACTGATGCTCAATCCAGGCATGCAGTCAGCCCACACTGCTCTCATTTGAGCCTCTTCTTCCGTTTCCACGTGAGTGAAGAACTTGCTCATGACTTCAGAGTTCTCCATCTGAGATAAGAGAGACACCCATGACAGGGTGACAGTGCTAACTGGTGACGGTATCCGTGACAAGGCTCCTACTTTGAACATGAAGCCTGGAGTTGAAGGCACAAGTCTTATTATAATGAGATGGAGGGTTTTTTTTTTTTTTTTTTTTTTTTTGCTTTGTTTTGCCAGTATAGCATTCACACAACCTACATACAGATCTGGGTGCAATATCAGAGGAATGAGCACGGTCTAGATTCCTTCGTGTTAAGAGAAGTGGGGTGTCAGAAACTGAGGGGGCAGCTTGTCTATTGCTTCAGGAACCATTCCTTTCTGCTAGCATGAGGAAACACAACTGTGTCCTAGTAAGGAGGTTTCCATAGTACTCCTGCCTCCGTGAATGGAACAAATCTGTGCTTCCTAGTTCCCTGGGTAAAGTCCCAAGAATGCCCTCGGCAGATATGAGTGCTCTGCTCAGAGAAGTTCGGGGATGTAGGAATTCTGCTTAGGGAGCAGTAAATAGCACCATAGGTGCAAGTAGGAAGAAGGAGAAAGCCACCCCTTCAAGAATGGGGACTCTGAGCCGGGCGGTGGTGGCGCACGCCTTTAATCCCAGCACTTGGGAGGCAGAGGCAGGCGGATTTCTGAGTTCAAGGCTAGCCTGGTCTACAGAGTGAGTTCCAGGACAGCCAGAGCTACACAGAGAGACCCTGTCTCGAAAAAAAAAAAAAAAAAAAAAAAAAACAAGAATGGGGACTCTGGAGATCTCGGCAGAGACAGTGGGTGGGGATGCCTGCTATCGAGCTTTGGACTGTATTCCTGGCTTCTGGCGTGTGCTGTTAATTTGGTTGCCCTGTTGGACAAATCACTTAACTTCTCTGGCGCATGAACCCCAGGGACCCATCAGGAATGCATTCTGTCTCGTTAGACCTATGATGCCCCATCCGTAACTCATGTTCTTACCTGCTGTCTGAGGATGACTTGTGCTAGGACCCATGGGGGCTCCAAAGTCCTCTAGGACAGATCCCAGTCCAAAGAGGAAACGGGCCTGTGTTCAGGATCTACCCTTCCATCTTCTACACGCTGGCTCCCTGCCCGGGGAGCCAGCTCGAAGACGCACCTTGCTCAACCCACTTCCTACTTATTTGCAATTTCAGTTCTGCCTCAGGTTGAGGAGTTGAGCATCCGGAAGGTAAAGCCAAACACAATCCCTTGGGGATCCCTGTCATGCAGTGCTTACTTCTTTAGCCTCTTCTTCCAGAGCACAGGAAATGCAACACCTGTGCTCGTTTGCAACGATCACACTTCGTTCCGGACCTGTAATATTATTCAAGGCAGAGGTTCCAGGCATCTTGAGATCAACCTGTTAGGAAGTTCGGAAGTAAGAGGACAGGAAAGGGACAAGGGGCCTGAGGGAACAAATATAGCCAGGGGCTTTTAACTGACTGTAAATAAATGGCCAATGCTATTTTGACTTGGGCAAAGGCTCCTTCGTTGGAAATAAGCCAGGTTGACAAGAGGAATAAAATGATTGACGAGTCGGGGACTGTTTCAGAATGCAGTTACCCATCTTCCATCTGATAGGCCTGGGACGCAGTGTGTAAGGCAGGTGTGGTCCCTGCCCCCATGGGCTCACAGATTAGTGACGGAGAGACAGGCAAAGGATGGTCAGTGCTTTGGGAGACAAGTGGGGATGAAAAGGATCACTGGGGCATGGATGCGCCAAAGATGCTGGTGGTCAGTGATGACCCAGGAAAAGGCTGTGAAGGTTTAAGGAACTGGAGAGAGGCCCTGGAGATAACGGAGATCTATAAAGGGTGGGCTCACTAGGATCTTTGTTTTTGTTTTTGTTGTTTTTTTGTTTTGTTTTGTTGTTGTTGTTGGTTTTTTGTTTGTTTGTTTGTTTGTTTGTTTTTGGTTTTTCGAGACAGGGTTTCTCTGTGCAGCCCTGGCTGTCCTGGAACTCACTCTGTAGACCAGGCTGGCCTCGAACTCAGAAATCCGCCTGCCTCTGCCTCCCAAGTGCTGGGCTTACAGGCGTGTGCCACCACGCCTGGCTGACTAGGATCTTGTTAGCAGTGGTGCTGTGGTTATCTTTCTTGTTGCTAGGATCAAATACCTGGCTCCATTGAGGGGATACTGTCCATCCTGGCAAGGACGTGCCGGTGGTGAGCGCCTTCTCTCCTTGTGTTCAGACCAGACCCCCAGCCCGGGAATGGAAGGTGCTGTCCACTCTAAGGCCGGCCTTTCCACTTCAATTAACCTGTCTAGAGAACCCTTTACAGACTGGTCCAAGGGCCTACTGCCTAGGTGAGTTTAGATCCTACCAACCTGATGATGAAGATTGACCATCCCCAGCAGTGTGGACTTTGGGTTTTATTCTGTATTCCATATGGGGAACTGAAGCAGGATTTAAAGCCAAAGAAAGGTCACATTGTGATTTACAGTGTTTAAAAGGCCACTGTTTCTGCAAGGTAGACAATTGTCTAAGAAATCATCAACATACAGCCATTTAAAAGAACACACAGTATTAACTAACTCGCAACTTCTGCTAGTCGCTAGTCAAGAATTCAGGTCCAGCTTTGCGGCATCCTCTGAAGGATGGGTGTCACGAAGAATGCCTCTCATAAGCCATGTCTTTTTCTTTTCTTTTCTTTTCTTTTCTTTTCTTTTCTTTTCTTTTCCTTTCTTTTCTTTTTTTGCATGTGCATCTAAAGTTGATTAAGCTGGGTCATTTTGGACAAGTTATGCTAATTCTTTTTAACCTTAGTTTGCCCGTCTATGAAGTAGGAATCAAAATACTGAAATACTGTAGGCAGGTGTGAACAGTCTAATGTCCAGGGGATAAGAAGATGGCCATAAACTCTATGTTCAATAACTGGATGTTTGTAAGGATTGATGCATTAGGGGCTTGCATCAACGTCCACAAAGACGCATACAGAGAGCTCGCCCTCTGTGTGCTAAGCTGTCACGCCATGTAGTCGACATTTTCCTCCCGGGAAGGAATATCCACACGGGAGGTGTCGTGCTGATGGGAAGTGTGTTGAGTTGAGAGAAGGGAATCTCTGGAGAATGCAGCTGGGAAGGGCAGACTGTCAGAGCTCCTCCTCAGAGGACTGTCAGAGTCATGGCTCCTCGTGGCCCCTCATGGCCCAGATGAGAGGGACCTGCCCAGGGTTCCTCCTTGGGTGATCACTGAAGTCTGGCTGTATCCTTGGGTGGGGTGTGATTGGGCTGCGATTGGGCGACTTGTGTTTTCCAGGTCTGAGGATGTCCACGTTTCCTGGCACTGCCATAGGCTCCTCTCCTAGCCTTTGTTGGTCAAGGTTTATACTTCTTGAATCTAATGTCCTCATAAAGTGGCTAGATCTCAGTTTGGGATGTGGTGGATGGATTTGTGGGACACTCTGATTGTACATATTGTGAATACACAATTGTATGAATAAGTTGGTTTCACGGATGAGGGAACTGAGGCCTGGGAGATTGCCCACTCAAGGATGGACGCAGAGGCAAATCTTTGGCTCCAGGTCCTTAGAATGCCCAATCTCATACTCTTCACTCACAGAATTTGTTTTGTTTTTTAATTGGAGCCAGGGTCTCATATAATAGCCTAGTAACCAATGCTGACCTGGAATTTACTATATATAACCCAGGCTGGCATCGAACTTATAGCAGTCTTCCTTCCTGCCTTTGCCTCTTGAGTGCCACCACACTCAGCTTCAAAAGGTTCTTTTTATGGAATGTTTTTGTCTGTCAAACCCACCTACATTTTAAAGCTTTATGTATAATTCAAATTTACAGAAAAAGAGGGGTTTCAAAGCCAAACAAAAGTCTTGCTTCTTCCTATCACAGTGAGACCTCTGTGGAAACAAGCCCTTGGGTGCTTGTACCCACAGGCCCTCTCCAACCGGGCTTTTCAGCGTAACTCCTGCCTTGAGCCTTGAACCTCACTCCCCAGCACTGTGCACAACCCTCCCCCACCTCATCATTTGCAATGCACTGCCCTTTTTGAGTTCCACCGCTCCCCCCGCCCCCCCCCCGCTCTCCCCCCCCCCACCCCCGGGGCTGGCTGCACAGGCACTCTTGTCTCTGCTGAGATCTCCTCTAACGCTCCGTGTCAGCTCGGCTGGGCTCACTCAACTCCCCTGTGGCGGAGTCGTCCTAAGCTGTGCCACAAGCTAGTGTCCCAGAGCTGGGGGTGCAGGCGGGCGTGCAGGCAGCCGATCAGCTGGAGGCAAGCACCCAAGCGCAGCCTGAAGGAGTCGGGCTGAAGGGACCATCAAGCAGCTGTCTCCACCCGCCCTCCTCCCCCCGCCCCCCGCACCGGTGACGCGCCAGCCCCCGCGTGCGCGCCTCCCCACCGCCCTCTCCGCTGCCGCGCTCGCTCCGCGCTCCGCCACCCGCGCGTCCGCTGGCCCCGCAACTTCACCTGGCGCGGCGGCAGCTGGTGCGACGCCAGAGCGCTGGGACCACGACTGTCACCCTCGGCCCTTTCCCCGTTAGCTGGGAGGAACAGGCACCGGCTGTCCGCGGAGCCCGAGGTGCACGGCAGCGAGGGGCGGTGCGTGGGTGCCGGGGTGGTACATGCCACCCGGTACTAAGCGTCTCCCGACACTAGGAGCGTTCTCGGCAGGTAGGTGCATGCGCCTCTTAAGGACATTCTCTGCGTCTGGTTTTGGTTTCCACCGGCATGAGGTGGGTGTATGGAGGAGTGTCCTGGGCTTGAATGAGCCTGGCATATTAAGAAGAACCCTTGGGTGTCCGGGCTTCCTCAGTCCTGGTGAATCAGGGAGGCTGGTGTGGGCTGGGCGGAGAAGGGAAGTTGCTAAGGGAGAGGGGCCGTGCGCTTAGTGCAGGCAGACCCAAAGGACGCCCTCCCGCACTGTGGAGGGACCGAATGAGGTTAGAGAAGCCTGTGGCACTACCTAGGGTAGGAGCTTGTCGGGGACAGGTAGGAGACTGGAACCGAAATATGAGCGTCCGCGGGTGGGATCGTGGGTGAACCTTGGCTACCGAAAGACTTCCGGGCACCCAGCAGCGATGGGTGATCCAGCTCAGAGGAAGGATCGCGATTTCCAAGGGCTTCGTGTGCCTCCAGACTGAGCGACTGAGCTTGGCTGGGACCCAGCTGCTCCAAATTGGCCACGTGAAACCCGGTGCGAACGGGAAAGCAAGCAAGCCAGAAGCAATGTGTTGCTTTTGATGCCAACCTGTGTTTGGGAAGACTGGGGTACGGGGTCACTCTTGGGGGACACTCCAGCCCTAGCAGGTGTCTGTGATATTGAACTTGCGGGGAGAAGGCGGGTTTCTGTAGTTCTCTGCCTCAGGGTATTTATTACCTCATAGCTCCCTCCCACAGATTCGTGGGTAAGGATGCAGACCCCTCGCTGTGGAAGAGGGCAGGCATTGGAATTCGCTAAGCAGAGCCATTCAGGTGTGAGAATGACAGAACTGTGGACAGTCACGGTTTCTCAGTGAGAAAACAAGACAATCCTAGAGAAGCTGGCAGTGTGTGTGTGTGTGTGTGTGTGTGTGTGTGTGTGTATGTGTGTGGAGTGGGGGTGGGGCGGAGTAGGATCCACAGCCCATGGGCTCTGGTCTGGGGGACACCTATATGTTGCATGAGTGACTGTGAAGAAATGTCAACACTTCAGTCAGGGAAACAATATGATTGTCTGTCTGTCTGTCTGTCTGTCTCTCTCTCTCTCTCTCTCACACACACACACACACACACACACACACACAGACCAGTCTGTCTTTCCTCCCAGCTCCCCTTGCAAATATGAGCACCCACCCATTGTTTCCTGACACAGTCATTTCTTCCTTTTTTTTTTTTTTTTTGTTTTGTTGTTTTTGACGTTGGTTGGTTGGTTGGTTGATTTGGTTTTGTTTTGGGAGAGCTTTCTGGGTCAGGTTTGCCTCGCTCCTCCTTCCCACCCTCACCCAGTCTTCCTACTAGCCTACTTCTCTTAGAGCAGGCTCTGAGAGTCCCATTCATAAGGCTTAGCTCCACCAGAGCCTTCCATCTGCTCTTACAGCGAGAGAGGTCAGGACACAACTCCTGCAGAGGACCAGCACCCTCAATCCAGTCTCCAGCAAGTACATATAAAGTAGGCACCCTCCCTCTGTGGGAATAAATCTGGGGGGGGGGCTGCTCAGTCCAGCCTCCAACATCAGAGCTCCTGCTGATGTCCCAAGATGCCCCAGGAGTGGAGATATAGCCACAAGTTGGCCTTTGCCCTAGAAGCTAATACATTTGCCTGTCCAAAAGCTGTCTGCACCCAACCATCTGAAAAAGAACATTGGATGATCTGTTTAGTCAAAACACAGCGCATGTGTTGCTTTTGCAAAAGCCCCCTGATGGGTGTTGTTGCTCTCTTCCGCTGACACTCCGATGTGAGATGTTTTCACTAGGAATATTTTGTCCTCGATATAAATATAAAGAATGCCAAACCCGGGAGAGCGAAGGCTGTTAGCAGGGCCAGCGGACTTGCTTGGAAGCCTGACTGCCAAAGCACAGGTTCCCCAAATGACTCCTTTCCTTCTGTTGATTACAAAGTAGAGCTATTTCCAGCAGACAAGGGACTTGTCCTCTCTCAGAGGTGAAGTGTCCCAAGTGGACTAGGAGGAGGTTTTAATGCCTAATGTTTGGATCTGGGGAACTACACCTAGTTAAGTGTCCAGGCTTTGGAATGGGGTCCTGACAGGTGTGCAGGCTGAATCTTCTTTCACTAATGAGAAACTACCCCTGAGAGGATAGACCCCGTGCCTCCTTCTAAATGAACCAAACCACTGCTGTTATTCTTGGTCCCTCCCCTCTTCCTGTCCCTCCCCCACTGTGTGTGTGTGTGTGTGTGTGTGTGTGTGTGTGTGTGTGTGTGTGTGTGTGTAAGAGAGACAGAGACAGAGACAGAGAGAGACAGAGGGCGCTCCTGTGTGTGTGTTCAGGTGTCTTCTTCTGTCAGTCTTCACCTTATTATTTAAGACAATCTCGCCGAACCTGGAGCTCATCAACTCAGCAAGATTAAGTGGCCGAGAGCTCTAGGGATTTCCCAGTGGCTGCTTTCTTGGCCCTAAGATTGCAGGTATGCACTGCCATGCCCAGCTTTGTACGTGGGTACTGGGCATCAAATTCAGGTCCCATGCTTGTGTGACAAGCACTTTACTGAAAGAGCCATGTCTCCCCAGTCCCTCTTGCTACATTTTGAGCTCATGTTGTTATACCCCGCTTCTGTTAAAAGGACCCAAACAGAGAAGGGTAGCTGTGGAGAGTAGACAAGCTGGCCCTCAGATTTCACAGTTTAATAATCGGGGCTTTCTTACAAGGGTCCTCCGGGGTTAAAGAGCTTGCAAACAAGTGCTTTATTCTAACATCCCTTCAGTCAAGGGCTGGAAAAAATTAAAATGCAGTTTTATTTTTATTCTGAAAAGAAGCAACAAGTCTGAAACCAGCCTCTTGCTTTCCTTGAGAGGAAGTAGTGAAAGTCATTTAATCTGCACAATGGGTGATCCCCAGGCAATGGCAGACCCGGCTTTCCATCTGGGCTTCCGGCAGCGCCTGGTTCTGAGCGGGGGCTTCATGCTTACAAACAGATCTTGTACAGTTACTCTCATCTCCCAAGAAAAGCTCCTGGGGGCTGGAGGGGTGGCGTGGGGGTGTTGTACAGCTTGTGTTTGAGGCCATTCAACCAGAAAAGAATACCAACTGAAATCAGACAATGGGTCAAGGGAGTTGGATGGGTGGAGGTGGGGGTGGGAGGAGCTACAGAGGCAGACCTCAGTGTGGAATGGTGCTGTCCATCCGTCCTCATGTAAGCCGCCCACAGTGGGACTGTTGGGAAGATGTGTTCAGAAAAGGGAACGGCTTATGAAGCCGCACCTGGGTATCCCAGCGGAGCCCTGCTCTGGGCTTCCTTCCTCCAAGCTGTCATACTGCATTCAGTTTCCCCAGACCGCGTCCTCCTCCCTGTGCAAACCTCTCAGTGATAGGCGTGGGAGCCTTCACGGGGACCCCATGAAATGGTCCAATTCTTCTTGAGTGAGCGAATTCAGAAATACCCACGATGTTGGTCCTTCTTGTGCTCCTTCCTTCCGAAGCCACAGGCTTCCTTTCTGGGCTAACGGTCTAGGTCTTTGTTTGGTTGGTTTGGTCAAGTGAGCTTATCCCTTGCTTACTTAGATTGGAAGCATTCCCTGGAAATAATAGATGTTTTCCTGAGCCTGGCAGCTATCTAGTCAGGATTTGTTACTCATAGGTCCTTGAGGGGTTTCCTCTTTCTAAGGAAATTCAGACATTCACGAAGAGAGGAAGCTGGTCCAGTTTATTTTATTGTTCTTTGTTTATATGATGCCGATGGGGGCAGGGCATTGATTACATTCATTTCACTAATGAAAAAGGAAATTGGAATTTTTTTTTCACAGTGAAAGAAAATGAGATGCAGTATTTCTACGTTGTCTTCCATAAGACCAACTTGAGTTCCCAGCCAGAGCAAGAAGCAAGCCTTAAGCAAAGGGAACGGTTTATCACATTCTTTTAAAACAGTTTACAGATGTTACACTATTCTAAAATACATATAAAAATTGATTACCGATCACTTTTAATTCTGAAGTGGATTTTTAATGTCCATTGTTAAGTAATGTAGAGTAATACTACTTTTTCTTTTTCTCCTGCTTGTGTATGTGTTCCTTGAACAAAGTTCTTGGGATCGTTGCCAGAGTGAGATTTCTCCTTCATAGTAAAAGCATAAAATATCAATTATAATTTCCAGGAAGTTCAATCCAACAGAGAAGGAAAAGGCAACTGGGTGACTGTGTAGCTTGGTTAGTCCTGTGTGTTAGTCAGTTTTTTTGTCATGATAGCAAAATACCTGATACACAGTGCTTAGGAAGTAAGGAGAGACCGGCGCATCTAGCTCACCGTTTGGATGGTATTATGGAGGCCTGGTGAGAACCACCTCTTGACTGCATCACCTCATGGCCAGGAATTATTAAATGAGCAAGTATTATACAAACAAAGACATCTTAAACCAGGCGCAGGCAGAGACTAGAGTCCCACACTCCCTTCAGAGAGCATGCTCCCAGTTAACCCGGGGATCGTTTCCCCCGCTTTCCAATACTTCCGTTGTGCAGCTCTTGGAGGACCTGGGAACCACAGTCAAAGTACAGCCCTGCATTTGTACATGCTGCTGTATGGTAGGCATTGACACCAACACACCCCTTCACTCAGAAGCATTTGGGGTTTGGACAATAAGAGGATGATCACCCTAGGCAAAGAGCTAAGGTAGGTCAGAGAAAGCCAGGCCTCTTAGGAGAGATGAATGGAAGGGGAAAGAGAAACTACTGATAAACAGACTGGCGGGCCAGCCCCTGAGGGCTCTGAGGGGCTGTTTTGCTTCTTCCTGTGCCCTTGTGGTTTGTGCCTAGCCACGAGAATCAACAACTTGTGAACCAGAATTTAAGAGCAGGAACCTTAAAGAAGATAGTGAAAGTCAGAGCAGAGAGACTGCAAGCCTGGTCCGGAAGGTCACTCATGAAGGTCACCTAGGAACAGTCGTGAAATAAGCTGTTGTGGATGACAGTGATGTCAGAGAAAGGTTGGTCATGGCCACACTACAGAGCACCTTAAATATACACAGACAGTGTCTTTTAACAGTTTCTTGTGTTTGTGCTTCCCTTTGGGCTTAATGCTAACTGGCTTTCCCTCGTAGCCCTGGAAGAGTTCCTTCACAAGCTGATTGTTCTGAAAGGAACCTAAGAAACAATGAGCACATTCTCTTCGGCTTGTCTGTGTAGTTCTTCACCCTTCAAGACGGCAAGGGCAGAAGGAGACGGGGCAGTGGGGATCGATACACAGTCCAGGACAGATTCCTGGAGCTAGACCAACTCCCAAGAGATTATTCCTCATGTGGCATTTAATTTCTTTGCTCTTTGCGACACATGAAGTTCAAGGATAACCTTGACCTTAACTGTTTCCCTTCCAACACTGGGGGCCCTGCTGACAGGCGGGCTCGAGGTGGACCCTGGAATGGTAAAACCACACCATGTGATTAGTTCCTAAGGTAGCATTAGCCGTGTGGATATGAGCCATGCTCTTCATTGTCTGTAGCCTAACTTAAAATTGTCTTACCGAGGCTTCGTTGGGAACAACTGGGGCTAGGAAAGGAAAGGAAAAAGGAAAGGAAAAAGGAAAGGAAAGGAAAGGAAAGGAAAGGAAAGGAAAGGAAAGGAAAGGAAAGGAAAGGAAAGGAAAGGAAAAAGGGAGAGGTGGATCTCAGGTGACCCACAGCACCCAGAGGACCCAGCATTCACCGGGGTTCAGTTGCAGAGAGGAGAATCCAATCAGCGGAAAAGACAGTCAGGATGGCTTGCAAAACTTACGCGCTACATTGAAGAAAGCTAAGAAAACACACACACAGGTTACACTTTGTAAACCACATTTGTGACTGAACTATAAATGTCCCTACTGCTGGAGAGATGGCTCAGCAGTTAAGAGCATTGACTGCTCTTCCAAAGGGCCTGAGTTCAAATCCCAGCAACCACATGGTGACTTACAACCATCTGTAAAGAGATCTGACGCCCTCTTCTGGTGCATAGATATAACAATAAATAAATCTTAAAAAACAATAAATAAATAAATAAATGTCCCTACTGTCTGATTTAGTATCCAGAAGCTGCCTGATGATCTGAGAAGCTATTGGCATGGCCAGGAAACAACTACCAGGAAGTTACCACAGGAAAAAACCAGATACTTAGTACGGTGGCTTGTCCAGGATACTACACAAAATAATGATTCTGTCTACCTATCTGTCTGTCTGTCTGTCTATCTAGATGTCCATGCCAAATAGAAGAGATAAGGAAACAGGTTTTCTTATATAGGCTCCAGAAGGAAACATAGGCTTTCGAGTTTCCTGATTTGTATCTAGTGAGACCTATTTCAGATCTCAGTCCACTAGAACAATAAGCTCATGGGTGTGTGTTGGTGTTTGATACCACTAGCTTTATGGCCATCCATTACAATGGCCATAGAAAAGCAACACTTTCACCCTCCCACTCACATCTGCCTTCGGAGCTCACAAGTCTGATGGAGGCTCCTCCTCACTGGGGGTGGAACGGATCTAGCCGTAGAGGATTCTGAGAAATGGTATTCCAGTGCAGGGAGGCACCGTAAAGACTGGGGGCAGTAGCCAACGTGACATTGAATGCCAAGCCAGCATAACCCCTGCAGCTGCCACTGGAAGTCGCGAGGCTTTTGAGAGTCACTGGTGGATATGTCCAACACCCTGTCCTTCTGGGAGGGATGGTAGCGTTTGGCAGAACAGAAGTGGATGCCTGGGTTTTTAGGTAGTTTGACAAATGTTGCTAAGTCATGAAGATACAACAGGGGGAGGGGAGGAAGGAGGCTTCGAATAGCTGCCCACTTCAGCCTGGTAAGAAGTTATTGTCCGGGGTGAGCACACTGCACAAAAGCATCAGTATCAGAGCCAAGTGCTGATTTACCGCGGTTCTGCCCTGAGCCTCACTGGCAGATGGCCTCAGCATTATCTCCTTCCCCGTGTGATCTTCCTACAAGAGAGACTCCGCTACCCCTCCAATGGAGAGGTGAAGGTCTGTGTCTGTTCCTCTAAAATTGCAGCATTCCTGATCGATAGAGAATATGACCTTTGGGGTACCAGCTGTTGTTATTGTTGTTGTTATCGTTGTCGTCGTCAACACTGTTGCTGCCTGATGCCTCGCTGAGCAGCCCAGAGTAGCCTAGAACTTGTTCAGGGCCTTGAACTCACAATCATCCAACCGCCCACCAGCTAGGATAACAGGAACATACTGTTAGGCCTGGTTTAAGAATATATCTTCTAAGATCAGATCACAAAATATAATTTTATTTGTTTCTTGGCAGAGTATCTTACTTACCATATAGCCCAGGCTGGCCTTAAGCTTAAAGCATAGCCTCGTGGCCTCGAAACTTGTGGCAGTCCTCCTATTCCAGTCTCCTGAGTGCTGGGATTGCAAACGCCACCGCACCGCTCCCTAAGAGGTAATTCAGCTTCCACTCTCGTCAGCTGGAACAAAGCTTCTGGACCTGGGATCCAGCATTCCAAATCTCTCAGCTGAGACCACTGTGCTGTGAGGAAGCCCAGGCTAGCTGACCACAAAGACAGACCTGAGACTTTGAGAGGAGAGCACGGCTCCCTGTCAGCCGTCGGCAGCACCGGTCCTTGCTATTTCATGACCTACTGCCATCTGACTGATAGGAGGCGTGGATCTATCTGAAGCTTGTGACTCATTGTGGTTGTTGCAGGTCACTGCATGTATGGAATGACTGGTCACCTAACAAGAGGTAGCCCACTTGGTTCTAACCAATGTAGAATGAAGTCAGCAAAGACCATCGCTTTGCTGTTCCCAGGTAACTTCACTGATGTAGAAAATAGGTCAGTGGTCCATCGTAGAAATCAGCTCAGATCTGACTCCCATCTCTTCCTCCAGTTCAATATTGGCTAAGAAACTGGACACTCACCACCACCGCCATCACCCCACGCTCTCATCCCTTTCTCTTGGGACAAGATATTACTCTGAAGTCCATCTGGTCTCAAATTCACATCAAGCATCCTGCCTCGGCCTCCCAAGTTCAGAGATTCCTGATCTGAGCAAGGATGCTGGACTTCAGTCTTGAGTTTTGCATGAGGAACAGATTGGTGTGCTCTATGGTTGGTTTCTGGAGAGGAGGAGGCAGTTAGGAGGGTGAAGACGCTGGCCTGGATGAGGAGAGTCCAACCAACCAATCCAACATTGAACCAGCAGATTCCAGAGAACTGCTTGAGGCCCAGCTTTTCCTGTGTAGGAAATACAGAGGGTAGAAATATTTGCTTTGGAGAACATCCTCAAACTAGGGTCCCTCTGAGGAGGGAGAGAGAAAGGAGTAAGGGCAGCTGGAAGTGACTTAGCCCCAGAGGCACAGCTCCTCATGCCGGTACCACTGTCCCAACAGACTCCCTGATTTTTCCCCCTTTCTATGGCTTCTTTCTATTTATGCGTCCTTCCTTGATGCTTCAAGCTTGGTGTGCCTCAAACTGAATCCAAGGTATTGTTCTCTAAAGAAGTACATAATCATATTAGTCTGAGTGAAGAGACTTTCTGCTTTATTCAGTTTTTTACAGTTTATAATTCCTATCTCCACTGTCCTCTTTGCTTTAGGGTGTGTGTGTGTGTGTGTGTGTGTGTGTGTGTGTGTGTGCATGTAAACATATATGTGGAAGTATGTGTAGAGGCCAGAGGTCAGTGTCAGGCATTTCCCTCGTCACTTCTCCAGCTTGTGTTTTTGAGACAGAATCTTGCACTGTCCTGGCACTCACTACTGAACTAGCTGGCTTGCAAGACCAGGAATCTTCCTGTCTCTCCTTCCTTGTTGCTTGAATTACAGACACAGGATGCCACACATGAGAGGCCCAGGTCCTCATTCTTGAAGGGCAAACACGTTCCTAACTGAATCATCTCCCCAGTCTGTTCCGCCATTCATCTAAACATAGAACAACCCATGATGTAATATCAATGCTTCCAGTCTCATAAATTAAAAAGTATAGACCACACGTGGTGGTCCATACACACAATCCCCGTACTTAGCATGGAAAGCAGTGGGTTCAGGAGCACAGTGTTGTCCTCAGCTACAGAGAGTGTTGGATGCCAGCCAGGGATAGCTGAGATTCAGTCTCAAAAGAAAAATAAAAGGTAAACTGTCTGGTCCAAAATCTGAATGTCCGTGTGTAGAAAAGGATGGACGAGCGCTGGCTCTAATTGCTCCCTGGGCTCTCCCCACCTAGGCCCGCCCACATCACAACCCTTGGCAGTGAAAGCCTGCTTGGGCTGGAAGGAGGAGGCTGATTTGTTCTGCCTGCCCTTCCTACTTAATAACTCAACTATGGCCAAACTTCAGGGTGGGTCTGGGGTGACTATCTTCTATCTGATGCTTTCAGAGTTCTTTGTTCCATGAACGATGGAGGAGGGGTCAGGGACTGCTCCTATTCAGGCTCCCATGATGTTCCAAAAGAAAAAAAAGAAAAAAAAAAGTTTGTCCCTTGAATCATGTCATCTTGCTCCTTGCCCTAAAATAGGACAGCAGTGACACGTGGTGTTCTTTCCTTTGAGGGTCACTTTCTTTTTCGGGATCTTCGGTGTGTGTTTCTCCACAGTGAGATGTTTTCCAGATGTTTCCTTATTTATTTACTTATTTTGCTTTCTGCTGCAAAAAAAAAAAAAAAAGTCTCTTCCCTACTAATGGAAGAAAATAATCCTAGAAGAAGCTAAAGGGCAGCAGTGTCAAGCTTTTTCCCTACGTGTGGACACAGTCAGGCTGGGGATTAAGTGAAAGACTGCAAGGGGACAGCAGTCCCTCCTGCAGGAGGCTGACTGGCCTCACTCCTTGATGATCTGCCTGGAAAAAATAACTAAAATTAAACCATGCATGCAAATTTTTATTTAAAAAATATTTTATGTATTGTGTGTGTGTGTGTGTGTGTGTGTGTGTGTGTGTGTGTGTGTGTTGGAAAGTATGTTAGTGAGAGTACAGGTGCCATTGGAGAGGTGGAAGATGCCCCTGGAGATGGAGGTACAGGCTGTTGTGAGCCACCCCAGGTGATGCTGGGAGCCTCTGTTCCTCTGCAGAGCGGTGTGCCCTCCCAACTGCTGTGTCATCTCTCTAGCACCCGTGTAAGTTCCTATATACAGAAGAAGAAGGGGGAAAACACAGTCAAGCTGAAGAGGTAGTAGGATCGTATCAGATCTGATGGTCAGCTTGGGCTGCGTAGCAAAACCTTGTCTTAAAATACATCATGCCCGTCCCCCCCCCCAAGAAAGATGGGGAGGAAAGAGGAGGAAGATATGAAAAGAAAAAAGAGGAAAAGAAGCAATAAATACAAATCTTGAGTGACAGTTTTGTGAATATATCTCATGTTGAATGTTGACATAAATCTTCTTCCATGTGGAAACAGCCAATCTAAATAAAGAACTAATCTATAACACCAAGAATAATAGCTCTTGTTCAAAAGCATTTCTGGTGCCCCAGATATGTGTATTAACTCATCAAGTTTTTGTGATAACCTGTAAGAATCGATTTTACCATCTCATAGATGATAAAATGATGGCACGGAACCATTAAAATGCAGGCAGCCCAGCTTTAAGCCCGGGCCAGGTGGGATCCAAGTCCAGGGGATGGCAATGACTATAAATACAGAGACTCCAAAGGCAGAGCTAGAGTTCCCACAGCAACCCGCAGTCAGCGGCACGCTGGGAAAGCCAGAGTTCTCCCACAGAGCTCAGCTGAGTTGTGGCTGCCAGGTCTTTTGGCTTGGCAACTAAAATCTCAGACTGTCCAGGTGGGCTGAGGTTTTCTGTTGATAGCAAGAGGATTAAGGGGGCTCTTCTAGAGTCTATTGCAACCACGGAGAGGCTTTTTCACATTATCTAGGGGAAAAGGGTCATCATTCCAGCCAAGGGCTTGCAAGGGTACCCCCATTGGGGTGAAATGGGCACTTTCTCTGCCGCATCATTGGCAATGCGTCCTGACAAACAGTGCCATATCGGTAGCACTGTCTGTCTGTCAAATGAACCAGCACAGAGCAGGAGAGGGGAATGGAGGAAAAACAAAGCAAGAGGAATCAGTGCTTCTTTGATGAGGAGGTTTATTATCGGCTCCATGTCTACACATAAAATATCCCTTGATCAACGTCATCTTAATTACTGAATGTAGGAAAACAAGACCATTGCTAATTGATGTGGCTTTAATTTATGCACCAGAGAATTATACAGGATAATTACCTGCAGTTGAAGAAAAATGAATACTGTCAAATCTGTCTAATGCATGCGCAATTCACCCTTCTGTGTCTTTATCTGAAAAGATTTAAAGTGGTAACCAACCTAAATGATATGCAAAATGGCATTGGTTTGCAAGCAAAAGTATTTTTTTTTTTTGGTATTTACCCTTTGATTTGCATCACAAATAGAGTTCTCAGATTGAGACTGACGAGATTTGAATATTATTTCTAGAACAATAGCTGTGATTCACCAATTTAATGTGTATTTGATCTGTTCCAGAAGTTCCCATTTTTCAAATCATTACAAGAGAAGTTGTCTTCACGGCCCCATGTCCGCCTGAGCATAATTTCTCTTCTGAGGATAACTTGGTGGGATTGATGGTGATTTCCCTTGTCAAGATTCATGGAATATTTCCAGTTTCCATCAGTAACTCCTTCCCACATTGTCCCAAAACCTACACAAAGCAGTGGCTTCCAAAATCTGAAACTCAAACAAGCAGCTGGAAAAAATTATGGGTCCACGAAAGAACACCAATGGAAATTTCCTGATGACTTGAGTCAGGCTGACAAAAGCCTCTGGGGACTCTCTCATTGTGTTGAGAGGAGACTAAGGCTTGGATAAAGTTGACTTAAAAGCGGGTTACACACCTGTCATCACAACACTCAGTAGAGGAAGGTGGGGATGGCTGTGAATTTGAGGCCAGCTCTATCTGTATTACAAGTTCCTGGCCAGCTAGGGCTACATAGTGAGATGCTATCTTCATAAATAACAAAAAGCCCGCAGGCTGCAGAGGTAGCTTGGTATGGATCACTTGTCTGGGACTGCTCTGATCTCCAGCACAAAGGTCTTGCTCTGGTTCAGTGATAGGCTCTGATCCAAGCTTCCTTACAGCCAGGCAAAAAAGGCAAATAGAAAGTTATTACTTAAGTTGTTGTGATCAGAAATGTATGTGTGTATGTATAGATATATGTATATACCTTTGTGTGTATGTATATATATGCATATACATATTCATATATAGAAAGATATATACATACACGTGCACACACACACACACGTGTATGTGTGTGTGTGTGTATGTGTGTGTGAGTATATGTGCGTGTGTATGTATAGAAGCTGGCCATGAATATATACAGACAGGGCTGGCCTCAAATTACAATGACAGGTGTGTAATCCCGGTTTTTAAGTCAACATTATCTAAGCCTTAGTCTTCTCTCAATATAATGAGAGAGCTCATATGTAGATGTTGGTATATGATATATATTAGTTAATATATATTATATATAATAACATATATATTAGTTCCTTGGAGGGCAACCATTTCAAGTGATGAATTATTAAGAGGTGTCTTAATGAGGGAAATTAATGGATCCAAAGCACCACAGCAAGGCTCAAAGACAACAGCCCTGTGCTTACTGGCCTTCACCCTTGTTTTCTTATCTCTCCATGAAGCTCTTCCCAAGGTCTAAAAATGGCAAGGGAAAGAAATATTATTTTTTTTTAAAAAAAAAAAAAAGAAAGAAAGAAAAGAAAAAGAAATGTCTATATTTGGCTATCAATTGCACTTTTCTGGGAAAAGCAATATAATTTAATCTAGGCCAACATGACACACCATTATCAGATCTTGTTTTCAGCAAATATCAGCAAGAGGTGTTGACGCTGCTTGACACAGTCCCTCACGGGGGCCCAGGCTGTACATGAGGCCGCAGCTGCTCATTGGTCTCAAGACTGTGCCAGACTCCGTTATCTGACACTTTGAAGTTCTGAGAAGACTAAACTGACTAGCAAAACTTCTTCAGTGTCAAAGCTCCCAGTTCTCACTGCTAGGCAGGGTCCTTCGGTCCTTCGTCTCTGCCGCCTTGGCCCTGGTGGAAGTGAGGGTGTGAGCCCCAGGCGTTGGTTTATCTGAGCATCTATTGGGTGGAGCTTCCACTTGGCAGGCCTGATGTCTTTTAATCCTCAGAAACTAGGATGCAAAGGTTACACTTGACATCTTACAGAAAAGGAGGCCGAGTAGAGGGCCCTGGTCCAAAGAGAGGACACACAGCAGCAAGGTGATGGCAAGACACTGCCTCGTGTGCTACGCGGATGTTCCTAACCTTGCAGAGCTGTCTGCTTCCTTGTTGGTGCTGCCTACCTCTCTAGACCTGCTGTTAGGGGCCATCTCTAAGTCTGTGTAACTCAAGGCCTCTCTATTGGTGAGACCTGTGGTTAGAGAGAGGGACTGGACACATGTCTAAAGGCAAGCCGCTCTTGCACACGCCGAGACTAACCTTCTGCCGCAGTGCTTTGTGCTGACTCTGGCGGTGCTAAGGAAAGAGAAGTTGGTAGACGCAGACACTTTCCTGCTGCGAATATTAATTGTGTCACACAGTAATCCCCTCCCTGCCAACCAGCCTCTCCAGTGCTAGGCTGGAGGGTGGCAGAAGGGGGAGGGGAGATTGCAGTGACTGGCTGTGTCCAGCCACCTGTTCAAGCGGTGGCCTCTTCTCTCTCAGCCCCAAATACCCAAGTCTGAACAGTTGGAGGGCATCTGCCCTCGGCTGGAACACCCGCACTGCTGCCTCGAAAACAATAGGCCCAGCCTGCCAAACAATGTATTTTTGGTACAGAGAAAAATCCTGTCCCTCCTAGGGATCAAAATACATTCTTACTCGAATGTGTGTCATTTTTTTTTTTAAAAGAAAGTTGCCTGGTTCACATTCTGAATTCTACTCATCCCTTTTGACTGGCTTCAACGCCTACATTTCAACACCCTCAGTACTTTTCGATTCCAAAATCTGGGTGAGCTTTCAGAAGCATGCATGTTGAATGCGCCAGCTGACTGCCTCGGGTGGTTCACTGAAGACCTGACAAATGGCGCCTGCCTCGGGTGGTTCACTGAAGACCTGACAAATGGCGCCTGCCTCGGGTGGTTCACTGAAGACCTGACAAATGGCGCCTGCCTCGGGGTGGTTCACTGAAGACCTGACAAATGGCGCCTGCCTCAGGGTGGTTCACTGAAGACCTGACAAATGGCGCCGTAGAACAGGGACTCGGAACGCTTTCCCCGCCCACAGCCCCTCTTTGCACAGAGGAAGATTGATGCACTCCCAAGCATATAGATATACAAAATAAGAGTGGAGATCACATGTTCGCTGATAACAAATCATAAAGAAATTAATTTTAAAACAACTCCTTTAGGAGCTAGAGAAGTAACTCGGTGGCGAAGAGCACATGTTGCTTTTGCAGACGCCTCTGCTTTCATCCTCGGCACCCACATCTGGCTGCTCACAAGCACTGGAACTCCAGCTCTGGCAGATCCAACACTTCTGACCGACCTCCAGGGGCACAAGCCCTCATATGTACATACCACAGTCCCGACACATACAAATATAGATAATTTAAAATACTAAGAAAATAAATCTTGAAAACAATCCCTTCATATACATATAATTTTGCCATTTCTTGGTGAAAACAAACTTGCATATGAAGAAAATGGATGAGCTGATTTATTCACAGAAGAAATTAAACATTGGCAGAAAATTTGATCCTGTAAGACAGGGAGTCTTCAGCGATGCTGAGTTGACTAACATTCTGGTTTTATGATCATTAATGCTGAGAATGCCGCTTTTCATACTTACCTAGTATAAAAGAGCAGAAGTATGTTTAGTGCCATTTCAGAAATTGCTAGAATCCTAGTAAAAGACTTGCAAATAAATATTTGTAAAGCATCTTGAGTGAAGTTGGAATCAGATGACCAGACACTGGTAAGGATCCAGAGGTGAAATGTGACTCTGCTTACTGCAGCCTGTGTGCAGGAAGAAAACCTAAGCCCTAGGAAGAGGTTTCTAAAATCTTATGCCGGAGTCCCAGTCCAGATTACCTAAATTGGACAATCAGGGAATGAGTCTCAAACTACAACATTAAAAAAAAAAAAAAAAAAAAAAAACCTCCCCAGGAAATCCTAATTGCAGCCAGTTTGAAGAACGCTCTTTTAGCTCTCGTGTTTGCTGGTGACATCAAGGGACAGTGGCTGGGACACAGGGGCCTCATTTTAGTGCAGGTAAATCCAGTAATTCAGTTCCTAAGAATGCGTATGACTTTCCGGATTTAGTACAAGAGAGAAGATATAGGGCATTGCCCCTTGAGCAGCAGAGACTGCTTGCTCATTTTTGCTGAATCAAAAATGTTTTCATCACCACACCAGAGCGATCCATACCTAATAGGCAACCTCGTGGTGGGGAATGGTTGAAGAATAAAGGAGTAAAGTCTAGGGGAGCTGTACAAGACCCACCTAGTCTTCTCCAACCATAAAAGCAATGGCTTAGTAGAGACTCATGAAGTTTGTAGGCTGACAACCCTACGGTTCAGGTTGGTAGAGAATCTCCTTAAGGAACAGGAAAATAAAACTCGGGCATGGTGGCACATACCTGTAATCCCAGCTCTCCAGAGGTGGAGACAGGAAGAGATGAGGAGGTCAAGGTCATCTTCAACTATGTAGGAAACTCAAAGCCAGCTAGGACTACAGAAGAACCTTCCTGGGGCCGGGGCTTGGGGGGGTGGGGGGAGAGAAAGAAGAAACAACAAAACCATGAAAGCTATAGTAGGATTTGTATATCTCAGCTAAGGGACAGTGGACATGAAGGGTGGCAGGATGGGCTGATTCTGGTTTTAATTTTGCCATCCATCTTATTAGAACAGTTGCCTGGCCGGGTGGTGGTAGCGCATGCTTTTAATCCCAGCACTTGGGAGGCAGAGGCAGGTGGATCTCTGAGTTCGAGGCCAGCCTGGTCTACAGAGTGAGTTCCAGGACAGCCAGGGCTACATAGAGAAACCCTGTCTCGAAAAACCAAAAAAAAAAAAAAAAAAAACAAACAAACAAACAAAAAAACAGTTGCCTGAAGACCGGTTTCCTTATGTGTGAAGGAGTGTTAATAGCTGTCCCTCCCAATTCACAGGCTGCTATGATGCCAAAGCGCTTGGGAACACGCAGGCTATGCTCCTGAGCTGTGGTAAAGAACTAGGCTCACTGATGAGGCCCTTTACTGATACGTGAGATATGTACAGCCTTGTAGCCAAGACAGAAGCCATCTTTCTGTTCATTTTGATCCCCACTGGGCTGTCTGCTCCTAAACGTATTTAGCTCCAAGGCATTTTAGAAATTCAATATGACAGAGAATGCCTCTGTCAGGTAGTACATTTCATTTTTCCAGGGCTGATGTTATCTAGCTTAATATTGCCAGTCTGTTCAAAGTGTGTGTGTGTTTCTGCAAGTTCTGTCAACATGAGACTTCTCCAAAGTCCTAGAAAGCTCCTTCTAGAAAGCATGCTTCGGAGGGACACTAAAGGCAGCTCCCATTCCTCTGTTGGTCTCTTCCAAGTCCAATGGTCCCAAGCTTGGACTTTCTGTGTTTATACAGATGTCCACCCACGTGGAGTGGAAAGTTACATGGATATGGAAATCATTAAAGCCAGCTAATTTTACCACCCGTGTGGCCTTCTTGTTTTCTTTGAAGTTGTATAGGGTTGATCCATCAATCTAAAAGGCCAAACCAATTCTCCTTCCTCCTCTAGAGAAAATAGACAAATTCCTCGTCGCTGTGAATTCATCCTCACCTGCTTCGCATCTAGGGGTGCAGGTTTTTATGTACTACCTTTATCTTTGATCCCCCACAGGGTTTCCTGTGCCCTGACGAACTCGTAAGGATTTGAAAGGTTAGGAAGTGTCGTGTAGGAAAGACATAGCTTGGGTGGGTGGTTCCTGGGAAGTGACACCAAGTCAGACCTCTGCCCCCCACATACTCCCACGGGCACACACGCACTGGAGCATGCACATGATTAAATAAATAAAATTAACTAATTATTCAAACATGCATATAAGTAGGATGCATAAGGCAAATTCTTGAATTTCCATCATCCAGTTGCAAAAATTGTTCAAGATGTTCTATATTTACTTGATACATCTTTTTAGCTTTTGTAACTGCAAAAGCCAAACCAGACCTCATGTCATTTCCCTGGTACACACTTCAGTGTGTATTTTGAAACTAAGGATTTTTTTTTCTTGGATAACTCCAATGTCATTTCATACCCAATGAAATGTGTAAACTTTCTGTCCTATTGTTTAATATCTAAACTATATTAAATGCCCAAGCATATCAAAAGTGACTCCTCATTAGCTTGTCATGATGAAAAGGGACAAAAGCATTGTAGGGTGAGGACTGAGTCCCCAGAAAGCAAAAGCAGTCCATCGAATGGCCTGATCTGGTCTAGGGGGCCGAGAGCAGGCCTTGATGGTGGCATGGGGGTAGGAGAGATCAGCATTTCAAGACAGTGACAGGGAGGTAGCCAAGCTTCACACCAGGGCTTCCAGAAGCCTTAGGAAAAGCCACCCTCAATTCCCGACTCCATAAAAATAGATGTGGCTCCCGTCTAGGTAAATCGGCTGAAGACAAAAACTGGGCAAGGCAGGCATCCCAGTGCTTTAGAGGCTGAGACAGGAGGATCATGGCAAGCTCCAAACCAACCTGAGCTACATAGAGGGCTCTTCTCTGACTCCTCTGCCTCTCTCTCTCTCTGTGTCTCTCTCTGTGTCTCTGTCTCTGTCTCTGTCTCTGTCTGTCTCCCTCTCTCTCTCTCTCTCTCTCTCTCTCTCTCTCTGTGTGTGTGTGTGTGTGTGTGTGTGTGTGTGTGTGTGTGTAATAAGCATGGGAAGAAAGATGATTATCCTTACCCAGGTGTCAGTCTGATGTGACTGACTAGGAGTTCCGTAGGCTCACAAAAGACAAGGCCTTCTGAATGTAACATACAAGCAACATGGCTGCCACGTGTGCACCGATTATCCTCTAATGTGTTCTTTTGTCTCTGGTGCTGGGGATTTTCTTGGTGTCCTTAAATCCAGTGCCGGGTTCCTCCTTTACACTCCACTGTCCTTAAGGCTTAAGAAAGAGATGGGTTTTTACTGTTTTACAGCTTCATATCCTTTGAATAAGACGTAAGAATCTAAGAAATCTTTGAAAGCCTCACTGTCCAATGGGAAGGCACGTTATTCCGCTGTGGATCATCTGTGCTCTGGCACATAGCTGCTCTGCATTTTGATGATAAATAATTTGGCTTTGGCCGCCGAGAATAACTGTGCAGATGTTCTGCACCCGGCCACTTTTTGGTATGCAGCAGCAAGGACAGCAGAAACCACCCCAATTATAGCAGATTAATGTGCTAAAATTACCACAAAGAGAGCATGTGTATAAGCCTCTGGGAAGCCATTTAACTTTGAACCTGCTGGCATATGATGGGACACAGAAAGAGAGAGAAGGAGAGAGAGAGAGAGAGAGAGAGAGAGATGCCTCAGTGTGGGCATAGATGCACACACTTTTAATCCTAGCTCTCAGGATGCAGATCAGTAGATCTCTGTGATTTTGAGGCCAGCCTGGCCTGCAATAGTAAGTTCCATAGGGAATTACATAGTGAGACCCTCTCAAAAAAAAAAAAAAATCTGGAGCCAGGTTGTACTGCAATTAAACAGTTTATTGGCATTGAGAGGCTGCTTTTGAAGTGTTGTCATAACAACAGGAATAAAATGATGGATTAACCCCAGTTTGAAAGGAATAGCTTTCGCGTTTACTGTTATAGCCTGAGACTTAGGCATTAGCAGTTCTTATTACCATGCCCACAGTTGTAACTGTATTCACATCACAGGCTCACCAGTCCATCCTCTGTCAGCTCATTACCTCACAGATGCCTTGTAACACTATCTCCAAGGGATCTGATGTCCTCTTCAGACCTTCATGGGCACCTACAAATATGTGCACGTACACACACACATAAATCATATAATAAATCTTCTAAAAGAAAGGACAGTAATGAGGTTGCAAGGGGGACCTGCTGTGGGGCGGCTGGTGCAGTTGGGGTGAGGAGGGTGTATGATTATAATGTGTTTGTATACATATATGAAATTCTCTGAGAATAAATACATAATGTAACATAGAAAACTGAGAGGACATGGAAAAAAACATGGCTACAGAAAAATTAGTGGGTCCTACGAAAATCTATCAGTTTGATTTTATGCAGCTACTCTAAAACGACTTTGATTTCCTGTCCATTCTCTAACATGAAATGCAGCATGTAGCTTTATGTATAAGAACCCAGATTCATTTTCTACCTGACTCTTGTCCCATTAACGAGTGCCAGTGTTTGTCAAGCCTACAATACACAAGTGCAGTCCCAAGCACACTGCCGGGCGTGTTCTCCTAGAACCCAACAGCTGTTTCTACCTAAGGTTTCAAAGATGGAGCTCAGTTCTGGTGAGAACAATAAAACACAGGCACTTGTTTAAAAAAAAAAAAAGATAATTTTAGTAAAGCCAAATAGAGTGGAAGAGAACATGCCAGTATCATTTTGAGGTTGTTATAAAGAAACCACGACCTAAAGGAGTGGCCAAGCCCTAGGGCTGATCAGTCTGAATGCAGATACTCTGGGAGGAGCTGACTTTCTTCTCCACCAGAGTGTTGTTTTTCAATCTGATGATCAAAAAGCGGGGAGGGGGCATGGTGGGTGTATTTTCCTCTCAGCAGGATCAGCCAAGCTGTCTCCAAAACCATGTTCCCAAGACACATTCCCCTTTTGATACTCACCATTAAAAAAAAAAAAAAAAAGGTGGGGGCTGGGGACAAAATTACTTATTACAAACAGCCTGAGCCTCCTTTAAGTGCAAAGCGCTCTTGCCTTCTAACCCACTTTGATGTGTATCGTGTGCTCTGAAGTCCTGTGAGTGTTCTAGGCTTTGCATTTTAAAATGAGTAATGCCAACATTAGTCAGAATCAACCCAACCCCTCTAGAGATTTAAGTGGGTTTTGTGTCCTGAATCATTTCTCGTCTAATTATTGTGAGGCCAGCTGCTACTCCCCGCATTTATTTAATCCACCAGAACGGAAGAAGGAGCAGAATTGTCATTTTCCCCAGGGCTGAAACACGGCCAATTATCTAGAAGTTCCTATGATTGACTAACCCAATGAATAGTCGGGTTGTTATCATTTCTTCTCTTCACATGACTCAGGCAGACACTTAAAATAGCTTCCACATACTGTACTGTACTATGCTGTTACCTTTGGGGAGGGACTTAGGAGAGAGACTGGGGGCAGCACACTACTTCCTCACTGTGCATTTTCTCAGCTGGCAAATGCTTGTGGCTTATAATGGGCATGCTCTGTTTGATGGATGAAATGCCAAGTGTCTTCAAACTGCAGTTCTGGGTGGTGGGGAGGACCATTGCCCCACACTAGCCAATCTCTTCTCCTTGACGCAACCTTGGTAAGTTAGGACAAGAAAGCGCGGGGCTTAGAGAAGTAAACTGAGTGAAACGAGTCAATCTGGTCTCAAAGCCAAGCTTTTGTGTGTTTGTGGATTTCTGGCTTATTTCTTTGGTCTTGCCCTGTACTGACTATCAAAGATAGCTTAAAAGACAGCTGGTAACCCTCAAAAAAGGTGGGGCTTGGTTGAAGACATAAGACATTTGGGAAAATAATGATGGAGTCCCTAAAGATGCTAGGTTATGGCTGGGCTGCGCGGAAAATGCTTCTAGAAACAGCTGAGCCAGGCAGGATGGCACATGCTTGTAATTCCTGGATTTGGAATCTGAAACAGGACTGTAGATTCAGGACCAGCCCAGGGTACACACTGAGACTCTGTCTCAAAAAAAAAAATAGAAAAACAAGCAAACAAACAAACATCAGTTGCTTCTTTCTTAAGATGATAGTAGTAAATTATAACCCATCGAAAACAAAAGTCCATGAGTTCATATTAACAATAAACCCATTAATGAATATAAGCAAAGGGAAAAGCCCTTTCTTACATACCAAAGAATGGTAGGATTCAAAGATGGCCATGATAACCATCGTGATTATAACTGACTGGGGCAATAGTCAGCTGGGCTGACTGGAGAGTGAGCCCCAAGAATCCACCTGCCTCTGTCTCCCCAGCACTTTGATTATTAAAGTATGCACCACCGTGGCTGGCTTTTTATGTGGCTTCTGTGAATAAAACTCAAGTCCTTGTGCTTGTACCTCAAGCACTTTACCAACCGTGTTGTCTTTCCACCCTCTCTGTATTGCTAAACAGAAGCCTTCCCATCTGGGCGGATGTCCGTAGTTTAGAAAAGACCCAAGCAGTCTTGAGATTGACTTCAAGATTGAAGGAAGTTTCCTTCTCAGTTGAAATGCTTAATGCTTGCATTAAAATGGAGACTTCTGGCTAACAAGATGAATCAGACACATACTTGCTGCAAAGCCTAATGACCTGAGTCTGATTCCTAGGACCTACATGGAAAGAGAGAGCCTACTCTTACAAGTTGGCCTCAGACTTTCTCATACATGTGCCATGGAAAGTACATACATAGGAGCTCACACATACACCTACACATATACACACATACACACATGTAAAAGAATTAATGCATGAATGAATGAATGAATGAGAAAAATTAATAATAAAATGAAGAATTGCTTTCTCTGTTTCACAAACACAGTGTCCATAGCTGCTCAAGTGACCCTGGCTTAAGAGGCCCATGGTACCTGCCTTTGTCCCTCCATCTGCTTGCTGAGGAGTGAGATGATAGGAAGTCATTTATAAATTTTTCCACTCATGTGTATTACTTATCTTGTTGGGATTGTCATCTGCTTGGTTTACTGTGGAGCATTCACACTTTACAGAGGCAGGCGCTGGGGCTGGAGAGACGGCTGCTCTTCCAGATGACCCAAGGCCTCCACAAGCAGTTCACAACCATCTGTAATTCCAGTTACAGGGGATTCAAAGCCCCCTTCTGTCCTCCGCAGGCACCTGCACAGACACATTCAGGCAAAACACCCAAACGCATAATAAAAATAAAATAAATCTAAAAATGTAGGCAATGCCTTAAATATATCTCCTTTTTCTAAAGATTAGTCGACTCTGTAATAGGTGCCTTGTAGATGTATAATAAGCAGATACCTATTTTTAGGACGCATTTCACATAATCATTTAGTATAGCAGGCTATTTACGTCGGACTCACGTGCTCGTTGAGACAACTGAATTATACTTCTGCTCTTGACCGAGATGTGGCGGTGTAAACAGAAGGGCACGCTGTTAGGAGGAGGGAGCTGGCAGGCCTGGAGAAGTGACTCAGAGACCGGTGGGCCGAGTGCTGCCTGGGCCTTGGCCTTACTGGAAGGCTCACTTACTGGGCTAGTCTCTACTCAGAGGGAGCACCCATCCATCTCACGCAAGGGTTTCCTTTCCTCATCCTGATGTCTTGGGGTCTTTCTCTTGTAGAAGGAGTGATGACTTCTTTCTGGAAATCGATGACTTTTAAACCAGCATTATTGATCTGAAGTGGCTCCGCCGTAATAACCTTTACTCGTCTTGTGTTTCCAGCACGTCTTGGTAAATGTACATAAAATCCCATATTTTGAATTTTGTATTAACCTATTTAATTACTTGTATTTCTATTTCTTGACATTTCCCTACATTGTAGGGTGTGGAGCCCTAAGACTTTGCACATCCTAGGCAAGAGCTCCATGATCAGCCAGACCCCAGCCTATCACCATAGAGTTCTAGCTTCTACCATACCCTAGAAGTTGTCCCGACTTCCCTGAGTATTTCTAGCCCTGACCTCCGGAAATCAGTCGAACTGATCACGGAATTGTTTAGTGCTGTTAGCTTGCCGGCTGTGTTCCCTCCACACCGAGGGCTGCTTTCCGTCTGATTTGTGGAGCTCCTGTAGCTTTAGGGCTTTGCCAGGTTTCGTTTCTTAGAGCCCTTTGCCCGTGAGCGAAGCTTGAGTGGGAGTGTCTCACGTGGGCATCATAAATGGCCATTTTCTCTCATCGTAAATGTTTCACGATGACCTACCTGTCTATGGTCCTGGGGGAATTTGCTTACAGAAGAGAAGGAAAACCCCGTGAGGGTCAAGGTGATCGGGTTCAGCACCTGCCACTTCTCAGATTCCACTACGTGCTATCTTACAGTTGAAGCATGAGGACATGTGACGATGTATTCTTAGTTTCCATGGAAACCCTTCCCCCTCCCCCCACCCCCTCCCCCACCCACCTACTAACCCCTACCCCACTGCTTATCCTTGCAGGGCTTGACTGCCTTTGGCCAAACCCTCTCCATCTTAAAGTCAGAAGTAGAAACAAATGTAACACAGTCTAAGTGGCTTTCCTCACGGGGATTAACCTGTGTGCATCCTTTTAAGATGGTATAAGACAAACATTTTATATTTAGCTGTGCATGGAGCGTACATGAAACCCCACCCCCCAAAGAACTTAAAAAATAAAAATAAAAAAAGCTTGCTGAGGAAAGCAACATGCAAAAGTTAGCACGCGGTCTGCACCACGGGCATGCTTGCAGGGAAAGGGGAAACTGGACAAGTAAAGAAATTCCGCTGAGGTCCTGTGGCTGTGTGAACAGCACGGCTCTCCTTCTCTTTCCCTTCCCCTTTTCTGCTCTTCTGTATTTTCCTGACATTGGAGACAGTTTTGATGCCTCTGGAACTTTAAAAAAAAAAGCACAGCCCTAACTACTCCTGGTCTCCTTCTGGAATCTCATTGAGTGCTGTTATGTCAACACGGCCTTCCTTCTGGCTGACTGGTTGATGTGCTGTTGCTCTCATTCCGCAAAGCCTGCAAGCACTTCTGCTTTGAGCGCCTCAGTGTGGGGATGCAGGCCTGGCATAGTCTCCAAGCAGGCAGCCTTCCGATAGTGACACCCATACCTGGCTCTTTGACATCACGTTATTTCTAGGCTCTCCAGATACCCTAATTGTCATTTGGTTTTCTTACCTGTCCTTTCTGGACCAGTCACAATGTGAGACTTGGTGGGGTGAGGGGAAATCTGCCAGTCACTTTAATCTCTCTTCATCTACTTTAACCTCTCCTCCACCTCCTGGCCCAGTGCTCCTGTCCCGAACCTGCCTGATGAGACTCCTTCTGACATCATGTCTAGGTTTGAGGCGTGGCCAATGATGTCATAGCGCTTATAAAAGAATGTGCAAAATCTCATTTTAATTTCAAAAGATGTATGTGGGGGGATCTGTGTGTATGTCTGTGTGTCTGTGTGTATGCTGATACCAAAAGAAGCCACCAGGTACCCTGGAGCTGGAGTTACAGATGGCTGTAAGCCATATAAGTGCAAGTGCTGGGAACCAAACTAAGGTCCTCTGGAAGAAAAGCAATTGCTCTTGGCTGCTGCTGAGCCATCTCTCCACATACACAAACCCCTTTCTGGGTTTTAATGCAGAAAGATAAATATTGATTCAAGTGTAGTTTTCAGAAAAAACAGTCTTTTAAATTTTTTTATTATTTTTAGGTATATAAGTGTATGTATATGCATCACAGACATACATGTATGTGTACCACATATAGGCAATGTTCAAAGGGACCAGAAGAGGGAATCCAATCTCTGGTACTGGAGTTATAATTCCTGGGGATCAAATCCTGGTCCTCAAATCCTTGTCCTCTTGAAGAGCAGCCAGTGTTTGGAACAGCTGAGACATCCCCCCAGCCCCAAGAAGTCTTTTTGCAAACCCAGCAGTCCCGAAGATGAATAACAGCGTCCGAAAGTGAATCTGTTAATCTGCTGATGATTTGTGTGCATGAAAGGAACTCTGCTCGTTGGAAATGCTTTTGAGGAAGCTTAGAAATGTAGATGTGGTGTAATCTCTGATGGTCTTTTGAATGAAAGTCAGGAAGTTCTTACATAATTCAAAACAAGGACATCAGGGGGATTGTGGCTTGCTTGAATCTACTCAGAATTTATGAAATCTACTGCATTGTTTCTTAGCAATCTTATTTCTTCTCTATACAACATAAGCAAATAAAGTTGGTACCCAACAGCTGTCTTACATGATCTCTGGGACAACCTGTCCTCTCTTCAACCCCAACTCCAATGCAATCCCAGGAAACCTCAAGAAAAGGGATTCTCTGTAAGAATAAAGTGCAGACATACCAAAATGTTGCTGATTTCCACTCAATCCTCCTTTGTAACTGCCCGCAGTTACATCGAACGGGTTACCTGGAAGGGAAGCTGGGGATGTATGGGAAGGCGGCAAAAAGAGATGGAGACCAAGATAACACCTGCTATTCAAGGTCTCAAAGTTTAATGAAGAACTCCATATATATATAGGTGGGGTGGGAGGAGTCTGGAAGCTTCTCAGCAGAATCAGTTCAGTTGCTCCACAGGTGGCTAGTGTTTCTCAGTAGACTGCAGGTCCTTGAAGAACAATAGGCTTCACCTTTGTCTGAGCACTCCACCCTAGGTGGAGGGGATTATGGCTGACACAGGAGTTCCCACTCAAAAGCTGGGAGAGAAACTTCACATTGGTCGATGTCAAGTTCCTGCCGGGTGGCATGGCACCTCACTAAGGCTCTCTACACTCCTTAGCCATGGACAACTGCCTATGCCTCTGCAGCTTTTCCATCACTGTACATAGTCTCCTATGGTTTTGTCTTTACCATTCCTGAGATTATACTGTTGCCTACTATGTCCTAGAGGTTTTCCTTTAGGAGAATTATATGACACCTTAGTATTATTACTTACTATTATTACCTTGTTTGAGACAGGATCTTACTATGGAACTCAAGATAGGCCTTGAATTCCCTGCTCCTGCTCCAGCCTCTGCGGTGCTGAGATGACTTGCACATGCCACTCGGCCTGACATCATCTTCACTGTCATAGTTCTCTGCCTTGGTGGTTAGGCCACCGTGCACTCACCACGTCTGTGATGATTTGCGTGCATGCCTTAGCAGTTCGAATTGCAGGCAGGGTCTCGCCATGCAGTCCTGGCTGGCCTATAACTTGCTGCACAGAAAAAGCTGGGCTCACCCTTGCCTGAGCCTGGCACCTTTGCTCCATGTGCAAGGATTTAAGTATGATGAAACTGTATGTTTTGCTTGTTTCTTTTAAACCCAAACTTGACATAGTTCTATCTCGTTACATTTAAAATTCGAGAGAATCCCTCTGTCTTTGACAGCTATGAGGTTTTTGTCCCATCCCGTGGAAAAGCCAGCCTCCTGCTGCCTGTCCACAGATTGGCCTCCCTGTGAGTGAGCACGTTGTCCCCAGGATTAAGGCACACTTCTCCCAGAGGTGTAGAGACTTAACCCCCTGTAACAGCAGAGGGGAGTCTGCTCTCTGGGGGTTTAGCTGTTCTCTCTTTCTCCTAGGGTCCTTAAAGAACAGTGGGTGGCGCTTCCCAAACACACTAGTTGGTGTGTGTGTCCACCTTCGGAGGTTTCAGTGTGTCCACTCTCCTATTCCTGTGTTCTCCCGTGAGCTCAGCCCCCGCCTGGGATGACATCACCGGCTGAGACAATCTGTCTGGCTGACAGTGGGTAGGGTTACCTCACAGTTCCAGGGCAGTCCCTTGGGGGGACTAACCTTGGGCTTCTGTCCAGCTGAAGTTGCACTTGACACTGCAACTTGCTCTGTCACAGGGAATCTTCACAAAGCCAGAGAACCGAAGAAGAGATCAAAAAGGACGGAGCCCTCCGTGGGCCTCCAGCCTCTCTGTGTTCTCATCCAACCCAGATATCACTTCTTTTGTGGGCTCTCCTTTGTCCTTGCTTGTTTTTCCAGACAATGCAGTGACACTTACCTATCAAAATAAGGAGTGAAAGGGGAAAGAGTTTAAATAAGTTCATCTTTAAAGAAACCTCGTATTTTCAGCCTTACACGTAAAAAAAATCCCATCCGCAGGCCTGTTTTGAATTTCAGGTTGGACTATCTGAAACTTTGATGGTGGCTCATTTATGCAGTACTGTTGCCACTGAATGGACCGAACCATCACAAATCTTCTCATCTTTAGTAAACCTTGGTTGAGCCTAAGAAAGAAGGGGACGGGGAGAAGAGGAAGGAAGGGGAGAAAAGAAAAGGAAATCAGGAGGAGAAAAGAAGGAAGGAGGGGGCTGGAGAGATGGGTTGGCAGTTAAGAGCACTGACTACTCTTCTGAAGGTCCTGAGTTCAAATCCCAGCAACCACATGGTGGCTCGCGACCATCCATAACGAGAACTGACTCCCTCTTCTGGAGTGTCTGAAGACAGCTACAGTGTTCTTACATAAAATAAATAAATAAATCTTAAAAAATAAGAAGGAAGGAGAAAGGGAGGAAGGAAACAAGGAAAAGAACTCTTGAAGGAAATAGACCTTGGCTTGGGGCGATGCGGAAGAGCTCCATGGATAAAACACTGCTATGCAGGCTTGAGGATGATGTGTCAGTCACCGGAACCCACGTGCATGCTGGGTAGGCATAGCAGCTGGCCTCCAATCCCTGCACTGGGAAGTGGAAAGTGGGATCCTTGGAGCAGACTGGCTAAGCACACTAGCCACGTAGTCAATTTCCCCAACCCCCTAAGGGAACCTAAGAGGCAGCAATTCTGTGTTTGCTTTTATTTTGGTCTAAACAGATGAGTATCTTTTTAGGACAGTCTCAGAAGCATGTCATGACCAGGATCTCTGTTGTGCCTCTGAATGTTAACAAGCCCTGACAGTCACCATGATTTTCCCTTTGTCTACAGGACTGCCAACCAGACTCCCAGAAATCATGCTGGTGGGATCGCAGTCCTTCTCTCCTGGCGGGCCCAATGGCATCATCCGGAGCCAGTCCTTCGCAGGCTTTAGTGGGCTGCAGGAAAGGCGATCCAGGCAAGTGCCGGCCACTCCTCTTGGGATGCGGCAGGAAGGGGCCGAGAGCGCCTTGCTGATGCACACGTGTGTGTGGCAACCACTGTAATGTCTTCATGGAAAAGATGGCACCTCCAGTATTAAGTGCGATTATTCCATTCCTATGATTTACAATTCCTTGTGCAAAGATATCTGAGCATTTAGGATGAGCTAGCCCTTTACACGTGTGTGTGTGTGTGTGTGTGTGTGTGTGTGTGCGCGCGCACGCATACATATTTGGCTAGCTTATCCTAGCTATTACGAGAGGCCATGCCCTCACTATTGATTACGTGATCTCTCCAAGTTGAGGTCGAGGGGAAGGTTTTTAATGTAGAAATGAGGGAGAGAACAACAACAGTACAGCCAAGGCATCTGGAAGAGTCCAGAGCCAGGAGAGAAAGTAATACACTGAACCTGGGAACCTGGCCACCAGAGTGAACTGGGCCATGAAATGGGGTGGGGAGTGGGGAGAGTAAGAGAGGGGGCTGAGAGAGGGGGGACAAAGAGAGGGGGACGAGAGAGAGAGAGAGAGAGAGAGAGAGAGAGAGAGAACAAAAAGAAGACCAAAAGGCACTTGTCTGAAATGGCAGGGTTCTCTAGGAACCAGAAGCTAGGGGAAGGGAAGCCGGTGAGCTGCTGAAGTTTAGGGTTGGGAGCGCTGGGAATCCAGCCCAGATTCCAACCTAGGGAAGCCAGCATTATGCTAATTAGCATGCTTTGTTATGCTAATAGGCACCACTGTTGGTAGTAGACTCCTTCAAGGCTCACTCCCAAGTCCCTTTCAAGCCCACTTTCCTTTACCCTCCTGTTTCGGAGACTGGACTGATATGAAATCATGCAGTGGATGAAGACTATGCCTCTGGAGAGCTGATATCATTCGGGTGGGGGTGGGTGGGAAATTAGGCTGTAGTTTCCCTGGAATCTTCTCCTCTCATAAAACCAAGGAAGGTCAGAGAGTGAATGGGTAAAGCGCAAGAGAAGTTGCCTTCATGGACAAAGTTCTCTGTTTCCAAGGGGAGCTCCAGGTTCAGAGAGAGACTCTGAATAATAATAATAATAATAATAATAATAATAATAATAATGTGAAGAGTGACAAAGGACAGCTTCCAGACTCGTGAGCACACCTATGCACTAGCAGACCCTGAGCAGACCCGACGAGAACAAATAATTAAAGTAAAATAAGCTAAGACTTCAAGGACAGCTCTAAGGCCAAGCTCCAAGTTTTAGTTTAATGCCCTAGAGAGTTAGCTATGTGCTGGGCTTTGGACACTTACCCAAAGGGTATCACTCATATCCTAACAAGACATTAGTTTGTATCTGATATTATGCAATGACTTTTCCTTTCCCTTGGTTGGATATAATGTCTACCTGTTCCTTGTTTCCACCTGAAACCATTTATCCCTGGCTCTCTCTGAGCTAGACCACACACGCACCCTCAGAAGGCTCATACTGCAAGCCGGGCTACGCCTGCAGGGTAGAGCTTCCACTCGGCAGAGCTTTCAGCAAGCAACTGTCGGCTCTGTGCTGTTCAAGGTCATGTCTCATTCCTCCAGGCACTAGGATGAAGGCAAGAAGGTTTAAAAGGCCCGTCTACAGTGGGTCTTTGATGCCTGAGGCTCACGGTTTCCCGTCTCCTCTCTTTCTTCAGGTGTAACTCCTTCATTGAAAATGCCTCTGCTCTCAAGAAGCCTCAGGCCAAGCTGAAGAAAATGCACAATCTAGGACACAAAAATAACAACACTCCGAAAGAGCCTCAGCCCAGGAGGGTGGAGGAGGTCTACCGAGCCTTGAAAAACGGCCTTGAGTAAGAACTGTGTGCCTTAACTATGAGCCTTTAGGAAAGAGCTGCTTCTGCCCTAAACGGTCTTTTCCTTCCTAAAAACCAGTCACAGGAAATCAGTTTTGAAAGGGCCATGTGAGCCACAGCTGCTTTATTCCTTGGTTTCTTTCTGAGGCAGGATCTTACGCAGCTCGGGCTGGCCTTGAACTGCCTATGTAGACCTTGCAGTTATGATCGGTCTCCACCTATCAGATGCTGGGATTGCAGGGGGAAAAATGTGTGCCAGCACACATTCCTGGGTGTTTCCTCCTCTCTCTCTCTCTCTCTCTCTCTCTCTCTCTCTCTCTCTCTCTCTCTCTCTCTCTCTCTCTCTCTCTACCAGGCTGGCCTCAAACTCAGAAATCCGCCTGCCTCTGCCTCCCAAGTGCTGAGATTACAGGCGTGTGCCACCATGCCCGGCTCCTTGCTCTCTCTTTGAGGCAGCTTTTTATAAGTCTCACTGATGGGAGACAGGTTGTATCTGCACATCATATCATGACTCTGCAGTAGGCTTGAGCAGTAATGTGTTTATAGCTAACCCCCTAGACTGTTGGACTTCGATTAGACCATAGATGAACTAGAGATTGCTAAAGGCGTGGTGTGGGTCACACTTGCAATCCTACCTAGAGCTCAGGAAGCCAAGGCACGAGGATCACCGGAAGTTCAAAGTCAGCCTGGGTGACATAGTGTGCAAATTGACTCAAACAGACATACATGCAAACAGTTTGTAAAGGGTTCTGAAACCTTCCTGAATGTGCTCTAAGGACGGTTTGTCCTGAAGAAAACTTGCCTAGCATTTGTTAAGACACCTACAGTCACTACCGGGTTTAACCTGACAAAACTGTGTGACCCAAGTCCTGCCTAACTCTCCCAGTTGACTTTTCTCTTGTGCATTTTCAGCCTGGGGGAGGGAGGCTCTGGCCACCTCCGTTTCCTTTCTTTCGGACTAGACGGGATCAGATGCAGCTACTAGACTTTCAAAATGCTCCCCCAGCCACAAATCAAAGTTTTGATTCTTTTTCAAGAGAGAGAACTCTTGAGAATCTTCTCTCACTCTAGAACCCAGGCTAGCCTGAGAGTTACTATGAAGCCCAGGCTGGCCTAGAATGCATACTAGGCCTGCTTCAGTCTCCCAAGGGCTGAGCTCCCAGGTGTGAGCCACCACCCGACCCCATCACTAGTCTTAACCACCTCTCAGAAGGCAAAGGTCAGCGACTGCCCAGACGGCTCCTGAAGCGAGCGCTCACCATGGTGTCTTACCCTTGCAGTGAGTACCTGGAGTTTCACCAGACGGAGCTGGACAAGTTGACTGCTCAGTTAAAAGATATGAAGAGAAACTCTCGCCTGGTAGGTACCTCTGATCATGAGGATGCTGACACAGGGGAGAAGGTGGGGCGTTCCTCTCCTCACCTACTGGAGGGGAGAGCAGGCAGGAGAAGAGGAATGGTAAAGAGAACAGATGCGAGGAGCGAGGCTGTTGCCTCCCGGTGTGCATTTTGGAAGGAAGAATTACTGCGCCTGGTGGCTCACACCTGGAACCCCACAAGGAGGGAGGCTGAGGCAGGGAGATAGCCAGCCTCGTATAAGGAAGCCTTGTCTCACAAAACAAACAACAACAATAATAACAATAATGTTTTTCTTTTTAAATGCTTTATTCCTAATACTTCCAAAGGTCCCGAGTTCAATTCCTAGCACCCACTTGGCAGCTCATGATCTGATGCCCTCTTCCGGTTTACAGACATACCTACAGACGAACACTCACATACTAAGACACGTAATTACATCTTTAAAAAGAAAACTCTAAATAATATAACACAACGATCTGTTGCTGTTTTCCTAGCATCTCCTTAGGACGTCCAGAAGTGAGAACATTTGCTTTGTCTGCAATTTGAAAATGTAGGCCACTGGCCTCGTTTGCTTGCCATTGCTGTGGTAAATGCAACTTAGAGGGGGAAAAAGAGGGTTATTTCAGCTCACGGGTTGTATACACCATCATAGAGAGAAGTCAGGCAGGAACCTGGAGGCAGGGACATTAGCAGAGGCCAAGGAGGAGCCCTGCTGACTGGTTTCCTCCTGTGGCTTGCTCAGCCTGCTTTCTTATAGTCCTCGGGACCACGTGGTCATGAGTGGCACCACCCAAAATGGACAGGACCCACCCATCTTGATCATCAGTTAAGAAAATGCCCCCACAGACTTGCCTACCTGCCAATCTGATGCTATTTTCTTAACTGACGATCCCTCTTTGCAGAGGACCCTGACTTGTGTCAACCTGACTGAAAGTTCGCCACCACAGTCAGCGGCAGCGGGCGGGGAAGGAAGGGAGGAAGGTCTCTAAGAGGCCAGTGCGGAAAGCACTGTTGAACCCCATTAGAATCCATGATGTATGGCTAATGTCCTCTCTTCTGATGAGTGTGTGAGGACTGATTTTGTTCATTTCAAAGTGTTACTTATTACCCCTTAACATTTCAAAGCAGCAGGAAACCCCGGGGGAGTCTGCATATACAGACCTGACAGCTGCGTGTAACATGTGTTGGCCTTCCACTTCATTGGCATGTAGACTAAAATGCTTTTGGGGTTTTGTTTATGAACCCTTCAAGCTGCCAAGAGGCTACAAGAACAGGGTGCAACTGTAGAGCCACAGAGGTCATGCAACGCTGGCCCCGAAGAGTACCCCAAATAACCCAGAGTTGTACTCATTAAAAGTGGATGCCAAAACTCTAGTAGAATTTGACGGGGCTGGTGATTCCTTCAGGCAATGTAGAGATGGGAGCTGAGCCGTTTATTAAAGTGGGCAGGATTCCTAAGGAGGATGTGTTGTAACTGAGGATTCTTCTTTCCGTTTCAGGGTGTGCTCTATGACCTAGACAAGGTAGGCTTGTGTTCTGTGTTGGGGTGCTGCTGAGAACTGAAGCTCTGTTCTTGGAGCAGGTGTCAAAATCTCTGTAGAGGCCCTTTGGGGGACAGTAAGATTCCTCATAAAGGATGATTGGGGGGGCCTTCCATGAGTATCAGGGCCCACAGAATCGAAGGGCACGAGGGGGAAACAAGGCCTCCAGGATGTGAGTTTGCTCTGGTTTCTGAGTCTGAAACTTGTGTTTGGAGATCCTCACTGTGTAACTGCCCTTTTCATCAATCTGAGGCAGTTCTGATTAGAAAATGTCACAGTTGCCACAAAAATTATATATATATATATATATATATATATATATATAATATATGATATATATGATCATATGATATTATATATATGATATTATATATATGATATATATCATAATGTTTCAAAAATATAAAAGTAGAAAGGAATGATTCCAGTAAAATCTAGTTCTTCCTTTCTATGAAAAATATATATTCGTATTCCTCCAGGCCTTTCAGAAGGGAGAGACTTTTGTGTCTTCCTTTTCAGTTGTACACAACGTCACTCTCCATGCCGATCTGTATGCATAGCTTTATTTCAATGCCTAATCTAAGCACGGCATTCCCCACAGAGCTATTTTAAGGGGCAATTAAATCAAATGTATGTTCCAATATTTATAACTCATAGGGATGGCATGACCAGCTGTATCTGTGAGCCCAAAAGGACAGCTGTTACAATGGGCAAATAACGGTTATAAAGCATACTCCAGTCCTAGGTTCCGTTGCATAACTCAGTGTGCAGAAGCACATTTAGAACATGCAAAATATGAAGAAATTTAGATAATTGTCCAAATGATACAGCTCCACCAGAAATCAAATGGCTTGGCCACCTTGGTGTTTACCATGGGGTGACCATCATTAGTTCAGGCTCATCTCTCAGGCTAGTCGGTGTTTTGAAAAATATTTTTCAAATTAACCTTAGGACAACTCGAAAAATGGTGACCAAGGTAGAAGGAAAGGGGAAGCGGGAAGTCCTTGCGGGACTTGGGCAGAGGACAGGCTAGTAAGATTTCTCTCAGGAGCCTAATCAATCACACAGTGAATGGCTGCTCTGTCTTCAACTTCTCCTTTTTAATTCCAGCAAATTAAAACGATTGAGAGGTACATGCGACGCCTGGAGTTTCACATTAGTAAGGTAACCAGTGCTCTTGCCTCTGCCCCTGTACTTCTGCTCTCAGGAACCGCCCAGTGCGCGCTCACCCCGAGGGGATGGCTTTAACTAGATGCCTCCGCTGAACACAGAAATGAAAGCCTGGGGGCTGGAGAAATGGCGCCGTAGATTAGAGCTCATGCTGCGGACCCAGGTTCAGTTCCCAGCCCTGACGGGGTGGCTCACAAACTATTTTAACTCCAGTTCCAGGGGATCTGACACCTTCTCACTTCCGTAAGTGTCAGGCACATGGATGCAGCACGCAGGCATACATGCAAGCAAACCACCCACTCACATATAATATAGATAAATAAAATCTGGAAGAAAGAGAGGAATTAAGTAAAGGAGGGGAAGGGGGAAGAGAGATGGAGAAATAAGAACTCTGAAGCCTGATTGTCTGGCACTGTTTGACTTCACTCTCCTAAATGTAAACAACTTAGCTGAATTTTTCTCTCTACTATTGATTCATGATTTCACAAAATTGTTTTCAGTAAATAACCTCATTTTAAAAAAAAAATTTTAAATGCTTAATCCTGGGACAGGGGAGATGACTGGGTGGTTAAAAGCACACACTGCTCTTGAAGAATTCACATCCCTTGGCTCACAGCTACCTCTCACTCCAGCACCAGGGCATCTGATGCCTCCTTCTGGCTTCCAAGGGCACCTGCACACAAGAACCCATACCCACACAAGACAGACATACACACTAGACATCTGGTTTAAAAATAAAACAATCTTTAAAAGAAAAAGAAAAGGCTGAGTCTAGGCTTAGGAGGCTGGTTCTGTGGTGAAGAGTACTTGCTACACATTTACACAATCAAGAGGACCAGAGTGTGGGTGCCAGCACCCATGCCACAAGCTGGGTACCCCAAAACTGCCTGTAACCCAGCTCCAACTGAGGCAAAGACAAGAGGGTGGGTGGGGCTTGCTGGTCTTCGGTGTAACTGAGAAAACCTGAGTTACAGGTTCAGGGAGCCACCCCTCCTGCTTCACAGGAATAGGTTGAGAGTAATAGATAAATTCAGTTGGCACCATCTTCTGGCTCCTGCACACACACACACACACACACACACACACACACACACTCACACTCACACACATACTCACATACTCATTCATAAATGCATAGATAAAATACCGACTCCAAAGTTGTAGGTATCACCTGTTGATAATACCTCTTAAAGTGATAATAGCTTTGCATACTACACTTTTTTTTCCTTCGACATAAAACTAGGACCTTCCTGATCCTTATTCCATGTGTAGAGGGCCCCTGTCTTCATCGCACTGTCTAACCCCGCATTCCACAGAGACCTAAACACTTTCCAAAGTGTGCCCTTACTTCTCTGTGTCTCCCCATAACCCCTCTCTACCCACCATCCCTCCCTTTATCTCTGATTCTTTTTGAAGCAGGATCTCAACAGCCTAGAACCCATAACCTTCCAATTCTCAGCCTCTCAAGTGCTGGCATTATCGGCATGTGCTTGGCCAGCTATCTAAGCCAATTTAAACAATCCCAGTGGCAGCCCCAAAGATATGAAAGGGCCTTTTCAACTTGTGTAATTTGGAAACAGGATTCAAGCAAAATCTGCTTTGAAACAAACAAACAAACAAACAAATGGGTAGCAGTATTGAAAAATCAGTGACGGTTCTAAAGGAATCGCCCTTGACAATTCTCTGCTTCTCCAGAAAAGAAAGGGCATGACAACAGCCTATGGGACTTCTCTCAAGCATGACGGTTAGTTATCTGTTTCCTGTTTGGATTCTGGCAGGTAGACGAGCTCTATGAAGCCTATTGTATCCAACGGCGGCTCCAAGATGGTGCCAGCAAAATGAAGCAAGCCTTTGCCGCATCCCCTGCCAGCAAGGCTGCCCGGGAGAGTCTGTCTGAGATCAACCGCAGCTACAAGGAGTACACAGAGGTAAATCCTGCAGTCTCATGCCGTAGTCCCAGGCCTGTACACAGGCCTGTAGTCCCAGCTACTCAGGAAGTTGAGGCAGAGGGATTGCAAGTTCAAGTGTGTGAACTTGGGCTACTGGAGTGAGTTCAAGGCCAGGCTGGGCAGTTCAGTGAGACCACGGCTCAAAATGTAAACAAGAACAATAACAAAAGGGATCTAAAAACCTACAAAGGGATTTGGGAAAGAAGGTCAGTCCCGGAGTGTTTCTTTACCTGGCAGACATGAGGCCCTTCCACTCATATATGAGGAAAAAAAAAAAAAAACCCCTCAAGCAAAGCAATGGTGGATTGTCAAAACTGAGCCATGAAGCCTAATATTTCATCATTTAAATTCATTTCTAAATCCTGCAATGTGCACTGAAGGAAGAGTAGACTCCATGAGAAGATAGCTAGCCCACATACAGTTTTGATATTGGATTCCATTCTGCCTAGTTTTGTGTCTGTGGTGTGTGTGTGTGTGTGTGTGTGTGTGTGTGTGTGTGTGAGAGAGAGAGAGAGAGAGAGAGAGAGAGAGAGAGAGAGAGAGAGAGAGAGAGATTTATCCAAGATATAGAGCCATGAACAGAAATGTATCTTCCTGGATTCTGACAGTCTCTGGGGTCCAAGTATCATCAGACAGAGAGGGTTTCACCCCCTTGGGGTCACCTAACACTAATGCATGCCCTTCATGAAGAGGCTGAATTATTAAAGCTGCACTTCTCACTGTCCCTGGAGACTTCCCTTCAGAGATCAGATGTCATCAGTGAAGTCACGGCTCGAGCAGGGTCTAGCGGGCAATTGGCAGAGCTGGACATCTGTCTTAGGATCCCTTTATGCTTGCACTACAGGGTTGCTTGGACCAAATAAGTCTTTCTCATGATTTTCATGATTTAACATTAAGCCCCTCTTTGCCTACATTCCAAAGAATATTTTTAAATTCTTAAAATAAGCTGGGCTTAGTGTAATCACAACACTTGAAGGCTGAAGCAGGAGAATTATTGCAAGTTTGAGGTCACCCTGGGGCTGAATATGACTACCAGGCCAGTTAGGACTACATAGCAAGAGCATGTCTCAAAATAAATCAGAGCTGTAGTGATAGCATGACTGTAGTTACGAGGAGTCACAGTATAGGTGCTGGGAACTGACCTCAGGAAGAACAGCCTGTGCTCTTAACCACTGAGTCATTGCTCCAGCCCTATGACCCGCTTTTTAAGCATGCCCAAATTAGAGACTCCAGCATATTCCTAATAAGCATTACAGTTTCGAAGCGTTGGAAACCCTAAGTGACTTTATCTCCCCTGCAACCCCAGGAGCAGTTCTCCAAGTGTTCTCTCATTTGGAACAGTGTTCCTCCCTGGCTGCATCCATGGGTGACTTCAGCCATTAACCTGATGGCCCTGAGTTCTTAAGACAGTAGTAGCATTCCCTACATGCCTGACAACACATCTAGTATGTCTCAAAACTGAACCCTTGCAGAGAGGACCCAGGCTCTGAGGCAATAAACTAGTTGTAGTGCTGAGATTTTCTTTTCAAAGCCTTCAAGTTACGCAGGGCTCAGGCCTGAGGAAACGCTCCCGAGCGTTGTGGAGCTCTCTGAAGGACTGAGGGCTTCCTACAGGAGAGATGATGCCATTCTCCCCAGTGTCCCACGAGAGTGACAGCGCCGAGCAGAACAGAGAGACAAATAAGCTGAGCCTGAGGACGTCTAGAGCCCCCTGACGCCCTCCTTGAGGCTGCTGGGATTGACTAAGTGGCCTCACTTTTGTTGGGATGGCAACTTACACAGGCCTGAGCCTCAGTGAAGCTGACCGTGAGGAAGAGGTTTGCAGAAGCAGACACGGCCAGTGCTGCTTACTGCAGTGGAGAGGCTTGCAAGGCTCGCCCCGGCTGAGCTGCAGGAAGCTCTCGCTGGAGAGACACGCTGGCCGGGACACTTGAAGTCCACTTCTGACTGCTCTCATTAGGTCATCTGATACCAGGGAGGTAGAAAGGGTGTGGCCGGGTATTGTAACCTTGAGTGTCTCGTTCCTTTAACACCACAGTGAGGAGGGCTCATTCTGGGGCTTCATAACATCGCATTGAAAGTCTGCCTTATAGAATCAAACTCCTATACTCCTCATCCCTCTCCCCCCAAAATGATGTGTGTGTACGTACGCATGTCTGTGTGATATAGAGAGGCAGGTATAGAAACCCGAGGAAGACCTCAGCTCTTTTCCTCTCAGGTGCCACCATCCATCTTGTTGGGGTTTGTTTGTTTGGAGACAGGGTCTCTCACTGGTCTGGAACTCTCTGAGTAGACTAGGCTTGCAGGGACAAGCCGCAGAGGGCCACCTCTTCTGCCTGTCTTCTACTGAGATCGCAAGCACATACCACCCAGCCTGGCTGCTGCTTCCTTAATTTAATTTAGCAAGTAAAAGACACATGTAAATGTGTGGTACCCGGCGGGGTATTATGAAACAGGCACACACTAGGGAGTGGCTGGCCCAGCCCATTTGACCTGGAGCGTGGATCTCTTCCTATGTAGTGTGCCTGGCTGAGTCCCTGTCACAACAGTACCGCCTTTTTGTACAGTCCCAAGTCTGTTCCTAGAACATCCACCTTCTAGACTTGTCTGACTGCTTTGAGATCATCTAACTTGTTCATCTAAGCCCCAGCTATCCCACGCACCGGAAACATTCCGTAGTTCCACCCGTGCTGCAGCGGGCACCGCGTGCTTACGGGAAACGGGAACATGCCCCGTGTTCATTGCCATCACTGTGGAAATGCCTCGCGCCACCGTGCAGGGGCATGCGGATCTAACATCATTTCCTACGCTCTCTGCAGAACATGTGCACCATTGAAGCGGAGTTGGAGAGTCTGCTGGGAGAATTCTCCATCAAGATGAAAGGTAACCTGTCCTTGTTCAGAGAGGGGTAAAGGTGTCGTGTCCACAGAGCTTCGTGCGAAGGCATGCTATTGCAAACACATAAGGTCACCTCCTCTAGGGGCTTCTACTCATGCCCATTTCTTGATGGGTCTCTTCTTGAACCTTGCCTTCACATTTGAAAATGGTGTTTATTGAATGAGCGAACCGGCAAACCTCAGAATCCATCCCACGACTCAGGAATCACCAAGGCTTTGCCACTTTTTCTTTTCCCTTTGATGAACTAGAAAACTTCAGAGGAGGAAGAGCCAAGTATGTCAGCGGCACCTGTGAACTTCAGGACAGTTCTGAAAGAATAGGGCCAGCTTATGTAACCGCAGTGCCGTGGCCCATTGTCCCATTATCACATCTAACGAAATTAGCAAGCCTTTGTTATTAACCTAGTTCGTCTGCAGATATCCCCAGCTGTCTCATGAATGCGTCCTAGAGTTGCGTTGCTTCAATTAGGACCCACACAAGGCCCACGCGTTACAACCAGTTGTCAATTGGGCTCCCCTTAATCTTACACAACCCCCCCCCCCCGTCCCCATCTGTCCGACCTTCTAGACTTGCCTGGCAGCTTCTTTCCATTGTCTCCCGGCCATCTGTTTATTTGTTTACTTTGAGTATTTTCTTTTTAGTTCGAGGACATTTTTTTTCTGTGTAATTCAGGCTGGTTTCAAACTCACGGCAATCAATCCTCGTCCTGTAATGGGCCAAGCTCTGGGAGGTGGGTATAGGCCCAGCTCCCCCTACCCGGCTCCCCCTACCCGGCTCACCATGGCTTGCTGCCACGTCAATCATTTCATTTGTTCCCGTGTTGCTATGAGTCTGTTCTAACCGAGAGCATTGCTGCTTTAGACTACAGCACCTGCAGCACAAAAGAAGAAAGGGGAACTCCACCTAGACGTGGAGATACTTACATGGCAGTGTCCCCGGTGCCCCTCAGGGCTGTGGGACAGTGACTCCCTCACAGCCAGCCCTTTGCTCTCCTGTGGTCGGCTCATCTGACTGTGGCTGAGCAGCTGGCCCCTGCAGTCCTGTCTCTGGGTTTATTTGCTTGTTTAACAGTTTGATCCTAAGGTTGCTAATGGGGATGATTACCTTACCTACTTCCTGCAATAAGAAGAGTGAAAAAGGGGGAACCCCCCCCCCTAAAAGTGGTTCTGGGTGGAGCAGGAGAGATGGCATAGGAGTTAAGAACACCAGTGGTTCTTGCAGAGGATGTGGGTTCAGTTCCCAGCGCCTACATGGCAGCTTACAACTATTGGTAACTCCGGTTCCCGGGGATCTGGTACCCGCTCTGACCTCCTCGGGCAAATATGTGATGCACATATGTGTTGGACATCTGCAGCTTTCCAACTCTCCAGGCCCATTTGCTTCCACATAGGTCTCTACGTGAGTCAGGGATTCAAAACCACTCTGGATCCATGCTCCCTTTCAGCAGAATCTACACAGCCAGGATGGAGGTTTGAGAGGTCTCACTAAGCTTTCAGGATGATTCTGTCAGCAGCCTGGTTCATTGCAGCCTAGCATACCAAGTGAAGTTACCCTGCTACTGTTAACACAAGGATTGCCCATGCCCCATGGCATGTAGGCCAGCACACGGAGACTGAGGTCACCACACCTGTTAACATAAAAACTGCTCAGGTCCTGTTTCTGATGTTCATTGGCATCAGATGCTTCCATTTTTGATGAGAGGGATAATTTCTTCTATTTCATGTGTGAACACCAGTAGCCAAAAGACATTAGATGACTTCTCCAAGGTCACCCAGGAAGCTCATGTCAGACTTGAAGCTGAATCCTGGGGTCCTGGCTCCTGCATTAAGTTACATTTCCCATCTCTATGACAAATACCTGATTTAAAAGGGAAGTTTGGGGAGAAAGGGTTTACTGTAGTTTATGGCTTGAGTGGGGGGGGGCAGTTGGTCATGGCAGGGAGGGTATAAAAGTGCTCATAGCTATGGGGGTCTGCAGCAAAGACTACTCAAGTTTCCCAAGACCAGGAGCAGAGGAGGACAATGCTGGTGCTCACCCACCACCACCCCTGTTTGTTTGTTTTATTCAGTCTAGTACCCAAGCCTGCATTCGGGGTGTGGCTTAACTTCTAAAGTAATTGACTTCGGAAACACCTTCATGGACATATCCAAAGGGTTATGTTTCATTAATTCTCAGTGTCCCTTCCTTTCCTTCTTTCTGGACAGGGGACTCATGTAGTTATTTGCTACCTAGCTGACGCTGGCCTCGAACTCTTGATATTCTTACCACTCACTACCTAGTACTCACTGAGTGCTAGGGTTATAGTCACTGTCTCGAGCAATAAGGTAGGCATGCGTAGTTTATATAACAAATGTTGTATTTTATTATGCCGAGGGTCATCACACAAGGTTCACACTCTAAATTCTTAACTACGGTCCTCAGCCTGTCCCCCCAAATCTGCTCACCCGTGCCGTGTTCTAGCTGAGGGTCTGGTTTCAGTCTCAACAGTAGTCCTGACTCGGGAGACTCCCTGGCCTCGTGGGTCTCTGACTGAGCTTCTTTTGCATGTCTGAAAGGCATTTCTTACTGTGCTCATTACGGTCAGCCACCACCGCCTGGCACGGCATTATTTTATTCAAGCAGTTTGGCCATGGAAATTAACCGTCACGGCTGCCAGTACATGGCCACCTCAATGCCACATTATGAAGAAGTTCTAATAACTGAGCAGACACCATCAACCATTGCTCAGATGCCGATTTTCCCTAGAGAAGGGATTCCCTTCGGCCTAAAACATAGGCGCCTAAAAGGTATGGCATGGGACCACCCTCCCACCCGCAAATCCGAACCTCAGGCCTGGAGGGCGTAAGCTTCTGCCATGGGTGGAGATGCCCTGGTCACCAACTGTGACCTGAGTGACTTGGACTGAGGCAGTGGGTGCCATCCGCTGCCCCTCTGCCCACTTTCCTCTTATGCCGCCTTGGTTGCCCCAAACGCAGCTTCTACCACCCCTACCCTCCTAAAGTAAAAAAACCAGAAACTGCAGCTATGATCACACACACACACACACACACACACACACACACACACCCCGTGCACATGCATGCCCCATCCTTTTCTCCCTCCACAAAAGGAGTGAGAAGACCTCCCAGATTGTCATAAGTCACCGTTGTCCATTTTGTTTGATTAGTAAACACCCCAACCCCTACCCCCACCCCCTGTTCCCAAAACCAAGTACTTGCATCACATTCTCAGATCTGACAACCCCCAAGTTCCTCCTGACACACCCTCCCACACTTCCCTTTTGCTCAACCCCACCACTAACTACAATATGAAAGGCAGTTGTCCTGGCGATGTCGATGGTAAAAAGTCATGGGGACAAGAGCCGCTAAGCTATGTGCACCAGTCTCTGCCACCTCGTGACCCCTGGACACCACAGTTGCCTGGAGATTCAGGCTGGAGGGGAACCTCTGAGTGGCACATCCTTACTCAGTGGCCATACGTGGGCAACTGGACCAATCACATGACCAGACTGTTGTAGAAGCCTGAGCCCGGGATGAACGGAGGGGCTGCTAGGCCTGGGCAGGAAGATGTGAGTGCCAAGCTAGCTTGGGCTACATCGTAAACTGTCTCAAAAGAAAAGTTAGGTTAGGTTTGGTGGTCCATGCCTATAATCTTAAGCTGAGGCAGGAGGATTGTGAGGTCGTGGCCAGCCTACACTTCAGAGTGAGACACTATCAAGAAAGAGAGAAAAGAGAGGAAGAAGGAGGAGGGAGGGAGGGACAGACCGAAAAAAGGAAAGAAAAAAATAAAAGCTTTAAGAGAAGGTTCCCACTGAGGAGAGGGCTGGAGGGGTGGAGCGAGCTTCCTGAGCTAACCTTTGGCTAGAACAGCTGAACTGAAAGTCCCTCCTGAAGGGGGGATGCTGCCCTAAGCTCTCAGGGAGAGTGTGGTGATCCCTGCGCTCTGTGAAAGTACAGTGGGGAGCTGTTTAGGCCAGATTCTGAAAACCCTAAGAATTGCAGTCTCTTGCAGAAAACTGCTTTTCTTCCCAATGACCACCTCATTCAAATGAGTTCCAGGAGTACACATGTCCAGAGGTCAGTGCTAGCTCGCCGTGGCCTTTAGGGCAAGGCCGGCCTCTGGTGAACTAGGAAACCTGCCCGTGAAGCAGGAAGGCCGGTATGAAGACGCCCAGCTGTCTGCTACTTGGCCACTTGCCTTAGTCTGAGGTGCACTCTCAGGAAGGCCATGACAGAACTGGGAAACAATGGAGTACTTCTCTGACCGCAACCTTGTCTGAGCAAAGGGAGCCAGTGGGACAGGGGGCCAGGTGAGCAGCTGGGGGGCTGTGTGTAGCTGGAGGGCTAATGTAGCTGTGAGGCTGTCTGTAGCTGTGAGGCTGTCTGTAGCTGTGAGGCTGTCTGTAGCTGTGAGGCTGTCTGTAGCTGTGAGGCTGTATCAGCAACTTTCCTCCACTGTGATAAATTCTCTGAAAGAAGCAACTTAAGAGGAAAAGGATCCATTGTAGCTTAAGATTTGGAGGAATTTAGTCCACTGTGGGAAGGGGCGCTGTGGTGGTTGCAGCTGAGACAGGGGTTCGGGTGGGTCAGGAAGCCAAAGAGAGCCTGGAAGCAGAGCAGGGCTATAAACCTCAAGAACTTTTCTCTAGCGTCTGACTCCCTCCAGCTAGGCCCTCTCACTCTTAAAGGCTCCATAAGCTCCCAAAACAGAGCCACCCAGCGTGGTGCCCAGATGTGCAAACACAGTCACACTGGGGGCTGCACCCTGCCCTCTGTTCAGGCTGTGGAAGAGCTGTCAGGTCAGCAACACCGGAGCAAGGTAACCGATCAAAAAGGACGTAGTGTTGGTTTCTGAGTGGCCAAAATGGAAATGTAGCTGATACAGCAGGTACCACCAAGCAGCTGAGAAAACAGTGAGCTTTCTGCAGCTGTAGAAATGCCAGCAGGGCCTCGGGCCAGAATTGGGAGAACCGAGCCAGGCCCGGGAATCCGGCTTTCACTGCTGGTGCTCCAGCATGGTGCTCACTGCTGGTGCTCCAGCATGGTGCTCACCCCGCCGCCTGGACCGTGAACACCATCTCCAGGGGAGCATTGCCTGGAACTGGCTCCTCCTGCCTGCTGTCCTTCTGCCATTATCGTCGTTGCCAGAGACTGGGAGATGCCTTATAAGGAATGCCAATAAGGTGCTTTCATTCCATGGACACTGAGACCCAAAATCCATCACAACCACAGCCCTCCCTCTCCCGTGATAGGAAACTTCTGGTGATGTTGAGAAGGGAGCTCGTCAAAGAATCCCCCTACCCTTCTCAGCTTGTCCATCATGGTACAACGGGTCAGCTTCCCTGAAGCAGGGTCTCTGTTGTCCCCTCATATGTAAACAGGCAGTGGATTAACCAGGAGCTGATCATTTGTAGGTTTCCAAAGGGTAAACGGGGTTATGTTAGAATTAGCGCACCAGGCTTCAGAGTCGTAAAAGCCAGCCAGCAGTGCTTTCTTTCAGATGTATTTTTTGTGGGGGTGAGGGGGAAAGAGCCTAAATGCTCCAGAACTCTTCATGAAAATAGCTTCCTCCAACCCTGCTTTCATTACAGTGGGTCCTCCTAGGTGGCTCATTAGCTTCTAATTGTTAGTGAGAGCTGGTCCTGGATGGCTGGGCTGGCCAACTAAAAGGCAGGCCAAGTTGGTGGACTACTGCCATCTAGTGACAGACCGTGGTAAGAGGCGAGTCCTTTTTCAAGTTTCCCTGGATTCATCCTGTTCATAACCATGCCCACGGGCCAATGGGAGGCAGATTTGTCCATTCGAGATAAACTGAGCCATTCACTGAAGATAATACACACAGTGTGACATCATCTTTGTTATGTGTATGTAAAATCTTGTTTGCTAGAATCACAACCCAGGGCAGGGAAGACAGCATAAAACAAGAAAAAGGATATGGGTTTGGATCTGCAGAACCCACATAGAAAGCTGGGCATAGTGTCATGTGATTGTAATCCCAAATTGGCCTTGGAGGGGAAAGGAATTGAGACAGGTAGTGGGTCCCTGTGCTTTCTGGCCAACCAATCTAACCAAACAACAACCTCCAGGTTCAGTAAGGGATCCTATCTCAAACAAAAAATAAGGTGTATGTGTGAAGCAACTGAGGAAGACAATATCAGTATCAAGATTGAACTCTGGTATCCGAAAGCATAGGCACACATGTGCACATGCATACAAGCACAAGCATGTACAAACACATGCCCCAGGACTCAAAGGTTGGAAATGGAAAACATATGTGCTAAATTTTCCACTGCAATTTTGTCATAAATTTTTTTTCATGAGAAAAATTAAAATGTCAATATCTTCACCCTCACACAGTGGGCTGTCAGTAAATGTCTGTAGGAAGAGGAAAGGGTGACGAATGCTGGGCTCCAGAGCTGTCCCCGGGCTGGCGGCCATGTACTCTGACCAGGTGTTGCTGCTGCAGCGGTGGCCTCAAGGGGAGCCATCCACTGCAGAGTGACTTGCAGATGGCACAGGGGAAGGAAAGCCACCTTGTGCTAACTGGATCTGTCAATCACTGCAGACTACAGCCATCTGAGAGGAGGGGACAAGGACAAGCAGGGAAGTATTTAGTGTCACAGATCTTGGGACAGAAGGAAAAGCAAGGGGCTAGTTTATTTTCGTGGGAATATTTTGGTCAGCGAAAGAATAGGTCTTTCTGGTCCTGCTGCCCTTATCCTGAAATCTGCCAAAGGTACACAGAGTTCTAACCACCCAACTGCCTCCTGGTCCTGAAAACTTCCTCCCCACCCTATCAGGGTGTGTCCTGCTAGGTGTGATGGGTAGAATCCCTCAACACACCCTCAAAGGCTATTCTCTGAAGATGCTTCTAAACCTGCTACCTGAGTTTTCTCCACTTTCACATATGACATGAGTTTTTAAACCCATGAAAAAATTGGGTCTCTAAAGAAAGGAAATGTGTCCTGCAACTCACAGCCCAATCTCTTGTTCACAGGTCTGGCTGGCTTTGCCCGCCTCTGTCCTGGAGATCAATATGAAGTAAGTAACATGTCGGTCTGCATATTGGCATTGAAGGCTTGAAGAGCAGGAGCTGGCCATAGTTTTGGTTGTTGTTGCTGCTGCTGCTGCCGCTGTTATTTTGGTACTGTTAACCAAGGAATGTGTACATACTAAATAAGTGCTCCATTGAGCTACACCTTCAGTCAATGTTTTACTTTTTAAAAAGTGTGTGTGTGTGTGTGTGTGTGTGTGTGTGTGTGTGTGTGTGTGTATATAGGAGAGTGCCTGTATGTTTCTGTGTGGATATGTGCACAGGAGTGTAGGTGCCTACAGAGACCAAAGCTTGAGGTCTGGACAGTTGTGAGCCTCGTGTAGATGCTGGGAACTGAACTTGGGTCCTCTGCAAGAATAGTATGTGCTCGTAATGGCTGAGCCATTTCTCCACAACCACTTTTTATTTTTAAAACAGCAGTTCATAAAGTTGTTCAGGCTAACCTTGAACTCATGATCCCCTAGCCTCGGTTTGGATGTCAGGGAGGTACCACCAGGCCTGGGTCCAGTTGTTATTACTTTTGTTTCATTTGTCTTTTAACACTTTGAGCTGGTGAGAAAGTTTGGAAGGGAACCTGAGAACCGACTCCCCCGTGTGGAACATGGTGGTTCCACGTACCCCGCCATTACCATCCCCATGCTACGTCACTCACTGCCGATCATGACCCTTCATGCCTAAGTTCCTCTCCCAACACCGAAACGACGATCGTTCACATAATATACAGACAATTGTTAATGCCTACAGATTTTAACATTGCCTCTTTATTGTTATTTTCTCTCTCTTGGGGATGCAAATAGAGGTCAAATTAGACCTAAGTAAAAGCAGAGAAATGCGGGTTTATTAGGTGCTGCTCCTTGGTGTGTCTCTCTGTCCCAGAGAATAGGGCTAAGGAAGTCACAACTGGGCAAAGGCAAGGGGTTTTGTGGATCTTAGGGGTGATGACATGTCAGCCAGGAACAGGGACAGTGCCCAAGTGTCGTCAAACTCTACACCGTTGGACCAGCACTTGAATGGGCTGGCCATGTTAGAAAGGTAGGTTGCATCAACTGCCAAAAATACAGAACTAGGCTTTCCATGGCATTCCTTTGTTCAGAGTTTTCTCAGTATAGACCGGGCTGAGAGAAGAAGGGCGGGCAATGGGGTTTCCCAGCTTGTGCAAGGGCAAGCAATGGGCTCTGTCCGACACCCTTCAGACAGATGCTATGAGAGAGAATACGCTTGTTTTCTCCCAAGTGCCCCCAACTGTACATTGTAGCAGCTTTACATTCTCATCCAAGATCTAACCTAGGGTCATGACGGAGTCAAAGTCCTATGACTGAAAACAAACCTACCATGCATGTCCGACTCATGGCCTGGGGACTGCGTGCAGCCAAGAAGATAAATGTGGCCTGACACAAAATTAAAAGCTTCACACATTAGGAGATATTTTTTGTGTATGTGAAAATTTTGGGTTACTCAATTGCACAGTTCTTGAGCATGAACTTTCTGTATGACAATGTCATCTGTTCATACTCAAAGATTGGACATGGCCAAAACCTGATTATAGAGTGTTCTTTATTTAAAAAAAAATGTACATATAAACCGCATAGTAGCTCATACCTGAGGAAACTGTTATTTGAGACATCCTGAGAACCCAGACTGGGGGCAGGGAGGGGAATGAAAGGTGTGGGCCCATTGCCTGGCCCTTAGATCTGGGCAATTGGGAGGGAAGGTGGAGTCTGGTGAAAAAGGGGGCTCCCCAATGTCTTCACCCCAGATTTTCATGAAGTATGGCCGGCAGAGGTGGAAACTGAAGGGCAAAATAGAAGTGAACGGCAAACAGAGCTGGGACGGAGAAGAGACCGTCTTCCTGCCCCTCATAGTCGGGCTCATTTCCATCAAGGTACAGTGTGTCCGTGCCTTTGCTTCCCTTCCTTCCCGTGTCCTGGCTGAGTGACCCCTTGCTGGGGACCCTCCATCCCATAGGCTTCTCTCTGCACAAAGCACTTTTAGTTGAGATGCTCTCAAAGTCTGGAGACAACGCAACTATTACAAAGTGACTTTTTTTTTAATACCTGACATGTAGTTCTAAAATAAGGAATCAACTGACTAAGGAAAAAAAAAAAAAAAAGATAAGACATTTCTCCTTTTCTTCCCTCACCTTCTCTACCAGGTCACAGAACTCAAAGGACTGGCAACTCACATCCTAGTAGGCAGTGTGACCTGTGAGACCAAAGAGCTGTTTGCAGCCCGACCCCAGGTGGTGGCTGTTGACATCAATGACCTCGGTACCATCAAACTGAACCTGGAAATCACCTGGTAGTAAGTTCCTTTTTTTTTTTTTTCAAGTTCATCATGGAAAGGCAAGGGCTGATGGCTAATGTTGTCCTGGCCTAGGGCTCGAACCCCAGTGTCAGCATGGAGCAGTGGTCACACCCCAACTGCTAAATCAGAATCTTTTAAGCTCACCAGGTACCATGCCCACATATCTCTCCTCTTCCATTGCCTACTTTTAAACGTTTTATTATAACCTGGTGTGGGGGCACATGTCTGTAACCCCAGCATGTGGAAGGTAGAAGCGGGTGGGCCAGGAGTTTAAGGTTAACCTCAGTTTCATAGCAAATGCCGGGCCAGCCTGAGCCATAGAAGACCTGTCTCAAAAAGTAAAATAAAATAAGGTCTGGGGAGATAGCTTTGTGATACCACTTGCCACACAAGCGTGAGGAGCTGAGCTTAGATCTCTACAACCCATGTAAGGCCAGACTCAATAGCATATGTCTAGAACCCTGGAGCTCCTACAGTAAGACAGAATAATCACAGGCAGCTCATGGGCCAGCTAGCCTGCTGTACACAGCAGCCAACAAGAAACACCATCTCAGACAAGATTCAAGAGGAGGACTGAGACCTGTGGTTGTCCTCTGACCTTTACCTGTACACTGTACCCCCCTGCTCCCCCCACACACACACACACAAGATTCTTACGTTCTTTTTAAAAGTCACCTGATGAAAAAAGATCACAGCCCTTGGCCTGTGAGGAAAGATGTCATGTTGATATTTGTGTTGGAAGGCTCCATTACAAATCAGTCAGCTGTGGCAACAGCCAAGACGCTGTTGTTCTGTCTCAGAAACAGCACCCAGTGCCTGGCTTTTCTGGACTCACAACCTGTGGTTGTTAATGAACATGTCAAAGGTCACTGTTCCTGGTGGGTGATGGGATGTCAGTGAACACCAACCAGCACATCTGAAACCACTGGGAATGTTTACCTTAGCGCTGAATGACAGTCTGTTAGTCACTCACCTGCCTAGAGTCCAGCCAGCCAGTTCTGGGGAAAGTGTACAGGTTTCCCCAACATCCTGTTACATGTGAGCAGCTAATACACTCGTGTTTCTAACACTCGAGGGGAAGCTGACATATCTGAAGCATCTTCGATCTGGCCTTACAGCAGGTCTAGAGTCAGCCTTCTGCTGCACCTTCTTTTTTCTTTATTTTCTGACAACCTAGGCTGGTCCAAACCAGCCCGCTCCCACTGGACTAAGGTGATACTGTTATAAAGATCACCTGTCCTGGGAGGACAGGTGATTTTAATAGATATGCTAGAGTCGAGTGTGGTGGCTCACGCCTGTAGTCCCAGCACTTGGGAGGCAGAGGCAGGCGGATTTCTGAGTTCGAGGCCAGTCTGGTCTACAGAGTGAGTTCCAGGACAACCAGGGCTACACAGAGAAACCCTGTCTCGGGGGGGGAAAAAAAAGCTAGATATGCTAACCTAAGACCCTATTATTCTACAGTCCCTTTGACGTGGAGGACACAACCCCATCATCGGGTCCTGGGACCAAGACAGCTGCTCTCCAGCGGAGGATGTCCATGTACAGCCAGGGCACCCCAGAAACACCTACCTTCAAAGACCAGTCCTTCTTTGTAAGTTCAGTGTGATTTCTGGCATAGAAATGATAAAGCTGGGGTGTTCCTATAGAATTTGAAGTGTGTCTCACCCACATCAGAGACTTTCAAGAACAGGGCAGATGGCTCTGCAGTTAGCGTGCTTGCTTGCTATGCAAGCAGGAGGGCTAGAATTTGGATCAACAAAACACTCATAAGCGCTGGGTGGGTGTGCTGGCCCACCTGTGACTCCAGCTTGAAACGCCTCAGATGGGAATCTCTAGAGCGGGCTACCTTGTGAGACATAGAGCTCTGGGTTTGATTGAGAGACCCTGCCTCTGTGATACTAGCCATATCATAGAGCTCTGGGTTTGATTGAGAAACCCTGCCTCTGTGACACTAGCCATATCATAGAGCTCTGGGTTTGATTGAGAGCCCCTGCCTCTGTGACCCTAGCCATATCCTAGAGCTCTGGGTTTGACTGAGAGAACCTACCTCAGTAAATAAGATGGGAAAATAATTGAACAAGAGTCCTGATGGATCCCGCACCTATGCATATACACATGTACATGTATCTGCACATACATGCATACCACGCTCACAAACACATGGAAAGAAGACCTGACTCCTAGAGGTCACCCTAATTGTGTGGTGACTAAGGATGCCATGTTCTGAGACACTAGAGCCCTCTGAGAACAGGGCTGGGGCTTCCTCTGCCTGTCTCTTCCCTCACTCGACTTCACTTTTGGAAAGATGGGGAAAGGCATGTAGGTTTTCCAAGCATTCTTCAACATGAATCTGTCAGAGTGTATTTGAATGACGCCTGCCTGACTTTGTTGAGCCCTGCTAACTGCCAAGGGAAACCCCATTAACCTGCTTCTTTCCACTAACTCGCCCTTCTCGCCCTGCCTTCTGAAGAGATGGTTGCGGCTGTCTGTCTTGAGTGCCTTGCGAGACACTTTCTTTACCACGTTGCACCACAACCACTCTGTCGGTGACCTGCCTTCCCTCAGCCTGAACCCCAAGGCCCTGCTAGAATTCTATGTGAGTGTGGGCTGCCTGGAGTGAGGTGCTTGACCTCAGGGAGCCTGTGCATGCAGCCCGGCATGTCCCGTGTGTCTTTGCCTGTCTTGCTTGCTGGGGAATGATGACTGTCCTGTCCTTGGGGTGGGCAGCATGGGTGTGCATGCAACTCTGTCACCCCCCCTTTCCCAACAATTCCTGGGTTTATGATGTGATTTTTTTTTTCTCTCTGTGGTAACAAGATTTTCACTCTTAAAACAACAATTCTTTTTAAACAATTGTATTGGGGCCAGGGATGGAGCGCAGTTGGTAGAGCGCTTGAGGCCTGGATTTTAAACTCAGCGCCACCTGAACCAGATGTGCTAGTGTACTGATAACCTTGCACTCAGAAAGTAGAGGCCAGGGAGCCGGAAGGTCAAGGGCATCCTCCACTACACGCTGAGCTCCAGGGGACTGAGTTCCTATGGGAACAAAGAAAAGAAAAGGAAAGGAGTTGCCTCCAGTTTACCGCTGACCTCAGACTTCTGACAGCCAGCACTCAGGGATGTGAGCCCACTTCCTTCGCCACAGCTGCTGCCTTTTGTGCGTTCCGTCCTGCTCTAGTAACAGAAGCCCCAGAATTCATAGGAATGTACCAGACAACCTATATGAATATAATATGAATTACATATTATATTTGAGAGACTACACGGACAAGTACACATACATATGAGAAATCTTCGGCTCTTCGTCTGAAGAATAAATGTCACCTTTAATTATCCTGAGAGGAGAGTAAAGGACTTCTGGCTAATACAATAATAACAACAATAACTGTGTGTTCACGAAGGTAAAAAGGAGAACGTAAATACTCATGGAGTTTCTGAGGAAAATAGGAAGAATGTATGGGAAAATGTGTAAAAATAAAAATAATGCCAAAACCCAATATCGGATACACTTGTACAAGTAACCGTTGGTGGGTGTGATGACCACTCATGCTCACGCCGGATGCCTTTGGAGGGCTACAGGAATGTTGTCGTGACTTGCCACTTGTGACGAAATACCTGACAAGAATCAACCAGAGGCAGAGTATATTTGGGCCCACAATTTAAGGAGGCCACATCGGGGAAGCCCTGACGGCAGGCATATGACACAGCTGATCACCGTGTGCTGGCAGTCAAGAGCGGAGGAACGCTGTCGCTCAACTCACTTGCTCCTTTGAGTCCGTCTGGGGCCCCGTCCCCTGGAATCCTGCCACCCACGTTCAGTGTGGGTCTTCTCGCCTCATTTAGACCTCTCTGCAAACGCCCTAAGAGACATAGGCTTTCATGGTGATTCTGATTTACTCAAGTTGACAATGAAGATCAGCCATTGTGGGAGAATCGGCAGAAGTTGAGCAGTGTGGTTTAAGCAAGATTAGAAGACACTGGATTGCTTTCTAGTATTTGGGAAAACACAAAGTCCTCAGGGTAGCCGTTCCCAGCTGCTCAAGGCCCATTGCACCAGACCCACGTCCCCCTCTCCACTCCGCCCTTTCTGTATGTTCCCACGGCTCTGCAAATGTCCCACATTCCTTTCAGAACTCATATATGTCTCTTCCTCCTGTCCTCTGCCTCACCAATCTCCATGGCTGGGTTCTAGAACCATCTTTTCACTTGCTAGGACCTTGATCTCATGACATACTTCCCAATAAACCTTTTGTGAGCCAAGGTAAAATCAATCTAGTCAAGGGTGAAGGAGGAATTCTGGGCCTATGTCCATGAAGATTATGATGCCCGAAGACCAATGTGCAAGGTGTTGTGAGACCGTGACTGTTAGTAGTTTAAACTTTAAGAGGGGTTACATCTCTGTCTTTGGAGCCATAAAAGCCGAACTGTTTTGAGAGAAAGGGCGTAAGCAATCTTGGGAAGCAAGTGGAATGGTTTTGCAGTTATGCAGGGTAGTGGATTTTCTTATGAACAGTCTAGGTAGTTTACAAGGTCATCAAGTAACCAGGTCGATATGCACATGCTGCTCTGTTTGGCTGTGTGCAAATCTCCCTGCCACTGTTAGATCCCTAAGGCCATACTACCCCACTTTGACTTCCTTCGTGTGGGGTGCCTGTTGGTAGGTGTATATTCTTCATAAACCATAAGTCCCCGGAAGCGGGGCATCTCAGTATTTGCCACTTAAGTAAGTGCTAATTGACCCCGGCCACCCAGCCCCCTGCTACAGCCAGCAGCTCCACCCCTGACATAGTGGAGAGGCGTGCGCACTGTTCAGGCGAGACTGCACAGGCCCTGCTGGAGGGCCTAAGGGGTTTTCAGAGACGCCCCAGCAGCTAGAACGCTGATCCTTTGACCATCAGTGCCCCAAACTTTCCCTTTTATCTTTATTAGAGGTGTAAGGTGTAACAGACTGTGAAAGTTGAGGGAGGAACTTAGACGGAGAGGAGGAGGAAGTGTCCAGGAGCCCGTCGCCTCCTTGGGCTCAGAGGACGGCAGCCTCTGCCCCTCAGCCTCCTCCTACTCTCACTTGCTGGAATTGTTCACTGGGATCATTTCTACCATGGTTGTGAAAACATGCTTTCACGCGATTTTCATATATAATCAAAGCAGACATGAGCTTGACACTTACCACATATTCTTGAGTATCTGCAGGGAATTGATGGATGCCAGGACCCAATTAGATGCCCAAATCCCCAGAGGCTCAAGCCCCTCCCATCAAATGGCGCAATGACCACATAGACCTATGTACACCCAACATCCCTGTACTCAGTCATCTCCTTAAGAGCTAATGCCCGAGTCCTAATGCAGTGTAACTGGTGGGGAAATAGTTATCCTGCCGCAGTGGATACTGGCAAGGAAAAAGGTCTGTAGGTGGTCCAAGTATTTCCCATCTGTGGTTGGTTGACTCTGCAAAGTTTAGAATCGATGGGTACAGAGGAATGGCTGTTCTTCAAAAGCCCAATATGGAGGACCCGTGAGGTGGCTCAGTGGGTAAAAGTGCTTCCAGCACAAGCCTGACAACCTTAGATCAGTCACTGGTCTCCATACGAATACCTTAGTGTAGTATACACACAGACACACACAGACACACAGACACACACACACACACACACACACTCACACTCATTCACTCACATACACACTCACACACACAGACACATGCACACACACACACACACTCATTCACTCACACACACACACTCTCACAGACACACACACACACAGACACATGCACATGCACATCACTTGTCATGCAGCATGAGGGACTGTTTGGATACCCAGAGCTCACAGAACGCCGGACATGGCGGTGCACATGTTTGTAATCCCAGTGTTTCTGTAGTGAGGTGGGGGTGGGGACAGGAGAATTGTGGGACTCTCACATGCCAGCTATCCTGCCATGCCCAGTGGTAAACTAGAGACCGTATCTCAAACAAAGTACAAGATGGCGACCAGCACCCAGGGTCGTCCTCCGACCCCCACACCCACGTTCATCCTCATCCGTAACAGACACAAGCAAAGTACGATAAAATAAAACTTAGAATTTCAACCTGGAATATATGAAGAGAAAAAAACCCAATTTCTAAGAGGCTAACTTCAAATACCTAGAAAGCCTTGTCTATAGGCAACATACGTGTGAACACAACACAACACGACCCGACACTGTAAATTTAGTGACGATATCATCAGATTTTTATGTTTTTGCTGTTTTAAAGACTCAACTGTGGAGTTCGAGACATGAATGTTGTAAAGTTTGTAGATGACGATGACATACCATGGTGTCAAAAGTTTGGGCACCCTGGCCTGAGGAAAGACAGTGTAAGGGTGCCCACTTGGAAATTGCTCTGCTAATGGCAGCAAGCTGGTTGTCTTAATTATCTGGAAACCTCTTCCTGTGTGAGCGTTGAACCCGGCCGGGCTCACACGTGCTGGGCAGACTATCTACTCATTGTGCTTTGGCCTAGCTCAGTCGCCTGACCGTCTCTCTTCAGAGCTTCCTGACACCCACCGGCAACCTGAGGCAGGGCTTACGTGACAGAGAACTGTATTTCCAGAGTCTTAGACACCACCCCTCCCCCTCCCTCTCCCTCTTTCCTCCTCCTCCCTTTCCCTCCCTCCCCCCAGGGCTTGCCTTCTATAGGACAGATGTCCCACCCATCCGAGTCTTTCTTTTATTTCTACAGAAGCCAAACGAGTGAATTTCAAAAGTTCAAGTTTTGTCAGTAGATATTTTTCAAAAGATAATTGTTGAGAACAGAAGCCGAACAAAATATCTCATCCTTGGAGCAAAAGAACATGGGATGGCAGAGTCTCTTAAGATACACACACTCACACACCGTACACACACACAAAAATAATAATAATAAAAAAGAAAAAAGACGGGTAGTGCTATTCATAACGATGGCTGCCAAGTACTGTGAGATCCTGGACTTCATAAGAGCAAGCAGCGTCCCCACTCACTCTTAAAGTGCATGGGAAAAATGTCAAACCTAAGAATAGCACTGTGACCTTTCACCTAAATCCGACGGTGGAAACCATTTTTAATGGCTTGTTTTCCCTTCGCCTGCATACACACACATATCAAATAAATCAGTAACATTCAAGCGTTTTCATCTTAATTGCCTCCCCTCTGGTCTGGAAACGAACCATGCCAAATGATTCATGTCATCTCTCTCTCTCCACAGTCAAATCTGCCAGATGACATCTTTGAGAGTGGAAAGGCTGCAGAGGAGAAAAGGCCACTGTCCCTCAGCTTCAGTGACCTGCAGGATGGAGACTGTGTCTTCACCTCCAGCTCGGCCACCTCTCCCTCCAGTTCACACTCGGCCCGTCCAGAGATTACCATCACCCCCGCCGAGCTCACCCACAGCAGCCTGTCCTCACAAAACGAGGGGACCGAGGACAGCAGCTCAGCATCTTCCAGGAATTCCTTGGGTGAGGACCATGAGCCGAAGTCCCTCCCAAAGAGTGATGTGGTAGAGCCCAGGAAGCCCGGTGTGGCCGCAAGGTCTGGCACTGAGAGCCTGTTTCTGGAGAATAGTGTTGCCGAGGCTCTCCTGCAGGAATCGGATGAAGCCTCTGAGCTCAAGCCCGTGGAGCTGGACACTTTCGAAGGAAACATCACAAAGCAACTAGTGAAGAGGCTCACCTCGGCTGAGGGGCCCGTCACGACCGACAAGCTCTTCTTTGAAGGCTCTGTTGGCAGCGAATCTGAGGCCGGCCGGTCCTTTCTCGACGGCAGCCTGGAAGAGGCCTTCAATGGACTCTTCCTTGCATTAGACCCGCACAAGGAGCAGTACAAAGAGTTTCAGGATCTGAACCAAGAAGTCACACACTTGGATGATGTTCTCAAAGTAAGTACCTTTCTGGGGGAAAAAAAAATCTGATTTGGTTTGGAAAAATGCATGCTAAGCCAACACTGCATTTAAGATGACAAATCCAGTCCTGTCACAGGACCAGTGTGTACCTGCTACATAAGCGGAGGTCATTTTTTAATTCTAGTTACATCTATCGGTTTTTATTTTTCTGACGATGGATCAGCTTAGCTAAATGGATTAGAAATTGGTTTGTAAACTCAAAAAAAAAAAAAAAAGAGCTAGGAATAGGCAGATGGCTCAGTGGCCTAGTGGTCTGGACCGTTAGTCATCCTTTAGTGACAGGTTCCTGGGAGGAAGGACCTGGGGGATGATAAGATAAAGAAGGTAAAGTTGAGGTCAAGAGGTCTTGCACAAGCTATGTCTTATGCCAAGTAAAATTTTTAAGAAGTACAGCATCTCATATACAATTTTCGGTGGGGAAAAAAAAAATGGGACAGAGTTAGCAGAAAACTCTAATACAATGAGGACAAGCCAGCGGGAAGCTAACCAAGCAGTGTGGCAGGAAGGGAACCCAGAATATCTCAAGTGAGTCACAAGCCCAGCACACCCGCCGCAGCCGACGGGGAGGCACTGGCTTCTCGGAATCCGGAGCTCCAGCCCCCCCCCCCAGGGGCCCTTACTGGCCTTGCCAAGAATTTTCCGGTTTTGGACAAGGAACTATATCCCTTCTCCATACATCCGGGCCCCAAGGAAAGCCTTGGATCAGTGTGCCCCACCCCATAGGGAAAAATTTACCATGAAGCCAGGAGGACCTGAGTTCAGCCTCCAGAACCCTTGTAGAAAAAGCCAGGCATGGCTTGAAATGCCGGAAATCCCCGAAGCAGGTGGACGGCTGTAACTTGCCAGCCAGTTTCGTCTACTCAGTGAGTTCCATGTCAGAGACTCTGACTCTAAACAAGACGGAACCTCAAAAAGCAACACTAGAGATTGACCTCTGCCCTACATGTCCACACACACACACACACACACACACACACACACCACGTGCGTGCATTTCTTCACGTACTTGTATACATATCTACCCCAGTATCTCTGCAAGCATATGAAGTCTAAATATGAAATACTGGTGTTTGTTCATCATGGTTTCAAAAATTCCACGGGTTAGGATTCTTCTGTGGGTACCAGGAAACTGGGGATATTAGCCCCAAGGGGAGGAGCCATCCTCTCCTCTCACAGTGCCACCAGCTAAGGGTAATTAGTTCCTCGTGAATTTAACTTAAACCAACAAGCTGAGACCACAAAGCAATCAGTAACAACTCACCTGTGTTCATGTACTACAAGTCAGGGAACCAAAACATCCCAGCAGACAGTTTCCTCTGGCCCTGGTGGCCAGATAGGGCGCAGGTGTGAAGGCAGGAGGGCGAGCTGATGCCCACTCAAGGAGCGTGTCATATCACGGCTGCATCAGAACGCAGCTGTCGGGACCTGACACCCAGGTAGAAGCTCTTCTTAAATGCGGCCTGGGGAGACAACAAGGTCATTGACCTTCCTTCCCTGCTCTCCCGGTTTGGTCGCTTAGGATTCCTCAAGGGATAAATAAGCTTGAAAATTCCCTTCAGCAAGCTGAGAGCCAGCCCAGAAGAGGCCCCTGGCCCCTTTGTAAGAAGGTTTTATGTGGCCTTTGCAGGGACATCAGGAGCTCCACTCTCACGACTTTCTGACCATCTCCTTTCTCTCCATTTGCTCATACTGACCAAGCTCCAGACAAGGTTTGAGTCCAAGCAAATGATGGATTACACCTCTGACACTCTACGTCCTCTAGTGTCACTCTAGTTCCGTTCTAGAAAGAACCACTGAGAAGCAGGAAAGGGCGCTTAGAATCTGCTCTCTGTAGCACACAGCCCCGAAATATGCACATGGAACCCAAGCATGAAGCACACGTGCATGGCACTCTGCCGTGCATCTCATCTGCATGATTGGCCTGCTGTCAATCAAAGGGTGTTCATCTCTAAGAGCTGAAACACACCCTTGACCCTCCTAAAGAAGATGCCCTTGGGGCAAGGCCGCGGTTGGACTTAATCTTTGTTGAGAGGGGTAAGGGTTCAGCAGCCCCCAGTCTAAGGTACTGGTTAGTAGTAGCTCAGCTCATCAGGATACCCTGAGCTCATTATCCATCCATCCTATAAAACCCTGGGGGTCTCAGTTCTTTCTGGCTCAGCCTGCTCTTGTCCAGTACTGTCCCAAGACCATCCTATGAAATCCTCAGCCACCTGTCTTTTTGCTGTGACCAGTGTTTGAAGCCATCATTGAGTTGTGTACAAGATCTTGTCACACACAGTGGACTGGCTTAAGAAAGACTCAAGGGATGGAGAGATGGGGAGGACTAACTACTCTTCCAGAGGTCCTGAGTTCAATTCCCAGCAACCACAAGCTGGCTCATAACCGTCTGTAACCATCAGATGCACTCTTGTGGTATGTCTGAAGTGTACTCATATAAATACAGTAAATAAATGAATGAATGAATAGATAGATAGTTAGATAGATAGATAGATAGATAGATAGATAGATAGATAGATAGATGGATGGATGATGGATAGATAGATAGATAGATAGATAGATAATCATTTTTTAAAACAGAAATGAAAGGAGACTTACAGACAGGCCCGATAAACACGTTTCCCTTTTCTCCCTGACGATGATCAACAGCATCGATTGGGAGCCTAGGTCTGGGGCAAGTGGCTTTCTCCAGACAAAGCTCTCTCTTTTTCTTCCTCCTTCACATTCCTAGGATGCTAAACATCTTGAGGATCAGAGACTCAATGATGCTGCTTCCCGGATGGCGATCACAGAGGGTGACTGAGACAACCGTGATTTAAAAGACTGAAAGACATTTCCCCATGTGCTTCTGTGCCACCCCAAGTCTCTGGGACAGATCCCCGCAAGGCCCTTCCGACCTTGTGCTAAGAATCAGCAAGGGCATCCTCCTAGCCGGACAGAGGATATGTAGCGGGTCTTCTTTGCAAGACTTGTCCTGTTCAACCCACCTCACGCCCTCTTGAATATGTGGATCTGCTTCTCTTTCTCTAGGCCAAAGCCACTAGCATAGCAGGCTGCTGTGCTTGTTTATGTCCTACAACCTGCCGTAGAAGGAACCTGTCCCCATGATTCCAGGGCCTGGTCCGAGGGGTGGTGGGACTCGTTCCTTCCAAGGCAGACCTCCAGGGCATCAGGATAATTTTCCCATCATGCCCAAGTCACTCATTTGCCCAGGGTGCTCAGAAAAGAAAAGCATCCTTGAATGGGACATGGTGATGCGGGGCCCCCTGCCTAGGCGGCGTAGGGCAGGTGTATTTGAGCAGTTTCCCTTCCTGGAGTTCATTTCTGTCAATTCTTTACAGCATGCTTTCGACAGGGAGCTCCAGGCATGGCACTTTGTCATTTGGTAGCAGACTCTGGTTCTGGTTAACAGTTAGCAGTGACTCGGTGGCTTTCAAAATTTGTCTGCTGGGTTGCTTTTAAAAAGAGTCTGCTTTTTTTTTTTTTTTTTTAGAGGCTCATTATTTTCCCTAGGCTGGTCTTGAACGCATGAGATCGAACAGAGCTCTCAGCTCAGCCCCCTGAGTGCCTGGGGCTGCTCTGTGCTACGGTACCCAGCTTGCTCATTCGGTTTGATTTGGGGGTGAGCCCTACACCAAAGGAACAGGTCACTTCTGTTTCCCAAGACTTTCAAGGTGCCATTTTTTTTTAAAGTTTTTATAGTGATGCAACTTCAGAGGTAGATCTGCCAGTATGCCAGAACCCCCAGGGACCCTCAGTGATACCCAGTGACTCTTGATGACACCCAGTGACTCTCCGTGACACCCAGTGACCGGCTTACCTCCAGTCCTCTTTCTTCTATCCTTCCTTCTGAATTCTGTTAGAACAATCCACAAATGCTGTGCCATTGTTTCTGTGGTTGTACTTGTTTGTCTCAAGATGAAGTCTAAATGCCAACCAAAAATAAAGGCTTGGAAAACTGTAAGAAAGTGTCACGTTTCCCACGGGTGCCGTGAGTCCTGCCAGTCCCCCTGGTGTGTTGATGGTCTCCTTGGTACCTTCTGCCTTTGCAGTGCAAGCCGGCTGGCAGCCGCAGCAGGTCCTCCAGCCTAAGTCTGACGGTTGAGAGTGCTTTAGAAAGCTTTGATTTCCTCAACACCTCTGACTTTGACGAAGAGGAAGAGGACGGCGATGAAGTCGGCCACGTGGGAGGAGGAGCGGACTCCGTGTTTTCAGACACTGAGACCGAGAAGAGTGGGTAAGTGTGCAGACTCCATGGGCTTGTGCTTCCCCGGTCACAGCTGGTGCGGTCACCCTTTGCTCCTCGCAGGGCTGGCCCAGTGCACATCTTCAAGAGGGCACAATCCTTGCTGTCATGTCCAACCACATGCGGCCCAAGACAGTCATGAGTGCTGCCCAACACCAAGCCATAAACTTACCTAAGACCCTACAGCATGCTTTGTAGTTTTTGTTGGTGTCAAGATTGTATGGTTCTTTGAGCACGGACTTTGTAGGGGACAGTATTGAGCCACAGATGTCCAAAGGTTGGGCACACCTGCAGGGTGACTTGTTAGGCAGTTCCTTTTAATGATTAAGTGTAGCTTCTAATTATCGCTAACCGATCAGAGGTTTCATAGGGAACAGAAATCCCTTTTGTTTCTTAGAAGCATCTGTGCGATTCATGTTCACAGACATGTGTGGTGTGTGGTGAAGGGTCTACACTGCAGGTCATCCTAATGAACCAAGTCAGGTGGCACCAGACTTGGACACCCTGTCCCTGCTGTGTCCTTCCTGTACATCCAGAGCCCTCCGTCTGCTGAGCTCTGTTTCCCCAGCATCCTTCCCTCCTTCATTATAACTCATGAGTTGATTCCTGCATGAGGTTGGACTCATTAGCGCGCAGCCCAAAGCCTTCCCTATAATGTAAGATGGAGGCTTGGCACTCCATTTGATCTCCGTCCCTCCAGGTAGAAAGTGTGTCACCGTCTCCACTAGGTGTCCCCCTGCAGACAAGCCAGTGTTCTTAGAGCCAGGTCCTGGGCCCACTTTGTGATTTCAAATGAAACAAAAGAAGCTTGATGGCCAGTGGTCACCTTCTAGGAAAGAACCCTCTGCCTTTACCTTTGGGACAAGAGCAGTGACACATACAGGTTTTCAAGTTATAGCAAAGTCGCCTGTCCAACGTAGAGCCACCAGTGAAGTGCTCTTGTTTTTAGTTTAGCTATTATTATTGTCACTGGAGGGGGTTCCTTCTCCAAAACAAGACCAAGTGCACGTGTGTGTGGAAACAAAAGCTCAGGAACAAACATTTATTCCTTGAGCAATCAGAATAAAAAGAAATGAAATTCAGGAAACCTAATTTTTATTTATTTTTTTTATTTTTTTATTTTTGGTTTTTCAAGACAGGGCTTCTCTGTGTAGCTCTGGCTGTCCTGGAACTCACTCTGTAGACCAGGCTGGCCTCGAACTCAGAAATCCGCCTGCCTCTGCCTCCCAAGTTCTGGGATTACAGGCGTGCACCACCACCGCCCAGCTGAAATGTAATATTTAATGTATAGCTCTTCATGCTACATTGAGGTTTTTTTTTTTTTTTTTGCTTGACTGAATTTGCAAAATATTTCTTCTCTTACATTTTTCCATACACTTGTTAGCTTTTTTTGTTTTGTTTTGTTTTTGCTTTTGGATTTGGTTTTTTCGAGACAGGGTTTCTCTGTATAGCCCTGGCTGTCCTGGAACTCACTCTGTAGACCAGGCTGGCCTCGAATTCAGAAATCCGCATGCCTCTGCCTCCCAGAGTGCTGGGATTACAGGCGTGCACCACCACCGCCCAGTGAAATTTTATTTTTAAAAAGAAAAAATTCTATATACCCAGATCATATAATAATCAAATAACCCAAACAGATATGACTTATTTGTAAACTTGAAACCATAAAATATAACAAAATACATATCCATTGGGTAAAGAATAAGCTGGGGCCATAGTGAACTCCACCTGTAATCCCAGCACTTAGAAGGTGGCGGCAAGAAATCAGAAAGCTGAGGGGACTCAGGGCCATGTCTCAGAAAGAGAAGGGAAGAAAGAAAATTAGAGCTGGGCAGTGGTGGCGCACGCCTTTAATCTCAGCACTTGGGAGGCAGAGGCAGGCGGATTTCTGAGTTCAAGGCCAGCCTGGTCTACAGAGTTAGTTCTAGGACAGCCAGGGCAGAGAAACCCTGTCTTGAAAAACCAAAACAAGAAAGAAAGAAAGGAAGGGAGGGAGGGAGGGAGGGAGGGAGGGAGGAAGGAAGGAAGGAAGGAAGGAAGGAAGGAAGGAGGAAGGAAGGAAGAAAGAAAATTAGGTAACATATCAAATTGTAATGTGAGTGTCCGTGATGCTATAACTTTAGACAGTGTGACAGTGCGTTTAAAGAGAACAGGGGAAACAGGTCAGAGCTGAGAGCGACACAGCCAGACTCCCCTTCTTCCTGTTCATAGCTCTGTCACAGCACAGCAGCTTTTTTTTTTTTTTTTTCTTGTCTTAAAGTGGCATTTGGTATGAGGCCACGGCCAGGCCCGAGAGATCCCTCTTGGATGGGATCACTCACAGAGGTCCACAGACAGGGCTGTGAATCCCAGGGAAGCTGGCAGAGCCCTGTCCACAGGGTGGGCAGCGAAGCAGGCGCAGAAGGAGGGCCCAGATCAAAGGTGTCCCGGGGAAGCTGCCTCACAAAGAGCTCCCTGTGCTCAGAAAGCCAGCAGCGGCCTTTGTGTGCACGGCCTTTCGATCTTTAGGCGAACAGGCAGCCTCGCTGAAATAAGTTAATTTGGAAAGGTAGCTCCGCTTTTGAGAGCGAACCAGGGAAGCACCGATTTCGGCTGGGGACCACGTTCACCTTGGCCTGTGGTTTGTGGCGCAGAAAGAAAGCGCTCGGGTTTCACCCCCCTTCCTGTTTCAGTTACAGGTCGGTTCACCCGGAAGCCAGGGGCCACCTGAGCGAGGCTCTGACTGAAGACACAGGCGTCGGGACCAGCGTGGCCGGGAGCCCGCTCCCACTCACCACGGGCAATGAGAGCCTGGACATCACCATAGTGAAACACCTGCAGTACTGCACCCAGCTCGTCCAGGTAGAGGTGTGGGCTGTGGGAGGCGCGGCGCTCACAGCCGGAAAGGTGTGCACAGTGTGTGTTTTAGCTTCGCCAAGGAAATGAGGGTTCAGAAGTAAGAGAATGTGACTGTTTCAAAAACTCGATGGACACACCCAACCTTTCCTCAGCCTGGGTTTTAATTTTAAGTTAAGCCTAGAGCTGCAGACTACAGTACCAGGCAGAGTGTGGCTGTGCTCACATCCAAAGCGCCAGGTAGCGAAGGAGAGGGATTCGACGAAGGAAGACGAAGGTGCCGTCCATAGGCAGAGTTGGAGAACAGTGTTAACTGAGGAGACATTATGGGATGGCTAGTTCGTGTCCCACCACAAGTTGCACTACAGAAGCAGGTTACGGTTCCCCAAAATGGTGAATGAGAACATTGCTTTCTGTTTAAAACAGGAGCTTATGCAAGCCAGGCTGGTCCTCACACCCACTGTATAGCTGAGGCTGGTCTTGAACTTTTTTTGTTTTTGTTTTTTTGTTGTTTTTTTCGAGACAGAGTTTCTCTGTGTAGTCCTGGCTGTCCTGGAACTCACTCTGTAGACCAGGCTGGCCTCAAACTCAGAAATCCACCTGCCTCTGCCTCCCAAGTGCTGGGATTACAGGTGTGCGCCACCACCACCCGGTGGTCTTGAACTTTTGATCCTCGTGCCGCTACTCCCAAGAGCTGAGGTTGCAGGCCAGCTTGGACTAGTCATTTTATTTTATTTTATTTTTATTTTATTTTATTTTATTATTTTATTTTATTTTATTTTGGATTTTGGAGACAAGGTTTCTCTGTATAGCCCTGACTGTCTTGGAACTCACTCTGTAGACCAGGCTGGCCTCGAACTCAGATATCCGCCTGCCTCTACCTCCCAAGTGCTGGGATTAAAGGCGTGCGCCACCACCGCCCGGCTAGACTAGTAATTTTAACAAGCATTCCTCCAGGTTACCTCCTCACCACTGCGCTCACAGTGGATCCCCAGGGGTAAATCTTCCTTCTCATTTTCCATTGCAAGCTGTTTGGCACCTGAGGTGTCCCAGAAGCAAGTGCTTTGAAGGTCTTTTGCAGCAGGAAAGCTTTCAGCTGCCCTGAACAGGGCACTTTCCCGGGGCCTGGATCTAAGTGCTTCCTCCTTGCCTGGCTGCTTGTCTTCTCACTGCTGTGATCTGTTCCCAGATGGCTTGGTGAAGCAGGAAGGAACACAGAAGCCATTGTAATCATAGCTTTACAGCAATCGGCCACTCAGACAGGCTGCAGTGAGAAGAGGAAGGGCATCCCTCTGCCAGCCAAAAGCCAGGCAAGAGGCAGGGAGAGGACAGAAAGCCAGGGGCTGGGCTTCCCAGGGGCTGGGCAGCATTAGTCACACATTTATATAGGAAATATAGGGCTAGAGAGATGGCTCAGTGGTTAAGAGCACCAACTGCTCTTCCAGAGGTCCTGAGTTCAAATCCCAGCAACCCCACGGTGGCTCACAACCATCTGTAATGAGATCCAACGCCTTCTTCTGGGGTGTCTGAAGACAGCTACAGAGTACTTACATATATTAAATAAATTTTTGAAAAGAAGAAGAAGATGATGATCTTAACTGTGTAGCTGAGGCTGGCCTTGACCTGATCTTCCTGCCTCTACTTCCCGAGTTTTGGGACTACAGGCATGCACTACCACACTTGCATAGTTGCTAGACTCTGAAGTTTGAATGCCGTTTATTTCATGGTTGGGTGATCTAGACAGCCTGGAATGGCAGTGCCATCGCCATCCAGGAGCCGTGCCTGCCATCCCTGCCTGCCGGGTACCCTGGACAGGCTCCCAAGGGCGGAAGGAGCAGAGCCAATGAGCAATGAGCTGCTTAGGTCTCAGAGCTCCTTTCCTCGGCCCTGCACACGGCAAAGCCAACCCGTTTCCATGGCCTGGGTATGCCTCAGTCACAAAGTGTCTTCCGTCAACAAATGGAGACCTTAATAAGGCTTCCCTCGTCAGGTCACCAGGAGACGTGTGTGTGTGTGTGTGTGTGTGTGTGTGTGTGTGAACTGTATAGAGCTCAGAGTGACACCAGGATACTGACAGCGCTCTTGGATTTCACTGGAATAGCTCTGACTACAAGAATGACCATATAATATGCTCATAAAAGCTGGGCGGTGGTGGCGCACGCCTGTAATCCCAGCACTCTGGGAGGCAGAGGCAGGCGGATTTCTGAGTTCGAGGCCAGCCTGGTCTACAGAGTGAGTTCCAGGACAGCCAGGGCTACACAGAGAAACCCTGTCTCGGAAAAAAAAAATGCTCATAATTTTCAGCTTGGAAACAGGGAAATAAAAACCATGCAGTGAAAGACCCAAGCATTCATAAAACCCCTTTCTGTTCACCCTCCAGGACACAGCTATCTTTATACCCTCTACCTCTGCTATCTTTCTTTTTTTTTTTTTTTTTTTTTTTCTGAGGCAGGGTTTCTCTGTGTAGCCCTGGCTGTCCTGGAACTCACTCTGCAGACCAGGCTGGCCTTGAACTCAGAAATCTGCCTGCCTCTGCCTCCCAGAGTGCTGGGATTACAGGCGTGCACCACCACCGCCCGGCCCCTCTGCTATCTTTAAGGAGATTGAAATTTATATAGAACAAAGGGTGGTGTGAGCGTGGAGTTTATACCAATAATCCCAGCTACGTAAGCTAAGGAGTTTGAGGATAGCCTGTGCTAGATAGTTTCAGGCCAGTCTGAAACACATGGGGGGCGGGGCAGGGGGGTGAGGGAGGAAGTGGGGGAGAAAATGCAAAATTCACAATAACTTGAAGTTCTGCCACTGAGAAAGTTCCAGAACATATACATGTGTGAAAAGGCTTGAAAATAACAGAAACAGGTGTGATTTCGTGATCCGGCAGTGAGGTGCACCGACAGGGCCTGTCAGAGCTCTGTCTCGGCAGCCTCTTCGGGAAGGGCGCAGAGGGGAAGGTCAGTGTCACATCATTGACAGGGCTTTTATTTGTCTTGTCAGCAAATCGTCTTCTCTAGCAAAACCCCCTTTGTGGCAAGGAGTCTCTTGGAGAAGCTGTCGCGGCAGGTCCTGGTGATGCAGAAGCTGGCGGCAGTGAGCGACGAGAACCTCGGGAACATCACCTCCGTGGTGGAAGGTAAGCCCGCCCCCCGCAGGCCATCCCTGGAACCGCAGCACGCCCGACTACGCATGCTCCCCGGAACTCAGAGAAGCAGTGGAGTGCAAGCCAGCCTCAGCCTGGCTCTGAGCATGCGTCTGATGCAGAACTTGGGGGACGGCTCAGTGTGCGAAGATCAGACATAATTCTTTGGGAGCCACCCACCTTGGTTTTTGAAACAGGATTTCTCGCTAGCCAGACGCTCACTAGGCTAGCTGACCAGCAAGCCCCAGGGATCCTCTCTCTCTCTCTTCTCCCCAGCACTGAGGTTACTTACAAGCACTATGTAACCAGCTTTTTAACTGTGGGTCCCGGGGCTCAAACTCGGGTCCTTGTGCTGGCAAGGTAAACATTTTACCAGTTGAGCTATTCTTCAGTTTCACAGCAGAGCATGACATGGGGTAGATACCCTTGACGTTTTGTGATCTGGCCACTGGACTCTTTCATAAAGGCAAGGGCTTGTCGTTTGCACGTCAGATATAAATGGAAACAGAGGCTTCTGGGTAATCTGTAACTGAGCCTAAACGGAGCCTGAGGTTCTCTCTATGCATCTCTGCCTCGGTTGCCTATTCCTGCTAAGAGCAGGAGACCTTGGCAGGTGTCTAAAGGGTGTGAGAAATGACAGATATTCGGGCTGCAAAGGCCTTGTGTCCCATGCTCTACTACAGCCTCTTCCGGTCCACAGTTCCCCACAAGTGTGATTGTGAGCATGTGTCCCCTGACCATGCTGTCTGCTCCGACTGACCTGAGAGCCACAGGGCAGGGCAAGGCTCCTCCAGCAAACCCTGCCACGTCCCAGCCCCTCCAAGGGCTTCTCCCAGGTCTGCGTTGCTGATCCTCTGTGGTGTTTTGCTGTAGTCACAGGAGTTAAGTGTGGTCTCCCCGGGGCAGAGCAGCTGTGCCTGCTGTCTTTGAGAACAAACAGCTGCGTAGTCTCTGTGTTCCCTTGCTTGCCAGGGAGGAGGAGGCTTTTCTCTGGACCACCTTCCAGTCCCCAAAGACTCTTGCAGTAGTTCCAACAGAAAAACACAGTCCTGGTGGCTATGGGGACATATTTAATCTTATCTACTCAGGCCACTGAGACAGAAGGATAGCTACTTCAAGAGTCGCCTGTGCTGTAGAAGTTATCTCTATCAAGGTTAGCCTGGGCAAGACGTATTTCAAAACCAATAATTGAAAGATGGCTAGAGGGCTGGAGAGATGGCTCAGTGGTGAAGAGCACTAACTGTTCTTCCAGAGGTCCTGAGTTCGATTCCCAGAAACCACAGGGTGGCTCACAACCATCTGTAATGGGGTCTGATGCCCTCTTCTGGAGTGTCTGAAGACAGCAATGGTGTAGTCATGTGCATAAAATAAATAATCTTTAAAAGAAAAAAAAAAAGATGGCTAGAGTTGTAACTCAGTGGTAGAGCATTCATGAGATCCTAGGATCAATTCCAAGTACCAACACACACACACACACACACACACACACACACACACACCGTGAAAGAAGGGGAAGTTGCCAAGGGATAGACAAGAAGAGGGAACTCAAGGTTATCCCTTTGTTTGAGGACAAACTGGATTACATGAGACCTAGTCTTAGAGTATTACTAAATTAATTCATTAAAATATTTTTTTAAAAAAATAAAACAGAGTACGGGTTTTTAAAAACACAAAAGGAAAACACCTTGCCCCCAGACCCAGGTCGCCACTGTCCTCTCTTCATTAGCGCCCCTCCTCTCTTCATTAGCGCCCCTCCTCTCTTCATTAGCGTCCCTCCTCTCTTCCAGCCATACCAGAATTCCACAAAAAGCTGTCCTTGCTGTCCTTCTGGACCAAGTGCTGCAGCCCCACAGGGGTCTACCACAGCTCCGCCGCACGCCTCATCAAACAGCTGGAGGCCAGCTTCGCCAGGAGCATCAACAAAGACTATCCAGGACTGGCAGAGCCAGGTACGGACCAACCGACCAGCCGTGAGAGGGTGTCCTCCTGCAGCAGCCCGGGGGATGAGGGCACACACACACACACACACACACACACACACACAGCGTCAAAAGAGAAGCACACGCACTCTGGGGGAAAAGGGGGGCAACTCAAAAAGGAGCTGAGTGTGCAGAATACCAGTGGTGATGTCTTTAAAGTTCTGTATTCATCATCCCCCCACTCAGCTGGGACTAAGTGCCTGACAGAAACCGCTTCTAAAGGAGAGGTAGATTCTGGTTCACATTTCACGAGGTGCTGTCCATCCTGTCCGGGAAGCTGGTTGGTGCAAGGTGCTGGGAGCATGTGGCTGGTCACATGGGAGAGCGCATAGGAAACAGAAGCCAAGTTTCAACCCCAATACTCACTCCATGGCCTATGTCAGCCATTTAAGCCTTAAGTTCCAACGTGTCCACAGCCTCCCAAACAGGACCACTGGCTGAGGACTAGATAACATCTGAGCCTGCGAGAAAAATCTCCCAGGCAGTCCACAAGTACTTCATGTCTGCACTGCGGCCCATGTTCGTGCAGTTCAGTTGTCCCTTGGTGTCGTGGGTGAACGGTGCCGGAGCCTGCCTGCCGTGCATGGCTGAATCTGTGTTTGCTTACATCCCTTGCTTACACCAGTGTGGGTTTGTGTACAACCTCCACACTTCCTCCTCTCTACCCTAGGTGACTTACGACGCTTGGTTAGGCAAACACCAAGTAAATGGTTGCTAGATTACATTGCAGGGGAGTGGCAGTGTTGGAAGTCTCTACGTGGTCAGTGGAGATGTGCTTTTCCTTGGGTTCTTGGCCTTCGGTTGTTTAGATTCATAGATGAATGTGCCTCCGATGAGAGGATGCCAGACAGCACAGTGGCTGTCAGAGAACGGAATCGTAGTATATGCCTACAGCGTGAGCCAGCAAGTCTTCTCTTAAATACACTACAAGAAACTCTCGTACTCCTGTCTGTGTAAGACATGCGCAGGAAGATTCACAGCCTTAGACACATCAGACAGATTTCCATGACAATTGAAATGCTGTGGGAAAAGGGCGACTCCACAGAGACTATGTTGTGTAAAATAAACCAGACAGGGCTGGAGAGATGGCTCAGCGGTTAAGAGCACTGACTGCTCTTCCGGAGTTCCTGAGTTCAATCCCCAGCAACCACATGGTGGCTCACAACCTTCTATGATGGGATCCAATGCCCTCTTCTGGTGTGTCTGACAGCTACAGTGTATTCATATGCATAAAATAAATGAATCTTTTAAAAAAAATAAATAAGCCAGACATAGAAAGCACATATAGTACATTCTGTTGACATGAGAGTTTAAGAACAGGAAAAGCTAGCTTATGTAAAAAAAGCTCGGGTTCTGAAGGGGGGACATGGTGATGACCTGTCAATCAGGAGTCTAAAGCCAGCCTTGGGGGCGTGGCAAACTGGACATCCACCTGGGCTACGTGATGCGCTGCCTCAAAAACAAACACAGAATGGAGTTGGGGTCATTTGTTCCCTGTTGGGGAGGCTGAGTGGCTTCCAACAGGAAGGACCCCAAGAACACCTAGAAGGATGTTGGGCATCTTTCACATCCTGACTTGGTCGCTCTCACGTGAGGTGGGAAACAGTGACACCATCTAGCCGCACGCTGCAGGTTAGCTCACTCTAAGCACTGAACCTTATACTGCTATGATAAAAATGAATTAAAGAATGTAAGTACCGTAAGAAGAGTGTGATAAAAGGTGAGCAAATGGACGAACGAGTGAACAAACGAATAAATGAATGAATGAGTATAAGCACCAAAATAACAGGTGAATGCCCTCCGGAGTGCTGGCTCAGCAGCTAGAATCACTGGCTGCTCTTCCAGAGTTCAGTTGCCAGTACTCACATGACAGCTCACAGCTGCTGTAACTCCAGTCCCAGGGGACCCAATTCCCTCTCGTGGCCTTCTTGGGCATCAGGCACACACGTGTTACAGTGATAGACATACATGCAGGTGAGACACCCATACACATGAAAATGGATAAATAATAGTTTAAGTGAATGCATGGATACATAAAGATGAATGTATATAGGTGCCATAATAAAAGGCTAATGAATATTATTAACATGGTGATAAACGAATGAATATATAAGTTTCCACAGTGTAGTGGTTATCACAGTCATCACGAGATAGCATGCTAAAAGATGGATGAATGGATGGATGAATGGATGGATGAATGGATGGATGGATGAATGAATGAATGAGTGAGTGAGTGAATGAATGATCATGTTTCTTAAGCCACTTTGTCTCTTCCTTCCCAGTGTTTAGAACCCTGGTGTCCCAAATCCTGGACGGAGCTGAACCTCTCCTTTCCTCCAGCCTCTCGTCAGAAGTCATCACCGTCTTCCAGTATTACAGCTTCTTGACCAGCCACGGTGTGAGTGACCTGGAGACTTACCTGGGTCAGCTGGCCAGGCAAGGTAGGCCGTGGTCTCCTGTCGTGTTGCAGTAGAGCCTCAGTCTGGGTCAGCTTGGGTCTCCTCGTCAGGATGGTTCGTGAAGGTCTCCCTCTGCGGCTGAGCTGAGGCTTGCCTAGTCAATGACGTCTGGGCTTTTAGCTTCAGTAAACTTCCTGGTGTTGGAGCAGGATCTCACTCAGCACACTGGTGCCCAGCAGGAGTTCACCACGAACAGGAAACTGGCAAGTGCATGGAATCTCACTGTTTCCTTCCTTTCTCAGCCTGTTTGCAGTGCTGGTTTATAGTTGTGTTTCGTGGTAGAATTCCCATTCAGAACAGACATAAATGGACTTCAAACGAAGGCTCCCGTGAGACAGCAGAAGGGAAATGAGAAAAGACAGTATGAGATTGCCCATTTAAGAAAGGCAGAGGTTGCCCATTTAAGAAAGGCAGAGGTTGCCCATTTAAGAAAGTATGAGGTTGCCCATTTAAGAAAGTATGAGGTTGCCCATTTAAGAAAGTATGAGGTTGCCCATTTAAGAAAGTATGAGGTTGCCCATTTAAGAAAGTATGAGGTTGCCCATTTAAGAAAGTATGAGGTTATGTGGTGGTGGCGGCGCACGCCTTTAATCCCAGCACTTGGGAGGCAGAGGCAGGCGGATTTCTGAGTTCGAGGCCAGCCTGGTCTACAGAGTGAGTTCCAGGACAGCCGGAACTACACAGAGAAAACCTGTCTCGAAAAACCAAAAAAAAAAGAAAAGAAAAGAAAAGAAAAGAAAGTATGAGGTTGCCCATTTAAGAAAGGCAGAGGTGGTTAGGAGTATGGTACCCTGGTCCACCCTTTCCCATGATATATTGAATCTGAATATTCTTTAGGGATGCAGCAGGTATCGGTGCGCCAGGGGCTGAAGGAGCAGAGGGAATGGGGTGTGTTCTCTGATAGTGGGGAGCATCTGGTATGGCCCCCGCACAGCACCAACGTGTCTGGCTCAGATCCAGGTTAGCCCTGTTCTTTCCCGATCATTGAATCCTGCTGCAACACGGTTTCTGTTTGGCATCATAAAGAGGTAACATTTCTGTCCAGCATGGGATGTAGGAGCTCTGGAGAAAGCCATGCTGCTGGCATGCCTGGCACAGAAGACCAGGACAGGGGGGCCCTGCCCTACAGAGGCAACCCTCATGGCATACATGCGACACTGAGCTCGCCAGTGTGGATCAGTTTTCCAGTCAGACATCTGAATTATTCAAAGATTGGTGGGGGCAAACTCCTAAGTCTCTTTGTGAGAAGCCTTGACAAAATTCACTCACTCAGCAGTAGGAATATGGAACGACAGTGGGGGAAATGCCTTTTAGCCTTTGAAGAATTTTGTGTTTTCTTTGTCTTGTTTTATTTAAACCTTTATTTTCTTTTTAAAAATATTTTTTAACTATTTTATGTATATGAGTACAATGTAGCTGTCCTCAGACACACCAGAAGAGGACATCTGATCCCATTACAGATGGTTGTGAGTCACCATATGGGTGCTGGGAGTCGAACTCAGGACCTCTAGAAGAGCAGTCGGTGCTTCTAACCGCTGAGCCATCTCTCCAGCCCTAAACTTTTATTTTCATCCTAAATTATATGTGTATGTGTCTGTAGATTTGTGCATGTGAGTGCAATACCCTCAGAGACCAGAAGATGGCGTTATAGAGGCTTGGGAGCCATTCCACCTGGGTCCTGGGAACCAGACTCCTCCTATGCAAGAGTAGTGCGTGTTCTTAAGTACTGAGTCATCTCTCTCGCTCCTCAGTTTTGTTTTTGTTTTGAGACAGAGTCTCTAGACCAAACTGGCCTCAAACTTACTTTGTAGCCAAAAGTGATCTTCGCAGAAGGTAAAAGGGCACCTGAGCCGAGGGTAGGATAATTTTACATTACAAAGAGGTTGGGAAACAGAAAAATATAAATTCAAATTTCTTTCCCCCATTTGTAAACTTTAATTTTTTTCATTTGAACATGCATTGTTTTAGATTTCAAAATTGTATCTTGTTTAGGCTGGGGTTAGTTTGTTTATTTGTCTGTCTGTGTGTTTGTCTAGTTTTGCAGTACTATGGTCTTAAACCCAGGATCCCATAGGGGACAAACACTGTACTCACAGATAGTGTCCCCAGTGTGATTATGCCTTATAAATTAGATCTTGTTTTTAACTTAATATGCTTTGTGCTGTTAAATATTAACCATTTAAAGCATTTTATTAGTTTTTTTATTGTCCTTATATTCGGATCCTGTGTTTTTATAGTATCAAATGTTTCCTGTGATTTGTTTGTTTAACTGTTATTTAATACACCCTTGGGGATTTTTATTGGTGTACTTACTTACAAAGCAGTGGAACTAACAGACATCCACAGCAAAGAAAACAGGAAATTAAAGCAAAAATATCTAGATGATTCTTCCCTGTATTCACTATGGGAGAGGCATGACCCTGATAGAAGAGGTGAACCTGGGCATTTCCTTTCCCACCTGTGTCCCGTGTCCCTGAATAGACACAATCTCATCGTTATGTTTTAGAGACCAAGAGGTATCCTTGCTGCATATCTAGTTAGGGACTAGACTCCTCCTCTCCTCATTCACAGAAGATGGCCACTTTGTCCCAGTGGAACTCAAACTCCTGTAGTTCACCATATTGTCTCTAAATTCCAATCGGCTAAGTGACAGTCCCCCCTCCGGGCCTGACCCTTCACCTGGATTAGGAATTTGGCCTAGAGACAATTGTGTTTGCTATGAATATGAATGAGGTGGCAGATAATAAGGTGGCCTTTATATTTCTCCATAGTATAGTTACATCTAACTGTTTAATTTATTTGTATGATACTGGATGATGAATACCTACTTGGGAGTGAGAGGCAGCAGGGTCAATAGTTTCAGATCTTTTGCTTCATGGAAAGCTCATGGCTGGCATAGACTATTATGAAATCCTATCTTAAATTAAAAAAAAAAACTATATTTCTGCCACCATTTCAAAGTAGAAATTCAACTTTACATTTTTCTTACAATTTGCCCTCGTTATAACTATTTAGATTATTGACCTTTCCACACTAACTTGAAATACCTACCGCCTGGATCATAGACTAGGTTTTTACATACCCTTGGGCCTGCTGCGGGTATGCTTTTACTGAACACACACGTGAAATACCTGTGTCCTCAACCAACGCGCCACTGTGCCATCAGAACGTGAGCTCTGGCTTCTCACCTTCCAGTTGCCATGGTTCAGACCCTGCAGTCACTGAGGGATGAGAAACTGCTGCAGACCATGAGCGACCTCGCACCCAGCCACCTCCCCGCGCAACAGGAAGTCCTCCGGACGCTGGCTCTGCTGCTCACCAGGGACGACAGTGAGGTCAGCGAGGCTGTGACACTCTACTTGGCAGCCGCCTCCAAAAATGAGCACTTCAGAGAAAAGGTAGGGTGCTGAGCCGCGCCGAGCCGCGCTGAACCGCGCCTACGGAGGCTTAACTCCCTGTGGTTTACCAGTGGCACCCAGCCGGGCTCTAATCCTGACTGAAGCGGGAGGATTGCTGAGAATTCAAGGTGGGCTTAGAATGGGATTTACAAACTACGATATTAGAGTTACCAGCATCACATAATTTTTTAAAGTATATTTCCAAGTGACTAGAAAGGAAGAATCCAGAGCTTCCCAACCCATAGATATGATGAGCGTGTGAGGAGCAGGCCAGCCAGCGGGGGTTGAGCCTTGTCTTCAGGTACCGCCCTCTAATCTACATAAGTCTACATAAATCTACATAACTCTGTCCATAAAAGGCAAAGGTGGTATGGCTTTAAAAATAAAATCCAGCAGAGGAGAAAAATGATCATTAAAATAAGATCTATAATCATAACTTTGTATCTTCCAAGTCTGCATCTACAGTTTGGTAAAATACGCCAATCTTTGTGGAATTTGTGATTTTTTTTTTCTTACCCTGGAAACTGTGTGAAAGGCCATGCTACAGCTTACCTCAGGAAGATTATATATATATATATATATATCCTTTTTATTATTTTTAGAATACAGATAAAAGTTAAAAAAAAAAAAAAAAAAAAAAAGGCCGGGCATGGTGGCGCACGCCTGTAATCCCAGCACTTGGGAGGCAGAGGCAGGTGGATTTCTGAGTTCGAGGCCAACCTGGTCTACAGAGTGAAACCAAGTCCAAAAAACAAACAAACAAAAAAAAAAAGTTTTAGAATACAGAAACAGGTAACTTTTTTACTTTTATTGCTGTTGGTTCTTTGGTGATTTAGTGCACGCGTACAGTGCGCATGGTGTCCACTCACCCCACCTGCTCTTGTCTCCGCCCACCTCCGTCACATCCGCCTCCACCCACCGGTCCCTTCCTCCATGGCTTTTCTCTTTGACCCTTGGAGTTTCACCAGGGTTGTATGTGTGCCCCGTGGTGGGAACTGCAGCCTCCTGGATGGATGCACCAGTCAGAACACAGCTGAAGAGACTAACTCTCCCAGGATCCAGCAGTAACCAGCAGTCGGGAGCTAGAATCTCCCACGAGCCCCTCCCTGATCTAACCCTGGCAGGCCCAGTCGTGCGCAGGGCTCGCACCCAGCTGCTGCAAGATCGCGGTTGCGATGGCTGGGCGGTGCTCTGAGGATAGCGGTTTACCGCCTTCTCCCTAACGCCCAGCCCTTTTCTGGCCCCCTTTCATGGCATTTCCCGGTCCTCTGGTGTGGGGCATTAGATTCCTTGAGACTGAAGTTACAGCTGATTGTGAACTGCTATATGGGTGGTGAGAACCAAACCGGGGTCCTCTGGAAGAGCAACCAGCGTTCTTCTGGGACATCTCACAGGATAACCCTGCCTAGCACAGACCTTCTCATATAGACCATGCTGGCTTGGAACGCGCCGTGCAGATTAGGGTGTCCTCAGATTCGCAGCAGTCTTCATTCTCTGCATGTACATGATGCACAGACACGTACACAGGCAGAACACTATACCTCAAAAAAGGGGAGGGTTAAAAAATCAAAAATGTGGACATCAGTGAGAGGAGAGGCCCTTGGGCCTGAGGATGTTCAATGTCCCAGTGTAGGGGAATGCCAGGACAGCCAGGACTACACAGAGAAACACTGTCTCGAAAAAAACAAAAAACAAAAAACAAAACAAAACAACAAAAAAAAAACAAAAAAAGAAAAGAAAGAAAATACAATCAAAAACAAATAAAAATACATTAAAAATTTACATATCACATTCAGGAGAGGATATTCCATATCCCCTACCCCAATTACCTCCTTTGTTCTTACATACTATATAACATACTTTGTTCTTACTTACTATATAACATACTTTGTTCTATACACACTATATATTAGTGTCAAACAGCTCAAAATGTCTCACAGCATCTCTCCTCCCCCTTCAGGCCTTGCTCTATTATTGCGAAGCACTAACGAAGACCAATCTCCAGCTACAGAAGGCAGCGTGCCTGGCCCTAAAGAGCCTGGAGGTAAAGCCCAGCCCCAAAGCCCTACAGCCCCACATCTTTCCAGACTCAAAAGAGCCCCATCCCTGGTCAACCCTAAAGCAACACGTGTCTGTTACGCTTAGAGGTCATGCCATGTGGACACATCCAGTGCTTTCCATGTTCAAAGCCATATTCATTTTCTCTTGTAGTGAGGCAGTATCTCTCATCTCCCTGGAGCCACCCAGTCAGGGTCCTTCTTCCCCTTGAACATGGACTATATATGATTTTGTTAAATTCTCCAAATAGAGAATAATTACTGTTTAGCACTGCCCACATAACACAGTGTGACTTTGAGTCAGCTTTGGAAGAGTATCTTGCCTCAGAAAGAGATGATAGTGATTTCCCCAATGTGTATTGTGTATCAATTAGCATAGAAAAATAAAGCCTGCCCTGAAGTCTCTAACCCAGTGTACCCCTGAGTTCCCAGATCCTTTCTCGGGATCAGTTGCAGGTGTGTCCAGCCTGCGCCATCGAGAGTCATCATCCTCAAAGTTCACAGTGGCGTTACAAAAAAAAAAAAAAAAAAAAAAAAAAAAAAAAAAAAACGCGCTGTTTTAAGTTCATGATTTTGTATGATTCGGGCTGCACTGTCAGCCCCAGCCACGCTCAGACCGCACGGTGGGTGCACCTGACGGTTCCGCAGTGGTCACTGTGCTCGCGGAGACGTTAGCGAGCGGGGAGAGAGCTAACTGCAGACACGAGAAAGCAAAGGCTACAGATCTCCCAGGGAAGTGTGGCTTCCCACTAGATCTCATGTGTGACCTGTCTTTACCACAGAAACACTAGGAGGGGTGCCAAGAAAAACACCGCGTGCTTACTAAAACCTCCGATGGGCACATGGGACAAGGAGCAGGTCTTGAGGGGACATGCAAACAAGGGGCTGGTGTCATAAAAGGAAAAGCTAATGATCTGTGAAGGAAAACAACCGTGGGAAACTTTGCCTTCCTTGTTACTTGATCAAAAAAAAAAAAAAAATTTCCTACCAGTGACCGCCCCCAAAAAAGTCCCTGTTGGTTAAGTATTTATTTGGGCACTCTCCTGGTGAGCTGTGACTCATCCATCGCTCCTGAGTGTCTCCGTGTCCCTGCTTCAGACTTCACACGGATAGACACGCAGGGTGCAGCAGCCTACCTGGGTCCTCCTGGACTTAGGTGCTGTGGAGGATGAAGCGGGGCCCTGGTTTTAACCCTGGCGTATCTCCAGCTAGAGCACCTCGGCCCTGCTCTATTCTTTTTCTCCCCCAGCCCCACCCCCCAAAATGCAGTCCCTTGTGGAGACAGAAACCAATCCCTCCCCCGTCCCACCGCAGCTCGAAAAGAATTCCACACAACTTGTTGTTTTAGTGCAAGCACAAGAGTTCTAAAGTGAGGGTTATTTTGGAGTCAATGGGATATCACTTAAAGAATTAGCTGTTTAGTCTCCTGGAAGACTGAAGGTCTAAGTGTCAGGCACTGATCTATTTCCCCTGGCAGGCCACCGAAAGCATTAAAATGCTGGTGACATTGTGTCAGTCTGACACCGAAGAAATCAGAACCGTGGCCTCGGAAACCCTCCTGTCTCTTGGTGAGTTTGTTTTTGTGTGTTCATTTACTTCTGATATTCTCCTGGAACCTAAGGGAAGGCTCGTGTCATCTGCTTTAATCAATTCCTCCTTGCCTGTGTACTTCTGCTCCTAGAACAGGTCGATTGCATCTAGGTCTTAGAACTTGTTCTCTCTGCACAAAAATGGGGGTGGGGGGGCACAGCTTTTAGCCCTCCAAGGTTTCATAAATCCTATTCAGAATCAAAACTATGATCTGTCACTCATACCTGTAATGTGCACTGAAGATGAGGAGGCAGGAAATTCACCTGAAATTCAAGGACAATTTAGACTGCACAGTGAGACCATTTATGAAAGCAAAAGTGTTAGGAGCTGGAGCACAGAGGACAAAGAAAGCTGTACCGATCGATCGCAGCATGGCTGCCAGTGTGGGATGGCACGCCAAAGTCCGCGCCTGGCCTCTGCAGTGAATGCCATGCACCCTGAGTGCCTCGGCTTACAGCTTACGGCCACCTCTTCCTGCCTGCCGTTGCCTCGTTCTGGAATACCCAGATAGCCCTCCCCTTCACTTGGGGAAGGTTCATGCCTTTGGTGGTGGTTGTTGTTGTTCCTTTTGGGTAGACATTAGGGATGAGGATATCAAAGACTCGCTTTTTCCTTTTTCCCCCGTTTTTAAAGTCAGGGTCTCATGTATCCCTGATTAGCCTTGGTCTCACCATGTTCCCTAAAAAAATAGGCTTGAACTTCTGATCCCCCTGCCTCCAATTCCCAAGAGCCAGCCATACAAGTGTGTGACATGGCCTCTGATTTATTTGGTGCTGATGATCCGCAACAAATTTTGTGTGTGTTAGGTCAGTACTCCCATCAACCAAGCCCCACCTCCAGCCATCAGGAAAACCTCCCTTAACTCTGCATCAAGTAGGTGGCTGGAGAGATAGCTCAACATTTAAGAGCACTGACTGCTCTTCTGAAGGTCTTGAGTTCAAATCCCAGCAACCACATGGTGGCTCAAAATCATCTGTAACAAGATCTGACGCCCTCTTCTGGAGTGTCTGAAGACAGCTATGGTGTACTTACATATAATAAATAAATAAATCTTCAGCCGGGCGGTGGTGGTGCACGCCTGTAATCTTAGCACTTGGGAGGCAGAGGCAGGTGGATTTCTGAGTTCGAGGTCAGCCTGGTCTACAGAGTGAGTTCCAGGACAGCCAGGGCTACACAGAGAAACCCTGTCTCGAAAAAACCAAAAAAACCAAAAAAACCAAAAAAACCAAAAAAACCAAAAAAACCAAAAAAAACAAAAAAAAACAAAAAAAACAAAAAAAACAAAACAAACAAACAAACAAACAAACAAATAAATAAATAAATCTTTAAGGAAAAAAACAGTCTCAATTAAAAAAAAAAAAAAACAAAAAAAAAAAAAAAAACTCTGCATCAAGTAGACAGTTGCTGCTGGTGGCTCACACCTGTAATCAATCCAAGCACTTTGGAGGTAGAGATAGCAGGCTTGCCACAATTTGGAGGCTAACCTGGGCTACACACAGAGGAATGAAAAGGGAGGGAGCAAGGCGGAGAGAGGGAAGAAAAGGAAGAGAGGAGAAAGTTATAGAAAACTTTACTATAGTCATATGCTCCAAATTCAAAAAGTCTCCTCTGGAAGTCTTTAAACCTAACCCTGCCACTGTCACCAGGGCAAAAAGCCACTCTGGTTTGACAATACCTCTTAACCATGTGAAGAAGATTTATGGTTTTTATAACCACCATGAAAATCCCATTATTTCGAGCCCTTCTTTCTTACAGGCATGGGATTAGTAAGGCTTGGCGCTGCTGTTGAATACACCATTCTTTGCAGAGGAAGCTTAGCCAGCCCATGTTTGTTTAAAGGATAAAATAGTTATTCTCTATGGCTGTTTTCAATATAGAAGTTATTTCATTCTCTGAAATGTACCCAGGGTATTAGTGCCGTAATGTCTCTCATCCCTCAGGGTTCTGAACTGACAGTGAAGATTTTAAAACAATGAACAATAGCTAGGTGTTTGTAAAGCCAGTGTCTCTCTCTCTCTCTCTCTCCATGGTACACTGAGGAGGGGTACCCCATGGCCTGCCCCCCAAACTCACTTAGCTGTACTGCAAGGTGCGTTCCAGGAATGGCCAGCCCGTCTGCTTCACCACCACCCTCTCCACGATGCTCACGCCAGCCAGGCCTCCCACCCTCTTCAGGCTTCTCCACTTGCTGCAGACCCAAGTCTCCAGGGAAGCCTCATGTCACTGTGCCTCTGCTCCACTCAATGAGGCTGCTCCCTGAGGTCTCCAGGGCACCCCTGCTCGGGGACTTTAAAACCCCGTAATATGCAGTAGAGTTGGAAGACCCCCACCCCCAAATTAATGTTGTCACTCTTCCTTGACCCCGATGCACGGATCCTGGTGCACTTTTCCCGCAGAAGCCTGGATTCATACGGTGCTCGAGTATTCCCAGTGGCAACACATAGGACACCCTATGACAAAGGGCTAGAGTCATGGCAAGCACTGAGAGGGTCCAGCAGCAGCTCCTCACCAACTAGTGTGTGCTTGCCTCCACCTTATATAACCTTTATGATGTCTGGAGACTCTCTGTGCAAAGGGAGTGTTCTTTTTTTTGTTTGTTTGTTTGTTTTTTTGTTTTTTTTTTTTTGTTTTTTGTTGTTGTTGTTGTTGTTTTTTCGAGACAGGGTTTCTCTGTGTAGCTCTGGCTGTCCTGGAACTCACTCTGTAGACCAGGCTGGCCTCGAACTCAGAAATCCGCCTGCCTCTGCCTCACAAGTGCTGGGATTAAAGGCGTGCGCCACCACCGCCCGGCTAAAGGGAGTGTTCTTAACATCTACCATCCAATATAGCGTCTAGGAACAGCAGTCAGCGCTTGCTCAGCTCAACGAGAAAATCAAGTTCCAACTTTCGAGCAGCAGACGTAACTCAGTGGTGGAGCGCCTGTCACATGGGCAAGGTCCTAGCTTTGATCCCAGCACCCTGTTCCCTCCAAAGTTTTTACTTTCATTCTAGTTCCTTTTTTTTTTTTTAAGATTTATTTTTTTAATTTTTAAAAATTTTTTTTGTTTGTTTTTCGAGACAGGGTTTCTCTGTGTAGTCCTGGCTGTCCTGGAACTCACTCTGTAGACCAGGCTGGCCTCGAACTCAGAAATCCTCCAGCCTCTGCCTCCCAAGTGCTGGGATTACAGGCGTGCGCCACCACGCCCGGCTTAAGATTTATTTCTTTGTTATATGTAAGTATACTGTAGCTGTCTTCAGACACTCCAAAAGAGGGAGTCAGATCTGTTACAGATGGTTGTGAGCCACCATGTGGTTGCTGGGATTTGAACTTAGGACCTTGGGAAGAGCAGTCAGTGCTCTTAACCACTGAGCCATCTCTCCAGCCTCTATTTCCATTTTTTTAAAACATTGATTTGCTGGGCAGTGGCCTTTAATCCCAGCACTCAGGAGGCAGAGGCAGGCAGATTTCTGAGTTCAAGACCAGCCTGGTCTACAGAGTGAGTTCCAGGACAGCCAGGACTATACAAAGAAACCCTGTCTCAAAACAAACAAACAAAATCATTGATTTGGGGTTTTTTTTATTTTGTTTTTTGTATGGGAGAGTGTGTATGTGTTGGGCATGCCTGCCAGGGTACCTATGTGAAGGTCCTTCCAATACGTAAATCCAAAGAATTGAATTCAGGTCGCCAAGCTGGGTGGCAAACATCTTCACCCATAGCGTTGGCTATGCCAGAACAGCTAGCAAGATGTCCTGGGGGACAGCTCTGGCTGTGCCACTGTAACAGGAAAGGCTGAATATTCCTCAAACCAAATGAGTTCCATCAAAAGAACTTCAGATTGTATTGCTTTTTTTTTTTTTTTAGTTTAGAAATTTATATATACATGAGATATCTTAGAAATAAAACTTAAGTTTAAAGATGAAAATTATGTTTTATATATCTCTGTGTGTGTTTATGCCTACCTTGAAGGCATTTTAATGTAACATTTTCCATTAATATACATTTAACTACAACCTATCGTGTCCAAGGTGTTGGGGTCCAGGAGTCAACACACAAACACTTATCTCAGTTAGATAGGGATGGTTTATTGAACACACATCTAAAGACTGATGGATCAGGGCTCTAGAGGTCAAAGCTGTGCCCTGGACATTTCTCAGGGCCAGCTTATGCAAAAACCACAATGAGCGCATACGCAGGTGCTGGAAGTGCTGCCTGGTGGCTGGCCCCGGCTCAAGCCATTGTGGACACAACAGTTCATACTGGCCTTTCACCTGATGGGTCCTACATGGAGATTATAGTTGTAGAATTTCATAAGATGAACAACCCTCATAACATACCGAACATAACAGGGTATGTGGTCAGCATGACCCTGTTCTGGGGTCAAGTTGTTTTTCTGTATCAATGACTGGTAGGCATAATACAGCAACAATAGGAAGTAGCTGGAGGGCATGGAACAAAAAGGCTATGGCTATGCTGGGGGAGGGGCTTCAGAGCTAGGGGAGGGCCTTCAGGGTTAGGGGGTGGGGCTTCAGGGCTAGGGGAGGGGCTTCAGGACAAGGGGAGTAAAGGCTCCCACTTGCGCAGTCTTAACAGTGCTCATGGATTTGAACGCTCAAGCATTTTGGAATCGGGGTTTTTGGGTTACAGGTGCTTAGCCTGCGCTTGGTGGCACACGTAGAGAACTTCGGGATCTATTTTGAGGGTCTGTCCTTCTCTGAAGCCACTCCCGTCGGTATATTCCCAGCATTTTGTTGTTGTTGTTGTTGTTGTTTGTTTTTTTATTTATTTATATGAGTACATTGTTGCTGTCTTCAGCCATACCAGAAGAGGGCATCGGATCCCCATTACAGATGGTTGTGAGCCACCATGTGGTTGCTGGAAATTGAACTCAGGACCTCTGGAAGAGCAGTCAGTGCTCTTAACCACTGAGCCATCTCTCCAGCCCCCCAGCGTTTTGTTAACCAGTGTTCTCCTTCACGTGACGTTCTAGTTCTGCGCAGCTGAGCCTTCTCTCTGGCCCCGATAGCAACATCTGATATAGCTAACATAATTTGAAAATATGTTTTGTTACTATTTTTAAAAATGAAGCATATGAGGGCTGGGGGGTGAACCAGGGATAATGTTCCTTTTACAGAGTGAGCCAAAGACTGCCTGGGCTACAATGAAGTGGGTTAAATCCCGCTTTGTCTCTCCAAGAAAGCTGCATTCTGTCTACCTCTGTGCTTCCCTTTCCCCTTCGACCTAAAAGAATCCTGGGTACTTATTGTTCTAAAATGCTGTACTAAGGCCGGGCATGGTGGCACACGCCTGTGATCCCAGCACTTGTGGGGCAGAGGCAGGTGGACCTCTGAGTTCAAGTCCAGCCTGGTCTACAGCACGAGTTCTAGGACAACCAGGACTACATTCATTTTTTTTTAAAAAGAGCTAGGGATTGACCGCAAGGTGTCTGCTTGCTAGGCAAGTGCACTACAGCTGAGTCTGATAACCGCCCTGCCCCCCCTTTAAACATTTCATTCTGAGTCAGGGTTTCACTAAATTGTCCAGGTTTTGCTTGACCTGGTAGTGATCCTCCTGCCTCAGGCTCTTATGTAGGCAGGATTACGGGTCTGTGCCACCACACCTGGCTTTAATTTGTTTTTCTGATGACAGTCTTTCTGTGTCGCCAAGGCAGTCTTTGGCTCACTCTGTGATAGGAACATTATCCCTGGTTCACCCCCAGTCCTCATATACCTATCTTATAATCAGGTTTTTTTTTAAATAGTAGCAAAATATATTTTCAAAATATGTTAGCTATATCAGATGTAGGTATGAGGGCCAGAGAGAAGGCTCGGCGGGTAAGATGGCAGCTGACAGCACACATCTGGCAGCATGAGTTCAGTCCTCAGAACCCATGGAAAAAAGGAGAGGCACGCACATCTGTGAGAGCAGCATCCCTCCAGTAAGATGGAAGATGGAGACAAGAGACTCACTCAGAAGCTCGGGGACCAGCTAGCCAGTGTGGAGTGTGCAGCGTAGCAGTGGGAACATGAGGGGCCTTGCCTCGGTGTGGAAGGAGACCTGACGCCAGCATGTTGTCCTGACAACACACATGCACAATAAGTAAACAAACAAAAGAGGTGGCTATAAACAAAACTGAATAATCCATTGCCTGGAGGAACACTGTGTGTTTAGGGAGTGTTTAGACAGGGTTCTCTAGAGTCACAGAACGTATGGGTAGCCTCTAAATAGTAAGGGAATTTGTTGATGATGTATAGTCTGTAGTCCAACTCCAAACAATGGTCAGCAGCAGCTGTGAATGGAAGTCCAAGGATCTAGCAGTTGCTCAGTCCCACAAGGCAAGCAGAAGAAGAGAGAGTGAATCTTCCTCCTTCCAGTGTCCTTATGTAGGTCTTCAGCAGAAAGTGTGGCCCAGATTAAAGGAGTGTGCCACCATGCCTGGAGCTGGGATTTGCTTTATCCCAGATGACCCTGAACTCAGAGATCTCACTGCCTTGATCATGCCTCAAGATCTCCGTGCCTCAAGGTCTGGGTCAGATCCAGCCTCAAGATCTGGATCACAGATGAGCCTTCCAATTCTGGATTATAGTTCATTCCAGGAATAGTCATGTTGACAACCAGAAATAGCCACTACAGGGAGTGCAGACTGCTAGCTGAAGCTTGAAAGCCTAACGTTTGCCATTAGCCTCATGTAGATGTATGAAAGATAGAATATATAATGATGTGTGTATATGATGCAACAAAACCAATATAGCATGTGTGCAAGTTCCATAGAGATTCAATACACTGAGGTCAAGGAGACGCCTTACTGAAGTCCCTGAGGCACTAGACAACACTCAATCTTCCATGTGCACTCAGCAGCAGACGGCTCAGACTTGCACTCTGTTCCGTGCCTTTCATCTGGTCTCTAAGGCTAACTCAAAGGTTCGTGGTTGGTCTAAGCATTGCCTAGAAACCCATAATCTAATCAAGAATAATGGCAAGCCACTTTTCCTTAACATAGTAACTAGCTAAGACAGCAATACAAGGCTGAAGGTGTAGCTCAGTGGGTAAGTGTTCGGTCTAATACACATGAGGGCCTGGATTCACTCCCCACAGCACGGTCCGCCGTGTTACTCTGTGTGCCGCATAAGTGATGTATCCATGTTTAATGTTCCCCATCCAGGAGAAGACGGGCGACTGGCGTACGAACAACTAGACAAATTCCCTCGGGAGTGCGTTAAAGTGGGAGGTCGTCATGGAGCCGAGGTTGCCACGGCCTTTTAAAGTTCTGCCTGCCTGTTACCCTGCCGGTACCTGGCCCTTGTCCTCAAGAGGGTGCTGTGACGAGGTCAGGCAGCAGAGAGCTGCTGCTGCCGCCAGTGTGGAGATCTCCAAGTCCAATTGCACTGTACTGTCTGCTTTTCCCTAGCCCACGGGACGGGGCTGTGTATAATTCACTGGACTGCGCCGTGGTTGTGGCTGACAGCACTTCAAAGTCCATCTTACCTTACTGTAGAATTCGAAAATAGCCGCCTTCATGCCTGTGTGGAAGGAAGTTTGTAAGTTTGAACTCTTCACCCGCTATTTGGATACGTATCGTCCACCTTGCCATCTTTCTGTTGTGTTCTCAGGGTTGAGCGGCCCCGAATTTTATTTAAAAGACAAAGCACAAAAAGAACATACTGCAAAAAGAAGTTTCCTTACAGAGCCTGGAAAAAATGAGGCGGCTCCCTTGGCAGAGGGCTTGACTAGCGTGCACGAAGCTTGGGTTCACCCCCAGCACTGTGGAGGCTGGGTACGCTGCCTGTGGAAAACTCAGAAGCAGAAGGAAGTAGGATCAGCAGTTCAAGGGCATCTTCAGCTACCTAGGGAGTTCCCAGGGCAACCTGGGATACATGAAGCTACGGGGGCGGGTGGAGCCTAATTTTGTATCTTAGTTTTTTATAGTTCCTACTATTGGTTTCTATCTCCATCCTGAGAACTTCCATATTGTCTATCGGTGTGGTTTAAGAGATAAACGGAAGAATACGGCTTCGTTAAGACTGTACCTATACTATTAAAAGCAAACAAAACCTCAACGTTTAAGCTTTTGTTCTTTAACCAGAGCCATCCTTATCACACTCTTGGTTTTGTTGTTGTTGTTGTTGTTGTTTGGTTTTTGATTTGTCTTGAAACAGAGTCTCCCTATTGCAGTCCTGAACTCAATATACAAGCCAGCCTGACCTTGAACTTGCAAGAGTTCTCCGGCCCCTTGCGTCCAAAGCTGGGGGTATATAGAGGCACAAGTCACTATGCCTGGCTCTACATATGTAATTTTTTTTTTTTTTTTTGCTAAGACAAATACACACCCCAAAGTTTTAGATTCAGAAAAATGTATTTCTCTTTCAAGTGGGGACCTGGACTTTGGATGAGTCCAAACTGAATGGAATATTGGGGTGCTGAAACTGGTTCTTCTATAAAAGTGGCCATGAGGCTGGGAAGCAGGGGGCCCCCGAGAGCTGGAAACTGCCCTGTACTTTCCACAGCAGCTCAGTACCAGGCTAAAGATTCAGTCTCTCTCAACGTGTGCAAGGGGTGGGTATGCCAAGACATCACAAACAATACGTGTGCGTGCAATTTGAACTGTGTTCTGGATGTGTTTGTATAAAATACCAATTAGATATTAGTTTCAATATTTACATTTTAGTAAGACTTTTAAAAAGGTTCCTTTCATTTTAAAGTGAAAATTGTTTGCCAGGCTTCTGGCAATACATCCTTTCAACTGTGAAGTTCCACTGTACATATTTGTATATTTGTAAATGTTATATATATATGCATATATCCCTCATTTTAATGGTATGTTTTACAGTTATAGTATGTATAGGCAATAGTCTTTGTTAAATGGTTGAAACGTCTCTTTTGTAGAAAGTGAAATCACAGCTATTACAGGGCTTTTGTTTGATTTGTGGATTTGAAACATTTTTGAATATTGCATGGATAATTCATTTCACATCTTTTGTATTTACCTCTGTGTTTGGCTTTTGGTTGGGAAGTGCTTTTAGGTTTGTGGTATTTGTATTCATCCCTCTTTCAATCATGTAAGTCAAAATAAAAATTATTTTTAATTACTAGTCTAGTGTAGAATCTGATATATATATTTTTTTTTAATTTTTACCTGTTACTGCATGTGTGTCTATTACGTGGTGGGGGAGGGGCATACATGGTGCACCTGTGGAGGTCAGAGGCCAACCCTGCCGTGTCCCTTCTCTCCTTCCATCCTTTCGCAGGTTCCCAGAATCAAGCTCAGATTTCTTTCTTTCAGGCTTACACAGCAAGGGCCTCCACTCACTGAGCCAACCTCATGGTCCTTCTCTGTTTCCCACAGTCCCTTCCTGAGTTAGTATTTATACAACACACTGCTCCTCATTGTCTACTAGAGCTTATTGTCCCGAAGTGAAAATCGTAAGGGAATTTTGCATCCCGATGAAAGCAGTGGACTATAGTACACAGGAGGAAAGCAACCCTTTAACATCTTCAGACCGACCCAGCAGCCTTCCTGCCTTGCCTGAGGGATGCTATTCCACCAAAACCACACTGGTTTGGGTCTTAAAACCAGCCTTCCGGTAAGTATCTGGGTCTTTGCTTAGCGAGCATTCTAGCTAGGGCTTTGCCCACTTTGTATTGTTCTGCACCCAGGATAGATAGGTTCACTGAATATACTTGGAGTTTCTTCTCCCAGTTTTTAAAAAGATTCCTTGATTTATTTGCATATCTGTGTAAATATATGCACATGTGTGTGTTGGGCTTTGAGCTTGGACACACGAGAAAGCCAGATGTCCTCTGTTCCTCACTGCCTATTCCTTTGAGGTTCTCTCTGAATCCATGGTTTCTGTTCATATGTCTAAGCTAGGATCCAGCGAGACCCAGCAATCCCTGCCTCCCCACCCCTCCTCAGAGCTGGGGTTATAGGCAGATATACAATGCCCATCTGGGATCCAAAGCAAGAGCTCTTAACCGCTGAGCCATCTCTCCAGCCTGTTCCCCGCCCATCCCGCCCACCCCGCCCTGCTCTGAGACGAGGTCCTTATAGCCATAGCCGAGGCTGCCCTTGAACTCATTATGCAGCAGAGAATGACCTCAGCTGGAGCTTCCATTGAGATTTCAGAAGGAAAACCTGAAGCAGGCATGCGCGGCAGTGTAGGAGTCCTCTGAGTGGTACCCACCCACGCACCCCACCCCAGGAGGACAACTCGTAAACCCAAAGTCCGCAAAAAAAAGTTAAGGCCTGAATGTGGAGTGCCTGCCCAAGAAGCTGCAACCAGTGGACAGAGCCAGGCTGAGGAGTAGTCGCACGGTTGACAAGGCTAGGTAGGCGCTCACATTGATGTGTCCTATATGCTGGCCATGAAGCTGGAGGACCTCCTGTTTTCTCTGCTGAGGTTTTACCTTCACCTCTCTCTCTCTCTCTCTCTCTCTCTCTCTCTCTCTCTCTCTCTCTCTCTCTCTCTCTCTCTCTTTTCTCTGTGTAGTCCTGGCTGTCCTGGAATTTGCTCTGTAGACGGGGTTGGCCTTGAACTCACAGAGCTCTGAATGCCTCTGCCTGCCAAGGGCTGGGATTAAAGGCATGCACCACCACCACCACCCAGTGTTACCTTCACCTTTGATCCTTCCTTTTGGTATCAGAGTCCTCCCTTCTGGAATGGGAATGTATATCCTGTACCTTTGTAGTTTGGATTTGCAATGAAGTTTGGCTGGGGTCTCAGATTTTGTTTTGTTTTGTTTTTTTGTTGTTGTTGTTGTTTTTGTTTGTTTGTTTTTTGTTTTTTTTTGTTTGTTTGTTTGGTTTTTTTTTTGAGACAGGGTTTCTCTGTGTAGTCCTGGCTGTCCTGGAACTCACTCTATAGACCAGGCTGGCCTTGAATTCAGAAATCCGCCTGCCTCTGCCTCCCAAGTGCTGGGACTACAGGCGTGCACCACCACGCCCGGCTTGGGTCTCAGATTTTTAACTTGGAGATCTGAGCAGTAGAACTGCTAAAACCTCTGGAGACTCTTGGAGACGACTGTTTTTATGAGGAGAGTGAGAATGGGGGTTCCCAGAAAGAAGCTACACTGTATGTTAAACATCTGTCAAGGCTGACCAACTAATTAGAACTTTAATGATCGTGGGTGTTGGAGTTCAGGGAACTGCCACACAAACCATGCATCCATCAATCTCAGCTAAGCAAGAATAATTCATTGAACACTCACCATAATACTGGACGTCCAAGATCACAACAGGGACTCGGGAACCTAACTGCAGCATGCTAGTCTGCTCTCAGGGTCGCCTTTTTTTTTTTTTTCTTCTTTCTTTCTTTTTTTTCTTTCTTCTTTTGGTTTTTTCGAGACAGGGTTTCTCTGTGTAGTCCTGGCTGTCCTGGAACTCACTCTGTAGACCAGGCTGGCCTTGAACTCAGAAATCTGCCTGCCTCTGCCTCCCAAGTGCTGGGATTACAGGTATGTACCACCATGCCCAGCCTTAGGGTCGGCTTTTTTATAGGAACAGCCAGGTTCAAAGTTTAAAGGGCAAGAAGGGAAGCGGGTGGCTTTCGAGGCCAGGTATTATCAGCTAACCTTTAAGCTGATTGATCCTGAGAAGGTAAGGTGGATAAATGGTGAACATGGGAATTTCAGAACATTGAGATCACAGAGCATGAGCGTTATGATCGTAACTTCTTGGCTTGGTAGCATTCTTCAGTGTCAGCCACAACAACTATACTGAGTTCATGCGTAGGTGCAGGAAGGGCTGCCTGGTGGTCAGCTCTGACTCAAGCTAGTTTAAACCTAACAATTCACACTAACCTTTGCTTTGATGGGTCCTATGTAAAGCTTTGTGGAATTTCTTAAGATTAGCAAACCTCATACAGAACATTCAGAACACACAGAACAAAACAGGGTGTGTGGTCAGCATGTCCTTGAGCCGAGCCACCTCTCTGTGCCGATGACCGGAGGCAGGTTACAGCAACAACGTGAACGAGCTGGCAGGCATGGAACCAAATGGCTAAAGCTGTTCTGGGGTGGGGGCGTCAGATCATAACAGTGGGAACGTTGCAATGTTGTAGGCCTAGAACCTAACTACAAATCATCTAGTGCTAGCTTTAGCCCCGTTGATAGCCATTTATCGTTAGCTCTGTGTATGACCTAACATGTTTATGACTAGTGGATAAGTCTTTTTGGAATGTATGAACATATCCCTAGCTTCCACCAACCCCAAAACTAAGGATGTCATCAGAAATACCGGATGCTACACAGGGGGACCATAGCCACCCTTCCTGTGTTCCAACCAAGCTATTTGGAAAGCATGTTGATATATGACTTAATCTGTTCTGTAACTATAAAAAGTTTGTAAGACTGTTATGTTGGAACCTGGTATTTGGTATTTGGGATAACCACACATGGTCATTCATATTTATCCCCAAAATAAACTCTCTTTTGTCCCTTTTGAGATGAGAGCTTGTGGCCTTTGTTCTGTTTTTTGTTGCTATTTTCATTAATATGAGGTATGAGCATTTGGGGATACAAGTTACTTTTGTTTGGTCCGTTGATTGGTTGGTTGGTATAGGGTCTCACTATATGGCCCTGTCTGGCCTCAAACACAAAAGATCCACCTGACTCTGCTTTCCAAGTGCTGGAATAAAGTGTGTACAACTATGTCCTATTGGCTTGTACCATTTTTTTTTTTTTTTTTTGGATTTGGTTTTTTTGAGACAGGGTTTCTCTGTATATAGCCCTGGCTGTCCTGGAACTCACTCTGTAGACCAGGCTGGCCTCGAACTCAGAAATCTGCCTGCCTCTGCCTTCCAGAGTATTGGGATTAAAGGTGTGCGCCACCACTGCCCGGCCTCTGTTCAATTTTCAACCACACTTTTTTGGCAGGTCTTTTCTGGTCTTTTCATTTGTGACCTTTGACCTTGCCTCTCCCTACCCAACATCCCTTCTTCCAATCCCACTTTGGAGCTGGAGTTCAAACTCAAAGCTTCAAGCTTGCTAAATATTTGTTCTAACACTGGGTTATATCCTTGTGGTGGTTTGAATATGTTTGGCGCATGGGAACTGGCACTGTCAGGAGGTGTGGTCTTGTTAGAGGAAGTATAAAATTATGGCAGAGTGTGGTGTCTTTTATCGTTAGTCCCAGCATTTGGGAGACAGAGGCACCTCTTTGTGAGTTCAAGCCTGATCTAGATAGATAGATAGATAGATAGATAGATAGATAGATAGATAGATAGATAGAGATAAAATTGTGAGAGGCTGAGGCAAGTGGGTAAACAGGTCTCTATGCATTCACGGCCTGCCTGGTCTACATAGCAACTCCCAGGCCACCCAAGGCTACACAGTGAGACTGTCTCAACAAACAAAAGCACACACACATACACACATACACACCACACAACTGAGCATCAGAGCACAATCACAGCACTTGGTTTACTAAGACAGTGAAATCAAGGTCTCAGGGGTTAAGCTGGAGAAGTAGCTCAGTAGTTAAGAGAGCACGCTGCCTTCCAGAGGACCCCGTTCAGTGCCCAGCACCCAGTCAGACAGCTCAACCATCTGTAAAGTCTAGCTTCAGGGGAACCCAGTGTCCTCTTTAGGCCTTCGAAAGCACTTGTACTCATGTATGGACACACACACACACACACACACACACACACACACATCGACTATATCAGGTTCAATTACACAAGGACTTATACCTTGCTTCCAAGTATTTGTATATATTGGGGTTTGGGATTTGGGGTTTGTTTGTGTGTGGGGGTGTATGTGTGTGTGTATGTGTGTGTGAGACAAGGTTTCATTTAGTTCAGTCTGCCTCAAACTCACTACTTTTGCAGTATATGGTGTTGGTGTGGGGTGAGGTTTATGTGAATGTATCTGTGGGTGCCGGCAGAGTGTAACAAAAAAAAAAAGACAAATAAATAAATAAATAAATAAATAAATAAATAAATCTTTAGGGGCTGGAGAGATTTCTCAGTGCTTAAGAAAACTCTGTGTTCTTACAGAGGACTCTGGTTCAATCCATAGACCTACATGGCAGCCCACAATTTCATAACTGCAGGGAATCCAATGCCTTCTTCCAACTTCCAAGTCAGAGGGCACACATGTGGTATCCAGGCATACGTGCTGGCAAAACTCATACACATAAAAACACAAAATGAGGTGAACTTTTTAGGTTAGGAAAAAAAAAATGGATCAGACTTGTCCGCAGAAGGGTTCCAGATCTACCTCTGGCCAGTCAGTGCCTCTGGGACCACCTGCAGGCACCTGAACATGCGTGCACATAATCCCAACTCACAGCCACACATTCGAGACCTTATCTCAAAATGTGTGTGTGTGTGTGTGTGTGTGTGTGTGTGTGTGTGTGTCTCTCGACAGGGGCTGAGGGAGTATGTCCTTGTGTGGTCCTGACTCAGTGCTGAATGTACAGGTATGGTCCCAGCTAACTGGGAGGCTGATACCAGGGAATCCCGTGAGCTCAGGAATTTAAGATCATTATAGGCAAACGGCTGTGTGCAGTCTGAAAACAATCTAAACACATGGAATTGAGTGTTCAGGATGTAGCTGTTATTTAAAGCTGCGATGTGGGCTCAGCTGATCTATACAGAGGAAAGATGGAGGACACAGAAATCAAGAGCCGTTTTGGCATTTTGGGGACAGGATCTTGCTAGATAGCCCAGGTTAGCTTCATGCTCAAAAGCCTCTTGCCTCAGCTTCCCAAATGCTTGAATGCTAGGCGGATGACACCACACCCAGCTGAAGGGCTTTGCTTACTTATTTTTGTTTGTTTGTTTTTGTTTTGTTTTGTTTTGAGACAGGGTTTCTCTGTGTAGCCCTGGCTGTCCTGGAACTCACTCTGTAGACCAGGCTGGCCTCGAACTCAGAAATCTGCCTGCCTCTGCCTCCCAAGTGCTGGGATTACAGGCGTGCGCCACCACTGCCCGGCTTGCTTACTTATTTTTAAGTAAAGCCCAGGTACTTGCATACACACCTTTTAGGGATGCGGTTGGAAATGGACTAAGGGAAGAACTGAGGTGTATCTTTTAGGAGATTGAGCTAAAAGTGCACAAACAGGACACCCACAGGCACAGGAGGAAAGACGACGTGGGCACAGATAGGTGGGTAGATACGATGGAGGTGACAGATGCTTCTCTTGATGGCTTCAACTCTGTCTTCAAAACAGGGTAGGCGTCCCCAGTGAACCCAGCACAAGACAGGAGTGAGCTATGTAGTAGGGGAAACACCTGAGCTTGAGAGTTTGCGGCCTCAGACTCTCAGCTTGCTTTTGTTCTGGTCCTGGAGAGCCCGGAATGCCGTGTTAGGAGCCTCAGTGTTTACTGCTTCTGGCTCCTAGGTTCTCTTTGTTCTGCCGTGTTGCTAGGCAGTGCCCTGCATTCCGTCCTCCCTGCTTCTGGGGCAGTGTGCTCCAGAGCCCCTGACTCAACCCCAGCCCCGCCGACGAACTGAGCACCAATGAATTTTTGTGGACGGATATGCAGTATTTGCAGTCAGACGTGTCAGCTCTTCAGAATTCTGTCTATGAAGCTCCAAAATTTCTGGAATGACAGAGTGAGACGATTTTTCTCTTCGCCACAACAGGAAGAGAAGCCGTCCTCCACGGCTGACTGCATTTTTCACAAAGAAAAGATTCTGGATCTTGGCAACATCCTGAAGAATACAAGACTGTCCCTTGAAAAGAGAGCACAAGCTGCCCAGAAAATCGGACTTCTGTCTTTCACAGGTACCGCTTCACCACTGTGCTAACAATATAGCTGCCTCATAAGCTTCTGCGTGTTAGAGCATGGCAGCTTAACAATCCTGCTGTGGGCTACACCGGCCTAGAACTCAGAGATCTGCCTACCCCTGCTTCCCACATGCTGAGACTAAAGGCATGTGCTCCCACACCTAGCTTTGTGATAGAACTTTGATAAAGTATATAAGTGCCATTTTGGGGGGGGGGCGGTCAAGATAGGGTTTCTCTGTATAGCCCTGGAACTCACTCTGTAGACCAGGCTGGCCTTGAACTCAGAAATCCACCTGCCTCTGTCTCCCAAGTGCTGGGATTAAAGGCATGCACCACCACTGCCTGGGTAAATGTTTTATTTTTATAGTTTGTAAAGTATATTACATACAGACAGGCATGGTAGTACACACATCTGTAATCACACAGACAGACATGGTGGCGCACATATATAGTCACAAAGCCAGGTGTGGTAGTACACAACTGTAAGTCCCAGCTTGGAAGGCAGAAGAAGGAAAGTTTCTGCAGGTCTGAGGATAACCTGGTCTACACAATGATTCCAGGCCAGCCAAGGCTACCAACACACACACACACACACACACACACACACACACACACACACACCTAACGAAAAAACTTGTCTCAAATCCTTTGCTCAAATAAGACAAAGCATTACATAGAAAAAGTGTCTGTGATCTCCCCTCCCTCCTATATAATCGTCAAGGCAAAGGGAACAGAGACGTTGATTGGGTGTTTGGAAGCCCTGTAAATACCCAAGGTGAAAGACCACACTGGGACCAGATATCAGTAGGCAGACCAACTTTACTTAGGGTTACTTAGGGTTATTCAAGGCTTATAAAGTTTTGGAGGGTCCGAGGGTAGAAACATCCAGGATGGGCAAAGGCTGGGGGTTAGAGTACCTGGAATGCCTCAGGAGCATGGGGAAGCATTTCAGGAACTCAGGGGCTGACTGAACAGGTTTCGTCAGGAGAAAGGAAACATCATATAAACTGAGGTTGTGCGCCATTCTTCAGGTAGAAGCATATGTGCAGGCTTCCCCAGACAAGGTCAGAGAAGCCCTGCCAACAGGACTCTCCCATATTGCCCCAAGCCTAGAGGCTATCCTGTCATGGCAGACTTCTACCTTAATTAGTATTTTCCCACATTCTCCTAAAATAGTTACAAAGGACTGAGTGCCATAGCACTAAAATCCAGCACACAGGCAGGGAGCAGAAACAGTTGAATCTCTATGAGTTCAAGGTCAGCCTGATCTACATTCAAGTTTCGGGACAACGGAGCTACATAACAGAGAAAACTTGCCCCCCCCCCAAAAAAAAAACAGTTACTAAGAAAGCTAATAAGTATACCAGTGAAAGGCAAGATCACACTGTCCTAATGATTACCAGGCCCAAGCCATGCACTTGTCCCTGATGAATTTTAATATTTAAACTTTTATTTAATTATTATGATCATCTTTTAATAAAAATAATTGTTGGCATCCTGCTAGAATGGAAAAATATCCTGAGACACAGGAGCTCAAAATAACCACATAGCTCTGAGGTGGGACAATGTCCCAATGGAGAGGTATCCTGAGACGGGAGCCCAGGGACCACCCAGCTCGGAAAGGAAGCCTCCGCAGCAGGGGCTTTGCAGCTCTAAGGAGAGCCCCAACTTTTTTTTTTTCTTTAAAAGGAAAACCCTTTCCATAATAATTTTGAAAGACTCCTGTTGGCTCCCAGGAGAGATATCCTGGTCTTGACATAGGTGGCCACCAAGACACAAAATGTCTTGTGGTTTGGGAAAACTCTAAATTCATTTTTATATCCTCTTCCCCCTGTACCATCAACATAGACTTAATTCCCTTAAGACCAGAGACCTGTTGGAACCTGGCCCCCACAACTGGTTTTCCAGTCCAGTGGATCATGTGGACTCTGCACTGACTTTATCAAGTATTCTCAGAAGAGCACTGGGTCCTTTTATAAAAGATTGTGGCTCTCCAGAGTGATAATTCTGCCATGTTCATTTCCTGAAAGTCAGGGTCGGCTTGAGAAAAGTTGTTAAACAACATCCTTAATGTGAAATGTCAAACTTCCCCCTTTTCAAAGCATTGAATGAAGACTTCATCGGGTTTTATAGTGGCTTTCTGATTTTGGTAGTCTATACAAAAAGGGGATTTGGAAGTTCTTGTATATCGTTGAGGGTCTGCCCGTGTCCTGCCTGAAATACCATGATTGTTTATGAAAAATATCGTTAATAAAGCTGGTTATAGTTAGGCTTGGAAGAAGAAAAAGAAAATGACCATTAGGGCCTTTAGGGACATCTGGGGGGCAGACAGGACCTAGCTGCTGGAGCTCCTCGGGCAAGGGCCTGGCCACTTTGCTGCCTTGAGGGTTTACAAAGCTTATAAACCCTTCTCTGCTGCTTGAGTTGGCATGAAGAGCCAATGGTGATCTGGTCTGAGACTGGGAACATCGCTCAGTTGTTAGAGTACTTGCCTAGCATGCATGAGACCTTGGGTTATTCCCCAGGGCCAGCTCTAACTCCAGAGAGAGGTAGAAAGACCTGAAGTTTAAGGTCCTCCTTGACAACATCTGTAGTGGTGAGTTTGTGCTACACAGCTTCTCACTCCTGGCGGGCCCTGCGATTCCAGCCACAAGCTCAGAAACTCTGGCTTTGCAAATGGAAGAAAGACACACACACACACACACACACACACACACACACACACACACACACCAGTTAATTTTAAAATGCCTTGGCTACCTCAAAGGCTGGGCACTCCTAAACTTTTCCCAGCCATCCTAGGCCCAATAGGAGAAGTGGCCACCCGTCTCCCTTTGTCCAGCCATTGGCTGATGGTATATTTATTGATCAATCAAAAACTAATTGGGGACAAGGACCTTTAGGGCTTGAGCACCCAGATTCCCGAATGAAAGAAAGCATTAGAACCAATCTCCAACGAACAGATTGATAGGCCCACCTAGACTACATGAGACACTTCCCTTACAATAAAACTTTCTAGCTAGAAGGTCTGGGTGTTTTAATTTTATTGAAGTGGGAAAATGAATTACTTAAATGTAGCTTGAGGGACCAAATCTCCAAAGAATGATATCCATGAGGGGAAATGTAGAACTCCTTCTCCTTTATCCATAAAATGGTCAAAACTAGAAAGTTAGGAACGTCAGAAACCATCCCCAGCCCTGTGAAGGCATGGCTTCTGCGGTGTATCAATGAAGAAGGCTCAGCTCACTGGATAGCTATGCTCCATTTCTGAGGGAGGAGGGCCAGAAATGCTTTCGCTGGGTATTCGTCTTAGCTATGCTGCTGGGAAGCAAGGGCTTACATCCAGTTTCCACTAAACCTTTATCATCAAATGGAATACTCTTAGTGTTATGGGATCAGGGTAACACAAGTTAGAAAACTCCGAGAACAGAGCTCAACCTTTATCATCAAATGGAATACTCTTAGCGTTATGGGATCAGGGTAACACAAGTTAGAAAACTCTGAGAACAGAGCTCTAATCGCTAGAATCAACTCCAAAGTACTCTATCCCAGGTGCATTTTAGTTAGTGCCTTGTTGTAATTTGAAACTGAACTAGAAAGATCTTGGGCAGAATCTGCCAGGCAGTAGTAGTGCAAGCTTTGCCACTCTGGTGGCAGAGGCAGGCAGATCTCTGAATTGGAGACCAGCCTGGTCTACAGAGTAAGTTCCCGGATAGTCAGGGCTACACAGAGAAACCATGTCTCAAAACAAAACAAAACAAAAAAAAAAAACAAACAAACAACCACAGAATCTAGAACTAGGTTGGGTCAACAGCCAAAGAAAACTCTTATACGGAAACATTGGTCTTTGGTCTGGGAAATAGTTGGGAGTAAGAAATGTACATGAAGCTCTTGGGCATTCGGGGCTCTCAAGCACGTTCCTACCACTTCCCAGGCAGCCGAGGTGTCTTTGCTCAGCCTTTGCATCTCTGTGCTCTGATAGTCTCAGGTCCACAGACTTTCCTCCAGTACAAAGACGCAGTTTTGCTTAGCAAACACAGCCAGATTTTACCACCTGGATACATTCCCGCCTCACTCCACGTAACAGGAACAGGGGAGGGCGGAGCCTCTGCAGGCAGCGCCCTTCCCACGCTTCCCACAAGACTCCTCCAAGTTCCCAGTGTCCACAGCTACCCAGGAGAATTTAACTGGTGTAAAATGTCACCTACGGATACAAGAATACGATCCTGGGTCCAAGGGTGTGGCGAATCTTGAATTCAATCCAAAAAAACAACAGAGAAAATGGAGGCTGGAGAGAGAAAGAGCTCATTCAGTATAAAGTGCTTACTTTGTAAACATGAGAACATGAGTTTGAGCACTAGAACCCACATAAAAAGCTGGATGTTAATCTTTGCACTGGAGAAGTGAAGACAGGTCGGTTGCCAGCCAGTCAGGCTAGTCTATTTGTAGAGTTCCAGGCCAGAGAGAAACCTGATTGCAAAAATTTTAAAGATATACAGAGCCCAGTGTGGTGATGCACACCTTTAATCCCAACACTAAGCAGGCTACTAGTAGCAGCTGGATCTTTGAGTTGGAAGCTAGCTTAGTCTACAAAGTGACTTCCAAGACAGCCAGAGAAACCCTGTCTCAGAAAACCAAAGTAATAATTATTATTATAATAATTATTATTATTTAAATGTGGATAATGTCTGAGGCTGTGTTTTAGCCTCAAGTATGCAAATACATAGTAGCCATCCCCATGTACACATATACGCGCGCGCGCGCGCACACACACACACACACACATACACGAGCACACACACACACACAGAATAAGAATGCACAGCTACAAGCTGGGCGTGGTGGCACACGCTTGTAATCCCTGCACTTGGGAGGCAGAGGCAGGCGAATTTCTAAGTTCAAGGCCAGCCTGGTCTACAAAGTGAGTTCCAGGACAGCCAGGACTAGACAGAGAAACCCTGTCTCGAAAAACCAAAAAAAAAAAAAAAAATGCACAGCTACATTGACTTGACCAGACACTTCTGGAAACACTAATGTTTGTCTTACAGGAGGCATGAGTGCTGCCCAGTTCGCCAGCGAGTACATGAGAGAAGTTGCTTCCTTGCTGCAGAATGAAAAGGTGATGTCGTTCAAGACAAAGATCCTGCTGCTCCAGAGCCTGGCGTGCTGGTGCTATTTAAACCCTGACAGCCAGAAGAGGGCCAAACAAATGGAGCTTATTCCTGTTTTGGTTGATTACTTAGAGATTCCTTTACAACCCTCCCACAAGCATGAAATAACCAGCCACCGCCTCTTCCTGTTTTGGGTCTGCTATGCCCTCACAGCCATGACATGTAACAACTTAGCTATCATAAGGGAGCTGAGAGTCTACAGATCTCTAAAATACCACCTACAGATTTTGGCTATGGAGAACTGGTCCGGGTGGCCTGAAAATTTTGCTGAGGTCTTATATTTCCTAATAGGTTTTCACAAGAACTAATTTTTTATTTTAGTCCAGTTACATGACTCAACTATCCTTGTGACATTGTATTACCCCAGCAAGCTGAAGTAAAGAATAAAGTCTACGGGTTATTCTACAGTGATGTCTTTTTCAGTTAACACTGAAACTAGGGGGGATAAATTGTGGGGGGAAACACACACACACACACACACACACACACACACACAAAGTAGCAAAAGCCAGCTACTGTAATGAATACCACATATTTCATACAAGTATATCAAAGGTACTTCTACGATGAAATTAACTAGAAACAGTGTCTTGTCCCTACACTGTCACCTCTTCATGAGGAGACTCTCTCTAGCTTTCTTGGTGTAGAACTGTTAAGTGTCTTAGGAGCTTAGGGGATAAAACCGATAGATAGCTATGTTCAATTCATATATTTAATCAGACTTCAGAAAGCTCTTCTGGCTGTGCTCAGGGAGGCTCTGACTAACGTTTTCTCTACAGAATGGACCATAAGGCACCGTGGTCTACTTGAGCTCCAGAAGGTGCCTCTCAAGTTGAAGGAGCTAAAACACAAGGTGAAGTCTTTGCAGCACTGCCATGCTAAGTCTTGAACGTCAAACTGGATAGCCAGTTTTCAAGTCCTTATTTTCCCTTGCTCCTTATTAAATAATCTCTCCAGAAGTTGGGTTTTCTCAGAAACAACTCATAGATCTGAGTACTAGGACCAGATATAGGAGCTGACTCCTGGGACCTGCATGAACAGGAGAGGTATGGATTTTTAAAATGTGCTTACAATGGACCTCTGAAGTGGAAACTTAAGGGTTCTCTAGAAACTCAGTTGTGTTGGAAGGTGTTTTGCTGAGGCAAACACAGGAAGGAGTGTTTTCCTGAAGTGGACACAGATGAAAGACTAAGGCAGGCTCATGGAGGAATGTTTCACTAAAGCAGACACAGGAGAAAAGATGTTCTGCTAAAGCGAACACATGAAAAGAATGTGATGAAAGGTTCTTCACTAACAACACACATGTATTGGTCCGACTTAGCTGCATAGTTGAGAGCCACTTGCATCCACTGACTCCATAGACTCACACCAAAATCTTCTGGTGGTGTGCCAAAGCTTGTTTGTCATTTCCACGGATTCCAGCTGACTGACAGAGTGATGTAGCTGAGACAAGCACGGGGACTGAGACGAGACCTGTAGAGGACACGTGATGTTTAAAGGGTGTCTTAGTATTTTACTGCTATGAGCAGACACCATGACCAAGCAAGCCTTAGAACAGACATTTAATTGGGGCTGGCCTACAGGGTCAGACGTTCAGTCCATTATTATCAAGATGGGAGTATGGCCGCATCCAGGCAGGCATGGTGCAGGCAGAGCTGAGTTCTACATCTTCATCTGAAGGCTGCTAGTGGAAGACTGACTTCCAGGCAGCTAGGATGAGCGTCTTATAACCCACACCCACAGTGACACGCCTACTCCAACAGGGCCACACCTCGTAATCGTGCTACTCCCTTGGCTGAGCATATACAAACCATCACAGAGGGATATAAAACGGACTTGGCAGACAGTGGCTGGGGCTGAACTTGGCTTTCTTATAGAGCTAGCTATTCAACACTTAACAGAGGCACAGCCATGAATTTTTCCTGGTGTTCCTGTTAACTAGTGCCAAGGCTGAGGCCTGGCTGCTACATCATGCCATTGCTGCTGCTATCTTGACTCCACCAAACTAGACTACTGATATATCCAAAAAGTGTTTACAAGTAGATTAAGCTGTCACTGTTAACCTATAAACCGAACTGCCAATTTCCAGACAACACAGACTACAGAGTTATTCCAAAAGAAAAGCTTTCTAAGGTCCACTTCCCCCAATCCTTTCTTTTCCACGATCTCTGATGGGCGATGGACTAAGAAAGAGGCTTAAACATTTAAGAACCATCATTAAAAATAAGGCTTAAGGATGGCTCAGCAGTTAAGAGCACTGACTGTCCTTCCAGAGGTTCTGAGTTCGATTCCCAGCAACCACATGGTGGCTCACAACCATCTGTAATGGGATCTGATGCCACCTTCTGGTGTGTCTGAAGACAGTGAGAGTATACCCACATACATGAAATAAATCTTTAAAAAAGGGGGGGGGCTGGTCCTCATTTGAAAAAAAAGTTTAAAAAAGTTACAGATCTCTCTGGGAGGAGAAACAGATCTGCAGGTGGGTTGGAAGCAGATAGGGATGAGAGCAGGAGGGATCAATCAGGTGGGGGTGGGGTGGAGGGAGAGAGTGCCAGGAGAGACTGCTGGAATTGGGGACATTCAGGATTATGGTACAGAGCCTAGTGCAGTGGAATCCTCCTGGGATCTGTGAGGATAATCCTAGTGAGGGGTCCTAGTCATAAAGGATATGGAGTCTTTTATAGAATTTGTTTTGTAGCCAGGCAAAGCTTCCAGTGGTAGAACTGGGTTGCATTCAGTTGAGCTGTTGGTCGAGGAGGTCCTGTGGAGATCTCTAAACAACTCAGACTGACGCTATGATAGAAAATCATCCCCCGAGGACAATGTCTATTCAGCTCATTGAATGTAGAGAGGTCTAGCTGGTAAAGGTTTGGAGCCTTCACACCTGTATTCTGGTCTCTGGTATATTCTGTAGGCTATGGAAAGAGAAACCTGTACACCAACATAGCCACAAACCCCTCTACCTACAATCTATCATGCTTGCAAGATGTGCTGGGGAGTGGTGGTACAAAACTTGGAGTGGCCAACGTCTGACTTAACGAGGCCCACTCTACAAGAGTGTGCGTGCCTGACACTGCGTGGATAGCCAGAATTTGAAGACTGAATAGCTCAGAGACCTAGGGTAGAACCAAACAGGAATAGTTTAAAAAACAAAACAAACAGGACTACACAGAGAAACCCTGTCTCGAAAAACAAAACAAAAAAACAAAACAAAAAACAAAACAAAACCAAAAGATTCCTAATGATATCTGCTATATTCATAGATCAGTGCCTTGTCCAGCTGTCATTAGAGGCTTCCTCTGGCCACTGATTGGAGCAGGTACCCAGGTACAGATATTCATTATGTAGGAAGTTTAAATAATGGAGGTCTCCATTGTATCCCTCCCCTCAGAGATCAGGGGAACCCTGTGGAAGAGGCAGAGGAAAGATCTTAGGAGTCAGAGGGATGGAGGACACCAGAACATAGGCCACCAAACCAACTAACCAGGGTTCATATGAACTCAAGAGACTGCAAGCACAGGGACTGCATGGGTCTGCACCAGGAACTCTGCATGTATGTATAATGATTAGGTTGCTCTAGGCTTATAATTTTTTTTTTGTTTTTTGTTTTTTGTTTTTTTTTTTTGTTTTTCGAGACAGGGTTTCTCTGTGTAGTCCTGGCTGTCCCGGAGCTCACTCTGTAGACCAGGCTGGCCTCGAACTCAGAAATCCTAGGCTTATAATTTTTAAAACCTACTTTTAATAAGAGGGTTTTTTTGGTTGTTGTTGTTTGTTTGTTTGTTTGTTTTTTGGTTTTTCGAGACAGGGTTTCTCTGTGTAGTCCTGGCTGTCCCGGAACTCACTCTGTAGACCAGGCTTGGCCTCGAACTCAGAAATCCGCCTGCCTCTGCCTCCCAAGTGCTGGGATTAAAGGCATGCACCACCACCGCCCGGCTTAATAAGGGTTCTTAAATGCCTTAAACTCCCTTCTAGCCCGCCACCCACTTGAGGTAGTGTAAAGGTTAATAGGGCAAAGGAAGATGTGGATCTGTTTAGGAATAGTTTTGGATCAAATCCAATCTGCATTGTCAGGATATCAGCAGCAGCAACTCAATCCACTCAAAACTCCATTCATGACCCAGCAGCAGCAATTTGATCCAGAAGAAACTGCAAAGGCTCTGCCAATCAACCTGAGTCTGTGGAAGCAACAAGAAGCCACTAGAGCAGGGTGGTGGTGGTGCACGCCTTTAATCCCAGCACTTGGGAGGCAGAGGCAGGTGGATTTCTGAGTTCAAGGCCAGCCTGGTCTACAGAGTGAGTTCCAGGACATCCAGGGCTACACAGAGAAACCCTGTCTCCAAAAAAAAAAAAAAAAAGCCGCTAGAACTTTGGTGGCATTTCTTTCTTTGAAGTCACATCAAATGATGAGCAGCAAAGAGTGGCAAGGCAAACACCACAAAGCACCAGTGTCAGCAAAGCCCAACAATGACCAGCAACGAACGGCAAGGTGAACCAATATCATACAGCATTGGCCATTGTCTGTCGGGTTCTACTTATACCCTTTCCAAATATCAGCTGTTCTCTCAAGTGTCTGCTCTAGCAAAACACCACATGCCCTTTTCCCAGGCTGCTTCCAGAAAAACACCATCGTGTTTGTTCTCAGTAAAACATCCTCTCATAAGACATAAACTGCCATGTTTTACATCGAATGACACAACCAAGTCTCCAAAGAAATCAGAAATTTCCACTTCAGGTTGGTATTTTGTGAGTCTCCTAATAACAGAAGTGGGTATCTTTCTGATTCTTTTGTCTGTTCTTGAGGCTTTTCCCATTAAGCCTTGTCCAGCCTCAAATGAGATCTTGGGCCTTGTCTTATTTTGTCCTGTTTGGCTATTTTCTTTTGGAAGCCTGCTCTTAATCTGAAAACACAGGGGAGAGGATCTAGTGGGGAAGAGCTAGGAGTGGAGATGCATTGTATGAGAGAAGAATCTATTTTCAATAAAAATAAATGAATGCTTTCAGCACAGGTGCAATGGCTCAGCAGGTAAAGGTACCTGCCCCCAAACCTCTAAGCAGAGTTCAATCTCCAGAATCATAGTTGAAGAGAACCAACTCCCATTTATTTTCCTCTGACCTCTACACGTCTAAGGGCACATGCAGGTGACCCATACACAAATGAATACATACACACACACACACACACACACACACACACATATTCACATATAAATATTCCTCTTTATGTTTGTGCATAACAGCCTGATGGCTTTGGAAAATTGTGGCTCCCTGGAATTAGAGTTACAGGCATTTATGAGCCACTAGGTGGATGCTGGGAAATGAATCCTAAGAGCAGCAAGTGCTCTGAACCACAGGATCATCTCTCCAGCTCAAACTAAAAAAAAAAAAAAAAAAAAAAAAAAAAAAAAAAGGTACAAAATGTTTCTACTGTCACACTCTTACAGAGCCATCAAGCTCACCTGGCTTCTCTCTAGTGTCAACCAGCACGAACCCCACACCTTAACCACCGTGATACATGCGACCCCTCTGCCCCCATGCTGGAGGCAGCACCCCAGCCTTCCCCCTGCCTCCACCTCAGCCCTGCTGCTATCCTTAGCTAGGTGTCATCCCTCCCCATGGGCCACATGTAATAAGTCGGTGGAGTCTGAGGGTCACTGGTTGGTATACTGCTACAAGCCAAGCAGGGATGATTCAAACTGCATGAGTGGATGAGCACGCTGCCTTGTGGTTCCCACGGGTGCTTTGTGCTCGCTAGGCAAGCGCTCCGCCGCCTTACTTCCCCAGACCAGTAATAGCTTCATTTTCTTAAGCACTTACTTCACATACAGTAGCCTTTTTTTCCTCATAGTAATACTAAGATGCTTTACCTCAATAATGGAGGTAGGAAAATTAAAGTTCTATAAGGAAAGGCACCTAAAATATCATTTAAATGTCAATATTCGTGCTGAAAACCTTGCTCAATAGGTAGCCCGGCAACCCTTCTCGGGACTCAGAAGGTGGAAGATGGATTCCCATCCGTTGTCCTCTGACCGCCACATTCACACACACTCAGAGGTGGACAGTGCTCTGCCGCCACCTCCCAGAACCATCCCTCCACGTGTGTCAGAGCACATGCCGCCCAGGGCTGCACGCTGTCCCAACAGTATCACTCCTCTGAGTCACATGACTATGTCTATTTTCAGACCGCTCACCGCGTTGCTTCTGCAAACTATCCCTCTCACCCATTACCTAATCATATGAACATTCGAAACTATTATGATCATATCAGTTAGGTAAGCCTCTACAGGACTAAAGTTAACAAGGAAGCTTTAGAAAAGTAGATGTGTTATATTACCAAGTAAACTTTGCAAGCATGAAAATCGACAGTGCTTACAGAGATCCCGAGGTTAGATCAACAGATTCTCAGCCACCCAGCCCAGATGAGAACATAAGTTCATTTCCCATTTCTATAACAGCAAAACAATAAAATACTATAGAAACAGACACACTTAATGTCTATAGTATTTTATTGTGTGTAAAGACACAAGACATACAATGTTCAGTAGGAAATTGAAGTTTATTTATTATACACAATTCACATCTAACACTGACAAAAATGAAAATGCTATTTACATAAAACAGGTTAAAAATACACACTATCTGTATTTTAATGTAGTAACAGCCCCAGGATTCAAACCTGGATTCCAGCACTTGCATCAAGTAGTTAATTTACCAAGAGCTATAACCAAAGCACAACGCTGGCAGCGCGCTCACGCCTCATGTGCACGGCTTGGCATCCGTGGAGGAAGACACAGTCTCTTCAGCACACGTCCCAGCTCCTGAGTCCTCCAGTTCTGAATACTCAACAGTTTCTTCTTCAGAATCAAATTCCTGACTATCCGGTGATTCAAAGTTATCCAGAGGTTCATTACTCAGCCTCTTTTAAGGAATAAACCAGTAATTTATTGTCAAGACCTCAAAACTGAAATTTACTACTAATCATTATACTGATACAACAACCTGTCAACATTATTCACTTACAGTAAGTACATCACAGTCTATAAATGGCTATACTATATATTTTTTGTTTTGTTTTGTTTTTTGGAGACAGGGTTTCTCTGTGTAGTCCTGGCTGTCCTGGAACTCACTCTGTAGACCAGGCTGGCCTCGAACTCAGAAATCCGCCTGCCTCTGCCTCCCAAGTGCTGATTACAGGCGTGAGCCACCATGCCCGGCTATGGCTATGCTATATTTCAGCAGAATTCACAGTAATCTGCTAGTTCTTTTAAAGCACTGACTGAGCTCCTCCCAAAGAACAACTTAGATGGGACTTCTCTGGGAACCCACAGAACTATGTGTTCTTAATGCCATACTAGCTGAGGAACCACACTTTTAAGCCACAGAGAGGGCTAGTTCAGTAATTCAAAGACTGTCATAGCAGGGCTGGAGAGATGATTCAGTGGTTAGAGCATGCACCATTTCACCAGAGGACCAGTTTTCCCAGCACCACACCAGGTGTCTGTAACTCTAGCTCCAGGCTAGACTCTTTGCACATACGTACACATAATTAAAAGCGGTTAAAAACAAACACTGTCATGATTTTAAATTAAGGAAGCAATTTAATGTGAGGGGGTTTAACTTGAAAAGCTAGATGGATTTGCTTTGCACATACAACAAAAACTGAAAACGTGGATCAAGCCAAGCCTGGTAAAGTCACAGAAATCAAGCTGACTCTGAGAAACATATTAGCTGCTTCCCAAATTTAAAAAGTCAGATAAAGCCACAAAGCTTATTTATTTTATGAAAGCTGATATCATGCTTATAAAAAAAAAACCTAGATACATGTCAATTGTACAGTAGAGTAACTTTTCCTATCTTTTTCACATGTGGGCATTTCACTCCCATTTTACAGTAAGGAAAATGAGACCCTGATGGGATAAATAACAGCTGTATCCAAACCTCAGTGGTGCTGGGAATCACATCACAGGGCTGGACACTCACTGATCACACATGGCCAATGGCTGACCCCGAGACTATGGGAAAACCTACCTCGATTACCTCCGCCATGTACTGCACGTGTTCAGCTACTTCTGCCAAGTCTTTATTCTCCTTTTTCAGGCGGGCAATTTCACTGTCCTTTTGTTCAATTTCTTTATGAAGCTGTATAATAAGAACAGAATTTCAGTATTCCACACAACTGCTCTGATCTTGAGCACCCTCTCCTGCAGTAACATTTTACCCACATAGCCAAACTTCCCTTAGACCAACGTTCGGCGCGTCTACCGCAGCCTTACTGTGCTGGTGAGGAAGATCACGGCCACACCTTGAGGTGGGATAGCACGACACTTACTTTCTCGTTCTCTTTAAGTGCTTCATAGAGAGCTTTCCTCCGCTGTTCTGCCACTTCTTTCCAATACTGAGAAGATGGGTTTTCTGGGGGGAAAATTAGTGTTTTATATAACTTTAAAAATCAGTGCTATAAGCCTGGTTGTGGCAGAGTATACTGAGACAGAAAACAAGTCCTTGTTCAAAAAAAAAAAGAAAACCAAAACCTAGTTGGGTGTGGTGGTGCACACCTTTAATTCCAGCACTTGGGAGGAAGAAGCCTCTGTGGGTTCGAGGCCAGCTTGTTCTAGAGTTCCAGTACAGCCAGGGCTACACAGAGAAACAATGTCTCAAAAAAATATAAACAAAAACAACCCTACTGCTATAAAAAAAAAAACAACAGTAATTTATTTTTATTGAAAAATCCCAATCTAATTTTTATTTTCTCACAATGTAATCAAAGCTTTCAATTCTTGAACTGCAACAGAAGGAAAATAAGTACATTGCTTAATACTTTACAAGATGTTTTGTGATTATACATTTTTATTTAACCTTTATGGGGACTCTGCCACCACTGAGCTACACTCAGTCCAAATGTGTGAAAAGTCTAGACTCTTTAATATGCATAATTCTTCATTTTGAGTTTGTTTCAAGCTCAATGTCTGACAATAATACTGCATATATGCGCTGTTTCCTCAGCGAACCATGAGGAAGCAAACGGCACGGTTACAAAGCTGAGTATAAAATTTCATCAAGTTGATTAAGATGCCATATACCAAATTCCTGCCTGGTAAAGATGGTTTTCCTCTGTAATCAGTAAGAGAGCTAGGGAGTAAAACTTGAGTCTGTTGATCTGTTCCCAGCCAATTCTAACACTACTGTGATTCTTGCCTAAGTCTTCTGTAACCCACCACAGCAGTACACTTTGAAATGACACCCCCCCTCAGTTTTCTCTTATTGTCATTACAGAGTCCTATGTTCCCTCCATTCAATGTACTAAGAGGAATTCTGTCTGTCTGTCTGTCTGTCTGTCTGTCTGTCTGTACTTTGAGACATGTATCCCAAGTTGGCCTTGAATGTTGTGACAGCTGAGAATGGCCATGAGGTCGCCCTGCCTTCACCTTGGAGGAACATGCATTACAAGTATGTGACACCACTGCTCACTCTGATGGTGAAGTTTTCACACATTTAATCTTTTCAAACAGTCTGTTTCTTAAACATGTCCACCATTGTACCTTAGTCTGATGTAAGAAACTTGGGGATTACTCTGTACTGTCCTGCTCTCATGGATTCAGCCACTTCAAGAGTGTCAGTGCAGAACAGTGTTTAAAAACCAAGGCCTGGGGCTAGAGAGATGGCTCATCAGTTAAGAGCACTGACTGCTCTTCCAAAGGTCCTGAGTTCAAATACCAGCAACCACACGGTGGCTCACAACCATCTGTAACGATATCTGACACCCTCTTCTGGAGTGTCTAAAGACAGGTACAGTGTACTTACATATTATAAATAAATAAATCTTTAAAAAAACAAAAACAAAAAACCCAAGGACTGGCTATCTGGTGTGTTTACTGCTTTCAGTAGAAGGCTTTTAATTATCCATTCATCCTAGCTCTCCCAACTCCAGTGTAACAGAGTTCACCCGTCCCTTTTCCATTCCGCACTTGGCTTTCCCATTCACCCTACTATGAACCTGCCTCCTGACAAACATATTACTCACTCTAAAATATATACAGATTTTTCAAGAGAACACCAACACATTACCAACAGATTCAACAAAACTCAGGCACTCTGTGTAAGTCTTCTAATTCTACTGATACATCCCACTGAAATTCTGAAGTTAGAGGTATGCCGGTGCTTTCAATACCAGGACAGGGCATGATCACCGATGACTGTGGGAGCCATGGCTTTGCTGAGTATGGAGCTAAGCCTCAACTGATTTTAACATACATCATGAGTACAAACGTTAGAGTCCTGTTTCTTATGCTGTCCCATGACAAAGCTGCTGTGGATCTATCCAGCTGCCCAACTGTTTCTAATTTTACCCTTTTACCCTATCAAAGCATTTTCTGCTTCTAAACTCCCTTACGACATCCCAAGCAACTCAGATCAAAGCCACCTGTTCCCATGACCTTGAGCAAGCATATGCTTAAATTTCCCATGGTCTCTGACCACACAGAGAAAAGAGGTCTCATCCATGAGCCAGGTGTGGCAGCTCAAGATTGTTCAAGATTGTCACTGGAAAGGCTGAGGCAAGAGTTCAAGGCCGGCCAGCTGGGCGTGGTGGCGAACGCCTTTGACCCCAGCACTTGGGAGGCAGAGGCAGGAGGATTTCTGAGTTTGAGGCCAGCCTGGTCTACAGAGTGAGTTCCAGGACAGGACAGTCAGGGCTACACAGAGAAACCCTGTCTTGAAAAGACAAAAAAAAAAAAAGAGTTCAAGGCCAGATTGGGACTACACCCTGAGTTCTGGGACAGTCTGGGCTGCAGTGTCTCACAAAAAAAAAAAAAAAAAGCCCAACCACAATGTTTCTAAAACAATTTCCTCTTCTGAGTTCTACTCCTCCTCCATTAAAAACTACCACTTATTAAGTATTTTGGCTGGCAGTGGTGGCACATGCCTTTGATCCCAGCACACAGGGAGCAGAGGCAGGCGGATCGCTCATTTGGAGGGCAGTCTTTTCCTCAGAATGAGCTCCAAAATAGCCAGGACTACACAGAGAAACCCTGTCTCGAACAACCAAAAAAAAAAAAAAAAAAAAATGAAAGGAAGGAAGGAGGGAGGGAGGGAGGGAGGGAGGGAGGGAGGGAGGGAGGGGAAAGATGTATTTCTCATTTTCCTTCACCCCTTCCCTCAGTGATGTTCCCCCTGGTCCCATTACTTGTTCTCTTGCAATATTCAAATCCATTCTCCATTAACACTTCTGAAAAGCCCATTTCTGGGTCTTAAACATCCCAGTGCAAATTTACTAAGATGCCAATTCAGACACTGTCCTGTTCTTTAATATTTCACCCACACTGGGGTCTTGCCAAACAAATGGTCCCTTGAGTCCAAAGTTAGAGTATGTTCATATTTACAACATAAAAATTTAAATTATCAAATAGTACACCAATAGCCACCAAATAATATATACCTTCATCATAATTTAACTTTTCCAGACAAGGCCATGTTCTTTTTGCATACCTTTAATCATAAGATCAAATGCTTCCTGGGTGAGGTCTCCAACATCGTTATTTTCATTAGCTTCTGGACCACTGCTCGAAGTCTTAGATGTTAACTGGTCATCCCAAAGCTTCCTTTTGGACAAGCCTTTTGGCAACTGTGATAAAAACACGTACTTACTTAGATTTGATGAACGAGAAAGCTACATTATTTATGTATTTAAGAATCCTTTTTTTTTTTTTCAAAGTTATACAATCGAAAACTACCAAAACAGGGCTGGTGAGTTAGCTCGCCAGGTAACTAACACTCCCGGGACCCACAGTGACCAGAGCAGAGTCCCCAAAGCCCCTGGGACTTCATTGTGGACTGTGGCACCTTTGGGCTTAAAGTCCATGCATGCACGCACACATATGAGTATGTGCAGAGACAACATAGCTGTCATTTTTAGATTTTATTGTATGTAATTACATTTTCATATCTGTGTGTGAGTTTATACATTTGCGTGCAGTTCTTGGTCAGAAAAGGGTATCCCATCCCTTTAAGGAAGAGTGACAGGCAGTTGTGAGTTGCCCACATGGGTACTGGGAACTGAACTCAGGTCCTCCGGAGAGTAGTATCCTCCCACAAAACTACCGCTTCAGTCCATAAATGTAATTTTTTTCTTAAAAAAAAATACCAGAATATATAAGATTATTTGAGGACTTTTATTTGCAACAACTATTTTGGTTAGAATTGAACTACAGCTTAGCTACAATAAAGACAAGATTAGTTTATAAGGAAGCCTGGGAAACGTCTACTGCTGCATGGCCATCTGCTACCTACATCCTAGTCCTGCACACATACCTCATTTTCTCTGCCAACAAGAGACCCAGCTGCAGAAGGCTGGATCATCTTCAGTGTCCTCCTTGGGACGGGACTGCTCTGAAAGTCAAGATGTTCAGCATCTGGTTACTGCTGATTTACTTTCTGAGTTTTCATATAGTTAGACTTAGTCTTATTAGATTTTGAAACAAAAACTAAGATAAGAACACAAGATTTGGCCTGATTATTTATATATATATATAAAATCTTACAATGCTGTATCCAAATAAGATTATTGGCTTAATCAACCAGCAGACTTATCTCCCAAGATTATAATAAAGTCTAAAGAAATTGTTAACCATCCAAAACAGATACACAACTTTTCTCATACATATTCTTACTGTAATCACAGTCAATTTATCTTAGTTAAAAACACACGTAACATACTTTCTATGGTGGCATTGTTAGTTCAAACACTATATGACAAATTCACACACAAAAAAAGACTAAAAAGGGAATCTCAGCTGATGAAGTGCTCTCATCACAATGCAAAATGGCCTATAGGTAAGGGGTGGGGGGTGGGGTGGGGTGGACTTTCTTGGGCTCAGCAGTTGCCAATGCTATCCCTGAGGTTAGGAGTTAAGAGGTGAGGGGTTGGGGAAAGGCCAGTAAGTAGAAGCGTTCCTGCATGGCCATGCTTCAGTTCCTGTTTGGCCTTGAGCTCCCGTCCGGCCCTCTCTCCAGGGTTAGAAACTGAAATAAACTCTTTCCTCCTCTTTGTCTTTGCTCATTGTGGATTTGTTGTTTTGGTTTTTCTGAGACAGAGTTTTTCTGTGTAGCTGTGGCTGTCCTGGAACTCACTCTATAGACCAGGTTGGCCTTCAACTCAGAGATTCACCTGCCTCTGCCTCCCAAATGCTGCAATTAAAGGGGTGCACCATCACCATCAGGTCATGGTACCTTATCACAGCAATAGAAACCCTAATATAGAAATATAATTTAAGCCGGGCAGTGGTGGTGCACGCCTGTAATCCCAGCACTTGGGAGGCAGAGGCAGGCGGATTTCTAAATTTGAGGCCAGCCTGGCCTACAGAGTGAGTTCCAGGACAGCCAGGGCTACACAGAGAAACCCTGTCTCGAAAAACAAAAACAAACAAAAAAAAATTTAAGATATTTTATTAAATTTGTGTGTATGTACACACACATGTAGAGATTGGAGAACAACTGTAAAAGCTAGTTTCCTTAGATAGATAAATGGAGGGGGGCTGGAGCGATGACTCAGAGGTTGAGAGCACTGTCTGCTCTGCTCTTCTGGAGGTCCTGAGTTCAATTCCCAGAAACCACATGGTGGCTCACAGCCACCTGTAATCAGATCTGGCGGCCCCTTTTGCCCTGCAGGCAGAACGCTGTATACATAATAAATAAATCTTTAAAAAATTCATTCATTCATTTATTGAAGACAGGGTCTTTCTATCTAGCCCTGACTATACAGGAACTCACTTTGTAGACCAGGCTGGCCTTGAACTCAGAGAGATCTGCTTGCTTCTACCTTCCAAGTGCTGGGGCTAAAGGTGTGTGCTACCATGCCTGGCACCAGGCATGGAACTGTTAGCCATAAACTGTGGGTGGAAACAAACGCATGTGTGGCCAGCGGTAGCCCCTCAGCTATCACCTGACAGGAGAAGCAGTTCTGCTACAAGTCCGTTCATTAATGGACATTAATGTTCATTAGAACGTTGACAAAATGTCTGTGCCTCTGGCCCAGCCTGGTAGCATAAGCCTGAAACCCCAGCCCTTGGGAGGCAGAGGCAGGTGGAGCACTCTTAGGCCAGCCAGGGCCACACTAACCAGGGCCACTTGCTGAAAACCTAGATCAAAAAATAAACAGCAATAATAAAAAACGAGCATTCTTGATGGCATGCACCTTTAATCCTGGCACTTGGAAGGCAGAAGTAGGAGAATTTCTATGAATATCAGGATATTGGGAAGACCTCACCTCAAAACAAGCCCCTTCAAAATAATCCTCTAAAATGCCTAAGCTGTTACTTTAAAAACAAAAAGTTTCCTTCTTTATACGTAAATAGCCCCTATATAGTTCCTGATTTGAAAGTTTTATTTGGGAAAAAAAAGTCATTAGTTGTACTGCCACCACGGGATAGCAAACACTGGTAAATACTCAAACAGGGTTAGCAAGAACATGACACCGCACCAGCGTGAGAGCTACTGTACTTCACACGACCAAGTCCACCTTTCCCACGGTAAGGTCTCTGCTGTTGATTATCATCTCACTACATAACTGAGGGACAAATGCCAGCTACCACGAGAACAAATATTATAACAGCATTTCAGATATAATGCACATTACAGATTAATCAAGTCTCCAAACAGAAGAAAATAAAACTCAATGTTGAATGTTGATAATGATCCAAGAAGCCAACTAAGCCGCTGGCACTCATACTTGCACACACCACTTCCAAGATTTCCACTTTATAGATGTACGCTTTCTAAAAGATAGCCCACGGAATGTGCACTATTGTATTCTCTAAACGCAGTGTGTTAGAATAGCAGACTTCTAGACTCCAAGTTTCCCTAATATATTTAAATCTTAACCTTTTCAGAAAACAATCCAATATTCTGCAAACCCTCTTCCTAAAAATATATACAAGCATATACTGTTCACTCTGGAACTTGAGGAAATCATTTCAGCCCCAGGGGTTTAGGGCCAGCCTGAGCAACACAATAAAACTTCCCCTCTTAATTAAAACAAACAAACACAAGCACATTTAAGTGACTCCATTACATACCTTCACGTTCTCTTGTGCTCCTTCCTGTTTCTGCTTCATACTGAGATTCATTTTTCAGCTGATAAAGCACAAAGAAAAAGAGTGATTTAAATATGATTTATATCTGAAGGTGGAATCTAGATTTTTTTTTAGAAAATTATTCGTGTCACAAAAATCTTACTACTTTATGGTAGAACCACATCTGCACAAACTACAGAGATCTCAAAAACATCTGAGAAAGGGGCACGAGGAAAAGCAAAACAGACACTTGGGCCCGTTCAGATTCACCCTAAAGAACAGCATCAAGCACATGACTGCAGTCCTGGAACATGGTAGATAGGAACCTACCAAACTGGAGATCAGCCTAGGCTACACAGCCAGGATCCTGTCTCAAAAAAAAAAAAAAAAAAAAAAAGATCTTTTGGCTCCAACCAAGATGTAGCTAGCTCAGTGAGTACAGTGCACAGCTAGCATAGACAAAGGCTCAGCTCAGTTCCTGGTACTGCATAACCAGACACAGTGGCACAAGTCCATAGTATCAGCAGCTGGGCAGCAGGAAAAACAGAATTCAAGGTATGGTCAGCTACACAGCAAACTCCAGACCAAGCTGTATTTAAAAGGAGGCTGGGGGAAGACAGCTTAAACCGTACCCCGACCTCTTTCTTACATGCAATTAAATATTTACATTGTGCCTGGCAGTGGTGGCACAAGCCTTTTAGTCCCAGCACTCAGGAGGCAGAGGCAAGCGGATTTCTGAATTTGAGGCCAGCCTGGTCCACAGAGTGAGTTCCAGAGCAGCCAGGGTTACCCTGAGAAACCCGTCTTGAAAAACAAAACAAAAAAATTTACATTGTGCCCTAGCACTCACACATGTATGCAAATATAAACAACTTCAACTTACAGCCCAGCTAGAGTGGTGTTCTGTTATTTCCTTTTCTATTTCAAGCTAATATAACCTGATTAGAAACCTATTCGCAGGAACCTACATGTATATCTTCTTTTCTTTTGAAATGGTGAAGTAGGCAAAGCTGACCCTGAACTCCTATACCTCCTGCCTCAAACCCCAGGGTGCAGGAGATTGAGCTCTACCACCACGCCCAGACTTGGATAAAGCGGGCCGTGGCCCGAGGTCCTGCTACCATGAATTGAGTCATGAGCAGAGACCGTGTCGAGAACCTACTAGAACCTACAGCGGCACGGTCGGGATGGCAGGCGCAGGACTCAATGCCCTTGTCCCAGGAGCAGCGTTTGCTGCTGTTGGTGAGCAGGCCGCAGGATCTACACCCAGTCCAATCCCTAGCCACGCCATCCCCCTACTCCGCCGCTGCAAACTTCCCCGGAGCGCCAGCCCCGCCCAACGCGGCGCGCGCCAGCCAATAGGAAGAGCGAACACCAGAGCGCGCCAAAACCGACCCCGCCAATGGCGCACTCCCTCGTCTCAGCTCGCCCAGCTTTGCCTTTCGGTCGGACCGAGTCTCCGATCCCTTCAAGTCCCCAGATTAGGGTCCCTTCAAATCGTCGCGTCCACGAGCCGGCTCCCGTGGCTGAGAAGCGGGCCCGGCTTCGGGCCAGTCGGGCGACACCGCTCCGGAGTTGCCCTCGCCCCCCGGCCCTCTCGGACCCCCGCGCCCTCGGACTCACAGACAGCAATGCTCAGTTCCCAGCGAGCCTGAAAGCCGTACGAGTCCCCGGCACCACACCGGACCCAACGGCGCCAGAACGACCCGAACCTACAGACGAGCCCGCCGACCCGGTCGCTGACGCACTGAGAGGCGGGGCCTCGGCATTCAGCCAATCGCCTCTCGCCGCCGCCCACCGCGCCCGTGGCTTCCGTGCGCCTGCGCAGTCGACCCCGTAGGTGCAGTTTCTGGCAGAGGTCACTAGGGTTCCTCTTGGCTTACAGGTCTTTGCCCTCTGACCTTGCCTTTTGACCCTCTGCTTCCGGTTCAAAGTTTCTGTATTCTGCCTTAGAGGACAAAAGCGGCATACACGAGAATATACATTTTTTTTCTCAAGGTATTTTATATTTGTGTATGTTTAGGGTTTTTTGTTTGTTTTGTTTTCGAGACAGGGTTTCTCTGTGTAGTCCTGGCTGTCCTGGAACTCATTCTGTAGACCAGGCTGGCCTCGAACTCAGAAATCCGCCTGCCTCTGCCTCCCAAGTGCTGGGATTACAGACGTGCGCTACCACTGCCCGGCGGTCACTGTATTTGTTACCTCACTTGTTGCCGTGACAAACACCTGACCAGTGCACCATAAGGAAGGTTTGTCAGGGCTCACAGGGTAAGGGTGCAGTCCTCGGAGTGGGGAAGGCGTGGCAGTAAGCGTGTGTGGGAGGCATGCAGGCCAGGCGTTCATACACACGCTGTCCCACGTTAGCCGACGCTATTCCCGCTCAGTGGAAAATGTTCTACCCATTTCCACAGGCGAAGAACCTGGGTCCGGCCAGATACCACGCTATCACCTCCTCAGCCTCAAGTCCCCTGGCACGTCTCAGAGGAGCTGCACAAGCGCTGTGTCCTCAGAGTACTGGTGACCTCTCCTCCACCCTCTCATGCTCTCTAGTGAGACCTGGACTTCAGGTCTGGGTGAGGAAGAAAGTTCTTTGTGGGAAAGTTAAGATTCTCCCCCACTCAAATTTCTGTGGTTTATTGTGTTTGTTTGTTTGTCTTGCTTCTCAGAGAGGGTTTCTCTGTGTAGCCTCGGCTAACTTAGAACTCACTCTTGTAGAACAGGCTAGCCTTGAACTCACAGAGATCTGCTTGCTTCTGCATCCCCAGTGCTGCGATTATAGGTGTGTACCACCACCACCACTGAGGCTGCTACTCAGAGTGTGTTAAAAAGAATTTTCTTGTCCTACAGAATGTAATATGAAGCTGGGTGTGATAGCTCACACCTGTAATCTGAACACTAGGGAAGCTGAGGCAGGAGGATCTTGAGTTTGAAATCATCCTGAGCTATGTAGGGAGGCCCTATCTCAAAATGCAAGATGAGGGGGAGGGAGAGGGAGAGGGGGAGGGAGAGAGGGGGAGAGGCAGAGTGGACTGAGGAGGTGGCGAAGCAGACAGAGTGCTTATGGCAGAGACTGACGGTGTGAGTGCCAACCCCAGGGCCCACGGGACCACTGGTAGGAGAGCACTGGCTCTTGGAAGTTGTCCTCTGACCTACACACACACACACACAGGTCAATGTGAAGAATAGAAAAAGAAACGAGCCAGGCGGTGGTGGCGCACGCCTGTAATCCCAGCACTTGGGAGGCAGAGGCAGGTGGATTTCTGAGTTCAAGGCCAGCCTGGTCTACAGAGTGAGTTCCAGAACAGCCAGGGCTACACAGAGAAACCCTGTCTTGAAAAAGAACCAAAAAAAGAAAGAAAGAAAGAAAGAAAGAAAGAAAGAAAGAAAGAAAGAAAAAAGAAAAACGACATAAGGAATGACGGCTGCCCTTTCCACCTAAAGATGAGATGCTGATCTTGGAGAAACTGCATACCCTATGGGACTCTACCTATGAAACTTTCTGTAAGTATATACTCTCTAGAATTTGACAATAACCTCAGAGTACCAGAGAAAGCTCTTCATGGGGAGGATCTCAGGAGAAGCATTCTACTACAAACTTGCCCAGGCAACTAGTGTGTGTGTGTGTGTGTGTGTGTGTGTGTGTGTAGTCGTATTAGGTTATAATCCTTGTGCTCTAGCAGGACAGAAATCCTGGGTGGACAGTTAGTTCTGAGTCCCAAGCTGTGGCGACTTGTTTCCCTCAGTGCTTAGCAGCAGTTGAGCTGCTGCAGTAAGCAGGTGTGGACAGCAGGCAGCGAGGCGACGTCATGTAAAGCTGGAGTTCCTGCACAGACCTCAGGATCCCACAGCCTTGTGGACCCAGGAAGCTCTCAGCGGTGGCTGGCATTAACGGCTGCCAGTTAGCCTCATGTTTGGAGTCTTTAGCCCTCAACACTGACCAGCGTTACAAGCTGTTAGACCAGGATCTGAAGCAGGAGAATCACTGCAAGTTCAAGTCCCGCCTGTGCACATAAAAAGTTTCGGGCTAGACCTGATCTCAGAAACAAGCGAACAAGTCAGACAGGGCAGTTCGTGCCTATAATCCCAGAACTCAAGAGACAGAGACAGGAGAATCATTACAAATTTAAGCCAGCACTGGCTACAAGGTGAAACCTAAGCTACAGGGGGAAACCTGCCTCAAAAACCAAAACAAAAAATTACCTACATACCCAAGCGTGCTAAGGCGCACCTTTAATCTCAGCATGCAGGAGGCAGACAGATGGATCCCTGTGAGTTCCAGGCCAGCCTGGTCTACATACTTCCAGGCTAGCCTGGTCTATATACTTCCAGGACAGCTTGGTCTACATACTTCTAGGACAGCCTGGACTATGTAGAAAGACCCTATCTCAAAAATGCAAACCAAAACAGGTTGCGGTGCCAAGGCTGTTGCGGGCTGTGAAGATCGTCATGCTGCCTCTCCAGGCTTCAGTGGAGTGTTTGGGACAAGCTTGTCCTCGTAGAAGAACACTGGCTGTCTGGGTGACAGTCCTTGTGCTACAGCTGGCCAGGGTAGCAAGGGAGACACCAGCAGCTGTCAATTAGGGAATTAAGTTGCTCTGCCCCCACCCAACTGTTTTGTTTATTCACAGAAACATGAACGTGAGGAATGTGTACAGTAAGAACTTAAGGAGCCATCATGACCACTAATGGTGATTTTAACAGACTCGGTGATGGGTGAGTTACTAGAACTCGGAGCAAGTGTTCTACCAGTGAGCTCCATTGCCAGCCCACTGGTGTTCGTGGGTCCCTTACGATCTTCCTACTCAGCTCCCTGAGTGCTACCGCGACAGGTAGGCATCACCACCTACCCCAGGCCCAGGGAGAGGCAAGTCTCTGTCATCTGTCTCAACTGTGGAAGCCTGGTGCATTGAAGTTGAGCAGAAGCAGGATGCCTACGCCATCTGCGCCTCTAGTGTCTCACCTGCGCCCTCTGCTGGCAAAATGCAGCACTAGCAGCAAGGGAGGGAAAAATACAGAGCCCTGATCATTTCCCTTCTTTAAAATGTATTAATTAGCACACTCTGCGCCCGTATGTGTGTATGTGTGTGTCTGTCTGCCTGCGTGTAAATTCATTAGCTTCTGTGGGGGTGGGGTGGGGGGAGGGTCAGAGGACAACCCATAGGAGTGTCCTTTCCTTCTGACACCTGGTGGTGTCAGGAATCAAACTCAGGTGTGGAGACTTGGCAGTAAGTCCTGCTCAGACCATTTTTTAAAAGACCAGGCCAAATTAGGACTTTGTAGCTAAGAGGCAACAGATAAATCATTTACCAGAGATATAACTGTTCCCAGGGTTCAGGTTTTTTCCCCTTTCCTTTCTAATTGCTTTTTTGAGATAGGGCCCCAAGTTGACCCCAAACTCTGAATCCGCCAGTCCGGGTCCCTGGAGCGCTGGAACTCTCGTCAGTTTCCAGACATCTAGCCAAGTTCAGGAGGGAATTATTTAAGTTTTCTTACACAAGTTTGTCAAGCACTTCATTTCCATGTTCTCTCCAAAATGAAAATGAAGAAAATATATAGTTTTTAAAGATGCAAGTGGGGACCAGAGAGATGACTCGGGTTAAGACGACTTCCAGAGGACTTAGGTTCTATGCCCAGCTCCCAACTGTCACTCCAGCTCCAGGGGAAAAGACACCCTCTTCTGGCCTTGCACAGGCACTGCGTGTACTTGGTGCACAGACATGCACGGAGGCAAATCACCCCCACACATAAAATCTCAAAAAATTAAAATAAAAGTGCAAATTCCTTCAAGCCTAGGAAATAGTACCTAACTTCACTTAAGAAAGAAAATGAGGAGTCGGGCATGGTGTCACACGCCTTTGATCTCAGTGTCTGGGAGACAGAGGCAGGGGAGCTCGCAGGCGGGCTGCTCTACGTAGTGAGATCCAGAACAGCCAGGGCTACAAAGATAGTCCCTGTCTCAAAAAGCCGAGGAAGGAACAAACACAGGTCTGGAGATGGCTCGGGGCTAAGAGCATACAGCACTCTAGCAGGTAACCTGGCTAGAGCCAGGTTCCCAGCACCCACGACTGCTCACAACGGCATGTAGCTCCAGTTTCAAATGGATCTGACGTCTCTAGCCTCCGAGGTCACCCGAATTTATATGTATATACACATGCACATACGCATGACTAAAATTAAAATAAATCTTAAAAATAAGGAAACAAGCCGGGCGGTGGTGGCGCACGCCTTTAGTCCCAGCACTTGGGAGGCAGAGGCAGGCGGATTTCTGAGTTCGAGGCCAGCCTGGTCTACAGAGTGAGTTCCAGGACAGCCAGGGCTAAACAGAGAAACCCTGTCTCGAAAAAAACAAAAACAAAAACAAAAAAAAAGGAAACAAGTTACATCATCCGTCTGTGATAGTCGGTCCCCATCTGTAATCCCAACACTCGGAAAGCTGAGTCGGGAAGATTGTAAGAGCTCAGGCTGGCCTCCAACTCCTGCTGCAGCCTTCTGAATGCTGGGATGGCAAGCCTGACCCATCTTAGGTGGAGCTTTTAAGATGAGGTCTCACTGTGAGCCCAGGCTGGCCCTTGGCCACCCCTCTTACCCACACTCCCACTGTTGGCATTGTTCTAAATGCAGTGCCACAGCCCTAAGTTAACAGATCTGTGTTGAAGGGTATGTGATCACACTGTGAACCCTAATATTATTATTGACTGCAAAATCTGTCTCTAGTTGTGGTGTGGCTCAGTCTTAGCATACCATAAACCTTGAATCCATCTGACTGGAATACAGACCCACTCTTAGTACATACCTTTAATTCAAAGCAATAAAGGTAACATTAGTTTGTAGAACAAAGCAGCCATGTTGGAAAGTGATGTCTAATTAAGTGACAAAGAGGTGAATCAAAGAAAGTTTCAACAGAATAGGATATGCCCAACTCTTGGGAGAACAGAGAGGAAAGGGAAGCTACTTGAGGGACAGCGCCAAGAAAGAAGGAAGGAGTTTTGCCAGGAGAGTTTACACAGTCAGGTTAAAGAGAGAACAAGCTAGACACAGGTTAAAAAAAAATAGAAGATGCCAGAGAATAAGAAGGAGCCAAAAGCCGGGCAGTGGTGGTGCACGCCTTAATCCCAGCACTTGGGAGGCAGAGGCAGGCAGATTTCTGAGTTCGAGGCCAGCCTGGTCTACAGAGTGAGTTCCAGGACAGTCAGGGCTACACAGAGAAACCCTGACTCAAAAATAAATAAATAAATAAATAAATAAAAAATAAAACTAAAACAAAAACAAAAAAAAGGAAGGAGCCAAAAGATTGGAACAAATTGCTAGAGTTAGTTTGAGGCCAAGCAGGACAATTCAGTGAGAGGCCCAGAGAAGCAAGATTGAATCAGTCAGCTTGGAGAGGAGTTTGAGCCAGAACAGCTGAGTTGAATCATCCAGCCAGAGCTCAGAACAAACTATAAATTACAAAGTTATTCAGTACCCACTTGCAGAGGCTTAGATTAGATTGTACAGAGGCTAGAGGCTTCCAGGACTAGGCCTAGATTTGCAGACAGAGACAGTAAGCCTCAAAGACGACAATTACACCAGGCAAATAAAAGTTGCCTGTATCTGTAAAGTGAGCAGAGTCTGGGCCTATTCTGTTCCCGGTGTTTTTCTTGCTGGTTCTGGTTTGGCTGTGACATGTGCCTGGCCCACCGGCTGCCCTTCAACTGCTGTTGACTTAGGGGCTGAGTTTTTAAATGTCAGAGCATCTCATTTCTGCCTTATTATAAACATCTGCTTTGAAGCACAGCTCTATGGTTTGAATTTTATCACAAAAGAGACCCCGCCGACTGGAGAGGCGGGTCAGCAATTGAGAGTGTTTAGTGCTCTTCTGAGGGACAGGAGTTTGATTTACAGCACCCATGTTGCACAGCTCACAGGCACATGTGACTCCAGCTCCCAGAGATCCAATTCCATCTTCTGGACTCCTCAGGCACCCGTGTGTGTGTGTGTGTGGTGTGTGTGTGTGTGTGTGTGTGTGTGTGTGTACATGAACTAAATGATAATATGTATTAAAAAAAAGAAGAGGACTGAAACCTTGGCTAAAATTATACCTATGTTTAATATAATCTTTGTGAGAAGATCTTGGTATGGAAAATGTCACAACTTATGTGCAGAAAACAGAAAGTGACTGGATGGATGTGCAGGTCCCTGTCTATCTCACAGAAAAGACACGTTTCTTTAGTTGTTTTTGTGATTGTGATGGAGTCCCACATAGCCTTGGACTCTCCTGTCTCTACCGCCCAAATTCTGGTATTACATGTGTATGCCTTATTGTCTAGCTGACTTTGCACTAGTCGCTCAGGCTGACCTTGAGCCTGAGGAAGAAGTCCTAGCTCAGCCTCCTGAGTCCTAGACCATATGCCAAGAAACACCTTTCCTTCTTTTTTTTTTTTTTTGTTTTTCAAGACAGGGTTTCTCTTGTGTAGTCCTGGCTGTCCTGGAACTCACTTTGTAGACCAGGCTGGCCTCGAACTCAGAAATCCACCTGCCTCTGCCTCCCAAATGCTGGGATTACAGGCATGCGCCACCACAGCCCGGCTAAGAAACACCTTTCTTTGAATTAATTCTAAGTGGTAGGATAGAGATAGCTGTTTTCTTTACATTCGTTTTTGTCCCCTTATAATAAACTTCATTATTTTATATCCAAGAGATGATTCAATTAGTGCTGAAATTACAAATCACTCATTTCCAAATTGTGTTCAAGCCATAGGTGGGGAAGTGACAAGGGACTGTTTAGGCAAGGTAAGTGCCAAGAAGGCCCACCATCCCCACAGAGCCGCCATCTGTGCCATCTGTGGGGCTGCTGCCTCAGCGAGAGCTCTGGAGAGTCTGGCTGCCCTTTAATCTTCCCGCCTGAGAATGCCAGATTTCAGGGCTCATTTTCAGGATCACCAAGGTTGTATGTAGAAATAAAGATTCACTGGCTTCTACCTGGAAATCATGTGCTTGTGTGTGTGTGTGTGTGTGTGTGTGTGTGTGTGTTTTGTGTCTATATATGTGTCTGTGTATGTAGTGTGTATGTGTGTTGTGTCTATATATGTGTGTATGTATTGTGTGTGTGTGTGTGTTTTGTGTCTATATATGTGTCTGTGTATGTAGTGTGTATGTGTGTTGTGTCTATATATGTGTGTATGTATTGTATGTGTGTGTGTGTGTGTGTGTGTGTGTGTATGTTGCAGGTTCACATGTGTGTGCTTGTATGGAGAGGACAGAGGACAACTTTGGGTATCATCTAGAGGTCTCTTAAAGACGAGTGCAGCTACGAAGAATTCCAACCCCACCTCCCAAAACTACATCCAACTTGGATATTTACTGCCAATCTAAGGAAATGTTAACAACACAATGTAGAGCTACAACATGGGAATGATGTCAAAAGCCAAAATGTAAGGACTGTACAGACAAGGCAAATAATTTGTTCCTCTAACAAATAAGTGACAAGATAGGGGTTAAAAAGCAGGAGGGACAGGCATGGTGTGCACTGCGGAGGCTGTGGCGAAAACAGATCCAAAGTACAAGGCCGCATAAAATCCACAGGACAGAGACGATGGGGGAGGGGGAAGAGAGGGAGAGAAAAGAGAAGAGCGAGGGAAAGAGGAGGGCTGAGTTTGAGCCTCAACTCTGAAAAACAGGATTGACTTATAGAGAACAAGCAAGTTCCACAGAGGATGGAGAGCGGGCTCAATTCAGTTCCTACACCCCCGTCCAGGGCGGACAGCCACTCCAGGGGTTCCTATGCCTCTGGAGATCCCTCATAGACCAGTTTCCAGAGTGCTTCTAAACCCCTTCAAGTTGACAATCAGTATCAACTACCACAACATCCAACTCTCTGGGGTTACTCACCATAGCAGCCCCTGACGCTTGCACTCTAGACACCCTTTTCTAGAATGTTGCAATGAATCAAAAGCAAAGGCAAGGCCTTGTGTTTATTACAATGCCCAGGACACATATTTGTCCGGCTATATGAAGCATGCTTTTCGCATGTGCAAAACCAGCTTCTTATTTTGATGCTTCGGCTCTTGGTTTTAATATACTTTAGTATAAATATCCCAGAGTGAACTCTCCAAACTGAACACATCGAGAGGCAACCTGATCGAATGCAGAGCTCTGAAACACCAAAATCTGCCCCATAAACTAGCAAAGCCACGAATATGGTAGCTCATGTCTGTAATCCCAGAACTTGGCAGGCTGAGGCAGAAGGATTACTACCATTTCCAGGCCAACCTTGGCTACAGAGTAAAAAGGTTTAGAGTGGGTGAAACAGCTCAGCGGGTAAAGCCAGGAACCCTGCGTCTGGTCCCCAGAGCTCAGATAAAGGTTGGCGAGAACCAACATCATGATGTTGTCCTCCACACATGTGCCATGGCATGCAAGCACACATACAATACATACATATAATACAATAACACGATACATACAATAATTAATTTTTAGGGAATAGGTGCTTTTCGGGGGGGGGGGGGCCGGGGAAGATGTAGAAATGGTCCTTAACCTTGTAGAATCACAACCACCTTTGCTCAAAGTTATGCAAATTTTAACAGAAACATGTCTCACACAGCATATCAGCACACCAATACAAATTCTTGACACCCTATTGCGACAGTCAGATTTCTAAAATGTCCCACATTTTCCCTGGCCTTGCACCCAAGTTTACACTAACTAGGTTATACAGAAACAGCTGTGAAATTTTATGATATAATCAAGGTCTCTCTTCAGTAATTGCTTTTCAGCCAAAGGAAAGTGATTTTCATGGACCTGATTTAATCAGGAGGGTGCCTGTCAACAGTCTGGGTCTTTCCTGAATTAGTCTCTTACTGGCCCCAAGTAAATGTTTCCAAACCAAATCAAACAAAACCTCTGAGGGTAGAACACCACTGACTCAAAGTAGCATCTATCCAGGGCTTTTCCTGTGGTATTTGTCAGGTGAGGCATAAGCTTGGGTGAGGTACCTGAACTCCGGTGAAGTTAGAAGGGACAGCAGAGGAAGAACCAAGGTGCCTTTCTATCTGGGAGAGATCAGCATAGAAAGAAGGATGTGGAGTCAGCCATTGAGACCGCCATTTCCTGAGAGGAGGATAAAGGCCATCTATACAGGAGTGTGTGTGTGAGCCAACAGAGGTGATATGGAGAGTGCAGCTGATGACAAGAATGAAGGTGAGTCAAGTTAGGGCGGGGCCGGCTGACTGAGGGCCAGGGTGAGGGTCCAGAGGCAGCCGCTCTGAGGGGTTAGGATGGGGGGGGGGTCTGGGGCAGCCTGCCGCCTCTGTATTGAAGTCAAAAAGGGTGGGAGCAGAGGGATCTGGGTTCTAGTCAGCTTTGGGAGGGGATTTGGCTCTTGTCAGGAGAACCTGGTAAAAACAGAGAGCTAAGAAAGCCTGCATACAGGTGGACTCAGACCACCTCATGTTGGCAGTATTTGTCAATATTAGTGAGGATTTGCTGGTCAAATGTGCCATTTCTTTCTGTTTGTTTGTTTGTTTGTTTATTATTTGTAAGTACACTGTAACTGTCTTCAGACACTCCAGAAGAGGGCGTCAGATCTCATTACAGATGGTTGTGAGCCACCATGTGGTTGCTGGGAATTGAACTCAGGACCTCTGGAAGAGCAGTCAGTGCTCTTAACCACTGAGCCATCTCTTCAGCCCTGTGTTTTTTTTCTTTTCTTTTCTTTTCTTTTCTTTTCTTTTCTTTTCTTTTTTTCTTTTTTTCTGGCTGTTGAGACGTTGTCAAGTTTAAGTTGTGGCCAAGCTGTGTTGGGTAAAATTGAGGGGGGAAGACTTAATGACATCTCTAAGTCCAAGAGTGGATAGAGACTAGAGACTTAAGCAAGCAGGATTGAGGGGTCAGGTTTTGAGTGGAAAATGTTGTAGGGTCTTCACCAGAGAAGACTGCTCAGACAGGGGTCTAAGCCAACAGAAAGTCTTTATTACTGGCCATCGACTACACTGAGTGTTCAGGATCCCAGTGTGGCGCTGAACCTTCTCAGGGCGAGCTTTTAATCACAAAAGCAAAGCAAAGCAAAGCAAAGCAAAGCAAAGCAAAACAGAACAAAACAGCATGTTTTGGGTGGATAAGAACAGTTAGCCAGAGTGGGAACTTACAGAGGTTCAAAGGCATGGCTAGTCCTGCTAGGTTAACTCGGCCGAGAAAATGAGCCAACGCGAGCCAAATTAAGGTATAAAGGCAGGTTTGTCGGCGGCAGCGCTGGCGGAGTGGGCTCACTGGTCCCAAGGAAGAAGGCCAGGAAGTCACAATACAGAGAGACAGAGGGGAGGGGGAAGAGAATATAACAGACAGACAGACAGACAGACAGACAGACAGACAGAGAGAGAGGAGAGACAGAGAGAGACAGAGAAGATAGAACCAAAATATCTGGATTATATAGGGTAGAGCCTCTGGGTGAGAGGAAGCCCAGCCCCCTGGGCTGGAAAGTTCAAGTACTTTTAGAGACTTTCCTATAACTGTGGACTTGGATGGATCAGGTCTTTGTTTTCACTGTGGTTGGTGCTGTTGTCTACACGCTGAGTCTTACAGCACTTCCATCATGCAGTCACTTGTACTAAGGTCTTGGTCCTTGATGAAGGAAGTAAAGAGGTAGAAAGGCCAGAAAGGAGTTTTCCTTAGTTAAAGGGACCACAGGATAGGAATCTTCCAGAAGGAGGAGTAGAGGCAAAGGGAGCAGAGAAGGGTAAGTGGCATGGTGACAAGAATTTCCATCTGGAGCCTGGCGGTGGTGGTGCACGCCTTTAATCCCAGCACTTGGGAGGCAGAGGCAGGCAGATTTCTGAGTTCGAGGCTAGCCTGGTCTACAGAGTGAGTTCCAGGACAGCCAGGGCTACACAGAGAAACCCTGTCTCAAAAACCAAAAAAAAAAAAAAAAAAAAAAATTTCCATCTGGGCCGTCCCCAAGCCGACTGAAAAACTTGTCCCAAATCTCGGAGAGGGATTCCTTTCTGAGTGATGCAGGCACCGCAGGGCAAAAGGAGCTTCCTGACCACACCCATGTGCTGTTTTCAGTTGTCGAACTGAGACAAAGAGGGGAGAGCGCTCTGGAGACTGGCGTGGTTAGAGCGCAGAGAAAGCAGGAGAAACCGAAGGGTCAGACCGGGAGAGGGTTTGGGAAAAGGGTCGAAGACAGAAACTCTGCCATAGGGAGGGCTAAGGGTCTTAGAAGAGAGATGCTCACGTGGTGGGTACCCAGAAGGGTGTAGACAGCTCTTGGAGCTAATGAGACCAAGAGGACACGTACCAAGTGGGCCAGGAGAGACGAATGGCTAGAGCAGGCGGAGGGATGTTGGCTAAAGAGGCACCATAGCCGTGAAATTCAGGAAGGATGTCTTAGGGTCTCCATCGCTGTGGACAGACACCATGACCAAGGCCGTTCTCATAAGGGACTACATTTAATTGGGGCTAGCTTACAGGTTCAGAGGTTCAGTCCATTATCAAGACAGGAAGCATGGCAGCACCCAGGCAGGCAGTCATGGCGCTCACTGTAGGAGCTGAAAGTTCTACATGTCCCAAAGTCAAACAGGAGATGATTAGCTCCCACAGGGCCAGTGGCCACCAGATGGTGACGCACTTCCTCCTGCCAAGCCACGCCCACTCCAACACTCCAAAAAGATCACACTTTCTAATAGTGCCACTCCCAGGGCCAAGCATATTTAAACCACCACAAGGGACAACAAATAATTGGGGACGGTTTACAGCTTCCGGAGTTTAATCCATTATCATCATGGCCGGGAGCATGGTGGCTGCAGGCAGACGTGGCACTGGAGAAGTAGCTGAGAATCTACATCAGGATCCACAGGCTGCAGGAAGAAAGGGATGCACTGGGCCTGGCCCGGATTTATGAAACCTCAAAGCCCATCCAGTGACACACTTCCTCCTTCAAGGCCACACCTACACCCACCAAGCCACACACCTCCTAATCCTTTTAAATAGTGCCACTCCTTGGTGACTAAGCATGTAAATATATAAGCCTAAAAGGCCTATTCTTTTTTTTTTTTCTTTTTGTTTTTTTGTTGTTTTTTTGGTTTTTTTTTTTTTTTCCGAGACAGGTTTTCTTTGTGTAGCCCTGACTGTCCTAGAACTCACTTTGTAGACCAGGCTGGCCTCAGAAATCTGCCTGCCTCTGCCCAGCTAAAAGATTTATTTATTTAATTTATTTATGTGAGTACACTGTAGCCATCTTCAGACACACCAGAAGAGGGCGTCAGATCTCATTACAGATGGTTGTAAGCCACCATGTGCTTGGTGGGAATTGAACTCAGGACCTCTGGAAGAGCAGTCAGTGCTCTTAACCACTGAGCCATCTCTCCAGCCCAAGAGGCCTCTTCTTATTTAAACCACCAGAGACAGATTCTAGAAGTTGGGTTGTAAGTGCCAGACGCCTGTGTGAGCAAGTAATGCGCACCCAGAAAGGCAAAACTCCCAGCAGTTTGGTTCAGTGAGGAGAGGCCAAGCCTTGGAAGGGGTCTCATATCCATCCTTCCTGGGTTTCAGCACCAAATGAATCTGAAGGCCACAGTAAAGAAACAGAGATAACCACTCTGTGGGTGAGAAGAGGGGAAATTGATTTCAAACTGCTAAAGGTGTCTGTCAGGAAAAGCAGAAAGAAATCCTGGGGGTGGGATGGAGTGGGATCTCCAGGGTTACAGAGAATTGGTACCCGGGAGAAAGGGAGTTGGGTGAGGTAGAGGTGGGCTTTGAAGTGTTTATCAAGTGCTTGTGAGTAGGAACTGAGAGAACCCTGGAGGCTATTGTAGCCCTTGATGGGATGAGAGGCACCAAGGGCATATGTTAATGGGAGAGCCAAATTACTTTTGTTAGAAATAAAGAGAATCTCTCCTATGGAAGTGGGAACTGGCTTTCCAAGTCCCAGAGGGAATACTGGCTTCTCTGTCTAAACGCCGAATTTGGGGAAAGGAGTGTCTTGGGCCTTGATAGTGTTGTTTATTGTTTTGTTGGCAATATTGTTGTCAAGACAGGGTCTCACACCGTAAAATGCTGGCTCAGATCACACATAGCCCAAGCTACCCTCAAGCTCCCGCCTCGGCTTCCTCAGTACTTGGATTATGGATATAAACCACCATAACCTGGTTTTTTTATAGTATTATTTGTAATGGTTAAATAATTAAGCAACCTAGTGATCTATACATAAGATATGGATTAACTAAATTATAGTATGTCTATATAATGAAACATTACAGAGTCATAAAAACAAATTGAGGGGCCGGGCGTGGTGGCGCACGCCTGTAATCCCAGCACTTGGGAGGCAGAGGCAGGCGGATTTCTGAGTTCGAGGCCAGCCTGGTCTACAAAGTGAGTTCCAGGACAGCCAGGACTACACAGAGAAACCCTGTCTCGAAAAACCAAAAAAAAAAAAAAAAAAAAAAAAAAAAAAAACAAATTGAGATATCTAAGGTAGAGAAATTCCTAAGATATTAAATGGAAAAAGTAGAATAAGAACCAGAGGGCTGGAGAGATGGCTCACTGGTTAAGAGCACTGACTGCTCTTTCAAAGGTCCTGAGTTCAATTCCCAGCAACTATATGGTGGCTCACAACCATCTGTAAAGGGATTCGATGCCCTCTTCTGGTGTGTCTGCAAACAGCAACAGTGTACGGTGTAAATAAAAATAAATCTTTAAAAAAATATTGAAAAGAACCAGATGTAGGGGCTGGAGAGATGGCTTAGCAGTTAAGAGCACTGACTGCTCTCCCAAAGGTTCTGAGTTCAATTCCTAGCAACTACATGGTGGCTCACAAACATCTATAATGTGTCTGAAAACAGTGATAGTGTACTCATATACATTAAAAATAAATAAATTCATCATGTGCCACAGCTCCCAGGCCTGATCCTGTGCCACAGTGCTCCATACCCAAATACCACCAGGAGAGAGCTGGTCTCCCAGGAGTGCCCACACCTGTGAGCACAGGTAAGGCCACTGCTTCTGTTCAAATTCCTGACCCAAGAGGGACCATCCCAGAGCCATCAGGACACAGGAATCAAGGAACAGACAGGGACAGGATCCTTCTGGTTTCTGTCTGCAGCCTGGAGCTGACCCTGTGCCACAGCTGTCCATACCAAAATTCCTCCTGTAGAGAACTGGTCTCTCAGGAGTACTGACACACAGGCTTGCAAGAGGGACAAGCCACAGTCAGAGACAGCAAGACCAGCTAACACCAGAGATAACCAGATGTCGAGAGGCAAAGGCAAGAACATAGCAACAGACACCAAGGAGACTTGGCATCATCAGAGCTTAGTTCTCCCACCACAGCGAGCCTTGGATACTCCAACACACCAGAAAAGCAAAACTCTGATTTAAAATCACATCTTCTGATGATAAAGGACTTTAAGAAGGACATAAATAACTCCCTTAAAGAAATACAGGTAAACTGGTAGAAGCCCTTAAAGAGGAAACACAAAAATCCCTTAAAGAATTACAGGAAAACACAACCACACAGGTGAAAGAATTGAACAAAAACATCCAGGATCTAAAAATGGAAATAGAAACAATAAAGAAATCACAAAGGGAGACAATCCTGGAGTTAGGAAACCTAGGAAAGATATCAGGAGTCATTGATGCAAGCATCACCAACAGAATACCACAGATAGAAGAATCTCAGAGGCAGAAGATACCATAGACAACATTGACACAACAATAAAAATAAATAAGCAAAATGCAAAAAGCTCCAAACCTCAAATATCCAGGAAATTCAGGACACAACGAAAAGACCAAAACTAAGATTATAGGTATAGAAGATGGTGAAGATTCTAAACTTCAAGGGCCAATAAATATCTTCAACAAGCCGGGCGGTGGTGGCGCATGCCTTTAATCCCAGCACTTGGGAGGCAGAGGCAGGCGGACTTCTGAGTTCGAGGCCAGCCTGGTCTACAGAGTGAGTTCCAGGACAGCCAGGACTATACAGAGAAACCCTGTCTTGAAAAAACAAACAAACAAACAAACAAACAAAAAAGACAAAAAAAGAAAACAAAAAAAAAAAAACTTCAACAAAATTATAGAAGAAAACTTCCCAAACCTAAAGAAAGAGATGCACATAAACATGCAAGAAGCCTACATAATTCAAAATAGATTGGACCAGAAAAGAAATTCTTCCTGTCACATAATAGTCAAAACACCAAATGCAAAAAAACAAAGAAAGAATATTAAAAGTAGTAAGGGGAAAAGGTCAAATAACATATAAAGGCAGACCTATCAGAATTACACCAGACTTCTTACCAAAGACTATGAAAGCTAGAAGATCCTGGGCAGATGTCATACAGACCTTAAGAGAACACAAATACCAGCCCAGAGTACTATACCCAGCAAAACTCTCAATTACTGCAGATGGAGAAACCAAGATATTTCATGACAAAAACAAATTTACACAATATCTTTCCACAAATCCAGCTCTACACAAGGATAAAAACTACACCCTATGAAAAACAAGAAAGTAGTAATCTTTCAACAAATCTGAAAGAAGATAGACACACAAACATAAAAATAACATCAAAAATAACAGGAAGCAACAATCACTATTCCATAATATCTCTTAACATCAATGGACTCAATTCCCCAATCAAAAGACATAGAATAACAGACTGGATACATAAACAGAAACCAGTATTTTGCTGCATACAGGAAATGCACCTCAGTGTCAAAGACAAACACTACCTCAGAATAAAGGGCTGGAAAACAATTTTTCCAAGCAAATGGTCCCAAGAAACAAACTGGAGTAGCTATTATAATATCATAAATCAACTTTCAACCAAAAGTTATCAAAAAGGATAAGGAAGGCCACTTCATAGTCATCAAAGGAAAAATCTAAAAGAAGAACTCTCATTTATGAATATCTATGCTCCAAATGCAAGGGCATCCACATTCATAAAAGAAACTTTGCTAAACCTCAAATCATACATTGTACCTCACACAATAATAGTGGGAGACTTCAACACCCCATTCTCATGAGTAGACAGATCATGGAAATACAAACTAAACAAAGACACAGTGAAACTAACAGAAGTTATAAATCAAATGGATTTAACAGAAAGCTATAGAACATTTCATCCTAAATCAAAAGAATATACCTTCTTCTCAGCACCTCATGGTACCTTCTCCAAAACTGACCATGTCACAAAAGTTATCAAAAAGGATAAGGAAGGATAAAATTTTGTGATCTGTTTGGTCACAAAACAGATCTCAATAGACACAAGATGATTGAAATAATCCTGTGCACCCTATCAGAGCACTACAGATTAAAGCTGATCTTCAATGGTAACAAAAACAACAGAAAGCCCACATACACATGGAAGCTGAACAACAAACACCCTGCCCAATGATAACTTGGTCAAGGAAGAAAGAAATTAAAGACTTTTTAGAATTTAATGAAAATGAAGGAACAACATACCCAAACTTATGGGACATAATGAAAACAGTGCTAAGAGGAAAACTCATAGCTGTGGGTGCCTCCAAAATATAACTAGAGATCATATACTAGTACCTTAACAGCATGCCTGAAAGCTCTAGAACAAAAAGAAGCAAATACACCCAAGAGGAGGAAATAATCAAACTCAGGTCTGAAATCAACCAAGTAGAAACAAAAAGAACTATACAAAGAATGTAGCTGGTTCTTTGAGAAAAACAAGATGGAGAAACCCTTAGCCAGACTAACAAGGGGGCACAGAGACAGTATCCAAATTAACAAAATTAGAAATGAAAAGGGAGATATAACAACAGAAACCAGGGAAATTAAAAAAAAATCATCAGATCCTACTACAAAAGCCTATAGGCAACACAACTGGAAAATCTGGATGAAATGGACAATTTTCTAGACACATACCAAATACCAAAGTTAAATGAGGATCATATAAACCATCTAAGCAGTACTCCCATAATCCTTAAAGAAATAGAAGCAGTCATTAAAAGTCTTCCAACCAGCCGGGCAGGTGGTGGTGCACGCCTTTAATCCCAGCACTTAGGAGGCAGAGGCAGGCATATTTCTGAGTTCGAGGCCAGCCTGGTCTACAGAGTGAGTTCCAGGACAGGGCTACATAGAGAAACCCTATCTCGAAAAAAAAAAAAAAAAGGCCCAGGATCAGATGGATTTAGTACAGAATTCTATCAGACGTTCCAAGAAGACCTAATATCAACACTCTTCAAACTATTCCACAAATTAAAAACAGAAGGAACACTACCCAATTCATTCTATGAAGCCACAGTTACTCTGATACCAAAACCTAGCAAAGACCCAACAAAGAGAACTTCAGACCAATTTCCCTTATGAATATCCATGCAAAAATACTCAATGAAATTCTCAAAGCCAGGGGGTGGTGGCACACACTTGTAGTCCAAGCATTTGGGAGGCAGAGGCAGGCGGATTTCTGAGTTCGAGGCCAGCCTGGTCTACAGAGTGAGTTCCAGGACAGCCAGGGCTACACAGAAAACCCTGTTTTGGAAAAAAAAAATGGGGAACAGAGCTAAACCAAGAATTCTCAACTGAGGAATACTGAATTGCTGAGAAGCACCTAAAGAAATGTTCAACAGGCAACCAGGACACAGCTGGAAAGGTGCAGGTAGAGACTGCATCTGGGGCTAGAGCAGGGAGAGCTGCTAAGCTCTCGCCCACAGGCGGGCCCAGGCACCTAGGCTCTGCAGCACGTCCCTGCGAGCTTAGGCCGTGCACCCAGGCAGCCGGAACCACCCAGCTCCCCAGGACCCCGGACCAGCGATAGCGGCAGGCCTCCCTATTGCAACCAGGACACAGCTGGAAAGGTGCAGGTAGGGACTCCGTCTGGGGCTAGAGCAGGGAGAGCTGCTAAGCTCTCGCCCACAGGCGGACCCAGGCGCCTAGGCTCTGCAGCACGTCCCTGCGAGTTTAGGCCGTGCACCCAGGCAGCCGGAACCACCCAGCTCCCCAGGACCCCGGACCAGCGATAGCGGCAGGTCTCCATATTGCAACCAGAACACAGCTGGAAAGGCACAGATAGAAAGATTCCATCAGGGGCTACCACGTGGGGGGATCTGCTAGGCGCTCGCTACTAGGCAGGCCCAGCAGCGCCTGCCGAGGCTCTGCTGCACTCCCCCACACTTCCCGGAGACCTCAGGCCATGCACAAAGTCAGCGGGTGGCAGCCAGCTTGTGATCCCGTTGAGCAGCAATCACGCATAACCACCAGTAGAGAAACAACAGGTAAGCCCAGCCTCACAGGAGATTCAAACACCAGCCAGTGACAACAAGGTCAACTAACACCAGAAATAACCAGATGGCAAAAGGTAAACGAAGGAATGTCACTAACAGAAATCAAGGCAACATGACAGCATCTGAACCCAGTTCGCCAACAACAGGAAGCCCTGGATACCCCAAAACACCAGAAAAACAAGACTTGGATATAAAATCACTGGTCAGGATGCTGGTAGCTGAACACATAGAAAAATCTCGTAAAGAAATAGAGGAGAAAATGGATCAAAAGTTAGAAGCCTTTACAAGGCAAATACAAAAATCACTTCAAGAAATGCAGGAGAAGATGGATCAAAAAGAAGAAGACAATAAGGAAGAAAGACAAAAATCACTTAAAGAAATACAGAAGAACGTGGGCCAACAAGTAGAAGCTATGAAAGAGGAAACACAAAAATCTATTAAAGAAATACATGAAAACACAATCAAGCAAGCAAAAGATCTGAGCACATCCATCCAGGTACTAAAAACAGAAGTAGAAACAACTAAGAAATCGCAGAGGGAGACAACATTGGAGATAGAAAACCTTGGGAAGAAATCAGGAGCCATAGATGCAAATATCAACAATAGAATACAAGAGATAGAAGACAGAATATCAGAAGCCGAAGATACCATAGGAACCATTGATTCAACAGTCAAAGAAAATACTAAATGCAAAAAGGCTGTAACCCAAAACATCCAGGAAATCCAGGACACAATGAGAAGACCAAACCTAAGGATTATAGGTATAGACGAGAATGAAGATGTACAAGTTAAAGGGCCAGCAAATATCTTCTACAAAATTATGGAAGAAAACTTCCCCAACCTAAAGAGAGAGATGCCCATGAATATACAAGAAGCATACAGAACCCCAAACAGACTGGATCAGAACAGAAATACATCCCATCACATAATAATCAAAACTCCAAATGTACTAAACAAAGAAAGAATATTAAAGGCAGCAAGAAAAAAAGGCCAAGTAACTTATAAAGGAAGACCTATCAGAATAACACCAGACTTCTCACCTGAGACCATGAAAGCTAGAAGATCCTGGGCAGATATAATGCAAACTCTAAGAGAACACAAACTTCAGCCAAAACTACTTTACCCAGCAAAGCTCTCAATCGCCATAGATGGAGACATCAAGGTATTCCATGACAAAACCAAATTTGCACGATATCTTTCCACAAATCCAGCCCTACAAAGGATAATAGGGGGAAAACACCAAGACAAGGACGGAAACTACACCCAGGAAGAAGCAAGATAGAAACCTCCTCTCATCAAACACAAAAGAAGGTAACCTCTCGAATATAAAAAAATAAATAAATATAATTTCAAAAATGTCTGGAGGAAATAATTACTATTCCTTAATATCTCTTAACATCAATGGACTCAATTCCCCAATAAAAAGACATAGATTAACAGACTGGATACAGAAACAGGACCCTACATTTTGCTGCATACAGGAAACATATCTCAGTGTTAAAGACAAACACTGCCTTAGAGTAAAAGGCTGGAAGACAATTTTACAAGCAAATGGGCTCAGGAAACAAGCTGGAGTAGCCATTCTAATATCAGATAAAATTGACTTCCAACCTAAAATCATCAAAAGAGACTCAGAAGGCCACTTCTTGCTGGCCAAAGGGAAAATCCACCAAGAAGAGCTCTCAATACTGAACATCTATGCTCCAAATGCAAGGGCACCCTCATTCGTAAAAGAAACCTTACTAAAGCTTAAAGAACACATTACACCTAACACAATAATTGTGGGTGACTTCAACACTCCACTCTCCTCAATGGACCGATCAGGAAAGCAGAAACTAAACAGGGACACAGTGAAACTAATTGAAACTCTGGACCAATTGGATTTAACAGATATATATAGAACATTTCATCCTAAAGCTAAAGAATATACCTTTTTCTCAGCTCCACATGGTACCTTCTCCAAAATAGACCATATAATTGGTCACAAGACAGATGTCAACAAATACAAGAAGATCGAGCTAATCCCATGCCTCCTATCAGATCACCATGGAGTAAGAGTGGTCTTCAATAACAACAAAAACAACAGAAAGCCCACATACACATGGAAACTGAACAATACTCTACTCAATGACACCTTGGTCAAGGATGAAATAAAAAAAGAAATCAAAGACTTTTTAGAATTCAATGAAAATGAAGGTACAACCTACCCAAATCTATGGGACACAATGAAAGCAGTGCTAAGAGGAAAACTCATAGCTCTAAGTGCATCCAAAAAGAAACTGGAGAGAGCATACACTAGCAGCTTAATGGCACACCTTAAAGCCCTGGAAGAAAAACAAGTTAATTCACCCAGGAGTAGAAGACAAGAAATCATCAAACTCAGGGCTGAAATCAATCAAATAGAAACAAAGAGAACCATACAAAGAATCAACAAGACCAGGAGCTGGTTCTTTGAGAAAATCAACAAGATAGATAAACCCTTAGCCAGACTAACCAAAGGACACAGAGACAGTATACAAATTAACAAAATTAGAAATGAAAAGGGAGACATAACAACAGAAACTGAGGAAATTCAAAAGATCATCAGATCCTACTACAAAGGTCTATACTCAAAACAACTGGAGAATCTGGAGGAAATGGACAATTTCCTAGACAGATATCAAATACCAAAATTAAATCAGCATCAAGTAGATCAGCTAAATAGTCCCATAACCCCTAAAGAAATAGAAGGGGTTATAGAAAGCCTCCCAACCAAAAAAAGTACGGGACCAGATGGTTTTAGTGCAGAATTCTACCAGACCTTCAAAGAAGACTTAACACCAATACTTTTCAAACTATTCCACAAAATAGAGACAGAAGGGACACTGCCCAACTCATTCTTAGAAGCCACAATTACGCTAATACCTAAACCACAAAAAGATCCAACAAAGAAAGAGAACTACAGGCCAATTTCTCTTATGAATATAGATGCAAAAATACTAAATAAAATTCTTGCTAACCGAATCCAAGAGCACATCAAAACGATCATCCACCATGATCAAGTAGGCTTCATCCCAGGGATGCAGGGATGGTTCAATATACGGAAATCCATCAATGTAATCCACTACATAAACAAACTGAAAGAAAAAAACCACATGGTCATCTCATTAGATGCTGAAAAAGCATTCGACAAAATTCAGCATCCTTTCATGCTAAAAGTCTTGGAAAGAGAAGGAATTCAAGGCCCATACCTAAACATAGTAAAAGCAATCTACAGCAAACCAGTAGCCAACATCAAAATAAATGGAGAGAAACTTGAAGCATTCCCACTAAAATCAGGGACTAGACAAGGCTGCCCTCTCTCTCCATATCTTTTCAATATAGTACTTGAAGTTCTAGCAAGAGCAATTAGACAACATAAGGAAGTCAAAGGGATACAAATTGGAAAGGAAGAAGTGAAACTATCATTATTTGCAGACGATATGATTGTTTACCTTAGCGACCCAAAAAACTCCACCAGAGAACTTCTACAGCTGATAAACAAATTCAGCAAAGTGGCAGGTTATAAAATTAACTCAAGCAAGTCAGTGGCCTTCTTGTACTCAAAGGACAAGCAGGCAGAGAAAGAAATTAGGGAAATAACACCCTTCACAATAGCCACAAACAACATAAAGTATCTTGGCGTAACTCTAACCAAACAAGCAAAAGATCTGTACAACAGGAACTTCAAGTCCTTGAAGAAATAGAAGAAGACCTCAGAAGATGGAAAAATATTTCTTGCTCCTGGATTGGCAGGATCAATATAGTAAAAATGGCCATCTTGCCAAAAGCAATATACAGATTCAATGCGATCCCCATCAAAATCCCAACTCAATTCTTCATAGATCTAGAAAGAGCAATTCTCAAATTCATCTGGAGCAACAAAAAACCCAGGATAGCTAAAACTATTCTCAACAATAAAAGGACTTCTGGGGGAATCAATATCCCTGACCTCAAGCAGTACTACAGAGCAATTGTGTTAAAAACTGCATGGTATTGGTATAGCAACAGGCAAGCAGATCAATGGAACAGGATTGAAGACACAGAAATTAACCCACAGACTTATGGTCACTTGATCTTTGATAAAGGAGTCACAACCATCCAGTGGAATAAAGATAGCCTTTTCAACAAATGGTGCTGGTTCAACTGGAGGTCAACATGCAGAAGAATGCGAATTGACCCACTCTTATCTCTTTGCACTAAGATCAACTCCAAGTGGATCAAGGACCTCCACATAAAACCAGACACACTGAAACTATTAGAAAAGAAACTTGGGAAGACCCTGGAGGACTTGGGCACAGGGGAAAAGTTCCTGAACAGAACAGCAATAGCTTATGCTCTAAGATCAAGAATCGACAAATGGGACCTCATAAAATTACAAAGTTTCTGCAAAGCAAAGGACACTGTCAGAAGGACAAAACGGCAACCAACAAAGTGGGAAAAGATCTTCACCAACTCCACATCTGACAGAGGGCTAATATCCAATATATACAAAGAACTCAAGAAGTTAGACCGCAAAGAAACAAATAACCCTATCAAAAAATGGGGCACAGAGCTAAACAAAGAATTTTCACCAGAAGAAATTTGGATGGCCGAGAAACACCTTAAAAGATGTTCAACATCATTAGTCATCAGGGAAATGCAAATCAAAACAACCCTGAGATTCCACCTCATACCAGTCAGAATGGCTAAGATTAAAAACTCAAGAGACAACAAGTGCTGGCGAGGATGTGGAGAAAGAGGAACACTCCTCCACTGTTGGTGGGATTGCAAAATGGTAAAACCGCTCTGGAAATCAGTTTGGCGGTTCCTCAGAAAATTGGGCATGTCACTTCCAGAGGACCCTGGCATACCACTCCTGGGCATATACCCAGAGGATTCCCCTGCATGCAATAAGGACACATGCTCCACTATGTTTATAGCAGCCTTGTTTATAATAGCCAGAAATTGGAAGGAGCCCAAATATCCCTCAAAGGAGGAATGGATACAGAAAATGTGGTATATTTATACAATGGAATACTACTCAGCAATTAAAAATAATGAATTCATGCAATTTGTAGGTAAATGGTTAGACCTGGAAAATATCATCCTGAGTGAATTAACCCAATCACAAAAGAATGCACATGAAATGCAATCACTGATAAGTGGATATTAATGAGCCCAGAAGCCCTAAGTACTCAAGACACAAATAGCAAGTCAAATGATTCCCAAGAAGAAGAAAGGAGAGGACCCTGGGCCTGTAAAGATTGCATCCAGTTTAGTAAAGAAACCGAGGGGGGAGGGGGAATGATTGGGGAACAGTTGGGGGGGGAGAGGAACTATGGGAACTATAGTGGGTGGGAACTGGGAAAGGGGAAAGCCTTTGGAATGTAAACATAGAATATAGAAAATATATTAAAAAAAAAAAAGAAATGTTCAATATCCTTAGTCATCAGGGAAATGTAAATCAAAACAACCCTGAGATTCCACCTCACACCTGTCAGAATGGCTAAGATCAAAAACTCAGGTGACAGCATATGCTAGTAAGGATGTGGAGAAAGAGGAACACTCCTCCACTGCAAGCTGGTACAACCACTCTGGAATCAGTTTGGTGGTTCCTCAGATATTTGACATGGCACTACCTGAGGACCCAGCTGTATACTCCTGGGCATATACCCAGAAGACGCTCCAACATGTAATAAGTACACACGCTCCACTATGTTCATAGAAGCCATATTTATAATAGCCTGAAGCTGGAAAGAACCCAGATGTCCCTCAATGGAGGAATAGATACAGAAAATGTGATACATTTACACAATGGAATACTACTCAGCTATTAAAAACAATGACTTCTTGAAATTCACAGGCAAATGAATGGAATGTGAAAATATTATCCTGAGTGAGGTAACTCAGTCACAAAAGAACACACATGGTATGCACTCACTAATAAGTGGATATTAGCCCAAAAGTTTGGAATACCTGAGATTCAATTCACAGACGATATGAAGCATAAAAAGAAGGAAAAGCCAAGTGTAGATGCTTCAGTGCTTCTTAGAAGTGTGAACAGATTACTCACAGGAGGAAATATGGAGACAAAGTGTGGAGCAGAGACTGAAGGAAAGGCCATCCAGAGACTGCCCTGCCTGGGGATCCACTCATATACAGTTACCAAACCTGGACACTATCATGGATGGTCTCCTAAGAGGCTCTACTGAGCCTGACAGACAGGCAGATGCTCGCAGCCAACCATTGGACTGAGCGCGGGATCCCTGAGGGGTTGGAGAAGGCCCTGAAGGAGCTGAGGGGGTTTCAGTCCCATAGAGGGAGCAGCAGTGTCAACGGGCCAGACCCCTCACTTCCACCCTGGAGCTCCTGGGGACTGGACCACCAACCATAGAGTACACATGCAGGGACTCATGGTGCTGGTCGCAATGTGGCAGAGAATGGCTCGCTGGACATCAGTGGGAAGAGAGGTGTCGGGCCTGAGGGTGTTCAATGCCCCAGTGTAGGGAATGCCAGGATGGGAAGAGGGGAGGGAGTGGGTGGGTGGGGGAGTGCTGTGGCAAAACAGCCATGAGGCAAAAGTTGCCTCTCCTCATCTACAGACAAACTGTCCAGAAAAAGAACACTTTTACAGGTTGGGACAGCTTGATTTCGGCCGAGACAGAGTCCTTGGTAATTCCTGTTCTCTAAATCTGTCAGATGACCCTGGGCCAGGAGGCTGAAGACGGATGTGTAATCATTTAAGAAGGACTGTCCAGGTTTTCAGCCGTCTCTATCATTTGACTAAGTGTTGGAATCTGTGTTAAGCTTCCTATTTATTTTCAGTTATTATTGGTCACCCTCAGATTTCTGATGGGGTTGAAGACTGTTAGACTCATAGTCAGCCCCAGCTGGTTAACTTTGAAAAAGCTGATATAGATTTAAATAGATAGTTTTCAAATGACATACAATTTATAGCCAAGACATGAGTCAGGTGTTAATTATTATAGGCTTTTAAGATAGTCTGATGGAGAGATGGCTCAGTGGTTAAGAGCACCAGCTGTTCTTCTGAAGGTCCTGAGATCAAATCCCAGCAACCACATGGTGGCTCGCAACCATCTGTAATGAAATCTGATGCCCTCTTCTGATGTGTCTGAAGACACCTACAGTGTACTTACATATAATAAATAAATAAATCTTAAAAAAATAGTATGATGACAGAGGTTCTGTTTGTAAAAATTGATGGACTGGCCGGGCGGTGGTGGCACACTCTGGGAGGCAGAGGCAGGCGGATTTCTTTCTTTCTTTTTTTTTTGGTTTTTTCGAGACAGGGTTTCTCTGTGTAGTCCTGGCTGTCCTGGAACTCACCCTGTAGACCAGGCTGGCCTCGAACTCAGAAATCTGCCTGCCTCTGCCTCCTAAGTGCTGGGATTAAAGGCGTGCGCCACCACCGCCCGGGTTTTGTTTTTTTTTTTTTTTCAGACACGGTAGTGCATTCCTTTAATCCCAGTGCTCAGTCTGGTCTACATAGCAAGTCAGGGAGACATAATCAGGCCAGTTTCAAGACAACAAAAAAAGAGGCTTAAAAAAACCAAAAACAGTCGGGCGATGGTGGCGCACGCCTGTAATCCCAGCACTCTGGGAGGCAGAGGCAGGCGGATTTCTGAGTTCGAGGCCAGCCTGGTCTACAGAGTGGATTCCAGGACAGCCAGGGCTATACAGAGAAACCCTGTCTTGGAAAAAAAACCAAAAAAGAAAAAAATTGATGGCCTGGGTGTTAGGTCTATCTTATACTTTATCATTTACAAAATGGTAATAGTTGTGCTCAATTTATATTTGGAAAGAATTTTTTTTTTAATTAAACAGAAAGGGTGAAACGATGCAAGATATTTCCTATCCATTCACACGGAGGCAGTGAGAGACCAGTGATTGGAGGAGAGAGAGAAGGAGGAGGAGGAGCTGAGAGAAGGACAGGCAGGAGAGGAGGGGGAGACTTGGCAGATCTAGATGGCATCAGGTGTGTTTCTGGTGTGCTGAGGTTAGAAATATTGGGATAGCCGGGCGTGGTGGCGCACACCTGTAATCCCAGCACTTGGGAGGCAGAGGCAGGCGAATTTCTGAGTTCGAGACCAGCCTGGTCTACAGAGTGAGTTCCAGCCCAGTCAGGGCTACACAGAGAAACCCTGTCTCGCGAGAAAAAACAAACAAACCAACAACAACAAAAAAAAATTGGGATAAAACTTTATCACTGTAATTTGGCATTGTGTAATTGGGAGTTTCATATACTTAAATATATTTGGTTAACTACTCAAGTTTAAGAGTCATACTTTGCCGAATACTTGGAAGGAGTGGGTGCTGGGCAGGAGAGAGAGACCCGCCGGGACTTGAAGCAGATGCCTGGTGGGGCAGTACTATATTTTAATACTTTCCCACTACAGGGGAGTACCCTCATAGAGGCAGGGGGACGGGGGTATGGAATAGGGAGTTTCAGAAGGGGAGATCTGGAAAGGGGAAAACATTTGACATGTAAATAAAGAAAATATCCATTAAAAAAATAGTTAAAACAAAAATAAATAAATATTAAAAACAAAGATGTTGTATGTTTGACATGTTTTCTCTTTTTTGTGGTTCCTAGATTTTACATAGTTACAGGAAATCATGTGAATATGTGTCATGTGAAAGTGGAAGCAAAACTCTTTAGAAGAACAAAAAGGACTAATATGGGAGCAGAGGAAAAGGGGTGTGTGTGTTCAGACTCATTCCATCCCCGTGTGAAAACGCTCTTAGGTGTCAGCGTCGTGCCTGAGAACATACACAATAAGGACAAGTTTCAAAAGCAGGAGGAGAGAACATCAGTCTTCAATTTTTTGTTTGTTTGTTTGTTTTTGTTGTTGTTGTTGTTTTGTTTTGTTTTGTTTTGTTTTTTTTTGAGACAGGGTTTCTCTGTGTAGTCCTGGCTGTCCTGGAACTCACTCTGTAGACCAGGCTGGCCTCGAACTCAGAAATCCGCCTGCCTCTGCCTCCCAAGTGCGAGGATTACAGGCATGCGCCACCACGCCCGGCTCAGTCTTCAATTTTTAAAAACAGTCTGTTATATAGTTTGTTTTAAAACCACCTCAATAGGATTAGTTGTCTTTGAGAATGATGAGTGGTTTTGAGGGGGATGGCTTTTTTTTTTTTTAAGATTTTGTGGGGTTTTTATTTGTTTGTTTGAGACAGGGTTTCTCTGTGTAGCCCTGACTATCCTGGAACTCACTTTGTAAACCAGGCTGGCCTTGAACTCAGAAATCTGCCTACCTCTGCCTCCCAAGTGCTGGGATCAAAGGCATGCACCACCACCGCCCGGCTTGATTTTGTGTATTTTATCTGCATGTATATATGGTCACTGCATGTATGTTTGGTGTCAAGTTTGTAATATTTCCCTAAATAATTCCCAGGTCAGCACCCTAAGGACATCGTTCCTACATTGACTGTGTCTAGGGCCTGGAAAGGCCAGTAGAGCCCGTCAGACCCTCTGGAGCTACAGCCCCCATGTGGGTGAGATGAGTCAAACCCATAGCCTCTGCAGGAGCAGCAGGTGCCCTTACTGCCTAGCCTTCGGGCCTTCTCTCCCTGACAGCACCCACAGCACCCCATGCCATTTCTGTCACTCTGTTACTTTGTTTCTCCGTTTGTTTGGTGGTATTTTGAGTTTTTGTTTTGTTGTTTAGTGACAGGGTCTCACTATGTAGCTCTGGCTGTCCTGAAACTATGTAGATTAGGCTGGACTCAAATTTAGACACCTGCCTGCCTCTGCCCCACCCACCATGCTGAGATTAAAGATCTGTGCCACTATGCCTGGCTTTGATGTAGTTTTAAATAGAATTAAAAAGGGAACAATTTCAGGTTATAAAATCTCTCCTCCTAAAAAGTATTCATATATGATATTTTAATTCTTTTATAATACATATGGATATTTGTTTCTATGTATGGATTTATTTACTTATTTTAGAGGAGAGTGTTGAGTTTTGGACCCAGGACAAGGGACTAAAGCACATATTTTGGATATCAAAGTAGATCTGGCCTCCAGGTCAGTTTCCCAGTAGCCCTTAGTCCCTGCCTGGCATACTCTGACCCTAACAGGGAACTTTCCAGTCCAGGAGCTGGGCTGCCCTTCCCCCCATAGGGTCTTCCCAGTATAAACCAGACATTTTGGTTCTCTCTCTCTCTCTCTCTCTCTCTCTCTCTAACTCCTCCTCCCCATGCCCAGAATAAACTCCATTCTATACCATCCCGTCGAGGGCGCCTGGTCCCTCAGGGGGAAGGGATGCCTCAGCACAGGCCAGAGGAGGCACCCCCTTCCCCCACACCTGTCCCCTGCTGGGTAAGTACCTTCAAAGGGAGAGGTTGCAGGCTGAGAGAGCTCAGTGGGTTGGGGGAGGGGTGTATGTTAAGAAGCCTGATGACCTACCTGAGTTCCAGCCCCAGAAACAGAGTAAAGGTGAAGAGAGAGTTTCCCTCTCATGCTGACCTGTGACTTCCTCATGCTCACATGTCTGCCCCCCAGTAATAATAAAAAAGCCACCTTAAGAGGCCAGGTCGGAAAGCACAGGAACTAGGGAACAGTGTCTGGAGGGTTGGGAGCTGATTGATCTGGGAGGGTCCTGTAAAAACAGACCCTTTTTTAAAAAGATTTATTTAGCCAGGCGGTGGTGGGGCACGCCTGTAATCCCAGCACTTGGGAGGCAGAGGCAGGCGGATTTCTGAGTTCGAGGCCAGCCTGGTCTACAGAGTGAATTCCAAGACAGCCAGGGCTACACAGAGAAACCCTGTTTCAGAAAAAAACAAAAAAACAAAGATTTATTTATTTACACTGTAGCTGTCCTCAGACACTCCAGAAGAGGGCGTCAGATCTTATTACGGATGGTTGTGAGCCACCATGTGGTTACCTGGATTTGAACTCGGGACCTTTGGAAAGGGCAGTCAGTGTTCTTTTTTTTTTTTTTTTTTTTTTTTGGTTTTTCGAGACAGGGTTTCTCTGTGTAGCCCTGGCTGTCCTGGAACTCACTCTGTAGACCAGGCTGGGCTTGAACTCAGAAATCCGCCTGCCTCTGCCTCCCAAGTGCAGTCAGTGTTCTTTTTTTTTTTTTTTTTTTTTTTTTTTTGGTTTTTCGAGACAGGGTTTCTCTGTGTAGCCCTGGCTGTCCTGGAACTCACTCTGTAGACCAGGCTGGGCTTGAACTCAGAAATCCGCCTGCCTCTGCCTCCCAAGTGCTGGGATTACAGGCATGCGCCACCGCGCCCGGCTTGCAGTCAGTGTTCTTAACCATTGAGCCATCTCTCCAGCCCCAGAAGTGAGAATTCTGAGTAATTAACTTCATAAATAGGGCCAGCAAGATGGCTCAGCTGGTAGAGGCTCCTGCTGCCAGGTCTGAGAGCCTGAGTGCAATCCCTGGGATCCACAGGGTCAAAGGAAATAATCGATCTCTGATGTATATAATCCTGCTCCACCCATACACACAAACTAAATCAATAAAAATGCAATGCCAGGGGTTTTTTTTGTTTTTGTTTTTGTTTTTGTTTTAGATTTATTTATTTTATGTATGTGAGTACACTGTTGCTGTCTTCAGACACATCAGAGAGGGCATTGGATCTCATTATAGATAGTTGTGAGCCACCATGTGGTTGCTGGGAAGAGTAGTCAGTGCTCTCAGCTGCTGAGCCATCTCTCCAGTACAATACGTTTTAAAATCTCTGTCACTGATAAATTATAATATAGTGTGTTGATGTATTTAGGAAGGAATGTAACAATATTTTTCCAAAAGGAAAGAAAAGAAATTCCCACTGATTTCCTAAGTTGTTTTACCAGACCCCAAGCTGTAAACCTATAGAATTCTTCAAATCATGATTGGATTCAATTTCAAAAATACCCATCCTTAGGGGACGGAGAGAAAGCTCAGCAGGAAGGCGCTCACACTGCTCCTTCAGAGGGTCTCAGTTCCCAGCGCCCACAACCCCCTGTCTAACTCTACCTCAGGAGACTTGATGCCCTCTTCTGGATTCAGTGCTTGCCTGCACTCACACTTGCACAGACATGAACACATATACACGTTTTGGTTTTGTTTTTTTGTTTTTGTTTTTGTTTTTTTGTTTTTTTTTAGTTTTTCGAGACAGGGTTTCTCTGTGTAGCCCTGGCTGTCCTGGAACTCACTCTGTAGACCAGGCTGGCCTCGAACTCAGAAATCTGCCTGCCTTTGCCTCCCAAGTGCTGGGATTAAAGGCGTGCGCCACCAACGCCCAGCTTTGTTTTTGGTTTTTTTAAGCCTCTTATTTTGTCGTCTTGAGAATGGCCTGATTATGTCTCCCTAACCGACTTGCTATGTAGACCAGACTGAGCACTGGGATTAAAAGAATGCACTACCTTGTCTGTAAAAAAAATAAATAGATAAATAACATCTTTACAAACTTATTCACGATAATTTAGTAACCTCAGTCACAATAATATCCCCCTTCTCACTGGGTAACAACTCTGTCTAAATTAAAAGCAGATGTTAAATTTCAGAAACTCACCCATTTAGCAGTCTGTATTGAGTTTACCTCATCTGTTGACCAAACTGAACTTTGGTTCATCGCTATACAATATTCTTTCAAAACACTGTTTTAGGCAGTGCCTCACAAGTTCAGGCTGGCCCTGAATTCCGTGGGCAGCCCATCTGGCTTTCACCTCAGTATCTTCCTCCTGCTGTCTCCCGGGTGTCAGGAGTTCAGACATGCATCACGACAACCAGCTTGTCCTTTAGAAGTTCAATAACAGCCGGGAGTGGTGGCGTATGCCTGTAATCCCAGCACTTGGGAGGCAGAGGCAGGCAGATTTCTGAGTTCGAGGCCAGCCTGGTCTACAGAGTGAGTTCCAGGACAGCCAGGACTACACAGAGAAACCCTGTCTCAAAAAACAAAACAAAACAAAAAGACTACCAAACTAGAAGTTCAATAACAAAGATGGATGTATTTTATTTTTCTTGTAAACGTGGACTGTGTTAAAGCAAACAGAATGACCAGGCTGGAAGGGGCCGGGGGCCATCGAGGCTTCTCGTCCACCTCCATCCAGACAAGGCACCTGTCGTATTTTTTCTTTGCTTGAGAAGATAACATTTCACAAGTATGAATGCAAACGTTTTTCTTTTTTTTTTTTCTTTTTCTTTTTCTTTTTTTTTTTTTTTTTTGGTTTTTTTGAGACAGGGTTTCTCTGTGTAGCCCTGGCTGTCCTGGAACTCACTCTGTAGACCAGGCTGGCCTCGAACTCAGAAATCCGCCTGCCTCTGCCTCCCAAGTGCTGGGATTAAAGGCGTGCGCCACCACGCCCGTGAATGCAAATGTTTAATGTGAAGTGTCTCATTTTCTCCTTACTCAAATAAGGAGAACAATTCTTAGTAAAATGCACATGCCAGGTGTTGGGACTCTGAGTTTCAAAGATGGTTCTGCTGGCCTCCATGGAATACTGAGGGGCACCTGCCTGAGGAAGCGGAAGATTTACTTTGGCTCCTGTCGGCACGGCTGTGTCGGGTAACTTTAACTGTCTACTTTACCCAACTCAAAAGCCTTTGGGAAGAGAGTTTCCAAGAGGGACTTCCTAGATCAGGATGGCCTGTGGACGCGTCTGTGAGGGGTTATCTTGATTGCTTAAATTGCTGTCAGACTCAACCTGAAAGGGAGCGGCACCATCCCTGCTTTTGGGTGCTGGCTTGTGTGAGAACAGAGATGAAGGAAGGGGAAGCGTGTTTTTAGTTCCCTCTGCTCTTGACTTGCTGCCTCGGATTCCATCTTCACAGCTCCGCTATGATGGAGTGTAACCTGAAACTGGGCACTAAAACAAGCTCTTCCTTCCCTAAGTCGATTGTTGTCTGAATGTTTAACACAGCAACAGAAATGCAATGGGGACAGCAGCGGTTCTACTCATTTTGACTAAACTAGAGAGCGGACCTCGAGACTAAGACAGAAAGACCTCAAGGGAAGAGAAGTGAAGCCTGGCAGAAGTGAGAAATGAAAGAATAGAAGAGGGTGTGGGAGTTACTTCTCTCACTGCTGTGGTAAAACACCTGACAAATAGGATTTAGGGGAGGTGGGGAGGACAGTGGAGAGCACAGTCTCTGCGTGTGGCAACAGGCCTGTGAGGAAAGTGGTTACACTTCATCCACCGTCAGGAAGCCACAGAGAGATGAGTGCTGGTTCCTAGCTCACTTGTTCCTCTGTCCTTTTTCTCTCAGTCTAGGACTCCAGCCAAAGAAGGTGCCAACCACAATCAGCGTGAGTCGAGTCTTCTCAGTAAACCTCTCAGCAAACACCTTCCCTAGGATGAGTCACTTAGGCGATTCTAAATCCAGTGAAGTCCACCATGAAAATGAACTGTCACAAGGCACAACTGAGAATTCAGAAGGAGGAGGAGCCTACACAGTCTTAGGATCAAGAAGAGTCTTCCAGATGCAGTGAACCGTCAGCAGATCATTGATGTGTAATGGAGCTGGACAGACAAGGGTCAGAGGAACATCGAGGGGCGGGAAAGGCTAAACAGATTGCAAGAGGCAGAAGAGGAGGCAAGATAGCATCTTAATGCCCTGTATCCCCAGTGCCCCACAGAACAGCCAGCATGCAATAGACTGATTTATGTGTTACACAGATAAGGTTAGTTTGGGCCTCAGTCCGATAGATAGTATCCCCCAATGCAATCTTGAACAGATCACTCCACTTTTGGAGTCTTGCCGTCCTTGCTGTAAAGATAAATAATTTAGGGAGATTTGACAGAAGACCCAGGATCTACCTGTGAAGAGCATTGACAGGAAGGGGCTGTAAAGCAATCAAACCAGGACAGCAAGACAACAGGACAGCAGGACAGCACAGGCGTCTTGAAAGCAAGCCCCTTTTTGTTTTGCTTTGTTTTATGTTTTTTCAAGACAGGGTCTCACTGTGTAGCTCTGGCTGTCCTGGATCTTACTATGTATACCAGGAGAGCCTTGAACTCTCAGAGATCTGCCTGCCTCCACCTACAGAGTGCTAGAATCAAAGGTGTGCACCACTATGCCAGGCTTGAAAGCAAGCACCTTAAGAACTAAGTTTTGGTTAACGATAAAAAAAAAAAAAAATTAAGTACTATCTTAGTCAGGGTTTCTATTCCTGCACAAACATTATGACCATGAAGCAAGTTGGGGAGGAAAGGGTTTATTGAGCTTATACTTCCACATTGCTGTTCATCACCAAAGGAAGTCAGGACTGGAACTCAAGCAGGTCAGGAAGCAGGAGCTGATGCAGAGGCCATGGAGGGATGTTCCTTACTGGCTTGCTTCCCCTGGCTTGCTTAGCTTGTTTTCTTATAGAACTCAAGACTACCAGCCCAGGGATGGCACCACCCACAAGGGGCCCTCCCCCCTTGATCACTAATTGAGCAAATGCCCCACAGCTGGATCTCATGGAGGCACTTCCCCAACTGAAGCTCCTTTCTCTGTGATAACTCCAGCCTGTGTCAAGTTGACTCACAAAACCAGCCAGTACAAGTACCTTTTGGTGCAGGCTTTTAATTCTAGTGACCTGGGGGGCTGAGGCAGGAGGACTGCAAGTGCACAGTGCCCCTGGGCTATAGAATCAGTTCAAAGCCAACCTGGGCAACTTAGTGAGACTGTCTACAAAATGAGGGCTGGGGATATAACTTAATGGGAACATTTTCATCTAGCATACACAAAGCCCTGCTTCCAATCCCCTGCAAAAATAAAAGAAACAAGTACATATAAAGATAAATACATCTATCCCTTTATCAATAAGAATTTGCTGTCAGACTTGATTAAGGAAGATTTTGTGGTCCGATAGGCCTCACTGAAGGTCTCACTGAAGTGGGTCAGGTATAGAGTAGCACGTGAACTTGTGGAGTGAGGAAACTAACTCTGTGGGTTCAGTCCCCGCACTGAAAAATAAAATCTGGTAAACCAAGAGGGAAAATGTGTGAGTATGCTTAAATGGTGCTAGAAAAGAGTCAGTAGGTGGGAAAGGTTGAGGGTGGCCAGGGAAAGACAACCCAGGAGGAGAGCGTGGGCTGCAATGGGAAGCCAGAAGAGGGGTTTCCTGGCGTACAGAAGAGGCGCTCCCAGGCGTGGGTCATCTACACTACACAGGGTGCATTATTTTTAGCACAAATGTGCACACACACCATATGACAAAATTATTTTCAGAAATAAGTGTGAAATGAAGCATGGAATAAAATCCTAGGCACTAAATGCAGAAAGAAAAAATGTTCTGTTCTCAGGAGCTCCGTAACCCTCACCAGGCGAAGTCCTGCTATGCCACAATGAGAGGTTGCCAGCAAGAAACAAACAAACAAAAACAAAACAAGATGCTTCCCCTGACCTTGATCCAGAAACTGTGGGGCTCAAAGGTCAACTATATCAGGGCATCTAGGCTCTGTCTAAAAGGAAGAGTGTTCTCTTATATCAAGACAGATTTTTACTATGTAGTCCAGACTAGCCACAAATTTATAATCCTCCTGCTCCCACCTCCTGAGTATTGGAATTACAGACATGTACCACCACATCGAACAGGGGTTCTGTAGTAGCATCGTCTTTTCCACAAAGCTAACCCCTCTAAGAAAGTTGCCACCAGCAAGAAGACTCACAGGGACCCAGCTCCTCAACTCCCCAACCGCCAGATCTGTGAGGATAGAACTTTCTTTTCTTTATAAACTGTGCAATCTTGAGTTTCTTCTCCTAGCAATAGAAAACGGACTAAGACATTCGGTTGTTCAGCCAGAGTTTCACGAATCTGCTTAGTGAACTTGTGGCATGGCTCTCAAGTTGGGATATGACACAGGCTCTAAAACGATGGGTCACAGCCCTAAAATGGGGATCATGTGGCTGAAGTTGGGGGTGTCACAAAAGTTGGTAGTAGAAAAGGGTTTCTGAATGCACGATGACCAAAAGATTAATTCAAAATCAGACATTCTGAATCTGGGTGTTTGCAGCAGCACTGCCCACAGTGGACTGTGCCCTTGGTCTTGCATTCGCTTCTCTTCTGTTGTTGCGGCCAAAAGCGACTTACAGAAGGAAGTTTACTTTAGCTTACTATTCCAGAGGACTTGTCCATCACGGAGGATAGGCATGGCGGACATGGCAGCAGGAGCAGGAAGCTGAAGAGAGAATGTACTAAGGACAGCTCTAAGACCTGAGAGCCCCACCCCAGTGATATACTTCCTCCAGCAGGGCATCTCTGCTAAAGGCTCCATGACCTCCACGAGCTCCAGTAACAGTACCGCTGGAGACCAAGTCTTCCAAACCGAGCCTGGGGGAAGGGGGGAGGCTGTTCTCCTGTAAACCACCACAGTTCTAAACATACAAGTGTACTTTGCCCTGTGTGTGCTTGGTGATGTTACATGACACCAAGAAATCCTGCCTAAAACACCTCAACTCAGATATTGTCTGTTGTTATACTGAGTTTTCCTTGTTCTGTTTATGCAAAGGTTTTGCTCAGATTGAAACCATAATAGTTTAATTGTGGGAAACGCTTTTAATATTGTCCTACCATCATTCCTCAGCATGTATCAAATTAGGATGCCTTTGGATTGTACTGTGACGGAGTGTCTGGATGCAGGCAGAAAGCCTTTAAGAGGGTCTGCACATAGAGTGATGCCCACTTTACAGTGTTATTTAAAAACCAAACCAAACCACTAAAACAAGAAGATAGGCCGTTGCTCGTTATTAGAGCTACATGCATACACTGCATACATGGGTCAATGCCCGGGTTTTAAAAAAGGCGAAAATAAATGAATAATAAAGGTGAAACTACATTTGGAGATGCTGAGGTTTCTAAAATTCAAGGCCAGCCTGTGCTATGTACTGAACCCTAAGGCCTCTTAGAGTTACATAGCAAGCCCCAAAAGCCTCCCGTGGAACAGCAGATTCATTGCCATAACGTAAGCAGCTGGCATTAGAGTACATCTTTGAGACAATTTCCCTGGTTTCTTTTCCTAATGCCCTCACAAAAGTGACTGAAGGGACAACACTATTTGGAGCTCACAATTCAAAGTTCAGGCCTGTTGGACATAACCCTGTAGTCATCATTCTCTCTGGATTCCATCCCCACAGTCACCTGGCAACAGCCAGATAACCCCGCCCACTATAAAGGGGCTGCCAGGCCCCTCCTAGCTCTCTTGCTTTTTCTCTCTTGCACTTTCGCTCTTGTCCCCCAGTTCCCCCTCTCTCCCCATTCTTCTCCCCTCTTTCCACGTGGTCATGGCCAGCTCTCACCCCTCTATCTTTTCTTTCTCTCTTTACTTCTCTTTTTCTTTCCCTACTTCTCTATAATAAAGCTTTGAAACCATGAGCTGCCTCTTTTTATCAAAACCCACTGTGTAGGAACAATGGAATGGGCCTTAGGGTCTCTAGCAGCTGGAAAGGACCAAAGACTCTTCCCAGCCAGGCTTCCTCTACAGGTACACGGTGGTGGTGGTGGTGGTGGTGGTGGTGGTGGTGGTGGTGGTGGTGGTGGTGGTGGTGGGGCATGCTAGAACAACCCCGCATTCCAGGCAAAGACCTGCCCGCTAGCTGGGCAGCCTCCCTCAGCAGGTAGCCAGGCGCCCACCATCTCTACTAGGGTATGCGGGCTGGGCCCCGCTGCTCATTTTCCCTACACAGGCCATCATAGCAGGAAGCCAAGACGGGCAGCCTGCACAGCTGCTCACATTGCTTCTGACAGTCAGAAACATCTGGTGGGTCTTCACACATCAATCAATGAAGCCAACGCAATCCTCCGCAGGCCAGCCCAGGCTCATCTCCAGCCGACACAGGTTCTATCAAGTTTATGATTGACACTGACCTTCAGCACTGACTTGGTCTGTATTTCTTGTTTTTCTGCAGCAGCTTTGAGTTAGCTTTCTGTTTCTTCAAGCTTCCTGTTTTGTGTTCATTAGCGGTAAGTCTGAAGACCCACAGGTTGGCCTTGAACTCCTGATCCTCTGGTGCCAGCCAGGTACTGGGATTACAGGTGTGTGCCATCACATCCTTCTAAGAAATTGTCTCAAAGAGATCTATATCAGTTTTGGGGTGATAAGTATTGCCCCTCCCCATCGATCCTTCAGCTTTTCACAATGTTTTTAACACAACATAAACTAAATCATCTCCTTATTAATTCTGCTATTAAGAGAAAATGTAAAAAGCGCCTTTCTATCTGTGCATGGTGGGCAGATCTCTGAGTTCAAGGTCAACCTAGTCTATAAGTGAGTTCCAAGAAAACTAGGCCTACACAGAGAAACCCTGTCTCGAAAACACATGAAACGTCTTTCATCTTTGCAGACAAATAAGGTCACCCGAAGCCTGCGTTCTCCACTGTTGTCCTCCCTTTCATGGCCTGAATGGCCTGGAGACTTTTCGATAGTATGTTCAAATGCTGCAGGCTGTTTCAAACTGTGTGGAACTTAATGTGAGTTTTTTCTTGGTACCCATATTTTTTAACATAATTCAGCTATGAACTTACTTTTAGACAATGGAGCCAGGTTGGCTGGGTTTAAGGCTTGTTCTGGGTTTGGGTTGGCTTGGTCTTGCACAAGTTTTGTGTGTCGCAATGACTGTGGGTTCACACGAGTCCAGATGTTTCCTCGTGTCCCTCCACTGCCTCCGGCTCCCGCACTCCTTCTGCTTCCTCTCCTGAGATGGCCCTCGCATCTCGGGAGGGGGTGCGTGTGGCTTATCTGTCCCCTTTAGGGTTGAGCCTTCTGTGGTCCCCTACTCTGTGCTCTATAGCCAGCTGTAGGTCTGTGTGAATTACCATCCCACTGCAAATAGAAAGCTCTTCAGAGGAGAGTTGAGAGGTGCAGTGATTTCTACGTATATTCCAAATGAAACATACACACATCTCAAGTTGTTTTTATTTTTAAGGTGTTAGTGTTTAATGCTCATACATGCATTGAGGCCAAAGGCCAGTCTTGGGTGTAATTTCTCAGGAACCATCCACTTTTTAAATTTTTTAAAATTATATTTACTTACATATTGTAGTGGTTGTGGGGTGAGAGAGAGAGACTAGGCAAAGATTCTCCTGCTTCTTACTCCTAAATGCTGGGATTAAGGGCATGTGCTACCTACCTGGCTTAATACTTTTGTTTTCAAGATGTATTGTCTTGTGTGTGTGTGTGTGTGTGTGTGTGTGTGTGTGTGTGTTGTGTGTCTGTGTGTGTGGGTATGTGCTCAAGAGTGGCCTTGTAGACCACAGGGGTCTCTCTGGAGCTGAGGTCACAGGTGACTGTGAGCCACATGACACGGGTGCTAGAAACCCAACTCAAGTCCTCTGCAGACTGAGAGCGGTGAGTGCTCTTAACAGCTGTGCCATCTCTCCAGCCACCAGCAGCACTTTCTTTTGTTGAGGCATGTACTCAGCCCCAGGGGTAAGTCACCAGGCGCTAACTAGTGTTCACTCATGGACATCCCTTAAATCTAAGAGAAGCTAGTCACACGGCCAGTAAGCTTTGAGGCCATGTCCACTGTGAAAGAAATGTTTCCCTGAGAACAGTCCCGGAAGGACTCCTGTTTTCTGTCTTTCCACTATATTAGGAACTATTGCAACTATTTCAAAGTCATGAATCACCACGAACTGGCAGAGCAGGAGGAAGGAAGGGTGCCAGTTAGCAAGCCGCACTGTGACTCACGCTCTCACTCCCAGCTTCCGTTTTCTTCCTGCAGGTCAGCTCTGCAAAAAGAGCCATGATTAATCTGCTTTGGCACAACGTTTCTCTGCAAAGCTGCTGTCTCAGGATTTTAGCTACTTCACTCAGGGCAAAGAGGGTACTTGAGTCTGTGCTAAAATCCTTCCGGGCAGAGGATCTTGCAGGTTTCCTTCCTGTCATTTAAATGACCTTGCTGTTCTGTGTGTGGCACAGAATTCCGGATCGCTGGAAAGGGTGATGCAGTGATAGGAAAGGTTTGGGAATTCGTAAGGTCACGGCACTGCATCCAGTCAACTGCTGCCAATCATCCTCGACTCTTCCTGTACACGCTTCCACTTCTGTTTGTGGCCCACTATTACCATTCCTTGGCATTGCTTACTGCTTTCTTATGGACTTCTAGGATTCTGTCTAATGGAACATTCTCTCTCTCCCCTCCTCCCTCCCTCTCGCCTCCCTCCTCTCCCCCCTTCCCCCTTCCTCTCTCTCTCTCTCTCTCTCTCTCTCTCTCTCTCTCTCTCTCAAGCCTATCTCCTTCACTGATTTCCTTCCTGTGTCACTGATTCAAATATTCTAATTTTTTCTATTCCCAGATCTTTGCAGCCATCTTCTTACCTTCTGTCCAAGTTGCCCAGAAGCCTTAGTTTCCACCCCGCCCCACCCAACCCCCACTCCACCCCTACCACATTTCCTCACCCCCCTCTCCCGGGCTTTATTTCTTTCCAGCCATGCTGGGGATCAACCTAGGGGGTGAGGCACACTGTCAGTCATCTAGGAGCTCTGTTATGGAGTTCGAGTTGCAACCTCAGTCCCTCCCCCACACCCAAACTTGCTTTAAAAAATAAACCCATCCCTGGGGCTGCCTTGGAGGACTCCAAGTCTGTAAGGTTTCTCTCTTCTCAGGCTTTATTGATTCCTTCTGCAATGATTTTCTATTATTTTTTGTTTGTTTTGAGACAGGGTTTCTCTGTGTAGCCCTGGCTGTCCTGGAACTCATTCTGTAGACCAGGCTGGCCTTGAACTCAGAAATCCACCTGCCTCTGCCTCCCAAGTGCTGGGATTAAAGGTGTGCACCACCACTGCCTGGCTTTCTATTTTTTTTTCCCCCAAAGATGTATTTATTTGTATGTGAGTACACTGTTGCTATCTTCAAACACACCAGAAGAGGGCATCAGATCCCATTACAGATGTCTGTGAGCCATCATGTGGTTGCTGGAAATTGAACTTAGAACCTCTGGAAGAGCAGTCAGCGCTCTTAACCTCTGAGCCATCTCTTCAGCTCCTTCTGCTTTGATTTGCAACTGTGTTGTGCAACGGGACCTTGAAGGGCAGTCAGCCCTGGTCTGCACCACACACACACACTCTCTCTCTAGGGCTAGTTTCACTCCAAATGAATGACCTGTTTCCTGGGCTCCCATCCGTCTGTCAATGCTTATACCTGCTGCATATGTGACCTCAAGTTTCCATTCCCATAGCTGCCCTGTTTTCTAAACAGTCAGTAGTGACTTCCGTTTAGTTCAACCCACTCATCTTTTCAAGCTCCTCATTCTTTTTAGCAATTAATAACAACAATATAGTAGTAGTAGTAGTAGTAGTAGTAGTAGTAGTAGTAGTAGTAGTATTGAGATAGGTCTCATATAACCCAGGATGGCCTCTAACTCGATGGCCATCCAGTAGTAGTTTAAGATGACCCTGAACCTATGTCCACCTCCAAAATGCCAGCACTACATACACGCACTTGTTTTTTCATGCCTGGCACTTATGTTCCTTTTCTCTCCTCCTCTTCCATTTCTTCTTCCTTCCCTGCCCCCAGGCTCTGCCCCAGGCCTTGCACTCACTGCTCAAATCAGGCTTGCCCTGGACATGTGGCAGTCTTCCTGCTGTAGCCTCCCAAACTCTGGTCTTACAAGAGTAGAAGCCACTCGTCCTGACTCCAGCCATTTATAGTTAAAAAAAAGTTGTGATTTGAGCAGGCTGTGAAGGAGACAGCTCCGCTCTAATCTCCAGAGCATCCGCGGCTCAGAGGCCACGTTGGGCTACGCGGCAGTGGAGGCTGGGATCCGAAGGAGGCTGCTCACAGATGCTTGGCATTTGCCTGGGGCTTGTGGGTGTGTCTGACAGAACACCTAGACTTGGCCATTCAGGTGGGTATATGAATAGCCTTCCTCCTGGTGGTTGGATTCCAAAAGTAAACCTCTTAGGAGAGAGAGTTTTACCAGTTTCTGAAGGCCTGGCCTAATCCTTGGCAGAGCTGTATCTGTGGATTAAGCTTTCTATTGAGCCAACACTCAGGGGCAGAGCCTAGAGCTCACTGCCTGATGAGGGGAGCGGTGGCCAGAACTTGGCAAGGGGCTAACTTTCAAACTGCTGGTCTTTACCTATTGGGGTACAGAGAGTTGATTTCTAGGTTCTGGTTTGAGCCAGGTCGTAACTATATAGATGCCTTCACTTCCTAATGTGGCATTAATCTATTCGTTTTGGGTCCCATGTGGGCCAGGATGGCCTTGAACTTGATCTATAGCCAAGGATAACCTGGAAGTCATGATCCTCCTGCCTCTAGCTCCCAACTTCTGGGATTATAAATGTGCCAGGACTGCTTTTATTCGGTACTGGAGAGCCAACGCAAGCCTTCATGCATGCCAGGCAACTTAGCTACATGTATGGTCCTACAATAGCATGGCATATTTCCCTGTAATAGCATTGTCTTAAAAATAAGTTTAAAATAAAGTCTCACGTTATATAGTCCATGCTGGCTTAGAATTTATAGTCCAGGCTGACCTCAAACTTGAAGCAATTCCCCAGCCTCAACTTAATGAATGTTGGAGTTCTAGGCATGAAAGACCATGGCAGGGCTGGTAGCAGCATTTTAGAATCAAGAAAGATCCTTGAAGCTAAAAACGTAGAGATCCTATCTCTAAGTAAGTCAATAAATCAACTATCATCCTGCAAGTACTACTTCATATTTATCATCAGCAATGATAACACATTGTTCAGGAACTCACAAATACATTCTCCCTTCATTTTTATCTGAGATTAATCAGACACAGGCTTTCTTTATGCTTAACAGTTGCATAAGTGCAATAAAGATCTACTCAAAAAAGTCTATGGCCGGGCAGTGGTGGCCCACGCCTGTAATCCCAGCACTCTGGGAGGCAGAGGCAGGCAGATTTCTGAGTTTGAGGCCAGCCTGGTCTACAGAGTGAGTTCCAGGACAGCCAGGGCTATACAGAGAAACCCTGTCTCGAAAAAACCAAAAACCAAAAACCAAAAACCAAAAACCAAAAACCAAAAACCAAAAACCAAAAACCAAAAACCAAAAACCAAAAACCAAAAAAAAAAAAAAAAAAAAAAAAAGTCTATGCACACCAGACTAACTTGTTTGTGGACAGCAAAGTTTGATCACAAAAGTAGTAACAAAGCCGGGCAGTGGTGGCGCACGCTTGTAGTCCCAGCACTTGGGAGGCAGAGGCAGGTGGATTTCTGAGTTCGAGGCCAGCCTGGTCTACAGAGTGAGTTCCAGGACAGCCAGAGCTACACAGAGAAACCCTGTCTCAAAAAAAAAAAAAAAAAAAAAAAAAAGTACTAACAGCCAGGGGCCCTCCAAATTTCAACCTAAGATTTTTCCTCTTCTGTGGGAGCTGGAATATGGCCCAATGGAATCACAGGGCATAGCGAGTCTCAGTAAGTCCACTGACACACAGCAGTGTCCCCTGCATCTTAAAACACATGGCTACCAAACCGAAGGCAGAAAAGAGTTATGTGGTCTTTGAGGCCTTTGCTGGCCTTTGTGGGGGGAACATAGGTTTATTCTCAATTCAGTTTCATGCTATTTTCTCCACCTCAAACAGTAGAAATTACAAATTTCATCTTATTTTCAGATAAAAATTATATTCAGATCATAAATAAGAAACGGAACAAGTGTATTATAAAACCCAGATTCCGTAACTGGAGAGCAAATGTATGCAATCTATGTGTTAAAGTTAACAAGCTAGTAAACACGGCATTGGCTTTCCCCCATTTTATTGTTGGTCTTTGGTTTTTGTCATTTGAAATATGTTTTCATTTGGTAAGCCAGAGCTTTAGGCAGTTCTCCCAAGGGCTGGAGTTAGGACGAGCCACCATGCCTGCTGTGGGTAGTCTTACTGCCTTATATGTGTAGTTGATGTAAGCACATGCTTGAGTAACTCTTAGTCTGATATAAAGGCAGGAGACTGGGCCACCTAGTGCTGCCCTTCTACTAGGGTAAGAGGGGAACCTAGGAGTCATCTTTTATATTGATTGGTTTATGATTCTTTGAAAAAGGATGACACCGGGCTGGAGAGATGGCTCAGCTGTTAAGAGCACTGACTGCTCTTCCAGAGGTCCAAAGTTCAATTCCCAGGAACCACATGATGACACATCTGTAATGGGAGTCAATGCCCTCTTCTGGTGTGTCTGAAGATAGCAACAGTGTACTTACATATATAAAAAAATAAATCTTAAAAGAAAAAAAGGCGAGCCGGGCGTGGTGGCGCATGCCTGTAATCCCAGCACTCGGGAGGCAGTGGCAGGTGGATTTCTGAGTTCGAGGCCAGCCTGGTCTACAGAGTGAGTTCCAGGACAGCCAGAGCTACACGGAGAAACCCTGTCTCGAAAAGCAAAAAAAAAAAAAAGGCTGGCACAGAATCTTTACAACATGTTTCTTCTTTTCTTCTTCTTCTTCTTCTTCTTCTTCTTCTTCTTCTTCTTCTTCTTCCTCCTCCTCCTCCTCCTCCTCCTCCTCCTCCTCCTCCTCCTCCTCCTCCTTCTTCCAGTTACATATTACAAATGTAACTGAAATCTAGATGTGGTGGTATGTGGTGTAATACCAGCACTTGGAAGCTGTAGTAGGAGGGTGCTTAAACCCAGGGGTTCCAGGATCCTTTCAAAAATTAAAGAGTAACCCCCTTTTATGCTATTTGCCATTCCACCAAAGAAATTTCACTGTATTTGGTAGTATAAATTAAAACTCTGGGCCGGGTGGTGGTGGTGCACGCCTGTAATCCCAGCACTTGGGAGGCAAAGGCATGTGGATTTCTGAGTTCGAGGCCAGCCTGGTCTACAGAGTGAGTTCCAGGACAGCCAGGGCTACAAAGAGAAACCCTGTCTCGAAAAACCAAAAAATAAAATAAAATAAAATAAAATAAAATAAAATAAAAAAATAAAAATAAAAATAAAAAAATTAAAACTCTGATGATGTGACCATGAACTCTTTTAATCCCAACAGTAGGGAGGCTACATAGTGAGACCCTGTTACTTAAAAATAAATACAATCCTGTTTTATGTTTGCCTGCATGCATGTTTGTGCCCAGACATCAGAAGAAGGTATCAGATCCCCTAGAACTGGAGTTAAAATAATTGAGAACACCATGCAAGAATTGGTCATCAAATCCAGTATGTTTAAATAACATGTGCCATCTTATCTAAATATATATATGTATGTATGTGTATATATATATACACACATATATGTGTGTATATGTATATATATATGTGTATGTGTATATATATGTGTGTATATATATATGAAATTAAACAGCTATTTTTAACCAAAGTGCCACCATCATGGCTCCACCAATCCTGTTGTTTGGAGCAGCCTAACTCAAAATAGGTAGTTTCTAACACAATTGTATGTTTTTCCATAGTTGGTGTAGTTGATGTAGCTGAAGATGACCCTGAACTCCTGATTGTCCTGCCCTTACCTCTCAGGTGCTAGAGCCATTCCTATCAAAGTTTATCTATTTACTTACTTTATTAGGCGTGTCAGGGCAGACATAAGGATGCACACGCCGCAGGTGCGCCTGGGAGGACACTGGGTGGCCTGCTCTACCAGCCTCTGCCTCATCCCCCTGAGGCAGGGTTTGTCGCTAGCTTGGCTGTAGGCCAGCAAACCCCAGCAATCCTGTTTCAGGCCAGCACAGTGCTCGGGTTACAGGCACACTCTGCCATGCCCACATGCTGGGGATTTGAACTCAGGTCATTGTGGCTGTAGGTCAGCATTCACTCACTAAGCCATCTTTCCAGCTTTCCCAGAAAAAAAAAATTGAATTCACAGCTTTTTTAAATTTTTATTTATTTATTTATTTATTTATTTATTTATTTATTTATTTTTGGTTTTTCAAGACAGGGTTTCTCTGTGTAGTCCTGGCTGTCCTGGAACTCACTCTGTAGACCAGGCTGGCCTCGAACTCAGAAATTCGCCTGCCTCTGCCTCCCAAGTGCTGGGATTACAGGCATGCGCCACCACGCCTGGCTGAATTCACAGCATTTTAATTTCTCTGGAGAACATTATGGTCAGTGGTTCCCCCCACCCCCTGCCTTTGCTCACTGTATTTACTGCCTTTCCAAGTTTCAGAGAAAAGCAAGCCAGAGCAGTCTCCCCCAAACTCCTTTAAGGTACATTACTCCTATTTCGAGACTCATTTCAGCTGGCTGGCTGTCCTGGAACTCACTCTGTAGACCAGGCTGGCCTCGAACTCAGAAATCTGCCTGCCTCTGCCACCGCCCGGCTTTTGTTTTTTTTTTTAAACAGGGTCCTACTATATAGCCTTGGCTTGCTTGGAACATGTTATATAGACCAGGCTGACCTTGAACAGCGATCTCCCTGTCAGCCTTCTCAATTCTGGAATTTCTAACCTGTGTCACCACACTAGTTTTATTTCTATTTATTTTGTGGAGGTAGTGGTGGAGGGGAGACAGGGTTTCTATGGTATTCCAGGTTGGCTTGTGAAGGAGAATGACTTCGAAGTCACAACCAACCTGCTTCAGCCTCCTGAGAGCTCGGATTACAGCCACTATGGACGACTCATTTTAATGTTTGGAAATAATTTGGAACGATCAGGAATGCCAACCTTGGTTCTGGACAACTTACACTGAAGAATGGACCCTAGCAATGTCGTTAGCTTATGGATAAAGGGTGACTATAGTGAATACATTTTCACGGAGTGAAAGCAGCAATTTAGGAGACTGGACTTTTAAAAGTTTCAACCGTGAGATCAGGAATAGAGCACACAGGCTTTGCTCCATGTGGAGTATTGACCTTCGGCTGATTAATTATATAACTTAGTTTTTTTAATCACACCAGAGCTCTCAGAAACCAAAGGAGCGCTCTTTGGGGTCAAGGACGGCGTGATTCAGCAGCAAACGTCCCAGTGTCCCCTTTACCGCTGAGGACAGAGAGCCAGGAGATGGGATGTAGGTCTGAGGTCCTCGGGGATCCCTGTTCACGGTGGTGGGGAATCACACGTGGAGTTCGGCTGCCTCTTCCGATCCCAGCAACCACGCACACAGGGCGGCTGTGGTTTAAAGCCCGAGGTCGGCTCGCCGTGGTGGCGCAGGAAGAGGGGTGAGGATGGAGCCGCGCGGACTGAGTGCTGGGGTGCGAGCAAATTTCATTCCGCGAACTCTGAAATGAATTCCCCGTTACCAACCGGCCGACTTCTAGGGATAATAAAACGACCCTAACCATCCCTAAGTCTTCCGGTTTTCTTCCTCATCCTGTCCCTTCCAACACCCATTTTTTCCGCCCACTTCCCCGGCTTTGGCACTCGGGCAGCTCTGGAGCAGTGATTCTCAACCTTCCCACTGCTGAGATCCTTTAATCCTGTTCATGTTGTGGCGACTCCCAACCATAAATTTCTGTTGCTACTTAACTGTAATTTTGCCGCTGTTATGCCTCTTAGTGCTTTCCGATGGTCTTAGGCAACCCTTATAAAAGGATCGTTGGGTTCCCCCGTGAGGGTCGCGACCCACAGGTCGAGAACCGCTGCTTTAACGGGACCCTCCCCCCACCCAAGTCCAACCACGGCTCCCCAGCAAAGCCCAGGGTGGAGCGGCGCTACCGGGTGCTTCGTCACGAAGGGCGTAGGGGGCGTGCTTTTATGACGTAAAAGGACGGGGCGGGGAGCCAACGCTGGAAACCTGGACAACCTGACCGAGGGGCGGAGGGACTGGCGGGAGACCCTGTCCACGCCTTAGGACTTTCCATATGGATGGAGAGGGGAGTTTGTGTCCTCAAACACCCCTAGGAGAAAGAAATAGCTTCACCGAAAGCTTAATTTCAAAGCCACGCGCTCTTTGTAACAAGTTGTATGTATCACATATTACTGGCCTTTTGGTTTTATGTCTTCATCATTGCGAAAAACCTTCACTCTTCTTTTCCTGTCTTCCCCTTCGGTTTTGCACCTATGGTAGCGTCCTGAGTGCGCGCAGGCGTAGAGCGCTCGGGGCGGTGCCGCTGAGGGGCGGGTGACGCAGCAGCCGTCGCTGCCATTTTAAGTTGTTTGTTCTTGTTTCTTTTCCTCAAACGCGACTCAGCCCCGGACCCGGGAGGTTCCCGAGGCAGCCGCCGCTTCTGAAGCCACTCCGGTGCGGGTGGGGGAGACGAGGCTGTGGCCCCGCGGACGCTCGACCTCCTCCGTCTCGGCTTTTTCACCCCATTCGTCGGGGGGCTCTCTTGGACTATTTTCCTGAACTAGACTGTTGGGCGAAGTAGGCCTCGGCAGCCGACGCTTGAACTGAGACAACTTTGCCGGGCTCACTCCGCGGACAGGCCGTAGCGCAGGGCTTCCCCTCCCCTCCCTCTCCCTCCCGCGCGCTTTTCCTCTTCCTCGCCGTCCCCCCCCCTTACCCGCGCCGCGTCCTTCCCTCCGTCTCCGTCCGGGGCGCCGAGCCCGACTATGGGGCCCAGGTGGGGGCTGAGTGGCGGCAGCAGCGCGCGCGGCCCGGCCACAGAGCGCAGCGCAGCGGGCATGGAGGGGCTCCGTCGGCCCGTCGTGTTCTCTTGACATGGCTCCCGCCCGCGCCACGAGCAGCGCCCCCGCCGCCGCCGCCGCCTCCTCCTCCGCAGCCGCCGCTCCGCCCGCAGGCTGCGGCTAGACGGCCCACCGACGGTCGGCCTGCGAGTCCCGCTCTCCTCTCCGCGGGGACCCCGCCCTGCCGCCTAGATCCCGGCCTCTGCCCCCTCGGGAAACCACCCAGCCGCCCCCACTCGGGAAACATGGGCTGTTGAACGGGAAAGCGAATCCAGAACCCGGGAACTTCATTCCTTTAAATTTTTTTTTGGGTGGGAGGGTGGGCTTCCTTTTAAGAAGTAATTATTATTAACACGATTATTTTCTTCTTCCCTCCCTACCCCCCCGTCCAACTGATCCTTCCCACTTACTCTCTTCCCGCCTCCTCTACCCGGGCGGGAATTGTTTCCACGTTGAAATGAGTGAGAACCCGAGTGATCCAGTGTCTCCCGTGGTGCGAGTGAGTCGCTGCCGCTGAAGGCCAGGGGTTAGGGGTGGGACCTGGGGGTCGAAGGCAGGTGATCCCCGGGCCCGGCCTGGGACGTGGGAGAACCCGCCACCTTTGCCTCAGCCATGCTCACACGAAGATAATCGAACTCCCTACCATCCCGAACCTGAACGGGGTCAAATTTATACGGAGGGCTCCCCGGGGAATGTAGAACCCACCGCAGGGCTAAGGGTGCTTGGATCCCGGGCATTAATCAGGGCTAATCACAGAGCCGGAATAACTATTAATACCGTTTAATAGACCCCCTTTCCCTCTGCCATCATGGTTCTCCTTGGCAGCAGCGTTCGCAGCCGCTTGAGGGTGAAAACGTGGGTGATGGGGAAGTTGGTAATGACTCCGCTGTTTTTTCTCATGACTCCTTTGGGCAACAGCTGTCCACCCCCGGTATACACTGTAGTTGATTGCAGGGAAACCCTGTACCTCTCCCCTTCTTTCTCTGCTGATTTTGCACTTTTCTCTTTGCTCACCACCAAGTGTAATCAATAGCAAAGCACTGACAGTACATAGCAGTAGTGAAATCTGAAATAACTAAGAATTAATCAGGTACTACAGCCATGGGTCTGGCTGGGTAAAATCCAACTGGGGATTTCAGTTTCATTCACCTACCCTGTTTTGGTGGTTTTCAGTTTCTTGGGTTTTTTTTGTTTTTTTGTTTTTTGTTTTTTGTTTTTTTTTTGTTTTTTATTTCTATATTTGGGAAGCAACATCACAATTTTCCCTTCCTTTTTTCAATTTCTTAATCCCTTTTCTGAAAAGGGGGAAAATCCGGATGGATTTCACGGATTGGACTGGTGTCGGCTGTTTTTTGCTGCACACCTAAATCCTGATGATAGGGTTTTCATTTTCCCCTCAATGCCTTTTATTTTGGCAGTTTAGCCACATGTGTTTTCCAGAAAGTTAGTTCCAAGTTTTTTTCTCCTCTTTCTTTCCTTCCCTTCCCCTTTCCCATCTAACCCCCAAACATTATTGTCCAAACATGACTGGACAGCAACTTTTGTCTCTTGACCCTGTGGTATGACAGTCTGCTAACGTTGCCAGAAGGTGCAGTTTGGGGGTTACAGTTGTGATTTTAGCTATTCAATCATATTAGCAGGAAAAAAAATGACTTGTTTCTGTTGTACTTGAGTCTTAAGAAAAAGTGCCCATAGTTTAGTGACAATTTCCAAAGGCTTTAGTACCACCTGTATTTCAAAATGGGGGACCCAAACTCCCGGAAGAAACAAGCTCTGAACAGACTACGTGCTCAGCTTAGAAAGAAAAAAGAATCTCTAGCTGACCAGTTTGACTTCAAGATGTATATTGCCTTTGTGTTCAAGGAGAAGGTAATTTAAAGTTCTTACTGTGAATTAGCACAAGTGATTTTTATAAGTGTATATTATTTGTTACTAAAGTGTTTTATAAATATTAGGTTTAAGACCATAGAGAAAATGGAGGGCTTATCTATATTAACTGTGAAATACTTAATTCTGTATAGAATACACTTTTAGTTGACATGGACTGTATAACTGAAACTTATGTGGAACAAGAGGGAACTTTGGTAAAGTTATATATAGGATATCTTAATGTGACATTTCTTATACAGTTAATGGAAGAATACATTTAAATTTTTAGTAGCAATTAAAAACTGAAAAGGTAAATTTTTGTTTAGAATTGCTATTTTTTGACAGTTAAGAATTATCTAAGAGGATGTTGGGTGTGTTTGTCTATGATCTAGTTCCGTAGTTAAATATCAGGTGAATGTGAATTGTGAAAGGCAAAGACAATTCAGTGAAAGCAGTATTGTTTTGCAATTCAAGAAGGCATGGACATTTATCAACAGGGGTGTTTGACATAAAAGTTTCCATGCTTATTACCCCGATCTTAAGGGGTTTTTTTTGTGCTTAAGAACTTGTTAGAGTAAGAGCGTTGCAAAGTGGTTCCAGAGGAGTTTTTATATTGAAGTATTTTCAAGATATTATTTGAACATTTTCTGGGGTGTGTGTGTGTGTGTGTGTGTGTGTGTGTGTGCACGCGCGCTTGTTTTTTTTAACATGATGGCAAAATTGATGAATTAGTTGAAGGTATTGTGATGTAGGTTCTCAGAATCCAAGCTCTAAGTGATGAGACTAGATAGATTTTTCCATAAGATATTATTAGTGTTATCACATATGCTTTGTAGTATAGAGTTAGATTGGTAATGAGTACTTAATCTTAAATTATATCAACAGTGTATCACTGAATTTTTTTCTTTTAGAAGAAAAAGTCAGCACTTTTTGAAGTGTCTGAGGTTATTCCAGTCATGACAAATAATTATGAAGAAAATATTCTGAAAGGTGTGCGAGATTCCAGCTATTCCTTGGAAAGTTCTATAGAGCTTCTGCAGAAGGATGTGGTACAGCTCCATGCCCCTCGATACCAGTCTATGAGAAGGGTAAGTTCTGGAAGTCTTCACTAAGGAAATGAGTTTGTGTGAATTAAAGTTTGCAGTTTTCCCCTGGAAATCAGTAATTATTGTTATGCATACAGGCCTCAGACAAGTAAAAGACATGGGTAAAGCATGTGAAGCACCCACCATGCCCTATTAGGTACTTCAGTGTTATAAATAAAACCACCTTCAAGTGCCTTTTAAAAAAGATTTCTTTCTTTTTTTTTTTTTGGATTTGTTTTTTTTTCGAGACAGGGTTTCTCTGTATAGCCCTGGCTGTCCTGGAACTCACTCTGTAGACCAGGCTGGCCTTGAACTCAGAAATCCGCCTGCCTCTGCCTCCCAGAGTGCTGGGATTACAGTCGTGCACCACCACCACCACCACCACATTTATTTCTAATAAAAGCATTGGTCACTTGACTTAGATGCAGTGATAATGATGTATGTGATTACTATGACTGGTTTCTCCTTTTGAGGGGAGAATATCATGCCCCCTTTGAAATAAAAAAAAAAAAAAATCTAAAGAAAATACATGACTGCTAATCTTCAAAACTGCATTACATTGACGTTAATTTGGTGCATAGTCCAAAATTAGTTAAAGCCGAGGAAACCTGTAGATAAATGTCTGGTCTGGAAGACCTGGTTAACCGTGGGGAACAGATGGATGGTGTATTCTTGGAACGAGAGTGGAAGAAAATATCTTAACAACACATCAAACTATTCTGTGTAGTAAGCGTGGTTTGTAGAAACTTGGAGACATTTTTCCAAAATTACATTTGGTTTTGAAAGATGAAAATAAATGTATAGGCACTAATAACGTTAGCTCCCCAGTTAAAGTTTGTCACATACTGAGGAAGTTAGGTCTTTGCTGTGTGAGGAACGTTGGCTAAGTGACTGGATTCTGTGATGTGAAAGTTAGTACTAGAGCTGGAATTAGATGGTATGCAGTCTCCTACCCTAAAGGTACAAAGAGAGAAACTGTAGCCTTTTGCACTGATGCAATGACACTGTAGTTGAACTCTATTTATACCTTTTGTTACCACTTTGCTTCTTTAAAACTTAAAAAAACCCTTTGTTATCATTTTCTAGGATGTAATTGGCTGTACTCAGGAGATGGATTTCATTCTTTGGCCTCGGAATGATATTGAGAAAATTGTTTGTCTCCTGTTTTCTAGGTGGAAGGAATCTGATGAACCTTTTAGGCCTGTTCAGGTATTTTGTTCTAAATACAGTAATGAACTCTTTGGTGCCAGCACCTACGATTGAGTTTACATTGGAATCTTTGGGACTATGCTTCTAATAACTCATGAATCTTTTCTGTCTTTTTAAATAATATATTAGAAGAAAACATTAGAATTATGGAATCCTGTAGCCCCTCTGGTTTTGAATAAACTTTTTTTCCTTGCCAAAGTCTCGTGTTGCCTAGGCTGACCTGGAATTGACCTTGAACCTCCTGATCCTCCTGGCTCCATGCCTGGTTTACTTAGCTGAACAGGGAACCCAGGCCTCAGATCAGGCCTCACTCCCTCACAGTGAGGGTTCCAACTCTGCTCCTCTTGCTGGCATGTATCCATAGTTTCCTATAATGGATACTCAGAGTTGATTTGATTTGATTTATTTTTTTTTTTTTGTGGGGTTGGGGGTTGTTTTTGTTTTGTTTTTTTCTGAGACAGGGTTTCTCTGTGTAGCCCTGGCTGTCCTGGAACTCACTCTGTAGACCAGGCTGGCCTCCAACTCAGAAATCCACCTGCCTCTGCCCCCCACCCCCCAAAAGGCATGCGCCACCGCCTGGCTTAAATACTTAGACTTTAGATTTTAAAAAGAAATGACTCAGCCATTAAAGGATAGGCTCACGACCGATGATGATGATGATGATGATGATGATGATGTTTGAACCTATTTTAATTAGGTATATGGAACTAGATGTTGAATAGTTTATGTTAGGAATATGAAAATTGTTATTCAGAAATTTTTTTTACCTGTTATTTTTTTTTTTATTTTAATTACTTTATGTAAGTTCACCATTGCTCTCTTCAGACACACCAGAAGAGGGCATTAGATCCCATGACAGATGGCTGTGAGCCACCATGTGGTTGCTGGGAATTGAACTCAGGACCTCTGGAAGAATAGTCAGTGCTCTTAACCTCTGAGCCATCTCTCTAGCTCCTGTTATTAGGATTTCATCTTTCTGTTGTGTGATCTAGGCCATTAATTTGGTTATGTATCTATTGCCCCATGGTAATAAAACTGTTAAACCAGATGGACATAAGAGAAGTTCTTAACAACAACAACAAAAATTAGAAAAGAAAATTTGTAGATTAACTATTGGGAAAATTACTTTTTTTCCCCCAGTAGCTAATATCTTAACAGCATGGATGTACTAGAGCAATGGTTCTCAATCTGTGGGTTGCAACTCCCACAGAATTGCATATCAGGTATGATTTATAACAGCTAAATAGCGCCAGGCGTGGTGGTGCACGCCTGTAATCCCAGCACTTGAGAGGCAGAGGCAGGAGGATTTCTGAGTTCGAGGCCAGCCTGGTCTACAGAGTGAGTTCCAGACAGCCAGGGCTACACAGAAAAACCCTGTCTCGGGGAAAAAAAAAAAAAAAAAAAAAAAAAAAACAAGACAAAAAACAACAACAAAAACAGCTAAATAAATAGCAAGGAAATAATTTTATAGTTGGGGGTCACCGCTGCATGAGAAAACTGTAAAGGGCCATAGCATTAGCAAGGTTGGGAAGTACTGTGCTAGAGAATAGAATGTATATGCTCAGTAAAAGGAGTGAAGTGGGAGTACAAAGGTCTGAAAGCACAGATAGACCTTAGTTCTAGACTGCTCACTGTGTGCATTAAAGAAGCTATTTTTCTGTTTGTAGTTTATTATTGGGGAAAAAGATTTTTTAAAATTTTACTTGTTTTTATGTAGCACTGGCTGTCCTGAACTCCTTATGTATACCAGGTTGACATGGAACTCAGAGATAAGGCTGTGGGATTAAAGGTGTATGACGTCATACCCAGTTTATTTTTAAATATATAACCTATCTTTTCTTCTGGAGTATTATTTGAAATAGTTAGAATAGTCATTTCTCAAGTACTACTTTTATGTGAAATCATGTGTAAAGGTTACTAAAAGCCATTCGTTTAATCAGCACTAAACAAATAGGAACTCACCCCTCTTATCATTTCCTAAACATTGTATCTTTCTCCTAAATACTTTGTATATACATTTAACCTAAGTACTAGTGATAAGTAAGTGTGTGAGCCTCCTGCAGAAAAAAGAAATGAGGCAGTTAAAAAAGAGTAATAGTGGGCCAGGGGTCATTCAGTTAAATAAACCCTTCTTTAAAAGCAGGGTCTTTAAAAAAAAAAAAAGCTGGGTGGTGGTGGCCCACACCTGTAGTCCCAGCACTCAGGTGGATTTCTGGGTTCAAGACCAGCCTGGTCTACAGAGTGAGTTCCTGTCTTGAAAAAACCAAATCCAAAAAACCAAAAAAATAAATAACAGCAAGGTCTAGAGAGCTGGCTCGGAGGTTAAGAGCACTTGACTGCTCTTCCATTTTACTGAATTTAATTTCTAACATGCACATGGTGGCTCCCAACCCTCTATAGAACCCTTCAGTTCCAGGGAATCGGATGACATTTTCTGGCCTCCAAGGACACCAGACATACACAGTACATGGACACATGCATGTAAACAAAACAGCCATATTCAAAACAGTAATTTAGTAAAAGGAAAAGTAAGATAAAGTAAACAAGATAAAAGGTTATTCTCGGGACTAACTGCTTTCTATAGAAAGTCCCTTGAAGCTGGGCGAGGGTGGCGCACGCCTTTCATCCCAGCACTTGGGAGGCAGAGGCAGCCGGATTTCTGAGTTCGAGGCCAGCCTGGTCTACAGAGTGAGTTCTAGGACAGCCAGGGCTACACAGAGAAACCCTGTCTCAAAAAAAAAAGTTCCTTGAACTAATTATAGATAGAACCTTCTGGATTGATTATAATCTGCATTTAATAACGTTAATTTTATAGCTTACCTGCAGTAAATAAGCTAGTGTTCACTACTTTTATTCCTTAAGTTATTTAAAACTGGCTTTCCTATGTTACATATCTTATGGGGATTGGCTCCAAAATCTCTACATAGCCTCAGTTTATGTAAAACAGCATAATATTTACATATAAACTTCTGTATACCATGGATAATCTCTAGGTTGCTTATAAAAGCAATAAAAGTTTTAACAGCCAAGTTTAATAGTGTTACACACTGCATTGTTTAGGAAATGATATGAGGAGTGAGGAGTTCATATTTGTTTAGTGCTGACACGGTTTTATTTTTCTCACATACTTTCAGTCTGTTGAAGATAGGTAGTTAGTCCACTCTATTCTAGTGAGACCATGAAGCTGCTGACCTTCACAGTAACCTGGCCCACTTTTTCCTTGGAAATACTCTTAGTAAACTAACTGCATCTCCCATTTTTAAAAAAGTAGGAACTGAGGCTAGTATGGTGGCACATACCAGCACTTGGGAGGCTGAGGCAGGAGGATCTCTGAGTTCAAGGACAGCCTGATCTACAAAGTGAGTTACAGGATAGCCAGGGCTACACAGAGAAACCCTATTTTGAAAAACAAAGATGACAACAACAACAAAACCCAAAAAATAAAAAGTAGGAATTGAAAAAAAAAAAAAAAAAAAAAAAAGCCGGGCGGTGGTGGCGCACGCCTTTAATCCCAGCACTTGGGAGGCAGAGGCAGGCGGATCTCTGAGTTCGAGGCCAGCCTGGTCTACAGAGTTCCAGGACAGCCAGGACTACACAGAGAAACCCTGTCTCGAAAAACCAAAAAAAAAAAAAAAAAAGTAGGAATTGAGAGAATTTAAATATAAAGGAAAATGTAAAAAGGAAAGATAGATTTTAAGTTGGACTATTTTTTAAAAACCAAAAATTTGAAACTTCTGAATCTGAGGACATCTTGTTTTTTGTTTATTTTTTGGATTTTGGTTTTTTGAGACAGGGTTTCTCTGTAGCCCTGCCTGTCCTGGAAACCACTCTGTAGACCAGGCTGACCTCCAACTCAGAAATCCACCTGCCTCTGCCTCCCAAGTGCTGGAATTAAAGGTGTGCTCCACCACCGCCTGGCTATCTGAGGACATCTATAGTGATGTTTGGTAGGGAGTCATGACTGAGCGTATACTTGTATAGTGAGGTACTGGGGAGGTACGGTTGGTTAAGCTTGTTCGCTCTCTTCCTTTTTTCATTCTTGCTACTGCCCTATTCCTATTTTGTAACATCAGAGAATTCCCTCATAGCCTTCTTATGCACATTATGTTTGTGTAGAACATTCCTTCCTCAAGAAGAAATTTAGTAGGATAATTAACATGCTCTAGAACTATGTGGTGTCTCTCAGACTACTCTTCAATTTGATTACTTGCTGCTTATAATAGAAGAGTAATGTGTGTGGGGGTTTGTGGGATTTAGGGTTTTTTCCTGGTGGATTTCTTTGATTCGTTTGAGTCAGGGTCTTATGTAGCGTTGGCTCACTTGGACCTCTCAGAAATCCACCTGCTCCTACCTCCTGAAATGATGGGATTATAGGGACATGCGCCAAGCTCTGGCCCTGAAAGCTAGGTTTAAATTGAAAGCTACTGAGAGCAGGGCCATGGCTCCGTAGGGCACTCTGCATGCGTGTGGCCTGAACTCCTGTGGTGCCGCTGGGGAGTAAGGGAGAGATGAGTGGTACAGTCAAGAGCCCAGCGTCTTGAGGCACTAAGTAACATTTTAGAGCTTAATATTGCCTACTGTTGGCAGTAAAAATTGTTCAAAGCAAATGGAATTCGGAATTTACATTCTGAATTATCTGAAAAGATGTTAAAAGTTTATTATCTATTATTAAGCTTTGTCCTTTTTTCTTTTTTTCAAAGATTTATTTTATATATGAGTGCTCTATCTGCATGCATACCTGTGTGCCAGAAAAGCGCATCAGATCCCATCATAGATGGCTGTGAGCCACCATGTGGTTGCTGGGAATTGAACTCAGCAGCTCTGGAAGAGCAATCAGTGCTCTTAACCACTGAGCCATCTCTCTAGCCCAAGAACTGAATTTATTTTTTATTTGATTTTCTTGAAATAAATTGAGTTTTACACTGTATATAATTTTAATTAAATCTAATTACCTGTTTGTCTCTTGACTCTATATTAGTCAGCACAAAAATGCATGTGAAATCAGTAGATGATGGTTGGGCAGTGCCATATAATTGTAGCTATATAAAATGTTTGTATTTTGCAATTAGGCCAAATTTGAATTTCATCACGGTGACTATGAGAAACAGTTTCTGCATGTACTGAGCCGCAAGGACAAGACAGGAATTGTTGTCAACAATCCTAACCAGTCAGTGTTTCTCTTCATTGACAGACAGCATTTGCAGGTAAGAATATTTTTTAGGACTAATTTGGGGCTCTTTAAAAGTTAAGAAACCAGTCTTAGCCTTCTCCCGAGAAGTTCCTGATGTTTCTGAGTTTCATCAGTGGCCTGGGAGCTAATTAAAAATAGACTCTCAGTTCCTGCTCTACTAGTTGATCAGGGTATGTATTGTAAATAAATGATCTGTGTGTCTTGAGGACGGGGGTACAAGGATGCAGATATGTATGCCTTCCTGTGGGTCTGCTTCGGCAGGCAATGGCCAGGTCCTAGGGGATCAGAATTACGCATGCCACTCAGATCCTCATGCTTGCTCTCCCAAGCACTTTACTGATTAAACTCTTCTCCTATCCCTGGCATAGATGGTTTAAGTGAGAATTTAAAAAAAAGACTTTTAAACAGCAATCCAGTTTTCATCAGAACCGTTTCAACAGACATTCTGCAGTAGGCTGAGAAATGAGAGAATTGTCTAGGGCTGTTACTTATCCATAGCAGGACATACCAAGGTAAGGAACTCAGACATCTGAAGAGACTGTGTGCTGAGTGTCATTCAGAGTAGCTGTGTGCTCCAAAGCTATGGTACAAGTTCCACTAGCATGGGTAGATGTACTGAGTAGATCTTGGCTCCAGAGAATGTTTCTGCTCCGTGTGAATTGCACAAATAATATTCATACAGTTCCTGTGACTTGGTTTTGTGACATTTTAAATCGTTTTCTGTTTTTGACACAAGGTCTCTCTACATAGACCAGGCTGCCTTTTAAATAACTCAGATCTGTCTGCCTCTCCCTCCTGAGTGCTGTGGCTCACCACACCAGCTTCCTTCCTCATGTGTTTGTGACATTTTAATTGAAACGTGGTCTAACATGTTTAAGACCTGTGATTTAGTCAATAACGCCAAAAGCATATTGTGAACCTCCTTCAATATCTCAGACTCTATTAAGTTTAAATTAACAAGAGAAATCCAAGATTAGTGCATTTCTCCAAGCTCTTAAAAGGTTTAGGACTCTGATTTCTGCATCTGGGTTTCAGTGACCATCAAGAATAGAGTGGAAAGATAGCAGCTTTAAGTAAACTTTAAAATGAATCAAGTTATAAGTTGGTTGTTGGCCTGGAGAGAGGGCTCAGCAGTTAAGAGCACTGACTGCTCTTCCAAAGGTTCTGAGTTCAATTCCCAGCAACCATGGTGGCTCACAACCTTTGTTTGTTTGTTTGTTTTGTTTTTTGTTTTTGTTTTTTTTCGAGACAGGGTTTTTCTGTGTAACCCTGGCTGTCCTGAAACTTGCTATGTAGACCAGGCTGGCCTCAAACTCAGAAATCCACCTGCCTCTGCCTACCAAGTGCTGGGATTAAAGGCGTGCGCCACCACCGCCCGGCACTCATAACCTTTCTTTCTTTCTTTCTTTCTTTCTTTCTTTCTTTCTTTCTTTCTTTCTCTCTCTCTCTCTCTCTCTCTCTCTCTCTCTCTCTCTCTCTCTTTCTTATTTTTTTTTTTTTTGAGACAGGGTTTCTCTGTGTAGTCCTGGCTGTCCTGGAACTCACTCTGTAGACCAGACTGGCCTCGAACTTAGAAATCCGCCTGCCTCTGCCTCCCAAGTGCTGGGATTACAGGCATGCGCCACCATGCCCCACAACCATTTTTAATGTGATCTGACATCCTCTTCTGGTGTGTCTGAAGACAACTACAGTGTACTCATACATAAAATAAATATTTTTTAAAAATTATAAAGTTGGTTGTTAGAAATCAGGCAGTGTTGGTGCATGCTCTTACTCCGACAGGCAGATCTCTTGAGTTTTAAGGCCAGCCTGGTCTACAGAGTGAGTTCCAGGGTTGTCAGGGCCGTACAGAAAACCCTGTCTCAAAAAACTGTGGGAAAAAGAGATGGTTGTTTGTATTTGAAACCAGAGCTCTATACTCCCTGTCTAGGAGCAGGCAGGAAGCCTAGCTCTTCGTGTCCCACTAGAGAGGACCTGTTGAGTCCTCTTCATTGGAGGAGCTTGTTTCTGGGCTGGAGGTTGGGGCACAGGACAGTTCTGTTGACTTCTCAGGTATTGTATTTTAATCTTAAATATGTACAAGTTTATGCACAGATTCACTGTATTTCAAACGTCTCTACTTTCTCATATCCTGCATGGATAGTGAACTACATATCTGTTGCCTTGTTATCACAGTGCCATAAGCTTTAAATTATTGACAGTTTAAAACTATTAAAATTATTAAAAATGTGTTTCTTTCTAGACTCCAAAAAACAAAGCCACCATCTTCAAGTTATGCAGCATCTGCCTCTACCTGCCGCAGGAACAGCTCACCCACTGGGCAGTTGGCACCATAGAGGATCACCTCCGTCCTTACATGCCAGAGTAAATAAGAGCATTGACCAGCAAAATGGAGAAGACCAGAGAATGCAGCAGCTATTTTCTTTTCTTGTTTTCTTACCACTTTTCTTTCAGAGTTTAAAGAAAATGGACTCATGCACAGAACACTATGCATTTTGAAACTTGTTCATCCTGGATTTATTTTAATCATTTGTATCAGAACTTTAAAAAAAATTAGATGTCTTCTGCACGGACTGTGTGAAAGAAGGTGCTTTGCAGAGTGCTGCACTGCATCGCATCTTATACAATGTGAAGGAAGGACTGTTGTACACTGAAATGCTTACTGTATCTGAAAGCGCAGGGATGCTCAGTGCTGGGGTCTTCGTGTTTGTGCTGGTTTTTGCCTCTGACATCTGTCATCAGTGTTGAGGGTGAGCGTGGATGTAACAGGGATAAATAACACTTAAAACCTAATAGCTTCGCTGTCACCACCGCTGTCCCAGAGCACTGTCAGGTTTGTTCTGTTGGCCAGATGGTTGTTACTAAAAGAAATCACAACCACGGGAAAGAAATCTGAATGAAAAAAGCATCTCGTTGAGGTCTTTCTGCCTCATGTGCACTGGGCCATGTTTGTTTTCTTGGTACTCATTAGTACATGTATTTTTTCCCAGATCTCTTTCCCCGAGTTGCTGTCATAGAGTGCTCTGCTGTGTGCAGATGCATTTATACACATCAAAGCAGGTCTGGAGTCTGTGGCTGAAGCAGCTACAAACCCGAGGAGCATTCACAGCTGCAAACCATCATAAGCAGAGGACTTCTTGGGTTTTGTTTTGTTTTGGTTTTTTTTTTTTTTTTTTTTTTTTTTTTTGGTGTTAGAAATTTTAATTACAAATTAAAAATCCAGTGAATTTTGCAGAAATACTGGTTTCTACACCATCCTAAAGAAGTTGAGTGTTTGGGATAGAAAACAAAAGTGGGGAATCTTACATTGTAAAAAACTACAGAGTGGAGAGTTCTGGAGGCAGAGCTCGCTGTGCAATGACATAAGGAGAGACTACTGTAGAGCTTTGACTTTTTTGTTTTTTGTTTTTTTCTTTTAAATGAAGAAAAGCTTTGCTTAAGGGTTGCATACTTTTATTGGAGTAAATCGGAATGATCCTACTCTTGGAGTAAAACTAGTGCTTACTGGTTTCCATTTGTATTTAGCTTCAGGTTGGAATTTGAAAAAAAAAAAAAAGGAAATAAACCTAAATAAAATAGGTGGAAGCTTCCTGGCTATTCATATGAATATAAAAATCGCAGTGATTAGCTTTTTTTTTATCCCGTGTCTCTGGTCATTTCAGAAGGTTCATTTGAAGGTTTCTTAAGGTCAAGGTATTCATTGTCTTGCATATTTCATTCTGTAAAAGTTTGGAGTGGAAGTAGATACATAGTTTGAGAGATTTGCCCAAGTTTGTATAAAGAGGATTTAAATCATCAGTCTGGATACAGAGGCCAGTGGTTTTTTAAAAACCATTTATCTTGTGTTTATTGCACACAGGATTTATTTTTGTCCTTTTACCAAAGTACCTTAGGTTTATGTTATAGTACAAGATTTTGTGGTGGATGGGATGTTATTAAGATATGGTACCATTACCAAACTTTAAAAAATAACAATATACCATCCATGTTCTAGTTCTGCTATCTAAAAAAAAATTGAAGTTTGTCATGGTTAGGTTGACTTTGTACCCTTCAGGTTACTATCCAGAAGCACATGCCATCTCCTTAAAACTTAACTTGGGTTTCTGCACTATGAACTAACTCACGATTAGTGACTGATGGCAAACAGTATGAAAATGCCCCTCCCTCCTTTTCCCCCTTGAGTTAGAATGAATCTTAGTGCCAAGCCAACTTTTTGAAACAATTTTCAGCCTTTGTGTGTATAGCTGTTGTGCCCCCATGTGTGTCTGTATCATATGCACACACACATGTCTATGGAGGCCAGAAGAGGGAATCCCTGGGACTGCTTACCTGGTAAGCTGTAGGGTGCAGAAAGAGCAGCTGGTGGTCTTTTACATTCTCTAGCCCCAACCAATCTTGATTGCAAAGCAGATTACCCCTCAAATGTTTCTCAGCATTCTCTGAGCATTGTCATATGTCACATGTGGCCATCAACATGGTTTTGAACCCTTAGTTGGAATAGAAATCAAGATCTAGGTTTCCTGTTTGTCCACAACTGAGGAGTCTAGATCTGCTAAAATAGACAATTTTTTTTTAAAGATTTATTATATATAAGTACACTGTAGCTGTCTTCAGATGCACCAAAAGAGGGCGTCAGAGATCCCTTTATGGATGGTTGTGAGCCACCACGTGGTTGCTGGGATTTGAACTTAGGATGTTCAGAAGTCAGTGCTCTTGACTGCTGAGCCAATAGACAACTTTTTACTTGGCATGTTTCAATCTGTCTTTCCTCCTGTTTTGATGTTCACTAAAAAGCAAAAGTCCTAATTTTTGAGATCTTTGAGAAATACACTAATTGCTGACTTCTCAGTACAGTAGGCGGTGAGCTTCAAAGGGCTCATGATTTGTCCCTTCTATACAGAAGGTGTCCGGTCCAGACATACTAAATCAGCAGAGGTCGGTATTTCTAGGGTCAGCAGCTTTGCTTCAAAATGTTGCTCCATCTGTCCCAGGCTTTTTAATTTCCTAGTATGGCTGTAGTTTTTGATAATTTTGTCTCATAAAAGAAGTGGAAATTATGGCCCTATTTTAAAGCTGAGGAAGACCTAAGATTTCATTAAGGATTATTACTACGTTGGGATGCATGTGTCTCTCTGGTTTTTGGAGGTGGAGTCTTTGGGAGGCCCTCTGCTAACTCCTTTTGCCATGTGAGAAGGGCCGTGGTGGCGCATGCCATTAATCCAGCACTTGGGAGGCAGAGGCAAGCAGATATCAGTTCTTCAAGGCCAGCCTCATCTACATAGTGAGTTCTAGGACAGCCAGGGTTACACAGAGACAGGGTCCTGGGCTTGGGAGAGCTCTCTGTCACCAGCTGCAGTACTGGAGAACGGGCTCTTCATTTTGCCTGGACAGCGCAGCAAACCTGACACCGGTGGGAGTGCCGGAGGGAGTGGAGGACAGGGGAGCCAAGTAAGGGAGAGCTGGTCCAGTCACTCATCTGCCATGATGCAACAGGTGTAGGCTTGGCGCTCTCCCCCTTGCCCTGGGGTCATGAGTGGGCGAGCTGGCCCAGCTCCGTTCTGGCTATAGTCCGAGCCTTGCACCTTGTCTGGGTAGCACAGTGGAGCTGGTCCTGGTGTGGGGGTGGGGTGGGAGGGTCAATGCTCCTGACAGGGAGAGCTGGCCCCAACCTCTCATCTGTGTTGTGTGGCGCTGAGGCCTTGGGAGCAGGAGACCTAGCCCTGTCCCATCACTGGCTGTAGCACTGGGAGAGGAGGCCACATAATGGAACTGGCCCTGACGACAAAGGCACCGGTGGGCCAGCCCCAAGGGTGTGAGAGGCAGAGACTGGCCTAGCCCCTCACAATCTGCAGCATTTCCACCTCTTGACTGGGCAGCCGTGGAGCTGGTTCTGGAGGCATGAAGGTGAGCCGACCCTGATTGCATGAGAGCGGGAGAGCTGACCCTGCGTCCTGTAGATGGCGCCATTGGGTGGCCTAGCCAGAGCAGAACTAGAGTGTTTGCCCTGGTGGGTGGATAAGGGAGAGCTGACCAGGACTCTGAATTGATCCACCCCCAAATCTCTTATTGTCTTCGAATGGTTGGGAGGTGTGAAAGGGCCCGTCTTGTTGACCCAAAGCTGCAGGATCCCCATGACACCGCAACAACAGGATATATAGGGGGAGTCCGGATGAGGATCTAATATTGATGTCACAGAAGCCAGAGATCTCAAACCAAATCAATGACTGCAATGAACATTTGCAAGTGATGTCTGGACAGAGGAATGCATTGTGGGACACACTGACATAAGACAGTTTCCACGAGATGCTTTCTATGTGTGTGTATATGTTTTATTTTGGATGGGAGACTCCAAGGGTGAAGAGATAGGGAGATAAGTAGGACTAGGGTGTACGATGCAGAACTTGAGAAGAAAACAACAACAACAACAACAAACCCAAACCTACTGAACCCAAAGCAAACTAGCCAGGCACAAAGGTGGTTCCTACCTGTAATCCCAGCACTCGAGGCTGAGGCAGCAGACTGAGCTCAAGGCCATCCTGGTGCCACAAAGCCAGACAAATACCAAAACTTAAAAATTTGAGCCAAGAACTCCTTCCTCCAATCATCACACACCTCACTCAAAAGAAAAAGATACACCCGCCTACGTGCTGTGATGCACACCTTTAGTCCCAGCACTCAGAGACAGGAAGGCAGTTCCAGGCCAGTCTGGTCTACATAATTCTAGGCCAGCCAGAGTCCCTGTTTCAGAAGAAATAAAAGCCCTTCCCCAACTTTCATATTGGTTTCATTTTGGTTTCTTAGGTTCCCCCCCCCCCCCCAAAAAAAAAAGAAGAAAATACTTCCTTAGCTACTTCTGTTTTTGATCATTTATTTCGGAAAGCTGTTCACAAACCACAGCCAGCACTGTTGGGCTTCTTCAGGTCACCCTGCTGTCCTCAGTTCCCCAGGTGTTTTGTGTGTCTGCCTTGTGCTATTAATTTCCCTGTGGTTTTGTTGGTCAGATCCACTGAGGCAAATGCGAGCGTCTTTCCCTGCTTCAGAATATGTGCTGTGATCACTACTTCTTCTCCTATCTTAGCAGGCGACATGTACCTTGAAAGAAAATAGGTTTGAATGTAGTTAGTGGTAAGGAACTTGAAAGACAAGTGACAAGCCAGCCGGTGGTGGCGCATGCCTTTGATCCCAGCACTTGGGAGGCAGAGGAAGGCGGATTTCTGAGTTCGAGGCCAGCCTGGTCTACAGAGCGAGTTCCAGGACAGCCAGGGCTACACAGAGAAACCCTGTCTCGAAACCACCCCTCCCCCCAAAAAAATCCACTTCATAAGCAATTGTAGGGTTTTTTTAATCATTACATTTGCATTTGTGGGTCAGCAGAAAACTTGATGATATCATTTTTCTCCTTCCATTCTGTGAGTTCTGGGGATTTCTCTCCTATGTGAGTTCCAGGGTTCAACCTCATGCCATCAGGTTTGGCAGCAAGTGCACTCACCCACTCAGTCAGCTCTCTCACAAGTTGTTTATGATGCTTATCCACCAACCAGTCTCTCCAACTCCATCTTATTTTAATTATACATGGACCCCATGTGGATACGTGCATATGAGATATGAGTGTTCAAGGAGGCCAGAGGTGTCAGGCCTCTCTGGACTGGAGTTATTGGCAGTCTGCTGAATGTGGGTATTGGGAACCAAATTCAGATCCTCCACAGGAACTGTTAAGCTCTTAATCACTGAGATTTCTCTCCACCGCTTCTGTCCATTTAAGAGTCCTCATGTAAAAATATCACCAATTGGGCTTGTTTACCACACAAGGTAGAATAAAGCCCCCTGACTATGGCACAGCACAGTCTCTTTTCTGTCCAGCTTGTCTTCTACATTTTGTCCTGTGATTTGCTTACTGAACTCAGTTTATTTCCAGGCTTTAGAGAAACTGATAAGGTGCTAGGATTTTTGTTGTTGTTGTTGTTTGTTTTTGTTTTTGAGACAGGGCTCTGCTTGTAGCCTAGGCTAACCTTGAACTGAAGATTCTCTTGCTTCAACCTCCCAAGTGCTGGAATTACAGGTATGAGCCACCATGCCTAGTTTTGGAACTCAAAATTTTCAGTAGCGACTTCTACAGACATTTCCCAATAGTGACAGGCAGGCTGAGGTCTAGAGCACAGACTCCTGCGGCTGTTAAACAGCAGTCACTGGAGAGATTCAGAATCCCTTCCTGGTGCCCGTGCTCACCTTGTTGTGAGATTTTGGTGATAGATGGAAAGTGGCCAGTGACTTTCCTCCAAATGTCATTCACGCTTTTCTTGGGGAATGGGAGGATAGGTGTGGAGAACACGGGGTTTCATAGAGCGGAGGCTGGCTTTGAACTCCTCTGCTCCTGTCTCCACCAAGGGTTGGGATTATAGCACCACATCTTGCTAATGAGTGATACCTTTGTTTTCAGTGTCGTTTTGTTTTGAAACCAATTGGCCTGGATGGGACTCAGAGGTCCACGAGCCTCCGCTTCCCAAGTGCTAGGACCAAAGGTGTCTGTCTGACCACACCTGGCTCAACCGATACCTTTTTTTGGTTTTGTTTCTGGAGAGAGGATTTCTCAGTGTAAGCTTTGGCTATCCTGGAATTCACTTTGTAGACAAGGCTGTCCTTGAACCCAGAGATTTGCCTGTTTCTGCTGGGATCAAAGGAATGTGCTTACAAGTGATACTTTAAAGGACTCTATCAAAGTTATAAATCATGCGTTTAAACAACTGTGGATTGAAAATGGTTGACAAAAAGGGACACCTGTCGACAAGATGTACAGATTTTTGTCATTATCCCCTAAACAATACAGAATATGTTACTTGAAATAAATATTTTAAGAAATCATCTGGGATGGCATCTGGATACATACGTGATGTTCATGTCAACGCTGACTCCGGGCATCCCTCTTTCCGTGCACATCAGAGCCACGGTGGATATGCTGTCCACGAGGGTTGCCGTCAGCCCTCCGTGGAGCGTGCCGTACTTGTTAGCATGCTGCTCTTCCACCTTCAGCTCACAGACTATTTTTTCAGGAGCTGCGGAGACAACTGTCACCTAAGCATTAAATGTGAAAAGAAAAAAAAAAAGAACATTAATTCTGTGTAATAGAATAGCTCAGATACAGACAGCACAGCAAGAACGATCTTGAAGCTGGAAGCTTGGTACAGAGGCACACACAGAGCACCGGCACCAAGGGAGGAGGACTGGCTGAGTCAAGGTAGGTACGCAGCCTACAACCGCGAGCTCTTTATATATTTTATTTTAAATTATGCTTCTATGTGTGGGGGTCTATAAGTATGTGCACGTGGCATGTAGGTTCTGAGCCCAGGACAGGGTGTAAGGCAGCCTGGAGATGGAGGTACAAACAGCTGTAAGCCAGCTACCTAACCCGGTGCTAGGAACCGAAATCAGCTCTTCAGCAAGAGTGCTATGTGGTTTGAACCACAAAGCTGTCTCTCCAGCCTTTTGTCTTTAACTAAAAGGATGTGTGTGTGTGTGTGTGTGTGTGTGTGTGTGTGTGTGTATTTTGCCTGCAAGTGTGTCCAGCTTTGAGATATTGTCTTTAAAAAGTCATTTGTAAGCCGGGCAGTGGTGGCGCATGCCTGTAATCCCAGCACTTGGGAGGCAGAGGCAGGCAGATTTCTGAGCTTGAGGCCAGCCTGGTCTACAGTGTGGGTTCCAGGACAGCCAGGGCTATACAGAGAAACCCTGTCTCCAAAAACACCAAAACAACAACAACAACAAAAAAGTCATTTGTAGAAACACAATCTGCCTAAAAAGGTGGGCAAAGGAAACCACTTCACTTACCAGTTAATGGTAGGAATTAACACTTGTATAAACTGTTTTTATTTTTATTTACTTATTCTTTTGGATTAGAACAGCTTATTTTCTAGCTCAACTTCCAACAGAGTCCAGATTTCAGAGGAAGCTGTGACGGGAGTGTGTACCCTCACATCCCTGCCTTCTGGAAGCTGGAGCATTGATTCTGGGTTCCAGGCCTAGCACGCAGCTGGAGCCTGTATGTCAGGGACGCAAATGGTTTTCAGAGGCAAAACCCAATCAACCAACCACCAACCAACCAACCACCAATATATATATATATATATATATATTTGCAGAGTTCAGATCAGTGGGCCGAGAGGTGTCTCAGCAGTTAAGAACACTTAATATTCTTGCAGAGGACCCAAGTTTCATTCCTAGCACCCGAACAGCAGCTCACAACCATCTGCAACTGCAGTTCCAGAAGATTCTTCTGGTCTCCACAGGTACCTCCACAAGAAATATACACATAGAATAAAAATAAATATTAAAAAAATTTTTTTAGAGGGTTGTATATACCAGAATCTACTAATCTATTTTTAAATATTTAAATTTACTATCTTTGTAACTGAATGTCGTGTGTGTGTGTGTGTGTGTGTGTGTGTGTGTACACCATGAGTATGTCTGGTGCTCACTTAGAAAATCCCTGCGCCTGGGCTATGGGTGGTTGTGAGCCACTACGTGGGGATGGGAACTGAACCCAGGTCCTTTGCAAGAGTGACAAGTGCTCTCAACAACTAAGCCATCCCTCTAGCCCCTCCTAATGGCTTCTTGAATATTTATTTGATTTGTGTTGAGACACAGCCTGTAGTCCTAGTTAGCTTTAAACGCACTGTCCTCTTGCCTCAGCCTCCTGAATGACAGTGTCACAGGCCTGCATCACTGGGCCTGCATCACAGGCCTGCATCACAGGTCTGCATCACAGGCCTGCATCACAGGCCTGCATCACAGGTCTGCATCACAGGCCTGCATCACAGGTCTGCATCACAGGCCTGCATCACAGGTCTGCATCACAGGCCTGCATCACTGGGCCTGCATCACAGGTCTGCATCACAGGTCTGCATCACAGGTCTGCATCACAGGCCTGCATCACAGGTCTGCATCACAGGCCTGCATCACAGGTCTGCATCACAGGCCTGCATCACTGGGCCTGCATCACAGGTCTGCATCACAGGCCTGCATCACAGGTCTGCATCACAGGTCTGCATCACAGGCCTGCATCACTGGGCCTGCATCACAGGTCTGCATCACAGGCCTGCATCACTGGGCCTGCATCACAGGCCTGCATCACAGGCCTGCATCACTGGGCCTGCATCACTGGGCCTGCATCACAGGCCTGCATCACAGGTCTGCATCACAGGCCTGCATCACAGGCCTGCATCACAGGCCTGCATCACAGGCCTGCATCACTGGGCCTGCATCACAGGTCTGCATCACAGGCCTGCATCACTGGGCCTGCATCACAGGCCTGCATCACTGGGCCTGCATCACAGGTCTGCATCACAGGCCTGCATCACAGGCCTGCATCACAGGCCTGCATCACAGGCCTGCATCACTGGGCCTGCATCACAGGTCTGCATCACAGGCCTGCATCACAGGCCTGCATCACAGGCCTGCATCACAGGCCTGCATCACAGGCCTGCATCACAGGCCTGCATCACAGGCCTGCATCACAGGTCTGCATCACAGGCCTGCATCACTGGGCCTGCATCACAGGCCTGCATCACAGGCCTGCATCACTGGGCCTGCATCACAGGCCTGCATCACAGGCCTGCATCACTGGGCCTGCATCACAGGCCTGCATCACAGGCCTGCATCACAGGTCTGCATCACAGGCCTGCATCACTGGGCCTGCATCACAGGCCTGCATCACTAGGCCTGCATCACAGGCCTGCATCACTGGGCCTGCATCACAGGACTGCATCACTGGGCCTGCATCACAGGCCTGCATCACTGGGCCTGCATCACAGGCCTGCATCACAGGCCTGCATCACTGGGCCTGCATCACAGGTCTGCATCACTGGGCCTGCATCACAGGCCTGCATAACTGGGCCTGCATCACTGGGCCTGCATCACTAGGCCTGCATCACAGGTCTGCATCACTAGGCCTGGCTCTTTGGACCTTTTCTATCAACCGCCCCCCACCCCCAAAGTGTGTTCTCTTCTAATTACCCATAAAAAGGTTTAAATTGGGTGTATTCTAGTTTTTATATAAGCAGAGTAATTTTCTACATGAATTAATTAATAGTTCAAAACAGCTTAAACTGGGGACACATTCAGTCATTCATCAAGTTACGAACATTAGTATTCTTAAATCAGAATCCCATCTAAACATAAAATAGAAGTGAAATCATAGAATTCCTAACGTGCAATGGAGAGCATTACACCGCGGAGACAAGCGTGGAGAGCGAGTGCTCCTCCTGAGGCACGAGTGCTCCTCCTGAGGCACACAGTCAGGGGTTTGTGCGGTTTGTTTCCCTGCAGCATCTCCTGCTTCAGGAGCTGCAGGTGTGTGCTGCCGTGAACAGGCTTTGTCCCCTCCCTCTGCCTTTCCCCCTGTCATACATGTGCTCGCAGATCATACACTATGCATATTCCTCTATCAAAATCTTTCACTATCAAGACCGAGTTTTTAATTTCCCCAGACAAGATTAGTAATGACCTCTAACTTCTTTCTTTCTTTCTTTCTTTCTTTCTTTCTTTCTTTCTTTTCTTTTCTTTTCTTTTCTTTTTTTTTTTTTTTTTTTTTTTTTTGGTTTTTTGAGACAGGGTTTCTCTGTGTAGTTCGGGCTGTCCTGGAACTCACTTTGTAGACCAGGCTGGCCTTGAACTCAGAAATCCACCTGCCTCTGCCTCCCAAGATCTGGAATTAAAGGCGTGCTCCACCACCGCCCGGCCTTCTAACTTTTTTCTGATCTTGCCTCTACCTTCCGAGTGCTGGGATAGCTGTGCCCACCATGTCCAGTCGCCGGGCATACACAGTACTGGGGACTGAGCCCAGGGTCCTGTGCATGCCAGGCATTCTGCCCACTGAGCTACAGTTCCTCAGTGCCCTCGTTTTCTCTCTGTCTCTCTGTCTCTCTCTGTGTCTCTCTCTCTCTTTGGTTTTTCAAGACAGGGTTTCTCTGTGTAGTTCCGGCTGTCCTGGAATTCACTCTGTAGACCAGGCTGGCCTCGAACTCAGAAATCTGCCTGCCTCTGCCTCCCAAGTGCTTGGATTACAGGCATGCGCCACCACCACCCGGCTCGTTTTCTCTTTTTAAGGAGTTTGCTGAAAGCAGTAAAATCTTCAGTCCCTTTGCTGTGAGTTTTCTTAGGCGTTCTTTTTCTGCAGTTTTCTTCTCTTGTTTCTTCTAGTCTGTATTCACTGGACTGCAGGAAATGTTCACCTCCAATATTAAACTCATGGGCTTAACATGAAGACTTAAAAACACACATTAAAAACATATGGCTTAACAGACATGTTGACTATATGGTGTGTAATTATTAAATGCTATGCAGGTCACTTTTACTTTGCTAGTTCGTTTCAGGGTCACCTCATCTGTGATAGAACTGAAACATGGCTAGAGGCCTGTCACCTTCACATACCTCCTGTCTTAGGGTTTTTCTACTGTGAACAGACATCATGGCCATGGCAAGTCTTTTTTTTTTTTTTTTTTTTTTTTTGGTTTTTCGAGACAGGGTTTCTCTGTGTATCCCTGGCCGTCCTGGAACTCACTCTGTAGACCAGGCTGGCCTTGAACTCAGAAATCCACCTGCCTCTGCCTCCCAAGTGCTGGGATTAAAGGCGTGCGCCACCACGCCCGGCTTTTTTTGGTATTTTTGAGACAGGGTTTCTCTGTGTAGTTCCGGCTGTTCTGGAATTCACTCTGTAGACCAGGCTGGCCTCGAACTCAGAAATCCGCCTGCCTCTGCCTCCCAAGTGCTGGGATTACAGGCATGCGCCACCACCGCCAGGCCCATGGCAAGTCTTATAAGGACAACATTTAATCAGGTCTGGCCTACAGGTTCAGAGGTTCAGTCCATTATCATCAGGGCGGGAGCATGGCAGCATCCAGGCAGGCATGGTGCAGGAGGAGCTACATTTTTATCTGAAGGTTGCTAGTGTAAGACTAACTTCCAGGCAACTAGAATGAAGGGCTTAAGCCCACACTCACAGTGACACACTCCAACAAGGCCACACCTCCTAATAGTGCTATTCCCTGGGCCGAGCATATACAAACACTTCCTATCATCAATATTTTAATTTTTGAGACAGGGTCTCCTATAGTCCAGGCTGACTCTGTCTCTGAGAGACCCTTCCCTACACACCCCTCCACCTTGTGTTGGGGTTATAAGCACACTCTACTATTCCTGAATTCCAATCACCGACTTAAAATCAGAGGCTATGTAGCTTCTATATCTATTTGATTTTACAAAGACCATGAAGGGGAAAAAACTGAAACAGTACAAGCCACCTCAAACAATGTTGTGTTTTATGCAACAGGTAAATAAAAAGGCAAAAAGTCAGGTTTACCTGTTTATATTATAATCAAGGGTCCAGCCACAGGATGTCCTCACAAACCAATACTCCATAGCAGGGAGGCCTAGAATGTAGCCAAGGGCCTTATTATGTATGCTGATCAAGTATTCTATCAGTGAGCTACACTCAACATGAGTCTTAAGAGTCAACAATTGGCAGGGCAAAAGGAATGCGTTTCATTTTGTTTGGAGATTAAGTCTCAGGCAGTCAGTGCCGAGGACGACCTTGAGTGCCTGGTCCTCTGGTCTACCTTGCAGAAGAGCCAGCAGCCCCAGCCACATGAGTGAGATTTAAGCCTGCTTTGGCAGAGCTCAGGCATGCAAAGTAGGAGTGGGAAGGTACCGCTGACAGCATGAACCAGGCGGGCCCCCCTGCTTCCCCACTTTTTCCTTTCAGAGGAGGTCTCATTGTGGACCTCCCCAGGCCGCCTTCAGCCTCAAGATCACCTTCTACGGTCTCCTGTTGAGACTGCAGGTGTGTATCACCATGCCTAGTCTGATACAGGTTTCTTGAAGCAGATACTTTTAAAATAAAGGAAGCCTTTATTTCCTTGTTTTAACGTCTGTACCTTACTTTCAAAGCCGTGTTCTTATGAGGGATTAGGAAAGGCTTACAGGAAAACGATACCTGGAATTCTTATAAAGGTCAGTTACCAAAGACAGGAAAAAGCCAGACAGTTCAAGAAACATGAGAGGCTCGTGGATACCCAATGTTCCTGGAGGTTTGTTCTTTACAAGGAAAGGAACCATTATGTGTTTACTTTATGTCTTTACTCATGTGTCTGTATGCATATGCCAGATTGCAGAGGACACAAAGGATAACTGCAGGTCACTGCAGGTCGGTTTTGTCTTTCTAACACATGCTAGCTCTTTAAACGTTTAGTCCTTAGAAGTTCCCTTTCCTCTTTAGTTCTAGCACTTGGGAAGCAGAGGCAGGCAGACAGGATCGCTGTGAGTTAGCCAGCCTCCCCAATGAGTTCCAGGAGAGTCAGGGCCACATAGAGAAAGTGTCTTGAGAAACAAACACACACACAAACAAGCGGGTTCTCTTTGAGTCTGGAGTGTTGCCTTGGCTAAGATGACAAAAGCAAAGCAAGTGACAGATTCTCTACTAGAGCTTATCTGTGCTCACTGTAAGTCATCGTCGTGCAGGATGTCTGCTTGTCTGTGGATTGGAGACAGGTGTTCACTATATAGGCCAGCCTGGGCTGGCTGGGCTTGTAACAGACCTCCTGCCTCTGCTTAGAGCCACGTCTGTTCTATTCCCAAGATGCCAGGACTTGAATGACTTCAGGAGATTGGCATGAACTAAGCTACCTCTGACACACTGGACTCTTCAGTTTATTAAAAACATCATTTCAGCTGGGCTGTGTTATGGTGGATACCATTAACCCCAGGAGGCAGAGGCAGGTGGAACTGTGAGTTCAAGTCCAGCCTGGGCTACACAGTAAGACCCGTGTCTCAAAAGAAAAAAAAAAGTCTTCTATATTCACACATGCACACACACAGTCTTCTGTTTCTTTCTATGTGACCTTCAGTGTGTTGTCTCTTACCAGCACCTTATATACTCATAAGGGTTAAATACACAGGGCTCACACTGTTACACCATTTTTGACCCTTCCCCATCTAACCTCAAATGCTCTTACAAATAGCCTTGTTTGAGCGACAAGCACAGGCCTCTTTCTTCATTTACTTTTCCCAGTGATGTGCCTAATAACATCAATGCTTGATTCACTGGGTTCAAACAAGCTAGGCACTGTAATTCCTGGCATTTGGAGGTGGAGGCAGGCTATGGAGCAAGTGAGTTCAAAGCCAGGATGCATGAGACCCTATATCAAAAACTGCAAGCACAGGGCTGGAGAGATGGCCCAGCTGTTAAGAACGTGTTTTGTTCTTCCAGAAGTCAGGAGTTCAGTTCCCAATACCCACGTCAGATGGCTCACAATTGTCTGTAACTCCAGGCCAGGGAAATCCAATACCTTTTGCGGTCTCCATGGGGACCTGCACTCACAAGTACATATTCATACACAGACACACACAAATCCTTGCAAAATAAAAACTTTGGAAACCTAAGTAAAGTATTGCTTGCCTTAAAAAAGTCTCTAGCATCACATTTAAATAACCAGAGAGTCAACCTTTGTTCATAAAATACTAAGATGGTCCAGGGGTGACATACCAGTGAACAAAATATAAGGAATCAGTTATTTGTTGGTAGTGGAATTGAACCCAGGGCCTCATGTGCGCACTTTACCACTGTGTAACAGCCCCAAGTCCTTAGATAACACTCATTAACCAGAGATTTAGGGCAAAGCTACATTCATTCTCTCATGTGCCAACATATGAGATGTCTCAAGGTGAACAAAGAACTCTTAAGTTCAGGGTATAAGGACACAGCATATATTTAGAAAAGACAGGTTAGGAATTTAACCAGTTTGGACTCAAGGCAAAGTAATTAACAGAGCAGCCCAATTCCTCCACCTCAGTCCTGCCGCCATATGGATTGGGTCATTCTTCATGATGGCGGCACTGGGGGTACAAAGTGTGCACCATAGGTTACTGATTACCAACTCTAGTCTCTACTCATTAGTTGTCAGAACATCTCTGTCTCTTATTCCATTAAAACTGTGGTTACAAAAAAAAAAGTCTCTAAAGTACAAGTGTCTTCCCCACAAGACAGAGTCACTGTACTTGTGAACTCAGCAGCGGTGGGTACCAGAATAAGGCCTTCATAGAATCAAGTTGGTCAGCATTGCAGCATGGAAGAAAGAGGCTCATGAGTCTCCACCCCAGCTGAAGTAAGTTCCTGAGAGGTGACCACTTCTGAGGGAGGGGACACTCCACAGCTGATGGCTCCACACTCATGAGTATATGGACAGCACACACTGGACTCAATGGGCTATCTAAAATAATAATAATAATAATAATAATAATAATAATAATAAAAGCTATGGTGCCACATGCCTTCAATTTCAGCACTTGGGAGACAGACAGAAGCATCTCTGAGGTCAGTGTTAGACTACAGCCTGGTCTACTCAGGGAGCTCCAGGACAGCCAATACTAAAGTTTCAAAAAATACCAAAAAGGCAGTCAGGCCCAGTAGCAAAAGCCTTTGATCCTAACACCCAGGAGGCAGGGGCAGGCAGATCTCTGTGAGTTTATGGCCAGCCTGATCTACAAAATGAGTTCCAGGGCTGTTACAAAGAAAACCCCTGAATTGATAAAACCGATCCAAAACAAAATAAAATAAAAAACAAAAAGGGGACATCACACCGAGAGGCGGCAGGGAGTGGATCTGGGAAGAGTTCGAGGATAACTAGGGAGAGAGGAGGATTAAAGTACATTCCATGTGAAGTTCTCAAAGAATGATCAAGGCACAAAAAAAAAAAAAAATTTTCGGAAAACATGCTGCTTTATATAATGAAGTAGTGCTCAATTCTAGAATTGAAAAGGCCAACTAGAATCTATGAATCACTGTAAATGTGTCCTTAGATAGGTCTCCAAAGGAGGCAGCCAGAGAAAGCTGGTGAAAATCCCCGAGCCTCTGGCAGGAACCTAGGAAGGCACTGCTGGCCCCTTTGAGATCTCCTGCCTTCCCTGCAGAGGCTCAAAAGTTATAAGCACTTAAGTGTCTTCCAGTACTCTTCATACTCAAATGTCACTATAAAGAGGGTATTTGAATAAAGTACACTATATCTACAAAATGTAATAAAATCTTTCTAAAAGGAAGGCAAGGCCTGGGAGTTCTGTCCTGCAGCTGTCCGGAAGCTCTTTTGCAAGTTTTGTAAATGCATTGTAAAGCTCAGGTTCGTTCACCAAGATGCGGTAGTGTGTTTGAATCCTACTAACATGGTGTGCAAATTGTGTGCCCTTGTGACTGGATTTCCAAAGCTGCCCAATAATTAGACAATTTGGAAAATGGGCAAGATTCAATTTTGGAAGTAAACAAAACTCGAAAGAACAGTTGGGAAGACAGGTTCCTGCTGGCTGGCCCGCCTCTGCAAGTGGGGCGCTTCCAAGACTAGCAATGCTGAGTTCCTGCTCACGGAGGGGTGGGCTTTTCAGCCATCCAGCTGCCTCTGAGTGTGATAGCTCATTGTGTTAGCAAGCCTATCGTTGGGACCCTACCTGGGGCGGACAGATGTTTGTTCATTTCTCCCCAGGGGAAGTTACTCAGCAGGAAAACATGTCTCATGGAGACATAATTTCTTTTCTATTTCTTTTTTTGAGACAGGTCTCTTATATAATTCAGGCTAGCCTTGAACTAGGTATAAAGTTGAGGACAATTTTAAACTTCCGACCTTTCTGCCTCTACTTCCCTGAATGTTGCTGGGGTTACAGGTGTGTGCTATCACACCTTCTTTTCTGTCATGCTAGAGATGTAATGTAGGGTTTGTGCGTGCCAGGCAAGCATTCAACCAGCTGAGCTACATGAAAACAAAGAATTTGAAAGTGAAGTGTTGCTTTGTTTTGTCTTATGAAATCAGACTTGACCAAGATGTTGAAGTCCTTGCAAAATTAGCAAGTATAATGATCTTTTATGAACCACTGGCGACAGTATACACCACATGAGTAATAGCAGCGCTCAGGAGACAGAGGCATGGAAGGTCAGTGCAAGTTCCAGGCCAGCCGGGATCCTGTCTCCAAAAATAAAACAAAGGAAACTGCAAAACCCACACATAAACATATATAAACCACTATACAAAGATATATCCTTTAGGGGCTAGAGAGATGGCTCAGTGGTTAAGAGCACTGACTGCTCTTCCGAAGGTCCTGAGTTCAAATCCCAGCAACCATAGGTGGCTCACAACCATCTGTAATCAGATCGGACATCCTCTTCTGGTGTGTCTGAAAAACAGCTACAGTCTACTTAGATATAATAAATAAATAAATATTTAAAAAACATATATATGTATATATATATACATATATATATGTATATATATATACAGATACATGTATCTGTATATATATATACTTTAGTTTTAGTTTCTCATCCCACATAAAACAAGTGCTTATCTGTTGTAAGTCAAGCTATCAATCACACAATGGCTATTATTATATTATCAACCCCGTGTGGCTTAATAGCCACTAGCTGCTACCTACAAATACTAAAGTTGTGTGGCTAGTCATACTATAAATGTGAAATTTATGCTGATTTTTCAAAGATTAAATGTTTAAAAAAAACTCTTTTTTTTTGGGGGGGGGAGGGATTTGTTTATGTAACTGGCCCGCGTCAGCCTCCCTTATGCTGGAATTATAGGCAGGTCCCACCAAGCTGGACTTCGGTATGCGAATTTTAACTAGTTACTCAAAAGCAATCAAGCCAATGTCAAAATTATCTCACACAAAACAGTCAGACGGGGTGGCACATACCATTCATCCCAGTACTCAAGTGGCAGAGGCTGATGAATCCTCTGTGAGTTCTAGGCCAACCTGGTCTACATATCAAGTTCTGGGACAGCTAGGGTTACATAGAGAGGCCCTGTTTAAATAGAAAAAAAGAAAAAAGAAAACAAATAAATATATTAAGAAATAGTATAACACCCACAAGGGCAAGGAAAGCTTAGGGAGAAGTGTCTATGGAACCTTGCCAATGAAGGGCTCCCTCCTGCCATAGGCTCCGTCCTAATTCTCGCAAAGATTTTTTTTTTTTTTTTTTGGTATTTTTGAGACAGGGTTTCTCTGTGTAGTCCTGGCTGTCCTGGAACTCACTCTGTAGACCAGGCTGGCCTCGAACTCAGAAATCCACCTGCCTCTGCCTCCCAAGTGCTGGGATTACAGGTGTGCGCCACCACCGCCTGGCGATTTTTTTTTTTTTTTTTTTGGTAAAGATTTAAATTTTCTTTTAGATCAATAAAATTCTTTTAGGTAATATTATCTTTCCAAAAGTCACTGTCAAATGATGTCAGTTTTTAAATATTCCTATTAGAAAACATTAAATACATTTACCTAAGGGTTGTTTCCTATTTTTGACACTTTATGAACATAGTTTAAAAAATCTAAGAGGGGGCTGTTCAGGAGAAAGATTTCAAACGCCTGTAGTACTTACATTTCATGCCCAAATTCTTTTTAAATTTCCAAGTATTTTTTTTCTTAATCAGAAAAACGGACATGCGTGCATTAAAATATTTATAAAAAAAGTCTGCAAGTTCTCAGGTTAAGAGTCTTTCTACTCTGACAATACCACGCACTGGACTTCTGCTACTGATGCTTCCTATAAAACGCAATGACTTTCTACAAAGTCTGGAAAATAGTAGTAGTCTATGTTCGTTCGTGTGGAATGGCGGGGTGCACTGGTCCTGGTTAACTCCAGGCTAGCGTGGGCTACATGAGTTCTCAGCCAATCAACATAGACATATGTTACATAGGTTACATGTTACATAGTTACATAGACCTAGTTACAAAGACCTAGGCTCAAAACCAAGAAACGCAACACGGGTCCAGGTTATCTCCTCATTCACTTCTGTACCTCGGTACTTGGCTCTTATGCCTCACAAGAAACAATTCCTATATACTAGTCCTGCAGATTCCAGCGTCCCTTACATAGTACACAGACTTTTTTCTCGGCGCATTCCTACAGTTTGCTGGTTAAAAAAAAAAACAAACAAACCCAAACATGCCTATTTACGTTTCGATGAACTCCACGCCCTTCCCCTGCGTTTGAGAGGCCACTAAGGTGTTTTATCAGGTTCGCCTCCTTTCACCAGTGGCTTCGCCTACAATACCTTTTCCAAAACTCTATCAAAGCCGGGAACTTTGAACATAACCTTCATTATTTCCCGTAGATTCTGGGTCAAGTTGTTCATCGTGGACGCAAAGCAAGAGTCTGGGCTCTGCGAGAATGAACTCTGGAAGAGGCGTCTGTGAAAGTACAAGGAAGGTCAAGTCTGCAAGCCCGGCAGGTTTCGCGTGGCGCTCCGGAGAAAGGGTGGCGCGCTCTGGTCACCCTAGTTCTTGAAGATCGAGTGTTACTGTCACCTTCTAGGGCCCCAGCGCGCACGCGCAGCCTTCAGGTCTTTTTTTTTTTTTTTTTTTTTTTTTTTTTTCCCTTCCCTTCCCCCGCCCCCTCCGCCCCTCTCCTTGCCCCTCCCCTTCCCTCTACCCCCTCCCCCGCCCGCATCTGCGCCCTGCTTGCAGCGGCCGGGGACCTGAGAGGCGGTCTTTCTGGCCGGAAGGTGGATGCGGAAGCGCTCGCACGCGTGCGCCTGCGCAGCTCCGGAGTTTGCCATCAGTCGAGCCGGAAGCGGCGTGAAGAGCGGGCGTTTTGAGGAGACCCTGCGGCGATGGCGTCTGGCCGCAGTTCGGAGGCGGCGGAGCCGGCAGAGCCTGCGGCGGCGTCCGCAGCAGCAGAGACCGAAGAAGACCAGGTGAAGAGGCGGCGGCTTCAGTGCTTGGGCTTTGCGTTGGTGGGGAGATGCGGCACCGCGATGGCCCCCACGATCCCGTCGGAGGACGACTGGCAGACGCAGGTAAGTTCGCGTCTCTCGCTCCCGCCGCTCTTCCCAGGTAGGCGGAGCGCGCCCTGCATCCTTGTGCCTTTGCTTTTCAGACAGCGTTGAGCGCCTACTTCGAACAGCCAGAGAGTGACCTAGCGTGGCCGCGCCAGCCTCCGACATCCTTCAAGTCCGAGGCCTTGTAAGCGACGGGGGTCGCGGGCTGCTTGCCGGGATCCGGGAGGGACCGACCGCCTGCTGGGGCTGGGCAGCAGAGCACCCGACCTGGAAACGGCTGGAAATCCGCCTGCCTCTGCCTCCCAAGTGCTGGGATTAAAGGAATGCAGCACTACTGCCCAGCTAACACCTTAACTTTCTCTGTGTAGCCCTGGTTATCCTGGAACTCACTCTGTAGACCAGGCTGGCCTCGAACTCAGAAATCTGCCTGCCTCTGCTTCCCAAGTGCTGGGATTACAGGATGTGCCACCACCGCCAGGCAAGACCTTGGCTTCTGATCTTTACTAAAAAGAACAAGATGACTCATGCTAGAGCAGGAGTAAGTGAGATAAGAGATGGACTCAGAATAATCTACAGTACTAGGAAGTATGGGAGTAGCCAGAGAATATTTGGAAACATTCCAGGAAAACATAGGAACAGATGTAAAGTAGGAGACAAGGAATGCATGGGTATTTCAAAACAGGTTATAGTCTGCACAATAAAATATGAATCCATACTTAAGTAAGTACCAGCTGTTCGTGGGACAAGTGACTCTTATAGGAGAATTTAAACTGCAAAATTTTTAAGGCTTGAGGAATTCGGGATGTCTTTTGAGAACTACCAAAGAAATGTTTCAGATAAGTACATCAGTGGACAGTAAAACTGGGATGAAAGTTGAGCCATAAATAAGATGCTTCCTTAGTTAAAACCCACAAAATACTAAGTAGAAAGGGAAAAGTCAGTACATTTTAGTGGGGATATTTGGTTAACACCTTAACCATGCATTGGTAATGCTGTCATTTGCCGCAAAGGGCATAACTAGAGTTGTAAGAAAACATCAAGCTTAACTGAAGGAGTGTATAAAGCAGGTAGCCTATGCTCTTCAAAAATGCCTCGTGAGAAAGACTTTAAAAAAAAAAGTAATATATTGGTGGTAATGGAGTTCACTTTCAGGTTGTATAGTGTGTATGTGAGCAAGTTTTTTGGGAAAGGATAGAAGTAAGTGGTTAGGAAAGAGATTAAGACAAGTAATTGTTAATTAAATAAGAAAGTTGGTATTTGGAAATTTTGGGTACATAGTTGGTTAGGGATTCTTTTTATTTCTTTTCTGTTTTGAAAGTAATTGTAAGAATCAAAAGTTAACAAAATGCCTAGAGCTGACCACTTTAAAGAAAGCCATTTCTTGTGTCATGCGGTCTGTATGGTTGGTGTGCGTGGGGGATCACATTTGTAAAACAAGGAGCCAGCGTTTTTGAAGCAACTCTAGGAGAAAAGTGTTCCGTCTACAGCAGACACACACATGCCAGCGTGTGGAGACAGGACAGTGGGCAGCTCTCGCTTTACCTGTGGGTTCTGGAGATAGAACTCCGGCCCTCAGGCTTGGCAGCAAGCTCCCTGATGTGCCAGACTCTCTCCAGCCCAACGTTTCCTTTGCTAGAGTCAGGATTCTTCAAAGAAAGGTGTTTATAGGATAAGTACCCGTTATCTGAAATGCTTGGGGCCAAAAATTATTTTGAGTTTCATAGACAATTTAGAAGATTGATTTTCTGATTAGGAGTGATTCGTTTATATCTTCAAATTGAGGGCAAACATGTACAACAAAATTCAAACAGTGTGTACATCTGTTTGGGAGCCAGAGGTTAGACTGGGCTCTCCAGGAGTAGCGCTCCTTGATTTTTCAGTCTCTCACTGCGACCACGCACTCACTGATTAGGGTAAAACTGGCCTCAAGGATCTACTGGTCTCAGCCTCCCAGTGTTGAGATTACAAGTATACCGCAGCTTCCAGGGTTTAATGTGGGCTCTTGCCTCTATAACCCCATTACAGCAATTCATAATGTTTTTTTTTAAACCTTTATTTTGATCTTGCCAGTGTTGATCTAACCAAGGAGGATGCAGATGATACCACCATCGTAGAAACCGGTCCATCTGGGACTTCTCCAGAAGACAGCAGCACTATCTCTTTCATTTCCTGGAATGTTGATGGATTAGATGTATGCAATCTGCCAGAGAGGGCTCGAGGGGTGTGTTCCTGCCTAGCTTTGTAAGCATTCTCTTGTCCATGGTAGGGTCTGTGATACGTGTTTTAATGGTTCTACCAATTAACAGTTCAAAGTTATTTATCTGAAAATTTACGGTCAGCTTCTGAGTAAATATGTGAGAGGTGAGGTGTTTTGATCTGGGGAGGGTCTTGGTGAATTGGAACACCAATTTCTCTGAGATGCTTTCTAGAATTTTAAGCTTTACATACATAGTAAGGGTTTTTGTTTTTTTTAATAAGTATTGTTATGAAATGAAAATTACCTAAAAGATCTGTTTCTGGCTTCATGAGGGCCTTGTGACTAGGTAAAACACTGAAGTCCTCTGGAACTGTTGTCACTGGACAGCTTTTAAGAGAACCTGAAGCGATAACACTGACTACATCTCTTGGTGTATATAACCATTGCAAATGATCAGTGTAGTATATATAGTGTTTTCTGTTTTAATTCCACTGGTATATTGTGTGTGGGTGATGTGTAGGGGGATGCTGGGATTGAACTTGCCTTGTTAGTGTTGTCACTGAACTACACACCCAGCCTATTGGTTATTATGGCACTGTGTGGTAAATAATATATATAGATCAGTATAAGCATTGAGTACTAGGGGTCCAGGTAACAGTTGTTTTATATGTATATATTGTGGAATTTTCTCTAGGTAGCTGAAAATGAATGATATGCTGCTGTTGTTAAATTGCTCTTTTTAATTAGGTATAGTCCAGATGTGGTGTTTCTACAGGAAGTTATTCCCGCATACTATGCCTACCTAAAGAAGAGAGCAACCAGTTACACAATTATTACAGGTAATGCTCTTCTTGCCATCTAAACTACCTTTTTCTTTGAAAAACAGATCAATGAAGGAAAAAAAAAACAAGCAGATGGCTGTTAAAAACAAAGGGCATAGGTGTGTTTGAGGAAACTAAACAAGACTGGACACTTAAAGGGTTTTACCTTATTTTACAGCTTAATGTCAATAAAAGGAAAAATAATAGAAATGGATATTTTTAGGAAAACAAATTCTCAAATATCAGACTTGTATATTTGCTAAAATTGAATATCAAGGCATGCCCTTATCACCCATTTGTTCTTATTTAATCACCGTTTGTATCTCTTGTTAAACTTTGATAAGGGACAGAAACATTGCCCTTAGATGACCTACTTCATAGTGGAGGCTTAAAGATTTGATCCCATTTCAATGATTTTGCTCCTTGCTATAGTGAGGGAGTTCGTGATAAAGTGAAGGTGCTCTGTTGTGGTGAATCTCCAACCCCAATAAACAAGACCATCCAGCTCACTTGTAATGTTCACGAGCTGCTTGCCTGGCCGTGCACACTCCTCCTCAGCCAAGAGAGCCCATGCTCCTTGCGGCTCCTCCAGGCCGTGGTTTCGCTCCATCTTCCTTGCAGCTCCTCTTCCCCTGTCGTGATCTCTCTCCTCCATCTCCTCCTCCTCCTCCTTGCTCTCTTCTCCCTCTAAAACCTCCAGCCCCACCTTTCCCTTCCACTGCCCAGTCACAGGCTTGAACCTTTATTTGACCAGTTAAAATGGGGAGAGGTGCAGAGGCAGGCGGATTTCTGAGTTCGAGGCCAGCCTGGTCTACAGAGTGAGTTCCAGAACAGCCAGGACCACACAGAGAAACCCTGTCTCGAAAAACCAAAAAAAAAAAAATGGGGAGAGGTTCACAGGAATTTACCTAAGTGATCCACTTCTTTGCTGGTTGGGGCCCTCCCCCTCTTGTGGAAGTAGAATTAACATCAAAATAGAAACAGCACCAGGGCAGTCTACGACATTTCCCCTTTTTTTTCAATTAGAAGGCTCTTTTCTCTCAGACTTAAATTAAGCACAACTATCACAATTATGTAGTTAAAGTATAAGATACCTTTAAAACCCAGTTCAATTTTGTCAGTTGACTTTTCTTCCCTAAATTTTTTTCCACAAATGTTTGAAGGTAATCAAGAAGGATATTTCACGGCTATACTATTGAAGAAAGGAAGGGTGAAATTTAAAAGTCAAGAGATTATTCCTTTTCCAAACACCAAAATGATGAGAAACCTACTGTGTGTAAATGTAAGTTTAAGTTTGGGGCATTTGTTTGTTTGTTTGGTTGGTTTTTAAAGGAATTGCCTTTACAGATAAATTTATAAAAGCGTGTGTGTGTGTGTGTGTGTGTGTGTGTGTGTGTGTGTGTGAGAGAGAGAGAGAGAGAGAGAGAGAGAGAGAGGGAGGGAGGGAGGGAGGGAGGGAGGGAGGGAGGGAGAGAGAGAGAGAGAGAGAGAGAGAGAGAGAGAGAGAGAGAGAGAGAGAGAGAGATCAGTCAGTCAGGACTTTTTATGACTCAGTTCACTCTGTCCCCCACAGGTTCTAGGGACCAAACTCAGGTTGATTAGCAGAGGTTCTTACCTGCTGAGCCACATCACTGGGACAACTTTTTAAACCCTGTTTGTGTCTATCTCTGTGGGTCTGGAGGTCAGGACAACTTCTGGGAGTCAGATTTCATTTCCCACGGTGGTTCTGGGTATTGATTTCAGATCGGCAGGCTTGGTTTACCCACTGAGCCATCTCACTGGCCCTTTACACACACATTTTAATAGTCTCAGAAAGCTATCATCTTGTTTTTTTTTTTTTTTTTTTTTTTTTGGTTTTTTTGTTTTTTCGAGACAGGGTTTCTCTGTGTAGCCCTGGCTATCCTGGAACTCACTCTGTAGACCAGGCTGGCCTCGAACTCAGAAATCTGCCTGCCTCTGCCTCCCAAGTGCTGGGATTAAAGGCATGCGCCACCACCGCCCGGCGAAAAACTATCATCTTATAATTTTAGATGCAAACTTTAACATGTAAAATAAATATGCAAAAATGCAAAATAAAAATGAATGCAAAAATGCAAAATAAAAAAACGCAAAGTTGAATTCTTGACTGATTAGGTATTTTCTTAGGAATGTGACAGCAGTTGGCTAAGGAGACCGTTTGTCAAGTAATTAGATGTAGCAGTGAGAACTCAGCACATAGACAGCTCTGAGGAACACACTAGTACTTCAGCTCACAGTTGAGGGCAGGCCTGGTAGTCAGGGTGTGAAGCAGCTAGTCCTCCTATAGGGCTTCTGTAGACCAGGCTGCCCTCGAACTCTGGAATTAGATCAATGTGGTGCTCAGCTTGCCTTTCTCTTTTCTCCCTTTTTATTCAGTGCAGGAATGCACCCTGTGGGAAATGGAAACACCCATGACAAACCTTTGCAAGCTGCAGCAAGGGTAAACCTGTGGGTGTGGATGAGCTTATGTTCATGTTGGTGTGAGAAACACTGTGTTAGTTATTTTTCTGATTAGTGTGACAAAGTATCTGACAAAGGCAATTTTAAAAAGTGTTTATTTTGACACATAGTTGTAGAGTACTGACATCATGGTAAGGCAGGAGCAGCTCGTCACATTGTGTCCACGGTCAGAAAGCAAAGTGATGACTTCTGGTGTCCAGCTTGCTTTCCCTTTTTTAGTTTGGGACCTCATCTTCCACTGATGCCCCTTAACATTTTAGGGTGGCTCTTCCACCTTAAGTAAGCTAATCTGAAATTTCCCTCAGACATTCCCAGGAATTTGTCTTCTAGGTGATTCTAGATTCTATAAAGTTTGACAGTATTAACCACCATCCTGAGTGTGGAGAGGTAGTGGAGTGTTGACAGGGGGTTAAGAAGTAGGCAGGATCCAGATTATAGGTTTGAACAAATTAAAATGACTCTAGGCATTGCAACACATCCTATATACTAGTATCTTAATTGCAAATGATAAATGACTTTCATTCCGTTAACATTATTTTTGAGTACTTGAGCCTGGCCATTATTGGAGCAATAAATAAGAGTTGTCTGTGTTTGCAAGTAACTCGTGGCTTCGCGGGATGGGGAGGTAGCTGCCCTTCTACTCATTCGGGACCTTTTAGAGCAGTCTGTCTACCTTGGAACTGGATCCTAGAGTGTAAGCTGTTGATGGCCCAGAGCTACTGAGAAGGGGCACCGAGGAGGAGTTATGTGGATAGTACTTGTTCTAAATAGTTAACCATGGGTGGGGTTGCACTTTCTGCTCTTCATTTAGGAGTAGTACTGACTGGTTTCAGTTGAGTAAATACACTTCCATTTAATTAATCTGCACTGAAGCCTGTTACCAGCATTAGTGGTCAGTGGCCAATTCAATTGTAATTGTTCTGTTTTAGGTGAGTTTGGGAGGAAATGAATTTTGCCTTATGACATCCCATTTGGAGAGCACCAGAGAACATTCTACGGAAAGAATGAGTCAATTAAAAACTGTTCTTCAGAAAATGCAAGAGGCTCCAAATTCAACTACTGTTATATTTGCAGGAGATACAAATTTGAGAGACCAAGAAGTAAGTAACAGAATTGATTTGGTGTTTGTGGGGAGAGTATTGCTATGGAAATTAATTTGGATTAATTTTATCTCAAGGTATTATGGACTTGAAATACAAGGTAGAAAACACTGTTGTAGTAGCTTTTGTATAAATTATGCACAAAAGAGCCATTTAAGCTCTTAGGGCAAACCCTGTTATATGTTAGATAAGCAACAAGTTTTAGAATAAGATAATTATTAGAATTTTAATTTAAAAAGTTGAGGGTATTTGTAGCATTCCTATGGATAAGAAGACCTAATCCTCCTCAGAGTTGAAACCAACTTTTTAAAATATTTTATTGCTGGGTTTGGTGGCCCATGCCTTTAATCACAGCACTGGTGAGGCAGAGACAGGCAGATCTGTGAGTTCTACAGAGTAAATTCTAGCACTGCCAGGATTACACAGAAACCCTGGCTAGAAAAACAACAACAGAAGTTAGACTTCTAAGTGATAATATCAAACACCTTTTAAATTGGGGGTGGGGAGTAAATATATAAACCTTATATGATATTCTTTCTCTTGCCAGGTTATCAAATGTGGTGGTTTACCTGACAATGTTTTTGATGCCTGGGAATTTTTGGGCAAACCTAAACATTGCCAGTACACATGGGATACAAAAGCAAATAATAATCTCAAGATTCGTGCGGCTTGTAAGCATCGTTTTGATCGAATATTTTTCAGAGCAGAAGAGGGGCATCTTATTCCGCAAAGTTTAGACCTTGTTGGGTTGGAAAAACTGGACTGTGGTAGATTTCCTAGTGATCACTGGGGGCTCCTGTGCACCTTGAATGTAGTATTGTGAAAAGCTTCCCAAATTCCAGCTTTACATGTTGGTTTGCAATAGTTGTGAATTTGTGCAGATCTCAACCTTTCAGGAAAGCTAGGGTCTAATAATACAAAGAATTAATAAACTGGATGATTAGTGCGGCAAAAACAATTAATATTTTACTTTGTATCCTGTGTCCTCACAATTAATATTTTACTTTGTATCCTGTGTCCTCGAGTTAAGAATTGGTGTTTGTAATAAATCAAAGCATGCTTATGTTCAGAATGTGTGGGCTTTTGTTTCAAGAACACAGCCTCTTAGCTTGTAACAAACTCATTGTTGCCATCAGAACTTCAAGTAATGGCGGTTATCTTGGGGCTAACTATTGTTTGAATTAGGCACCAATATGATATTTTAAACCATTTTATTAAGAGAAAAATAAGCCATTGAATTCTTGATTGCATTGTCTTACATTCTGTAAGTTCAGAAATGTAAGTGAAAAAGCCATGGCCATCTGTAGTAACGTAGATGACAGCTGTCACTTATCAGACTTAATTTGTCAGCTGATATTATATAGTGACTAAGTGGTTAGTCACATTTGCACTTTGAATTCCAGCAATTGTTCTTCTTAGTGTTAGTAATTTGCTGATAACTGACAAAGTTCACCTTGCCAATGATTAAACCCAGCTTAGTAACATGAGGATTCTTTTTAAGAGGAAAATTCAGAAGAAAAGTAACTTTCAGTTTTGTTACTGTTAAGATCGAAATACTTTAAGCCGGGCGTGGTGGCGCACACCTGTAATCCCAGCACTTGGGAGGCAGAGGCAGGCGGATTTCTGAGTTCGAGGCCAGCCTGGTCTACAGAGTGAGTTCCAGGATAGCCAGGGCTACACAGAGAAACCCTGTCTCGAACCCCCCCCCCCAAAAAAAAGAAAAAGATCGAAATACTTTGCAGAGAGAATAAAGAATACTTTTTTTTTTTGTAAATGTTTTGTAAAGAAAAAAATGTACAGTCAATAAAGTGTTTTCTTTGTAGACTGAGTGACTTTTTTGTCTGTGGTGGGATTCCCATGCCACTGGGAAAACAGCCCTGCATGTTACTTTTCATTGGGAATCACTAAATGTGTATTATATTAAATTCCTGACACTTTGGAAGCTGGGGCGGGAGGATTGTCATTAGTGTAAGGCTAGCCTGGGCTATAGAGTTAGACACAAAAATGGGGAAATTTAGAATGAAGTGACATCTTATTTTTATTTGTCCCCAAATTAAAACACCTAAAAACAATTTGAACTTATAATAAGGGTGGTAAGATTTCGTGCTGATGAGGAAAAGACAGGAACTGTCTGTTTCAGTGACAATTTTAAATATTAATCTTGAAGGAGCAGTGTGATGCACGTGTGTAAGTAGTCTAGTAGAGGAGGCGGGTGCTGAGTCATCTGGTAAAGTTGTTTAAAAGACCACAATGGGTTAATATCACAATATGAAATATGTGTTCTATTATTAGGCCATCAATTATAAAAACATGTAAGTACAATTTTATTTATGTGTCTACATGAAATACTTGTTGGTTTTTTTGTTTTTTTTTTTTTTTTTTTTTTGGTTTTTTTCGAGACAGGGTTTCTCTGTATACCCCTGGCTGTCCTGGAACTCACTCTGTAGACCAGGCTGGCCTCGAACTCAGAAATCCGCCTGCCTCTGCCTCCCAGAGTGCTGGAATTACAGGAGTGCGCCACCACCGCCCGGCTATGAAATACTTGTTTAACTCTTATGACAAAATATAAGTCAGGAGAAAAGGAACATAAGCCGCTGTAGTGGGCAAACTGAAAGATTTGAGAACCTAGCAATTTGTAATATCTTTTTTTTTTAAGGTTTGTTTGTTTATTGTGTGTATATGAGTACACTGTAGCTGTCTTCAGACAAAAGGGGGCATTGGATCCCACTATAGATGGTTACAAGCCACTATATGGTTGCTGGGAATTGAACTCAGGACCTCTGGTAGAGCAATCAGTGCTCTTAACCGTTGAGCCATCTCTCCAGCCCAATTTGTAATATCTTGAGGGGTGTTTTTGGTGGTTTTTCGAGACAGGGTTTCTCTGTGTAGCCCTGGCTGTCCTGGAACTCACTCTGTAGACCAGGCTGGCCTCGAACTCAGAAATCTACCTGCCTCTGCCTCCCAAGTGCTGGGATTACAGGCGTGCGCCACCACGCCCGGCATGAGGCCAAGATTTAACATCCCCGCCCCAGAGCAGTTTTTGCCATCCACGTGCAGTGCGTCATGCATTTTAACCCTGTTGAGCTTCACTTTGCCCCTCCGCCAGGAAGACTGCCATGTTGTTACTGTGCAGAATTTCTTAGTATAGAAGTGAACATTCAGGAAAAAAAAATCTACAAACGTTTGAATCATTTCTCTTTGAACTTGTCTGGTAAATAGTGTCGGGGGGTGGGGGTGGGGGTGTGGGGGTGGAGGAGTAGTGGGGGCACTCAGTGACTGTCCACTGAATCCTGGAGAGGTAGTTTCACATCAGTGTGAAGGAGACTGGCGTTTCATTCAGCACACTGATGATGGACAAATGAAAGAAAAGCTGATTTTATTTTTCATGGTAAGGCGTTTGGTGGTTTTGGAGGGGGAAGGTTGAAAATAGCTCCTCATTTTCCAGTCCGTAGCGATGTGTAGTTTATCTCCATTAGTATCTCTGGTGACTTTGTTCTGCTTCTAAATTTGTTTGTCATGATGAGGGCTGCGGGAGTTGTACGCTGATGTAACTATTCTCATCTTTGTCGGCTACCCGTGCCTCCTGGATGTCTTCTCCGCCTGCATCCTTTCATTTCTCTGGCTATCATTAAATACGTACCATGAGAGGAGGAGATGTCTTCCTGCTGAGCCCATTTAGTGACTAAATTAACGATTTCCCCCCACTTTTTAGTCCATGCTTATTTTCATTCTCAGAGAATAAAGGTTTTGAGACAGCGTTTCTCTGTGTAGCCTTGGCGATCCTGGAACTCCCTTTGTAAACCACGTGGGCTTTGAGATGCGGCTGCCTCTGCAGCTGGAGGGCTGGGATGCAAAGCTTGGGCCCACTCAGTTTTATAGCTCCCTCCTGTCACCTCCGTAGTGGCTCTTCATCTCTATTGGTTAACACGCTCATCCTTTATGGCGCTCCTAAGTGTATGGTGTGTGTAAGTACACATGTGGAGGCCAAGGGGCAATCTGTGACGTCATTTCCATTTGTATGTGTGTCTTCAGGGATCTAACTCGAGTCATCAGACTTGGTAAAGTACCATGAAGCCAGGTGGTGGCGCACGCCTTTAATCACAGCACTTGGGAGGCAGAGGCAGCTGGATTTCTGAGTTCAAGGCCAGCCTGGTCTGCAGAGTGAGTTTCTGGCTGAGCCATCTTACTGTCCCTCCTGCTAAAAGAAAAGTCTCACTAGGTAGCCTGGGCTGGCCTGGAACTTGCTAGACACACTGGACAGCTTCAAACTCTGATCATCCTGGCTTGACTAACTATCTTGCTTTTTAATTTGTTGGGTTTTTTTTGTTTGTTTTGTTTTTTTGTTTTTTTTTTTCGAGACAGGGTTTCTCTGTATAGCCCTGGCTGTCCTGGAACTAGCTCTGTAGACCAGGCTGGCCTCGAACTCAGAAATCCGCCTGCCTCTGCCTCCCAAGTGCTGGGATTAAAGACGTGTGCCACCACCGCCGGCTAATTTGTTTGAAAGAGTGTTATGTAGTCATTCTCCTGCTCCAGCCTCCTGAGTCCTAGAGTGTATTACTGCTCTGGGGTCACCTCCATTTTCTTTCTTTTTTTTTTTTCTTTTAAAGATTTATTTGATATATCTAAGTACAGTGTAGTTGTGTGTTACGGATGGTTGTGAGCCACATGGTGGCTGCTGGGATTTGAACTCGGGGCCACTGGAAGAGCAGTCTGTGCTCTTAACTGCTGTGCCATCTCTCCAGCCCCTCATCTCCATTTTCTTTCTTTTTCTTTTTCTTTTTTTTCTTTCTCGCTTTTTTTTTGTTTTTGTTTTTGTTTTTTAGATTTGTCTTTTCGAGACAGGGTTTCTCTGTGTAGCCCTGGCTGTCCTGGAACTCACTCTGTAGACCAGGCTGGCCTCGAACTCAGAAATCCGCCTGCCTCTGCCTCCCAAGTGCTGGGATTACAGGCGTGCGCCACCACCGCCCGGCTTCATCTCCATTTTTTAATAGGAGACATTAAGTAGATTTGTAACACATGTGTCTCCACAAAGATGACAGTGCAGGCTTATTCTGGTGTACAACTCAGTCTTTAAGCCGCGATGGTATGTATAAGGAATACTCTGCCCATCCTTTCTGCCCATTGATACCAGTTCCTAGACACTTTCATGTCCACATTACAAAACTAAAACTACGAGGAATAGTGTTCCACTGGCTTAGAATTTCCTCCGAATCAAGATTCCCACTACAAGACACAAAATGTTAAAATGCATTTGGTACCCATTTTACTGCAAAGTAGAGTTGATCTGTGTCGACTTCGGCTCAGTTTACCATCCTTGATTTGAGATAAGCACTTAAAACCAAGCAGATAAGTTAAGGGGTTGGGCAGTCTTGCAAAAGCCTTGGCTGAAAACAAGACTTGAATAGCCAGGTGACTTGACTTGGAGTAGTCTGAGCCAAGCAGTGCTTGCTACCCGGGCGGAGCATTTTTCTACAATACTTGTCCATCTCCTCAACAGTTTGGAATCGTGGCAGGAAAAGGTGCGCGAGGGACCAGAGCAGGGAAACAAACAGAGGCCCCTTCTGCTTTGTCGTCGGGCAGTGCCGGCTGCAGCACAGGCCATCCCTAGGGGCGTGTGTGCGCGTGCGTGTGCGTCGCCCTGGTAACCCGGGAGGCAGAAAGGCGCTGAATCACCAGCGCGGGCTGGCAGCGGCTGTCTGTGCCGCCGCAGGGGTGGGCAGGTGTCGCCCGCAGGTGTGCCTCGCAGGTGTCTCGACTGGACATCAGCTGCTGGGCGGGCTGGAGCACCGCGGAGCCTGGAGATCGATCACAGGGATGGAAGTAAGAGCCGCACTCAGCTGCCTGCATTCCTGCTTGGATCGATGGGTTCTCAGCAGGGTGGAGTCAGGGAGACTTGGGCAAAATCGGTTTCTTTATAAAGTTCATTCAGGGCTGGCATTTGCTAAATGCATTTCGTATCTGCTCCGTGCAGTAGTCAGAGGCTTTTAATCTGGGCTCCAGGTCCCCGGATTTCTAGCTAGGGTGTAGTTGGGGTTCCTCCTTACCCCTGCCTAGGGATGCAGGGTATGAATGTGTTTATGAGGCTGGGCGATGGAGTGTAGAATGAAGCTCCAGTGAGCTAGCCGTGGTCATCTTTAGGGTCCCCAGCAGCCACCTCAGGTGCAGAACCCCATCTCCTAGCCCAGCTGGCCAGCTGTCAGCAACGAAGACAGCAAGCAGGCAGGAGGTTTCAGTGAAAAAAAGCCAAGAGGGGGTGCTTCTAAGGATTCCTCCGGACATCTAGGAAAAGCAATCCTGGATAGTCGCGTGATTTGATGGTTTCCCAGTTTGTTGGAGGAGGCAGATTTGGGGATCTTTCCAACCTCTCAAATTGCATGCTTTAGACTGAAGAATTGTTACCTTCAAATTTCGTTTAGTGCTGTTGGTGTGGTCCTTCCTACCACTCACCAAATGCGTTTATCTCCTCTCTTCACCGTCAGCCGAAGCCTGACGCTGTGTAAAGGCTTTCTTTCCTGCTCTTTGAATTGCCTCCAAGGAATGGCCCAGATTTATCAGGATTACAGCGCTGCATTCGCTAGTCATCTTTCTCGACACCATTTGTTCTCATAGTCGTGTGGAGAGCAAGCAAGCATAGCCATGCTCATCCTTATTGCTGGCTTCACTGGACATTTTCATTTGTGGATTAGAGGTTGATATTTTTTCCTAGTGCTTGCACAGAAAAGTTGAATGGTATTTTTGTTAATAATGGAAAAAATATAGATCACATTTCCTAAAAAAAACACAAAATTATTCAAGGTAAATGTGTGTATTCATTTATTCCTGAAATGCATGGTGCCTGGAAAAGTTCCTCAGTGAGACAGCTGAAGTTATGCCACGTGTAAATTTTTATTTTGTGCTCATGATTTTACTTATTTTTAATGCAGAAGGGGAAAATTAGAGATATCAATTCTGTTCTAAACTAAGAACTCACCAAGAAAGCTGAATTCTCTGCAAACTAAGGAAATATTTTTTTAAAAAAAATGCAGCAGGAATTTTTAGAACCACAGGTAACAGAAACATACATCACATCTTTGCTGTGTAAATCGCCAAGGCAGGAGTGTTTCCTTTCAGAATGATACAAAGCTCCGAGCTGGCATCCTCACAGTTTAGAGAGTTATAAAGGAATGTGTGTGTTTAAGGTTTGTTCTTGACTTGAGTCACCCCACCCCCAACAGACTATCTTTCCTTTTAAAAACCAATCTGTGGAAATAAGGATGCCTGTTTGGGGCAGGGGTTGGTGTGTGTGTGTGTGTGTGTGTGTGTCTATGTGTGTGTGTGTGTGTGTGTGTGTGTGTGTCTGTGCCTGTGTGTTTGTGTTTTTCTTTTCTTTTTTGTTTTTTTCGAGACAGAGTTTCTCTGTATAGCCCTGGCTGTCCTGGAACTCACTCTGTAGACCAGCTGGCCTTGAACTCAGAAATCCGCCTGCCTCTCCCTCCCAAGTGCTGGGATTAAAGGCATGTGCCACCACCGCCCGGCATGTTTGTGTGTGTCTATGTGTGTCTGCAGTGTTGGGTTACTTAGGGTTGTGATCCAGCTGTTAGTGGTGACCTCACATTAGGGAAACTATAACCTCTAAGCCCCAGTGTTCTCTTCTGTAAAATAGAGAAAATAGTAAGGCCTACTCAGTGGAATGTCCATGAGAATTAAAAGAAGACAATAAATAGAATTCCTACATGCTGAGCTGTAAGGATTGCTCAAACCCTAGTGCTGGAGGCCAGCTTTGGAAATACAGAGGGATGTTGTTGTTTTTGTTTTTAGTAAACATTTTTATTTCTGATTTGTGTGTGCCTGTGTCTGTATGCCGCATATGGAACTTGAACTCCTAGAGCTAGGGTTCCAGGTACTTGTGAGTTTCCTGACCTAGGTGCTAGGATCCAAACTTAGAGGCCCATTTAGAAAATAATTCAAATAAGATAATATTACACAAATGCTTTTCTAAAAACCATGGTTTCTCTGTATAGCCCTAGTTGTCAAGAAACTCACTATGTAGACCAGGGTGGCCCTAAACTAAGAGATCCACCTGCCTCTGAATTTGGAGTGCTGGGATTAAAGGCATGTGCCACCACACCCAGCTTAATTCCTGAATGCAGGCAAGAAGATCAAGATCATCTTTGGCTAATCTATAAGTTCTAGGTCACTTTGGCTTGTTTGAGATCTTGTCTCAAAAAAGAAACTAACAAAACTTTAAGAACAAATTACATTTTTTTTTAATTAAACACTATTTATGTAGCTGTATGCATGGTACTTGTGTCTGGGCACCCACACAGAAGAGAGTGCTAGCTCCTTTGGAGTTGGAGTTCTAAGTGCTTGTGAGCTGCCCTGGGTGAGTATTGGAACCAAACTTGAGTTCTCTGGGAAAGCAGCAAGGGCTCCTAGCCACCGAGCCAGTCCAATAAAAGTTATCTTGGGGATAAAAATGTTCAGGAAAAATATTCTTTTTTTTCCCAAAATAATATGTCACTAAAAGTAGAATTATCTTAATGTGGCCAAAACTTTTTTGATGAATAAAGTCAAGTTTCACTAGAAACATAGAAAATTCATGCATCTTTCCCTGTAACATCTTTATAAAAACAGTAAATATAACAGATATGATCTAAGAGCATGCCAGTTTAATATGCAGCTAATGACGTTTAATACACAGAAAGATTTGCTTTCTTGCAAATATAAAATATAAAGGCATGAAATGACTATCAGTTATTGTTCTTTTTTCTTTAAAAATCTATTTTACAAGCTAGCCAAAAAACTACATAGACCCCGTCTCAAAAAACCATATAATACAAATCCTATCCATTAGAGCTCTGCCCTTATTATAGTTCATAAAACGAGCTTACGTTCCAATGCATTTTGGAAGGATCCAAATTCACACTGTTGCACCTGCTCAGAACTAGAGAATTTTTATTTTCTACCAAATTTCTATCAATTCTGGGAAGTTTCTGCCTCTTGTATTACATTTTCTCCATCGGTTCGGCTGAAGTGTAGTTGAGGAATAAGACTGAGCTGAGCATGGCTGATGCAAGTCTGTAATTCCAGCACTCGGAAGAGGGAGGCAGGGGGATCTGGAATTCAAAGTCATCGTTGGGTAGACAGTAAATTTGAAATTAATCTGGGCTGCATGATACCCTGATCCACCCCCCCAAACAACCCACAAACCTAAAAGCAACAGCAACAAAAACCCACCACCAGGGCCATCAGTATGGCTTAATAGGTAAAGGTACCTTCTACCAGTATGGGTGTCCTAATGTTAGTGGTTCTGGGTCTTCAAATGCTCGATGCTGACCCAGAGGCTTCCAAGTCCAGGCCCTAAGAGCAGAAGCCCTACTGTACCTGACCTTAGAAGCCGGAGGCTTAGGACTCTGAGCACCGGGGGTTGGAGGCTGACTGGGTTCTGCTACCTGCAGCCCTAGCACGGGGCTGTACTTCCTACCTTCCAGCAGCAGGCTGTGCCTGCTCATGTTACCATATCTAGGAAAGCCTTGGGGGTTGAGGTCTTAGAGTGTCTACCCTCACAGCTCCAGGGCCTGGACAGGAACCTTGGACAGCAGCCATAGTTACAGTTCTTGGGAGTAAAGTACCGCCGATTCTCACCCGCTACTTGGCAGCTTCTGGGACTCTTTCAGAGACTGAGCCAATGCTTTTTGACCTATGCTTCTTCTGCTCCTGATGTTTCTGCCCCCATCAGCTGCCCGGAACACTCTAGCTGTCTTCTTGCCACTGCTACTGCTGCTACCACCACCGCTGCCAGCTACTGGTGTGGCTGCTGCCTTTGCCACTATATCATCCCACTGATGGCACCTTCCATTATCAGCTCAACCTGCTCTCCTAATGAGGGAGCTTACAGGTTGACAAGAGGGGCTGGAGCAATGGGTCAGCCATTAAGAGCGCATACTGTTCTCGAAGACTCTTCCCAGCACTCCTGTCTGATGGCTCACAGCTGCTGGTAACTCCAGCTCCAGAGGACCCAGTGCCCTCTTCTGGCCTCCATGTGTGCCATACCATACACACATGCACATACCCACATAAAGATATTCCCTCTTCTGGTTAGACTTTTAATTTTTAAAAATATTTATTTTTATTCACTTTACATCCTGATCGCAGCCCCCCCCCGTAGGTTTTTAATTTTTAAATTAAAACCAATAAATTTATTACCAGTTTACTTGGAAAAAAACTCAGACTAAAGCTTACAAAAAAACACTTTTTTGTTTGTTTGTTTGTTTGTTTGTTTGAGACAGGGTTTCTTTGTATAGCCCGGGCTGTCCTGGAACTCACTCTGTAGACCAGGCTGGCCTCGAACTCAGAAATCCGGCTGCCTCTGCCTCCCAAGTGCTGGGATTACAGGCGTGCGCCACCACTGCCCGGCAAGAAACCACTTTTTAATTAAAATTAAAATAGATTGCAATCAGCTTTCTTGGTTAATATTTGAATAATTTTATGGAAAAAATTGAGAACATGAGTTGGAAGGGGAAAAACTGCATGGAGAAAACTGCATACACACACACACACACACACACACACACACACACAGATGCATATATATATATATGGTTGTTTGAGTAAGAATGGTCCCCATAATTTCATATATTTGAACATTTAGTCATCAGGAAATGGCACTTTTTAAGAAGGATTATTAGGATCCGGAGGTGTGGCCTTGTTGGAGTTAGGTGGTAACCTTGTTGGAGGAGGTGCGTCACTGGGCCCATACAAGGCTCAACATCTCTCTTGCCTGTAGATCAGGATGCAGCTCTCAGGGACTGCTCCAGCGCTAAGCTTCTACCATGGTAACAGGATAACCCTCTGACACTGTAAGCAAGCCTACAGTTAAATCGATTCTTAGAGCTACCTTGGTCATGATGCCTCTTCACAGCAATAGGACAGGGACTAGGACAGAAGTCAGAACCAGGGAGTTTTCTATTGCTGTGATAGGCCTGACCATGCTGTCTGTTGGAGGACTTATGGAGACTTTGGGATTTTCAGTATCTAAAAGAAGTTTTTAATGATTCTGATATGCAACACCAGGGACAGTACAGGACGGTCCCACCTGGCTGCCCTACAAATGGAGCCAAACGCCTTGCACATAATAGAAGGGAGAATGGCAAAGGTTCTCACACGAACTGTAGCACAGTCCTTTAATGTACACGAAAGATTGTGCTTGTACCTAAGGTCATAGGTCTTCTGCTGGGCCACCAAGAGACAGACCCGTCTTGTCCTGTGTGAAATGGTGACAAAAGGCTCTGGAGTCATGGCTGGAATAGTGGCTTTCGCAGCAGAGTTCGGCTTCCGCAGTGAACGGCTGTAGTTGCTTTGCAGCTTCCGAGAGGTGTCGGCGGGGTCTTCCGAGCAGTGGGTAGTCGGAAGGCCGCCGGGACTACGGTCGGCCAAGAGAACCTCCTTAGCTTGTACGACCCCTCAAGGCTGCCACCAGCTACAAGTGAAATGGCAAGGGCTTTTTTTTTGATTGTTGTTGGTTTTGTTGTTGTTTAGGTTTGGTTTGGTTTGGTTTTGGTTTTGGACAGGGTCTTTCTATCTCATAGCTCTGGCTCTGCCAGCCTCTGCCTCCCCAGAGCTGAAATTAAAAGTGTACTTCACTGTCCTTGGCTAAATATCATGTTATTAATAGTCTCACCAAAGAAATCATTAAAAGTGTGTTTGAAGTTAGGTATTAGATACATGCCTTTAATCCCAGCCCCCAGGAGGCAGAGGCTCCGTGAGCCTGAGGACGTCCTATTATACATTAGCAAGTCAGAGGTAAATTGTAAGACCCTGTCCAAAAATAAACAAACAAACAAACAAACACATAAATAAAGGTATGTTTACTACAAAGGTAAGGCCAACAGCTCTAATCACAGCAAGCCAAAGGTGATAGTCTTTAGTAGTCTTTGAAAGGGCTTGTCTCCTGCTCCAGTTTCTAGGGGGAACAGAGCCCCTTCAGTCTCTCCCAGTCTGATAACTTATATCTTCATTTTTAAAATATTTTTTTGTAGGAGGTTGTTGAGTTTTCTGGTGTATTTTTTTAATTGGATATTTTCTTTATTTGCATTTTGATTGTTTTCCCCTTTCCAGGTCTCCCCTTCGGAAACCCCCTATCCCATCTCCCTTCCATTTTATCTTCAATTTTTACCTCTTCCAAAATCTTGTAAATTTTGTCAGTAAATGTATATTGAACTGTTTGTTACTTTATGGCCCCCCTTTTCCATATTTTTATTTCTTTGAGTTGCATTTTGGGTTATAATTATTATTTCAGCTTTTTTGGCTCAGACCAAATGTAAACACAGTTTCTATTCTAAAACACGATGGGTTGCCTGTGTGGTTTTTTATGTTTGTTTGTTTGTTTTTTGTTTTTTCGAGACAGTTTCTCTGTGTAGCCCTGGCTGTCCTGGAACTCACTCTGTAGACCAGGCTGGCCTCGAACTCAGAAATCCTCTTGCCTCTGCCTCCCAAGTGCTGGGATTACAGGCGTGGGCCGCCTGGCCTACAGAGTGAGTTCCAGGACAGCCAGGGCTATACAGAGAAACCCTGTCTCAAAAAACAAACAAACAAACAAACAAAAAAAGGCGTGCGCCACCACAGCCCAGCTGCCTGTGTGTTTTTATTGAAACTTTTATCATTTAAAGATTTTTAAAGAGTTATTTTGTGTGTGTGTGTGTGTGTGTGTGTGTGTGTGTACATGGGTGGGTGCCTGTGGAGGCCACCAGAGGACATTAGAGCCCCTGGACCTGTAGTTACATGTGGTTGTGAGCTGCCCAGGGTAGATGATGGGAACCAAACGAGTCCTCTGCAGGAGCCGCACGCACTCCTGACTCCTGAACTATCTACAGCCCATAAACATGCTCACTCTCTATACCTGTGCCACAGGCACTGTGGAGATACTTCTGAATTAGTTCTTTACTGAGTTCCCCAATCAAAGCTCTAACAATGAACATCTCTTTTGCAGTCCCATTTGTTTTTGATCTTGCAGTTTACGGCTCAGTGTTTTTCTAGTCCCAAGCAACCGGACTCACCGCACCCGCTTAGCAGCAGTGCCGTTTATGAGACCTCCTAGTATCTCACAGCGTCAGTCACTCCACCCCACTTGCCTGCCGTATTAGTTTCATGTTGCGGTAGAATAAATTATTACAAAAATAGTGACTTAAAGCATCATACATTTGCTAGAATTTATGAGGGACTTGAATCAAGACTCAGGTCAAGTTTTCCATTGAGGTGTGCTGTGTGGCTTTTCTTGGGAAAATAGAGAGGGCAGCAGTACTCCAAAAAATGCAGTTCTATTCAGCTGAACGGACCAATGAGTTCACTGGCATTACTTACAGAGCAACTTCCTCACCAGGAAGCCCACCAAGCACGGCCGACCATTCACAAGACAGTTGCAGGTAGCTACACTATTTAAGAGTCTTCTTCTTCTTCTTCTTCTTTTTTTCCAAGACGGGGTTTCTCTGTGTAGCCCGGGCTGTCCTGGAACTCACTCTGTAGACCAGGCTGGCCTCGAACTCAGAAATCCGCCTGCCTCTGCCTCCCAAGTGCTGGGATTACAGGCATGCGCCACCACGCCCGGCAAGTCTTCTTTTCTTAAAGATTTATTTTATGTATATTAGTTCTGTAGCTGTCTTCAGACACACCAGAAGAGGACCTCTGGTCCCATTACAGATGGTTGTGAGCCACCCTATGGTTGCTGGGAATTGAATTTAGGACCTCTGAAGAGCAGTCATTGCTCTTAACTGCTGAGCCATCTCTCCAGCCCTTAAAGAGTCTGCTTAGCCTGTAACTTTTTATAACCCAAGGGAGGAGCCTTATGACCCTGTAAGTTTCATGGGCCTGAGGAACTGTTCTCCTCCCTCCAGCGGGGGAATGTTTCAATCTGGACCAAACAACTACTTAACAACTTACACTCTTATCTGGAGGCTCCGGGGAAGAGTCTGCGTGCAAGCTCTTTCTGGAGGCCGCACAGTTCCGTTCTTTAAGGTTGTAGGATTTATGTCTGCATGACTAAAGGCATCAATAATAAAGAACTTAGCTTTGGTATCATTTAACTGAGAGAGCCATTGAATTCTCTACTTTAGGGCTCCCTGTGTCTTCTGCCTTCTGTCTGTTGCATGAGTATGGATTTGTGCCTTACTGAAGGCTGTCTTGGGAATCTGTGTCTGTGTATGACTGGGTATGTCTGTCTTTAACAAAGGGCTTTGAACTGTCTTTATTTGTTTGTTTTGAGACATGGTCTCTCTATTATATAGCTCTGGCTGTCCTGAAACTTGCTTTGTAGACCATGCTGTTCTGGAACTCACAGAGATCCAATTTCCTCTGCCTCCCAAGTGCTGCCAAGTCTGTCCCTGGACAGGGACACAGAACTCAATTTCTTTTTGTGCTTTCACCCAGGCCTCAGAGGAAGTCTTGGGTTGATGTGGCTGCCCACAATGTCCTGACTAGCAGGTCTGGCACGGTTCTCTCGAACTGTCTCCCACTCTGCGTAAAGGCAACTGTCCTTGTCTTTGCTGACTCCCCTGGGATTTGCCCTTAGCTCCCACCTTCCATTCTACCCATCAGCGGGTCACCCTGGGCCACTTCCCAGCCATTAAAGATGTTTTGTCTCTTTGGAAGCCCAAGCCGGTCTTGAACTTGTGATCATCCCGCTTCTGCCACCTGAACACTGGGATTAACACTTCATTCTGTAAGGAAGAATATGGTAGTGACCAGATGGGTGATGTCAGGATCCAGATCGTGTCTGCCTCTTTAAAACCTTAATCACCAGATGGCCAAGAGGTTTTGGTTTTAATGGATTTGAAAGTTCAGTAAAACAGTTCAGTAAATTCACTCCTTGTCACCCAGGACTTTATGCAAACCCAAATACTTTAAAACCCATAAACAAAGAGCAACAACAACATAGCTCCTCTCCCGCTTGGCCGTCTGTAATTCTAAGAAATCCTGGTATGGGGGCTAGTAAATAAGGAACATGTTGACACGTTAGAAATGAAAAAACAGGGCATTCGGGCTCTGAGACACCGAAGGCGCAAATGCTAGTAGCTGGACCATATACAAAAGCAGAACTCTGACCCATGAATAGAAACCTGCCTAGGAACCCAAACCTCTCTATAACACAGCCTGGGAAGCGGGCCTGCCGAGAGGCTTCGGGGAAGCTGGGCTGCCATCTCTAGTGCTTCATGAGCTAAACGACACCTACTGCAGCAGTTAGCTGCAAGGAGGCGGGGCTTTATTAAATGATAGCTTCCCTAGTCTTCAGTCCCCTTTTCTAGCGTGGGACTAACCAGACAGAGCAAAAAGACTCCTGCCTCAGTTAGGGTTTCTACTGCTCCATGAAACACCATGACCTAAAAGCAAGCTGGAGAGGAAAGGGCTTATTTGTCTTACACTTCTATATCATTGTTCATCATCAAAAGGAAGTCAGAACAGTAACTTAAACAGGGCAGAACCATGGAGGCAACAACTGATACAGAGACCACGGAGGGGCGCTGCTTACTAGCTTGCTCCCTATGGCTTGCTTAGCCTGCTTTTTTATAGACCGGAAGACCACCAGTCCTGGAACGGCCCACCCACCATAGGTTGGGCCCTCCCACATCAGTTACTAATTAAGAAAATGCCCCACAGAGATCGCCTACAGCTCTATCTTACAGAGACATTTTCTTTCTTATTTATTTATTTATTTATTTATTTATTTATGGTTTTTCGAGACAGGGTTTCTGTGTGTAGTCCTGGCTGTCCTGGAACTCACTCTGTAGACCAGGCTGGCCTCGAACTCAGAAATCCGCCTGCCTCTGCCTCCCAAGTGCTGGGATTACAGGCGCGCGCCACCACGCCCAGCTTTATTTATTTATTTATTTATTTATTTATTTATTTATTTTATTATATGTAAGTACACTGTAGCTGTCTTCAGACACACCGGAAGAGGGCATCTGATCTCATTACGGATGGTTGTGAGCCACCATGTGGTTGCTGGGATCTGATCTCAGGACCTCCAGAAGAGCAGTCAGTGCTCTGAACTGCTGAGCCATCTCTCCAGCCCCAGAGGCATTTTCTTGATTGAGGTTCCCTCCTCTCAGATGACTGTAGCTTGTGTCAAGTTGACATTAGACTATCCAGTGCAGTTCCCATACCAATCACTGGGTGCTCCACTTCTAAGCCAGGACTGTCTCCCATAGGAGCAGCCTCCTCTCCCAACACCCTCGCGCCTCTCCTTTTTCCATTACACAGCCTTTCCTCTCTTCTGCCTTTGAGTCTCTGCTAAACTCAGTTGACAGCGGTTGAGTCCTTTGCCGTAAGACACTGTAATTTAGAGTCTTGCTTTTCTCCATTGATTGGTCTTTATTTCCAGTTTATAAGGTCAGCTGACATAAAACCTTTTGCTTTTTGTTTTGTTTTTGAGGTATTATTCAGCTCTGGCTGTTCTGGAACTCACTATGTAGACCAGGCTGGCCTCAAATTCACAGACATCCACCTGCCTCTGCCTTCCGAAAAGTGGAATTAAAGGCCTGTGCCACCGTGCAGGGTGTGTTTTGTATCTTCTTAGTAACTAACTGTCCTGGCTATTTTGACAAACTTCTCTGGAGACATGGCCGCTGGGGAGATGACTCATCTGTGAACAGGACAGCTTTCCTGGTAACATGAATGAAGGACAGGGATGACGTGTTTCCGTCCACATTCACCTAACGCTTTCTTCTTTGTTGTCTCTGTTTTGTCTTCTTTGAAGGTCTAGAAGGCTACATCTGGCCAGCTCATCAACCATCGGAGGGCGTCTGTTCCAAACCCACTGTCCTGGAAGCCTCATCCCATGTGAGGAAAATGGTGTCCCCACCAGGAGTCCTGTCTTCATTGCTGCTGCTGGCGGCCGTGGCAGGTAGGAAGTCATCTTCAAACCGTCGTCATTTCCTGGGAGACTTGTAAAAGCTGGCTACCGGGGCTCATGGTGGCCAGGGCCAGACATTAACCATGGTTCTGCTCTGATTCACTTGCTGCAGGACAGCACACATGTCTTCAAGGGAGCGGAAGCAACTGGGCCAGGAAGAAACTTCTGGCTTGGTCTTCATATAAGTCAAGGGGAGGTGTCATAAGAATGCAATGTGTGGCCGGGCGTGGTGGCGCACGCCTGTAATCCCAGCACTTGGGAGGCAGAGGCAGGCGGATTTCTGAGTTCGAGGCCAGCCTGGTCTACAGAGTGAGTTCCAGGACAGCCAGGACTACACAGAGAAACCCTGTCTCGAAAAACCAAAACAAAACAAAATACAAAACAAGAATGCGCCGGGCGTGGTGGCGCACGCCTGTAATCCCAGCACTTGGGAGGCAGAGGCAGGCGGATTCCTAAGTTCGAGGCCAGCCTGGTCTACAGAGTGAGTTCCAGGACAGCCAGGGCTACACAGAGAAACCCTGTCTTGAAAAACAAAAAACAAACAAACAAAAAAGAATGTGTGCACCCCCATCCCCCCTCGATCTTCCTAAGAGGGGTGGTTTTGTTGTGTTCAGTTCTAGTGTTTCCTCTATATCTTGGCTCTAACTCTTCTTAGAAAAATGATAGACCAAAACTGTTCACATGATTTACAAACTAGATTTGTGTTTGAGACTTCAGCCCCACGCGTTGCTTTTTTTAATTGGAAAAGGAACCTGTGTGGCAGATCTAATTTCTCTTACATTGGATGAAGTAGTCTTTCCACAGAGCTGATAGTTGGCATTATGTTGCATTTACTCATAGTGTGAGTGTGTGTGTGTGTGTGTGTGTGTGAGCGTGCGTATGTGTGAGTATGTGTGTGAGAGTGTGTGTGCCTGTGTGTAAGTGTGTATGTGAGTGTGTGTAAGTGTGTGTGTATGTGTGAGCATGTGTGTGAGAGTGTGTGCGTGTGTGTGTGTGCATGTATGTGTATGTGTGTGAAAGTGTGTGTACGCGCAAGTGTGTGTATATGTGTGTGTGTATGTGTGTGAGTGTGTGTGTGCGTGCGCATGTGTGCAGGTGTGTGAGAGTGTGTGTGTAAGTGTGTGTGTGTATGTGTGAGCATGTGTGTGTGTGTGCGTGTGTGAGTATGTGTGTGAAAGTGTGTGTGTGAGTGTGTATGTGTGTGTATGTGTGAGCATGTGTGTGTGTGAGAGAGTGTGTGTGTAAGTGTGTGTGTGTGTGTGTGTGTGTGTGTGTGTGTAGGTCCACTCGTGGGAATCAGTTCTCTTCTCCTACCGTATGGATTCAGGCCACCAGTCTTGGAAGCGCGCATCTTCACCCACTGAGCAATCTCTTGGCTCTGGCCCGGTGTCATGATTCTGCTCATCTTCCTGTCATGCTAATGAGACACCTGCCACTGTGCAGCTGTAAGTCTGTCTATCACAGTGATCTGTGCGCAGGTGACACAAAGGTGGTTCCTTGTGCACCAGACAGCTACTTTCACATGCTTCCTGAAGGAAACTGTCTGTGACTAAAGCCACAGTTACTGAAACACCTGTAAATGATCATCCCTTACTAGGAATGAGTAAAACCAAGTGGAACGTAAAACAAGGTATCGTGGTGCACACCGTCAATCCCAGCACTCGGGAAGCAGAGGCAGATGGATCCCTGCGAAATCCAGGTTAGCCAGGCCTACATCGCGAGGCCCATCTCAAAAACCAACCAAACAAGAATTTGATTAGACATATGCACTGAGGACAAGTATTTTTTCTCCTTAGACATTTTCCTTTCCGATGATCTATCATCAGCCTGTGAGGTTTTAAAAAAAGTCTATTAACAACACCAACAAAACAAAAATACAGCACTTTCCTGTTACTTCTGTTCCTCGTTTTTACACAAAGCTTGTAAGTTATATAAAAAGGAGACACAAGTAGAGAAGAATGGAATTATATGAAGAGACAGAATGTATAGATAAAAGGGCACATGCAGAGTTGAAAAGACATATGTGGATAGAAAGAATAGCGGGATGGAGAGGTAAGCGGAAGACTAGAGGGCAGGTGGGTGGTGAGCGGACTGAACTGGGGACCAATCGCTGGAAGGCGGTGCCTGGATGGAAGCCCAGGGCAGAGGGCACTTCTGCAGGGGCTGCTGATGGCTGCCTGAAATGCCAGGGACGGAGGAGGAGCCTCTGGCTTTCTGGAGTGGCTGGAATATGCGTGTGTGTGTGTGTGTGTGTGTGTGTGTGTGTGTGTATGTGTGTATATATTACATTCTGCATATGAGGGAAACATGGCAGTCTCTCAGCCTTCCCCACCATTATCCTCTTCCTCCCCTCCTTCCAAATCCTTCTCTTCCTGTAGTCTCCTTTCTACTTTCAAGTCATGTGTGTGTGTGTGTGTGTGTGTGTGTGTGCATATATGTCACATATCTTTAAATCTAGATTCTGCATGTGAACTTGGGTTTTATTTTATTTTATTTATTTATTTATTTATTTATTTATTTATTTGGTTTTCCGAGACAGGGTTTCTCTGTGTAGCCCTGGCTGTCCTGGAACTCACTCTGTAGACCAGGCTGACCTCGAACTCAGAAATCCGCCTGCCTCTGCCTCCCAAGTGCTGGGATTAAAGGCGTGCGCCACCACCGCCCGGCTTGATTTGATTTCTTGAGACCAGGTCCCATGTAGCCCACCCATGTTGGCCTCCAGCTCTCAAAGATGACTTTAAACTTCTGATCCTCCTGCCTCCACTCCCAAAGTGTGGGGATTATATCCCAGGTGTACGATGCTGCTTGGATATTCTCCCGAAGTCCTCGTGGGTCATTTGTGTCTCTCCTCTGGCCTTCAGGTGGCGGCTCTCAGCAGTGCTCGGAGGGCCGGACCTACTCCGACGCCATCATTTCACCCAACCCGGAAACCATTAGAATCATGCGGGTGTCTCAAACCTTCTCCGTGGGAGACTGCACAGCGGCTTGCTGTGACTTGCCCACCTGTGACCTGGCCTGGTGGTTTGAGGGCAGCTGCTATCTGGTGAGCTGCATGCACCCGGAGAACTGCGAGCCCAGGACCACAGGCCCCATCCGGTCTTACCTCACCTTCGTGAGCAGACCTGTCCAGAGGCCCGGGCAGCTCCTGGACTATGGAGACATGATGCTAGGGAGGGGCTCCCCCTCAGGAGCTTGGGGAGACTCCCTTGAGGACCTCAGGAAGGACTTGCCCTTTCTAGGCAAAGATAAAGATGGGGGACCAGAGGAGACTGCTGAGTACTCGGATGAATACAAGGAACTGGATCGGGGCCTGCTGCCGCCCTCCAACCAGCCAGACCCCAGAGGCAGCGCAGAGTACCCCGACTGGAGCCTGCTGCCCAGCAGCGAGGCAGGCTTCAATGCTTCAGGCACAGGAGACAGCTCAGCTGCTTCCGCAGAGAAGCTGCAGGACCCCACGCCCCACCCACTGGACCAGGAGCAGCTGCAGGCCCTGAATGAGTCCACTTGGTCCCCTACGCCCAGGCACTCTGCCATGAGCAGTGTGTGGCCTTCTTCTGTGGCCGCATTACCTACAGAAGAGGGACTGGAGGGAGAAGAGACTTTACAGCTCCAAGAACCAGCGAGCAATAGCTCCGGGAAAGAGGTGGGTGTGCCCGAGATGTGCTGAGGTAGGCGAGGAAGGAACGCAGGGCCAGGCTCTGCCACACTCTCTCAGGCTACAGGAACCCAAGGAGGTTTCTCCTAAAGGTGCTTCCTCGGGCCGATGCCACAGGATGAATGTCTGTCAGAGCCTCACGGGAAACAGCAGCGTTCTCTGCCCGTGTTTTCTCCTCCAAGCAGGCAGTTGGGAAAGAGCACAGAGCTTCCTGTGGTCATCCACCTGAGTGCCGATTGAGCACACTAATTAGGGGCCTGTGCCACCACCCAGCTCTGTCTTCTCGGAACGAAGGCACTGATACTATTCATGAGTGTTCTCACCCCAGTGACCTGACCTCCACCTGACTCTACCTCCCCGTCACCTGAAAGCCATCCCGTGGGGGTTCGGGCTTAAGTGCATGAATTTGGAGAGGGTGGGCACAAACAATCCATCGCTCAGCGTTCCTGTTCTTCAACCCAAATAGACATTTTTTTTCCATAACAACATACTCTTATTAATTTATCCCACAGGTTCCAATGCCTTCCCATAATCCTTCCCCCGCCAGCCCAGAGTCTAGCCCAGCCACAGTGGAAGAAAGCTCCGTGTTTACAGTCACGCCATGGAGCCGAGAATACAGCACCCCAACATTTCCTACCAGTACAGTCCTCCCTGGGCTGACCCCACCTGCGGGGCCCTTGTTGCCTACTACTTCCAGGACAGGTAACTTTTGGAAAATACAATTAGAAGACATGTATAGAATCTATCAGTGACATGTTTAAGGTGTAGTCCTCCGTCCAGCCCCAGCCTTGAGACATAACAGTCACAGTGCCACATAACGAGAGGAGAAGATGAATTGCATGCTGTCTGTGCATTCCCTCTGTGGCTCTGCAGAGGGGGCGTGGGGGGAGCCGAGGCTGATACTCAGTGGGAAATGCTGGGAGAGGATGCTATGGCAGCAGAGGACGGGTACCTGACCCGCCAGGACTGCCAGGAAGCCTTTCTGGAGGAGCGACTGGCAGGTTAGGGTGAACCAGCTCACATGGGTCTAGCCTCTTCTCTAGTGAATCAATACGTGTTCTAACAGGACTGAGTGTCGAATATATTCCTGGGTAATGAACTTTTAGCAAGAGCACAATGCAGCTGTATTTCTATTTGGGGTGATCTCAGTGGGGAGATAAAGGAACTGTGAAAGCCTGTCCTGATGCTGGAAGCAGAAAAACATGGCAGGTCAAAGGGCCTGCAATGTTCTCTTGTGTTTAATGCTTCTCGCCATGGGAAAGCGCTCGTCTTGAGAGTGCTGATTTCTGAATCTCAGCACCATGAGCGATCTCTTCCATCGTGGGTGGAAGAGAGGCCAAGATTCACAACATTTTGGAAGAATGGAGAGTTAAAAATCATAACTTTTTTGACTAAGGAGATTGGTCTGCTAGAACTGGTTTTGTGGACGGAGAGGTCAAGATAGTTATCTAGAATAGGAAGGATTATCTAGATTAGTGCCAGGAGCCATCAAGGAGAAGCTGAAAACAAGCAGGTGATCTTCCTGAGATGACTCTGCTGTGGGCTGGACAGCTAATGATGGATTTGCTTCTGCAGACAAGGCTGAGGAGATGCCATTTTAAGAAAGATTCCAAGCCTGGTGGTGGCGGCGCACGCCTGTAATCCCAGCACTTGGGAGGCAGAGGCAGGTGGATTTCTGAGTTTAAGGCCAGCCTGGTCTACAGAGTGAGTTCCAGAACAGCCAGGACTACACAGAGAAACCCTGTCTTGAAAAACAAAACAAAACAAAAAAAAACCAGAAAAAAAAGATTCCTGCTATTAATATGTTTTGCCTGTTATTATTAAATATATATACACATATAACAATCACCAGGTATTAGCAGATTTTGAGTAGATTTCTGCAGAACAACAAAAAAATACTGTCTTGTAGTGATGCTATATAGATAAAGATGATTTCTTACTTATGATCCTATAAGAATTCCTAAAATTATATTAGTAATTATTAAGCTCTTTTATAATAGGAATGCTATTAAGTCCTTTCTCATGTCAAAACTACATTGAGAACTCTGCCAGTCCCAAGTGTGACTAGTTAATTATTTCTGAGACAGCAAGAAGGCGTAGTCCAAGAGGTTGTGTTAACCAAAGGTCATGAAAAGGGAACTAATGACTTACTCTAGGTGCCAGGACAGAAGACAAAATACTGACTGGGTTTATCTATACAAAACTTCACTAATAACTTAGTCACAAAAGTTATGATTTTTTTTTGTTTTTTTGTTTTGTTTTTTTTGAGAGAGGGTTTCTCTGTGTAGTCCTGGCTGTCCTGAAACTCACCCTGTAGACCAGGCTGGCCTCGAACTCAGAAATCCACCTGCCTCTGCCTCCCAAGTGCTGGGATTAAAGGCGTGCGCCACCACCGCCCGGCAAAAGTTATGATTTTTAACTCTCCATGAACCTGTAAAGCTGGTAACAGATGATGAATCCTTAGACAAATAATTACTATTAATGGATATGCATTCTCTATTGTAAACATCTTACTCAATTTATTATTTGAATTTATGTTTGCACTTCTAGTGAACTTTTGTAAAAAGAAGGATGCTTGGAAAAACCATGCAATCTATTCTCTGGAAAAGGTTCAGAAAGACTAGGAAAGATGACATTGGAGGCTAGAACACTGGAGAGAGAGCATTTGGGAACATAGCATTGGGAACATAGCATTGGGAATGAGGACATTGCTACATCAGAGCAGGAGGAGAGAGCAAGATAAGAAGGAGAAGAATGCAGAGTGGAATAACTTAGAAATGATAAGACAACTCAAACTATTAAGAGAGCAATGTGCAGAATAAAGAAGGAAAGAAGAAAAAAAGAAGCTGCAGAGAGAACAGAAAGAGCAGGCGGCGTCTCTACCTTGGCACAGAACAGGACCTTTCTTTCTTTCTTTCTTTTTCTTTTTTTTTTTTTTTTCGAGACAGGGTTTCTCTGTGTAGTCCTGGCTGTCCTGGAACTCACTCTGTAGATCAGGCTGGCCTCGAACTCAGAAATCCGCCTGCCTCTGCCTCCCAAGTGCTGGGATTGCAGGCGTGCGCCACCACGCCCGGCAGGGCCTTTCTTAATAACAAGGAAGACTTAGTCTTTTTTTTTTTTTTTTCAAAGATTTATTTATTTATTTTTATGTATATGAGTTCACCATTGCTCTCTTCAGACACACCAAAAGAGGGCATCAGACCCCATTGTAGATGGTTATGGGCCACCATGTGGTTGCTGGGAATTGAACTCAGGACCTCTGGAAGAGCAGTCAGTGCTATTATCCACTGAACCATCTTTCCAGTCCCAGACTTAGTCTTACTAAAGAGAACAAAGCTTTTTTTTTCTTACTGACGGGTTTAATTCATTTAGCAATAAAAGGGTAGAAGCCTTTTCTTTCTCTGTGCAATAAAGATTAGAGCTCATTTTTTCATCCAGAATGAACCAGTTCTTTTTGCACTGGCACTTGGTCTTTTGCTCCAGATATGTAAATGTGTGTGTGTGTGTGTGTGTGTGTGTGTGTGTGTGTGTAAGTATGTAATTATGAGATAGCATGTAAGCTGGGCTCACCTGGTTTGAACGGAGATTTATGAATGTGTATGCATGAATCTGTATATGAGTTTACGTGAGTTTAATCCATATTTGCTCGTGTAAGTTTTTCCTTCTGGGAGTGTGACTCTCTTCTCTTGGTTCAATAGAAGTTTATTGCTCCAAACTTCCCCCTAACCTGACAGAGGCGTCTGGACAAGAGGGGAAGGTTTCAGCAACTGATCCTTTACTCAGTTCCCTGGCTCCCTTTTAAGAGAACTTCCATAGGAAACTTTTTAGAGAGAACATAGAAATAAAGGTTGAAATCGCTTTCCAATGTGTCCCTTTTTCTTCCTGGGACTTTAGCTAGCTGGCAGGGAGTTAGAGCTGCGCTGTTCCTGCAGAGAGAGAACAGAGGCTGCTTTACTTAATCCCCTGGTGTTTTATGATGACGTGCTAAACGCCAGAGGCTGCAGCTTCTGGCTCAGTGCAGGTGAGCTACTGCGCAGAGTGACCTAGACTTAAGATAGGTATGTAAGACCGAGCTTGTGCCTGCTGACGTTCTTCCCTTTGGCTGCCTCAAAAGGAACCAAGGAGAATGAAGAACAGCAGGACAGTGTCACACACACACACACCCTCAGCAGATTGGGTTTGATGAGGTGCGAAGGCCTTAACTGTGAAGAGCGCCACTCCATGAGCCCGGGACTGGGTGCCATAGAAACATAGAAAGGAGAAGTGAGCGGAGGGAGCACCTCTCTCTGCTTCCTAGCTGTGGGGAGCACCAGCATTCGTGTGTCTCTCTCTGCTTCCTGGGAGATGGAGACCGGCTGCCTCACGCTGCTGCTGCCTTGCGTTCCCCGCCTAGAGGGACTGTCCCTGCCCATGCAGTGAGCCAAAACAAACCCTTCCTTCCTCAAGTTGCTTCTGCCAGGCATTTTGTTACGGTGACAAGAAAATTAAATACAAACCAAAATAAGTCCAGAAGGCCGGTGGGGGTTAATGCCGCCAACGTCAGCTTGAACACGAGGGCGGCCATGGCCACAGCTAAGCGCGGAGGGTGTGGGTGAGTGTGAAGGTGCAAGTCTGTCGCCCCGCACGTGGGAAATGGAGGCAGGAGGACCAGGGGTTCAAGGGCATTCCTGACTACATACGGAAAAAGAGACCAGCCTGGGCTGTATACGATTCTGTCTCAAATAATAGTAACACCGCCATCACTACCGCCATAAAGGTCCAGCCACACTGAGACCTGGCTGGCATCGGAGGTGCACCCGGAACTGCCCCTACTCCGTTTTGATTCCCCGATTCTCCTTAACCTCCAGTTTATTGACTTTGATCCTGGACTTCAGTGAGGAGCGGATTGTGGTGAAAGAGAAGCTGTGTGGGGAAGAGAAGCTGCCCTGGGATTGGGACCCCTGGCTGCTAATGGTGATATCGGAGTATTGGGGTGTCTTTGAGAATGACACTGCTCTTGTAAGCTTGGGTGGGGGGTAGGAGGGTGGCTAGAGTCCCAGAAAACTCCATTCAAATAGTTTATTCTGAACCAAATTATGAATGACAGTGAAACTAATGCCCAGTGGAGACAAACCTATGAAGCCATAGTGGGTCTGTCTCCACACCCCTCCGGGTGCACGGTAAGTGAGCTTTGCTACATTAGTAAGTAAAGGCTGTTGATGAGAGTTGATGTCCCCGCTGCCCTGCCGGAGTTAAACTACCTTTTCATACTGAGCTTGCCTGGATTTCCTGTTGGAAAAGCGCCAAGAGCGCGGCCATTAGCAGCCATTTCTGAGGAGCCTACTGGATCCGAGCAGCGTGACTAACGGCCCTGAGACACTTATGGGCACTCTGGACCTTTCTGTAAGTAAGGAGCACTCACCAGGGAGTCCGGAAAAGCCAGCTGCAACCGAGAAAACAGGCGTAATCAGTAGTCCTTCACCTGCTGGTAAAACTGCCACCCAATACATCAGCTCATTCTGAATGATTATTTTCTTCACAGTGCCAACTCTTGTAAGCAGTTTTAAATCACAAACCCTATCTTGCAGCATAACAGACCATACAGGCCCCAAGGTGGCGTGCCTTAGGTAAGATTATATGAGGAATGATCTTCCTAAGAACAGGTGTATTGGTGGAGACATGGTTAATATCATTGTATTGGATAATGGCATGCACTGTTTCTATTGAACTTTTTTAGTAAAGGCGCTTGCTGTGTCTGCTGGAGATAACCTAGTACTGACCTTACCGGACAGAGAAGCGGAACTGAAGGCCTCTGTTGAGTCCTCGCCCCCTGCAGGTGAGAGTCTGGCATTCGTGGGTGACTCAGAGACTGGTAGCTCTGGGACATTCTCTCCCAGGGCAGGTCTCCACAGACCATGGGCTAGATGCCTTTTTCCTCCACAGCGTTCCACAGCAGGGGATGGTCAAGTTTTACTGAGGCAGCATAAACACAGTAGTTGTCTAGGAAGTTAACTATAGTTCATAATCTTTAACTGGTCAGGTTGGAAGGACACAATGTTATATCAGAGAGGAGGGGTTGCCACATGCAAGACCTTGATCTGTCTGTGACAGCTCATGGAGGCCAGGAAGACCCCCCTGTGAGGAGAGGGGCTGACGTGCAGTGGGAGGCTTGCTTGCTTGCAGATGCCGTAGGTTTAACAGCACAGCCGAGAGGCTCTCAAACTATTCCAGAGCAGCTGCTCAAAAACTGTCCAGGGGCGAGGGAGGTACCACGGACAGAGCTTGCCACAGAAGCGGGAGAATCTGTGTTCAGAGCTCCAGGTGGTCACACATGCGCACGCACACAGACACACACAGACACACACCCAAAGACAGACAGACAGACACACACACATATGCATGTGTACACACACGTACACAGAAACAAATACAGCGCCAAGGTATAAGGACTTGCTTTCCCTTCACCCAGTGGCCCACTAGTCCTGAGCTTCGGACCCATCCCTACAACCTGTCAGCACAATTGGATTCTCAGGTCACATGGGTCAAAACACACCCAGAGACAGCGTGCCTGTCAGTTGCGTCTCCGTCCTTGAGATGAGCTGACACTACCTTGCTATCAAAAAAGGCTTCCGACAGCTTTAGTTCAAGAGATGCTTAGCTAACATTATGTCTTTAAACCCCTATAAAAATCAAATGAGCTGAAACCTATTTGCCTTCCATCAAACGGAGAGAAGATACAGTGACTTATACAGTTCAGGTGTGTGTGGACTGGGTGTGGCTCTTGGCACCTGTGATCTCGGAGGCAGAGGCATTCAGATCTGGTGAGGTCGGAGACACTTCGATCTATTGTATAAGAGTTCCAGGCCAGTTGGGCGGTGGTGGCGCACGCCTGTAATCCCAGCACTTGGGAGGCAGAGGCAGGCGGATTTCTGAGTTCAAGGCCAGCCTGGTCTACAGAGTGAGTTCCAGGCCAGCCAGGGCTATACAGAGAAACCCTGTCTCGAAAAACCAAAAAAAAAAAAAAAAAAAAAAAAAAAAAAGAGTTCCAGGCCAGCCAGAGCTCACAGTGAGATCCTCTCTCAAAACAACAACAACAACAAGAAGGAATTATATGGATACTCAGGTGTTGGCAACAGCCCAGAAGGAAGGTTTTCAAATGCTGACAGCGAGGTTGGGGAGGTTTAATTTTTAGTTCCTATTTTCTATCATTTGTACACTTTGGTGATCAGTTTGTTTTTGTGTTTGTTTCTCTTTATTTGCAAAGGCACAGAGCCCCTGTGGTTCCTCACCGGGATGAGGCTTGGAAGCAGAGCTCTGTGTGTCTGAGGCAGTTGATGCTGTTGCTCTAAGGCATTCACCTCCTTAGGTTTTAAGGTGACCTCTCAGATCTGATAAGCATTCATGTTTCTGATTTTCCCATCAGACACAACTTACTCCTATGAATGGAGTTTAATGAGCCACCCTGTAGACTTCCAAGGTAAAATCAAACAAGAAAACAAGCCGACTCTTCACCTCTCTCAGGTAAGTAACAAGGCGGGTGGCACAGCTCAGACTCCAGGTAGCCACGCCTTTGCTGCTGAGTGCAGAATTCCCTCAGGATTAAGGGTGGATGAAGAAGCCAGGCATGATGGCGGCATGTGCCTGCGGTTTCGTCTACTTGGGAAAAGTGAGGCAAGAACGTTGCTTGATCCTAGAACTTCAAGGTCAGCCTCAGAGATATAATCAGATTTCCCAATTCAAAAAAAATCAGAAACTTACAATTAAATAAAGCTCAGTCAGGCCGATGGATGATTAAATGAGGAGACATTTAGTAGCTTTTCTTCATTTAAATTGCTCAAAATAACAGCGCTGGAGAAAGGGGTTGGGCTGGGGGGGGCATGCTGTGTGGTGAGTTCAAAGCCTCGGCCTAATTCTTTCAGTCGTTACAGTGTTAACGATATCTCAGGTATCCACCAGGTATGTTCTGTTCTAGTTCACAAGGTGCTTAGATTGTCAAATACTGTTCCACTCACAAGAAGACACAAACTACTTCCTTGGCTCCAAGAGGAAGCCCTGGGGTCTGGTTTCTTAGGAGGTGAATGTCTTCCTGTTCAAGCCAAAACGATCCCAGTGCCTTACCAGCTCACACCATTGCTGTGTGACTGAGCTATTCCTGCAAGTATGGTGCCCAGACCCCTGCCAGTCACACATGGTAGAAACATGTGACTCCAGACTCTGTTACTGATCAGTGTAGAGTCCCTGCTGAGCATATGTGAGGCCCTGGGCTCACTTGCTGCACTGACCCACCCCCACTCCACAAAAACCAAAGTCCAGCATGCTTCCATACGTGCCCCTCTGAGAGCTGCTGTCCTTGGCTGATTTAAAGCCTGGACATCTGTTACTAAGCAAAAGGCCTGTACAGGTAACTTTGGCCTATGTCGTATCCTACAGTGCAGCTCTCAAATGTGTAGCAGTCCTAGACAGACGAAACGAAGCTTCCTCCCAAGCCTCTGGGACACTGTAGCCTTTTCTAGGAGGCAGGTGCCCATGTCTTTAGATGCTCACCCGTGTGTCTGTTTTCACGTTGCAGCTGTCTGTGGGACTCTATGCCTTCAGGGTGGCCGTTTCTAGTGAGAATGCGTTTGGAGAAGGATATGTCAATGTCACGGTTTTGCCAGGTGAGTCTGCTGGGAGAATGGCATCCTGGCCGTGCTAGCCTCAAGTTCTGGCCCCTGGATGACATGGTGGTATAAACTGATGGCATGACTGCTCCGTGGTATGGTGGGGGGAAAGATTTTACTGTAGATAGTGAGGGAGCCAGCAGGGACCTTGATATGTGATAAGCACCACAGGGCACCCCTATGTCCCTTCTGCCAGAGCTAAAGGGGCCTTTTGGTTGAAGGGAACTGGCTTCCCAAGTTCCCTAAACACCAGAAATTTTATAGTTCAGGTTATGTGGATATCCACTTCTGGATATTTGGACTGCCGTTTGGAGTTTGGGTCAGACAACGTTTAATACACACTCTTATATTTTTTATTTATACAAGTTAGACTTGTATAGTCGTGAAGAGACACCATGACCAACTCTTATAAGGCAACTCTTATAAAGGACAGCGTTTAATTAAGGGCTTGCTTACAGGTTCAGAGGCTTAGGTCATTATCACTGTGGCAGGGAGCTTGGCAGCGGCACGCAGGCAGGCATGGTGTGGTGCTGGAGGAGTAGCTCACAGCTCTGCCTCTGGGTCCACAGGCAGCAGGTGGGCAGGCAGGGTGGCAGGCGGGGGAGGAAAGAGACTGGACCCGGTGTCGGCCCACCCCCAGTGCCACAGTGGATTCTTCCAGAAAGGCCACACCCACTCCATCAAGGCCACACCTCCTAACCCTTCTCAATAGTTCCACTCTCTGGTGACTAAGCATTCAAATATATGAGCCTTTGGGAGCTGTCCTCATTAAACCACCACAGGCGCCATTGTAGAGAGAATGTGCAAGGATTAGGTTTGGTCCTTTTGTTTCCTTTTGCTTTTTATATAACTCTAGCATTCTCTTGACACGCTACTCAAGTCTACCAGGTAGCTGCTTGCTCCTCCTCCTCCTCCTCCTCCTCCTCCTCCTCCTCCTCCTCTTCTTTTTTTCTTTTTCTTTTTTCTTTTTTTTTTTTGGTTTTTTCGAGACAGGGTTTCTCTGTGTAGTTTGGGCTGTCCTGGAAGTCACTCTGTAGACCAGGCTGGCCTCGAACTCAGAAATCCACCTGCCTCTGCCTCCCAAGTGCTGGAATTAAATGCTTGCTCTTCTTGAATGATAATGAACTGTGCCTTGGCCCTCCCCGTCCAACACTCACTCTATCCACTTTCTTCCCTTATGTTTCAGCTTTCATGTAGAGCATGGGTATTTCAAATGCATTCATCTGTCCACCTAAAGAATCAGGGGTACCTGCATGTATGTCATGGCTGATTAGCAAGCCCATCTCTGGGTCGTAATTCAGTGTATTTGTGTGGATTAGAGGAGGTGACCTTCAGTCCCGGTGGGTACACCCTGCTCTGTCTATATCCTGGCTCCCAGTTTCCACTTACCCATCAGTTCAGCTGAGCCAATGGCCTGTATCAACATGTTAGCAGAAACTCCACCTCCTACCCATCTCTCCAGTGGCCAGCACCTCTACCTTTTCCATTTCTTCTTAATACAACTGAAGTTTAGTGCTAGTGGAAGGTACCTTTAGTCAAAGAGTTAAGATCCTATTCATGGTCTGAGGATATAGCTCAGTTAGTAGAGTTCTTGCCCAGCACTGAATACATCTGTATTTCACCCTGTAAATCTAGCACTTGGGAGGTACAGACAGGGGGATCAGGACTTTAAAAGGTCATCTGTAATTGGAGGCTACCCTGATGTCTTAGTTGGGGTTTCCATTGCTGTGAAGAGACACCATGACCAAGGGACCTCTTATACAGGCAAACATTTGTTTCATCATCATCATGGTGAGAAGCATGGCAGCTCGTAGGCAAACATGACGCGGGAGGAGGTGAGAGTTCTTCATCTTGACCTGCGGGCCTCAGGGTGAGACTATGTTCTGCAGGCAGTCAGAGGAGGCTCTTATTCCACACCGGGCAGAGCTTGAGCATAGGAGACCTCTAGCCTGCCTACACAGTGATGCACTTCCTCCAACAAGGCCACACCTCCTCCAACAAGGCCACACCTCCTCCAACAAGGCCACACCTCCTCCAACAAGGCCACACCTCCTCCAACAAGGCCACACCTCCTCCAACAAGGCCACACTTCTTCGACAAGGCCACACCTCCTCCAACAAGGCCACATTTCCTCTAACAAGGCCACACTTCTTCCAACAAGGCCACACCCCCTCCAACAAGGCCACACCTCCTCCAACAAGGCCACACCTCCTCCAACAAGGCCACACCTCCTTCAACAAGGCCACACCTCCTCCAACAAGGTCATACTTCCTCCAACAAGGTCATACTTCCTCCAACAAGGCCACACTTCTCCAACAAGGTCACACCTCCTCCAACAAGGCCACACTTCCTCCAACAAGGTCACACTTCCTCCAACAAGGCCACACCTCCTCCAACAAGGCCACACCTCCTCCAACAAGGTCATACTTCCTCCAACAAGGTCACACTTCCTCCAACAAGGTCATACTTCCTCCAACAAGGTCACACTTCCTCCAACAAGTCCACACCTCCTCCAACAAGGCCACACCTCCTCCAACAAGGCCACACTTCTTCCAACAAGGCCACACCTCCTAATAGTGCCACTCCCTATGGCCTGGCACTGAAACACATGAATCTCTGGGGGTCATACCTATTCGAACCACTACTCCTGGGATAAATAAGACCCTGCGGTCTAGTCTTCATTTTTTGTAACCACAGCACATGTTCCATGACTTACCCCTTGAGTCTGGGATTACCTATAGAGTTGTAAACTGACAGACAAGCTCAAAATCCACAGGAGGGGTTGAACAGTTTGGGGAGTTTTCCACGGTTGAGACCCAGGGAGGGGGGAGGGGGAGGGGGAGGAGAGCAGAGCAGCACGGGGGGGGGGGGGCGCGAATGCGAAGATCTCTACAGGATGTTTAGAATAAGCACTTAGACAGAGGGCACCTTTGCACGCGTCTGACTGGTGTGTGCGGTTGGGCTTAGTTGAAGTCTTCTTTTTGTCTCACAGCTCCAAGAGTCAACCAGCCACCTGTAGCTGTTGTTTCTCCCCAGATACAAGAACTCAGTGTGCCTTTGACCTCAGCCCGGATCGATGGCAGCCGTGCGTATCCTCCATGTCTGGTGGTTTCTGTTTGTACTGTCAAGAGTGAGTGCTTTGTGTCAGGGCCAAGAAGGCTTACAGTCACACCATGATAAACTGGGGTTTCTTTTAGCTTCCTGTCCTAGGCTCTTCAGTTTCCAGTTGGGAGTGGTAGCATACCTGTGATCCTAGCACTTGGGTGGCAAAGGCAGGAGGGTCAGGAATTCAAGGTCATCTTCAGTGACATAGGGAATTCCAGGCCAGCCTGGGATATGGGAGACACTGTTTACAACAAACTACAAACAAACAAATACAATGTTCATTAAGGTTGGATATTTGATTTGTAATTCAAATAATTACTAATGATTCTTTTGTAAATCAGGTAGCAGTTGTAATATTAGCAATTGGACAGGGCCTTTAAATACAAATGAGGCTGGCTTCAGTGACAGTGTATAGTATTTCACTTTACTAATTTACTCAGAGTTTATTCTTTTTTTTTCCCCCGAGACAGGGTTTCTCTGTGTAGCCCTGGCTGCCCTGGAACTCACTCTGTAGACCAGGCAGGCCTCGAACTCAGAAATCCACCTGCCTCTGCCTCCCAAGTGCTGGGATTACAGGCATGCACCGCCACCGCCCGGCCAGAGTTTATTCTTTAAGGAGAGTTTAAGGATAGTGTAACGTTGGGTGTCCAGACAACTGAGAATCCAGGGTTTCGCTTGCCTTAGGAGGGTAAAGAGCTCTGCAACTGCTCTTATGTTCATCCAGTCACAAAATTAATCCCGCTCCCGGCAGAGAAGGAAAAGGTGTGGTCGCGCCTGTTGCCCCGGAGGGTTGCTCTGCCTGCTGGCCTGCGGATGTGGACCTGACAGCCGCGTGACCGCTCCCATTCATTCCGTGTCCCGTCTCCAGTCTCCCCCTTCTCCAGCTTAGCACACAGCACATCTGCTCGTTTGCTTGCTGGCTCTCTCCCGCAGCTCAGGCAGTCGCCACACCTTCTATGTATAAGGTTGACCTTGGCCTCTGATGATCTCTGGACCCCTTCCCAAGTGCTGGGATTATAGGCACATGTTATCTCCAAGCCTGGCTGACGAGGGAGAAGATTGTATGAGAAAAGGCCTCAGAGTTTTAAAATCGGATTCAGACTAGCTTAGTTACAAAAACCACACAGGATCATCAGCCAGCCACATGCATTTATCCCCTAAATGAACTTGGTGAAAAGCCAGCCCCCTTCTCGATCCGTGGCTCTGCGTGGCGCGATGCTGCTCTCTTTCATTATTTGTTTGTTTTCATGATATGGAGATGAGCCCTCCACGCCCTTGTAGATGCCAGGCAAACACTCTGTCACGGAGCTATATCCCCAGCCCTGTTCTTTTGTGAGACAAGGTCTCACCATGTAGCCCAGTCTGGCCTGGAACTCCTGGAAATACTCCTGCCGTAGTTTCCTGAATGCTGGTGAACTACCATGCCGAGCCACAGCCTCCTCCTCCACTACTGGGGACCAAACTCAGGGCTTCTTCACATGCACTTCATGTACAGTTAAGCACTGTACCGCTGAGCCTTCTCTTCCTGTGTGTGTGTGTGTGTGTGTGTGTGTGTGTGTGTGTGTGTCCATGGTGTGCACACTACGCCACACATGTAGAGTTTAAAGGACAACTGTTGATAGCCAGTCCTCTTTTTCCACCTTGTGGATCCCAGCAGCAGAGCTCAGGCCTTCAGCTTGACTGGTCCTGTAGCTGCTGAGCCCCCTCAGTCCTACCCCGGTTCGCTCTTTTAAGTGGAGACATTTTATGCAAAATACGGTCTCTTTTCTCTGGACTTACATTTAATCATTAATATGGTAAAGCAACCTTTAGTCAAGATACGAAGCTGTGGTAGCATGTTACCAGGGTGAGTAGGAGCAGAATTTCAAGGGGATTCATTCCGTGCTACAGTACCCAGTCACTCTGCTTCTTAAATATTCAACATGTTAGAACAGCCCTGCACACACCTACGCAAATCTAGAAAAACAGTGCTGACAACTCAGGGCCTGGGAGACAGCTGTGATGCATAACGTATGTCGTTGAGATCTGTGTGAATGTTTATTTATTCTGAACGCATTTCCGTGTTCAGTGTGTTATAAAGCTCCCATCTCACGCTCCCCAGAACTCACGTTGGACTTTGCTTTCCTCATCTTTGTAGAAAGTACAGATGATACTGAAATAGTGAGTTACCACTGGGAGGAAGTGGAGGGGCCCTTCCTAGGAGAGACGTTTCCGGCCGACGCCCCAATCTTACAATTGTCGAACCTAGATCCTGGTAACTACACTTTTAGGCAAGTGGGTTTCCACCTTTATCGTGTTGTACTTTTCTTTTGATGGTTTTTTGATACCGATACTTTCTATTTAAAAAAAAAAAAAAAGCAATGTATCTCTGAACAGAAGGAAATAAAATCTTTCCCTTCTGTCCATGACCTCAAAATGAGCACTCTGAATGGTATGGTATTTAAGTGTCTTTTCTTTTCTTTCTTTTTTTTTTTTTAAGATTTATTTATTTATTTCATGTATGTGGGTACACTGTAGCTGTCTTCAGACACCCCAGAAGAGGGCCGTCAGATCTCATTACGGATGGTTGTGAGCCACCATGTGGTTGCTGGGATTTGAACTCAGGACCTCTGGAAGAGCAGTCTGTGCTCTTAACCACTGATCCATCTCTCCAGTCCTTAAGTGTCTTTTCTATTCACATGCTCCTTTGAACCCTTTTCTTTCTTTCTAACTTGGTCTGAAGTTCTGATGGGAGAAAGACCAGGGGTTTTGGTTCGTGGTTTGAGATCTGTGCTTGGTAACATTCTTAGGATGAATCGAGCCGTCCAGAGAAGCTTCTGGGTGGCCTGGAGGGGACACAGTTCCCACTCAGCATCTCAGAGATTAGTAAATGCGTACGGGCTCAACCACAGTGTGGGAACATTTATGACGCGAAGGATAAGGGGAGTCTATGGCGACAGAAGCAAAGAAAACTATTCTCCTGCCCCTTTCTATCCTCAAGTTTCTATCCTCACCTCTTCGGGGAATGGTTGGTCCGAGCGGGCTCAGGTGGCCACTTTCTTCCAGGTGTGGCATCCCGTTGGATGTACGAGCTTCCTTTTCTCTTTGTAGGCTGACCGTCACAGACTCGGATGGCGCTGCTAACTCCACCACTGCAGTCCTCATCATCCGTGGTGCTGTGGACTACCCACCTGTTGCCAACGCAGGGCCAAATCAGACCATCACTTTGCCCCAGAACACCATCATTCTGAATGGGAACCAGAGCAGTGATGATCACCAGATTGTCCTCTATGAGTGGTTCCCAGACCCTGGCGGTGAGAGCAAAGAGATGGTCATGCAGGCAAGTCCTCTATCCTGCCTGCAGTCTCTCTCTCTCTCTCTCTCTCTTTCTCTCTCTCTCTCTCTCTCTCTCTCTCCCTTCCTTCCTTTCTCTATCTTTCCTTCCTTCCTTTCTCCTTTTCTCCTTCCCTCTTTCTTTCTTTCTTTCTTTCTTTCTTTCTTCCTTCCTTCCTTCCTTCCTTCCTTCCTTCCTTCCTCCTTCCTTCCTCCCTCCCTCCCTCCCTCCCTCCCTCCCTCCCTCCCTCCCTTCCTTCTTTCCTTCCTTCCTTCCTTCCTTCCATGCATGTATGTGTCTGACTATCATTTATCATCCATTCATCTATTCTTAGTTTAAGGAGGTTGTTAAATCAGAAATTCTATTTTATAAATTCTCAGACCAGGACCTGTTTGGAAGAGCATCTGACCTTACAGATCTGCCCCAGGTTTGCATCCCTTGCTCACACATCCCCAGGTTTGCCCCATTTTCTGAAATGTCTCTGTGGTTTTGGTGTGTGTGTGTGTGTGTGTGTGTGTGTGTGTGTGTGTGTGTGTGATGTGATGTGCTAAGGATCAACCTGAGGCCTTACACCTTAGACATACGCTCTACCCCATGAACTATACAGTTCCTGCCCAGGCTGTTCAAACTCTTCAGTGCATTTGTCTACAGGCACAGTGACCTAGAAACCTTTGCTGTCCCCTTACTCATGCAGGGTGACTAGGCTTTCCATACCTAATTAATGGCCCAGGCGGATTATTGACTTGTCTTTGTCTCATTTCTATGACAAAAATCTCGAGAGAGACAACTTAAGAAAGGAAGTGTTTATTTGGATTCCCAGTTTGAGGGTGCAGTCCATCGTGGTGGTAGATGTGTGAGGCACTTAGTCACAGTGCACCCAGTCAGGAGGGAGAGGGTGTGCTGCTGGCACACAGCTCTCTTGGCTCTCTTTCTGTGGTCCAGGGCCCACACCCACGGAATGGCACTACCCAGGATTAGCTTGTGCTGCTTCCCACTTCAGTTAACCTGAAGTAGAAAACCCCTCCCGTTGTGTTGTGGGTCATCCGATGTTGTTTGTATTCTGATGTTAATTTTGTTTCCTCAAGAGGAGTTGCCCTTCCTCCCCAAACCCCATAAAGGCTGATCAGGTGATCTCTGTGAACCTTCTCCCCATTTTAACTGGTTAATAAAGGCTAGAGCCTGTGATTGCGCAGTCTAGGGGAAAGGTGGGCTAGAGGTTTGAGAGTGGGGGCAGATAGAGAAGAGAAGGAGAGGGGACAGAGAAGAGGAGGAGGAGGAAGTCATGATGGAACAAAAACACATGGTCAAGAGAAACCACAAGTAACGAGGGGTCTCATAGCTGGAGGATAAGTTAGTATAGTGTTAGATCTCCCAACCTAGACTTATAGCTTATTTTATAATAACAAGATTGCGTGTTTAAAGAGATTGGGCCTATCGGGATTTGAAATTCTAACAACACCCTCCCAGATACTTGAGGAGGCTTGTCCAGTCAACACCAAGAGATGATTCTGCGTCATGAATTCAGGGCCTGAAGCTCACTGTGTAGACAGGATGACCTCAAACTTCTGATTCTCCTGCCTCTGCCTCTGGAGCACTAGGAAAATACATGTATGCCCCTACAGTTTTATGAACTCAGGGCTTTGTGCATTCCAAGCAAATACTCTACCCACTGAAATACATGCTCCGTTCTGTGAATTGCTTCTTTAAAAAAAAATCCAAGGGCTGGAGAGATGGCTCACTGGTTAAGAGCACTGACTGCTGACTGGTGTTTCTGAAGACAACTACAGTGTACTTAAATATAACAATAAATAAATCTTTTTAAAAAAATCTGGAGCCGGGCTGTGGTGGCGCACACCTTTAATCCAAGAACTTGGGAGGCAGAGGCAGGCGGATTTCTGAGTTCAAGGCCAGCCTGATCTACAAACTGAGTTCCAGGACAGCCAGGGCTACAACAGAGAAACCCTGTCTCAGAAAAAAAAAAAATCTGGGCAGTGGTGGCCTTTAATTCTAGCAGAGGCAGAGGCAGAGGCAGAGGCAGAGGCAGAGGCAGGCAGGATCTCTGTGAGTTCAAGGTTAGCCAGGCCTACAAAGTGAGTTCCAGAATATCCAGAGAAACCCTGTCTCAAAAAACCAAACATACAAATATACAAATAAACATTAACAAAACAAAATATGCCCTGAATAACAACTTCCATAAAACCCCTTATTGGAGATAATGACTTTTGTAACTTTAGCTCATAAGCCTTGAACATTTCTTGTGTTTTTGGATGTGTCTGCAGATGTATGGTTTGCGATCTGTCATAGACTTTATATTGTTGTGTGATTTTATTATGTTTTTTCATAGTAAATCTCTTTGGGGGGGTTGTTTTGAGACAACCTGTGTAGTCCAGATTGTCCTGGAACTCACTCTGTAAACCATATTAGCTTCAAACAACTCAAGAGATCCACCTTCCTCTGCTTCCTGAGTGCTGGGATTAAAGCCGTGGGCTGCAACACCCACGCCATAGCACATCATAGAAATTTTAATTTTATTTTTCTTATAGTATTAAAAAAATTTTTTTGAGACAGGTCTCACTATGTAAATCAGGCTGGACTCAAACTCAGAGATTGCCCCTGCCTCTTCCTCCTGGGTGCTGGGATTAAAAGCATGCCCTGCCCTGGATGGATGGCTTGCTTCGTATGTGTGTGTGTGTGTGTGTGTGTGTGTGTGTGTGTATGTATGTATGTATGAAAACAGGGTCCTGTGTAGCCTAGGCTCACTGTGGACATGCTGTGTAGGCAGGTATGACCTGGAACTCCCATCCTCCTCCCTCCACCTTCCCAGGGCTGGAATGACAGCATGTGCTAGCAGGCCAGGCTGACATTTTCATGTTAGTATCAGTGAACCACGCTCATTCTTTCAAACTGCATCATTATGTTAGGCATTCCCCTGCAGGTAAGCATCTAAGTCGTTCTCGTTGCTGGCCATTGCGAACTGCATTTGGTGAGCATGCACATGGCTCCGGCTGGGACCTCTGAGGAACAGACCCCAGAAGTGAGCTTGCTTGGTGAAGGACAGACTCCTGTAACACCATAGCAGATACTGCTGTGTTTACTGCTCTAGAGGCGGTGGGGCCTGGGAGAGTGGAGCTGGTAAATGAGACGGACTAAAGTCTCACACAAGGACCAGCTTTATTCAGAGCATCAGACAATTTATATGATCATGGTTAACAGTCACATGAGTAAAGTGTACAAACACAAGGGCAAGCTGGACGTGGCAAACAAGCCAGCACATGGGTTTTCCATAGAGGTATGTAAACAAACGATAGCCAGGTGTAAGGAGTCATCTGACGTAAACTCACTCCTATCTGATACACCCGGGAAGAGCACAAAAACACAATCCAAGAACAATTCTGTGTTTTCCTGAAGAAATGGAGGTCTAAAGACTCATGTCTTGGTTTCTTGGAGTTCTCTTGCAAGCACTGAGCTCTCCTCACATGACTCCATTCTAGGACCCTGTTTTGACACTGCTGTATGGAGGTTTTGTTAATTTACGTTCCTTCAGTGATATGAGGATACACAACAGATGCAAACTTACATTTTCTTAGGTTCATACTGTTTTATTTTTCTTCTTCCCTCCTTTTCTACCCCCCCCAACTCCTTTTGAGACAGGGACTCATTATGTAGTACCAGGCTGGCCTCAAAGTCAAAGAGATGGGCCCATCCCTGCCTCCCAAGTGCTGGGACAAAGGCGTGTACCCCACACTCTGCTCCTTCCTTTCCTCTTTTAATTTTTGCATGCACTGAACCTAGCACCTTGCATATACTAGGCAAGCACTCCATCCCTGAACATTATCCCTATTTCTTTTTATCTCTTTACTGTTGAGCTAGGGTCTTCCGAAGTTACACAGATTGGCTTTGAACTTGCTCTGTATCCCTGGCAGGCCTTGAATTTTCCACCCTCTTGCTTCAGCTTCCCAAGAACCTTTGTTTGCTTTCTGTTGCTGTGATAAAGGCCATGACTAAAGGTAATGTGGGGGAGAAAAAGTTTTCCTTCACCTCACAGGCTGAGATCCATTATTAAGGGAAGTCAGGGCAGGAACTCAAGACAGGAACCTGGAGGCAGGAACCGAAGCAGAGGCTACAGGGGAACACTGCTCAGCCTGCTTTCTCACACAACACAGAACCACCTACCTAGGGTGACACCACCCACAGTGGGCTGGGGTCTCTCAAATCTGTCACGAATCAGGATAATGCTCCCACGGACTTGCCTACAAGCTGATCGGATAGAGACATTTTCTCAATGACAGTGCCCTCTTCCAAGATGAGCACAGTGTGAGTCAACTTGGAAAAACAAATTAACAAGTATCTGGTGTGTTAAGCCTCAACCGTTGCATCTAACTTGTTATCAAGCAGGGTTTTTGCATTAAGTGAAACCAGGAGCATCTGTCATGGTACACTGTTTCCCTGTTCTTCTCTAACGATAGTCTCTTTGCTGTCGTTTCTGCTGTTGTGTAGGGTGCGCAGACCCCATACCTTCACTTGTCTGAGCTGCAGGAAGGAGAGTACACATTTCAACTGATGGTGACGGATTCCTCAGGACAGCAGTCCACCGCTTTCGTCTCTGTGACTGTCCAGGCTGGTAGGTGAGATACACATGAGATCTGACCCCAGAGGCGAAAGCAGAAATAATTAACTGGACTCTTGGCCTTCAGATAGATCTAACCTGGTGGTGGTTATCCTGAGGCCCCTGAGCTGGCAGGAAGCCCCGGGGCGTGAGAGCTGATGTGCCATAGAACCAGCTTCCTTTTGACGTTCTGCATCTCTCGTGTGTCTCCAAACCATGGTACAAAAGATAAAGGGAGAATCATTACCAATACCTAATGTGTCTCTGATCTGTTGTATGGTAACTCCTCTGCATGTCGTACCTGCCTTGGGAGCGTCCTAGGGCATCTTGAGGAGACTGACTGACTGTGTGGCCTGACACTCAGATGCAGTCAGACACAGGTGGGGGATCAACCCAGCTTCCGCTCACTTATTAGTGTTTTCAGAAACCCAGGGCTCTGCTGCCCTAGCCTGCAGGAGATGCACAGGTGGACAGCCACCCCTTGCTTACGATGGTCTTGGCTTCAGAACTTCTCTATAATAGGCTTCCTGTTTCCGCGACCATCGCCCGGTGTGCTGATGACGGCCAGGGTCTCAACGGAAAGACAGCTAATTTGTTTTCTTCATGAACTGATTCAGCTAGGATGTTCAAGGTGCTCTGAGCCAGACCCTAGGGATGTGGAGTTAAAGATGGCCCTGGCCTCTACCCTTCCTGGGCTGTGAGAAGTGCATGCGTAGTGACATGAAGCTGTTGAGGTGCTTTCCTCAGTCAGAAGGGCGCCCGCATGAAGAGCACCCACAGAGCACTCAGGGCCACAGATAGGCTTTCCCAGAGTCCCAGCGGCCACACTCATGGCGGATCATCAGGAGGAGAAGGGTGGCAAGTGGAGGGCAAGAAGAAAGGTGCTCGGAAAGAGGGGACCGCTGGAGAGATGGCTCAGCGGTTAAGAGCTCTGACTGCTCTTCCGGAGGACCTGAGTTCAATTCCCAGCAACCACACGGTGGCTCACAACCATCTGTAATGGGATTTGATGCCCTCTTCTGGAGTGTCTGAAGACAGTTACAGTGTACTCATATAAATAAATAAATAAATAAATCTTTAAAAAAAATGAAAGAAAGAGAGGACCAGATTCCCAGAAGCCACAGGAAGAAAGGGGGCTGGGCACATTGAGGAGCTGGAATCAGTGTGGCTGGAGGAAAAGCTAGAACTAGGCCTGTGGGGGCCAGGATTGGAATGAGGTGGCTCACGGAGGGGCAGGGCTCTCACTAAGGACTGTGTAGATGCTTGCCCTCCTAAATTCAGGAAGCCACTATGTGTGCTGAGGAGGGCAGTGAGGGAAAGACAGGACATTCCAGTGCTAATGGCTGTGGCTGTGTGATGTGGCTTTTTTTTTTTTTTCTTTCGAGACAGGGTTTCTCTGTGTAGCCCTGGCTGTCCTGGAACTCACTCTGTAGACCAGGCTGGCCTCGAACTCAGAAATCTGCCTGCCTCTGCCTCCCAAGTGCTGGGATTAAAGGCGTGCGCCACCACGCCCGGCTGTGACTTTTTTTTTTTTTTGAAGCAGAAATAGTAGCTATTGATAAAGATAACAAAGCAAACGATATTTATTCCTTTTTCTTTCTTCAAATATTATGAAATATGAAATATTTTCCTCCAAGATATTTATTTTTATGTGCTTAGGTGTTTGCTTGCATGAATGTCTGTGAAGGCCAGAAGGAGGCATAGGAACTGGAGTCCCAGACGGTTGTGAGCTGCCATGTGGTGCAGGGAATTGAACCCAGGTCCTCTGGAAGAGCAGCCCTACTCTTACGCACTGAGTTGTCTCTCTAGCCCCAAACTGAAATATTTTCAACATTTGCTATTTAGCAGGTGCTGCACTAGACAATGGGGCGGTAGAGGCAGAAGTCTATGCACGCTGATTTCGGTTCCCTCTTCTCTCCTTTTTTTTCTTTCTTCTCTCCTTCCCTTTCCCCTTATTTCCTCCCTTCCCCCCTCACCTTCCCTCCCTTTTCTTCCTTTCTCCTTCCCTTCCTCCTTTCCCTCATTCTCCTCCTCCTCCCTCCTTCCTGCTTTACCTCACCCCCTCTCCTCTCTCCTCTCATGAATGTCTGCAACTCTAGAAAACAACCAGGCTCCAGTGGCCGTGGCAGGCCCTGATAAGGAGTTGGTTTTCCCCGTGCAGAGTGCTACACTGGACGGGAGCCGGAGCAGTGATGATCACGGCATCGTCTGCTACCACTGGGAGCACATCAGGTAGTGTGTCCGCCCAGGCTGAGCCAGCGATGACGGGACAGCACCCCTTCCCTGGGGGATCACATTCACCGGCAGCTTGAGGTTGTTGAGGGGTCAAGATTTAAGCAAAGAGTAACCCCGCCTTATTGATTAAAACACGCAAACAAAACAGGGTAGTGTTGTGGGGAAGACAGACAGGGGTTGGCAGTGGAGGGACGGGGAACCCAGAAGACGTGCATGGGGCTGGCTTGGTGTGAGGTGAATTTCCTGGTAAAAGAGATGTAGGGAGAGCTGTGTGCAGTCTGTCTCCACCCAACCAGCATGTAACAGATGCACAGAGTTCAAGGTGAAATTCATATTATAACATCTCCTGAGCTTTTACCTCTGGGTCTTAATACTACATGGTTTCTGAAGCGGCAACTGGGTCATTCTTATTTTTGGTTTATTTGGAACAGAATTTTACTGTGTAGCCCTGACTGATCTGGAACTCTCTATGTAGACTAGGCTAGCCTTCAGCTCACAGAGATCCACCTGCCTCTGACTATCCTCTACCTCCCAGGTGCTTGGGATTAAAGGCATGTGCCACCACAGTGGGTTGGATCATCCCCACTTTAAAGTTGAAAAACTCAAGCTTGAAGAAACCAGTGAGGCTGAGTAGTTAAGGTTACCTAGACAGGCGGAGGCTTTGGTACAGATGCAAACCTGCTTCTGTCTAACAAGCAAGTCTAGGGACTTACTGACTAGACATCCTTGCAGATCATCTGGCCCATGCCTTCCTCTTCTCTGTGTGCTCTGAAGCAAGAGGAGAACTTAATGGAGTTTCATTCAAAGAAGAAATGGGAGGTTGGGTATGGTGGCGCACTCCTGTAATCTCAGCACTTAGGAGGCTGAAGCAGAAAGCTCATCATGAGTTTAAGGCTAGCCTGGGCTACAACGGTGAGACCCTATCTAAAACAAAACAAAACAAAACAAAACAAAACAAAACAAAACAAAACAAAACGAAGTTTCTAAGGTTTTATTTTCTAAAGAGAGATCTTCTCAGTGGCATCTCAATTTAAAAGGAAAAAATAATGAAAAACCATTTCCCCAGAACCCAGCACTTATTTTTGTTTAGCTTTGACCCTCATGCCAAGCTAGAGAACACATGTGCATGTAAAGTCATCTTAGAACTCCATAGAAGACCAGATGGTCAGGACAGGCAGAGGCAGAGGCATTCGCTAGGGCACAGATCTCACGCCCCACCTTTTGTCTACACATCCCCATTTCACAGAGGTCCCAGTGCAGTGGAGATGGAGAACGTGGACAAAGCCATAGCCACTGTCACCGGGCTTCAGGTGGGTACCTACCACTTCCGGCTAACCGTCAGAGACCAGCAGGGTCTGAGCAGCACGTCCACCCTTGCTGTGGCTGTGAAGAAGGGTGAGTGGACATGGTGACATGATGGCAGGGCTCCAGCCTGCCGTGCCTTCCAGACTCCTGGGTCCCCAGCCATTCATGGTTACCCAGCAATCTTGGTGTTAATGTGGGTGTTCGCACTTGACCGAACTCTTCCCCCTGACATGGCTTCAGTTAAGTCCTCTCTGGCTTGAGAGAGTGTGTAGACGAGGAAGCCACAAGCCCACATTCTCTGCAGGGAAATAGTGTTACCTTTTGTTTGCCAAGCACTTTGCTCTGCTGTGACGCTGACTAGAGAAGATCCGGTTCTGGGCAGTGCTCTGCTCTCTCTCTCTCTCTCTCTCTCTCTCTCTCTCTCTCTCTCTCTCTCTCTCTCTCTGGAGGCCAAGAGCAGAAGGATGCTCAAGTTATCTACTTTACTTTTTGTAGTTGAAGATTAAAAACCTTTAAATGTGTTTTTATTTATTGTGCATGTCTATGTGTGGGAGGAGAGCGTGACGGCCACATGTGAGTGTGTGCGTGTGGGGGATGGGGTGGGGGAGGTCAGAGGACAACTTTCAGGGAACCAGTTCTCTCTGATTACCATGGGGCCCATTAGCTTTGGTGACAAGCACCTTTCCCCACTAAGCCATTTAGTTGGCACACATATGTCCCCTCCCCCCTTTTACAAGACAAGTTTTGAACTTCTGATCCTCTTGCCTGATGGGATCGCAAGCATGCAGCATCACACTTGGTTTTATCGGTGGTGGCGGCCGGCCTGAGGGCATCAGGGTGCTCCATCCCTGTCCGTCCCCAGCCCTCTATAGTCGTTTTAATTGTACAATTTTCAGTGAAATTACTCGCTTTTGTCTGTCCTCCCATTGCACTGAGAACTGCTCCGTGTCTATATCTGTATCTTATCTTACAGGTATTTGGGGTAGAAAACAGTGTGTTGGGGTATCTAAAACAACCTTGGCTGCAGGACGGAACAGTGGTGCCTGTTTTCTGACATGCCATCGCCAGTGTTTTAAATCAGTTTCTTTGCTTTTGTTTTTGCTGTGTCTGACTTAGAAAACAATAGTCCTCCCAGAGCCCAGGCCGGAGGCAGACATGTCCTTATACTTCCCAATAATTCCATTACTCTGGATGGGTCAAGGTCTACTGATGACCGAGGAATTGTGTCCTATCTGTGGATCCGGGATGGCCACAGTCCAGCTGCCGGAGTGAGTACTTAACGGGCGGTGTCCCTCCGCTGTGTACACTGCATGTGGATTAGTCAGTGTGGCCTGCTGTGACAAAGATTATGGGGTGTGTGTGTGGCTTAAACTACAGACAATTATTTACTCATAATTCTGAAGCCTGGAAAACCAGGACCAAGGTGCCAGCCAGTTTATCTTTGAAAGGCATCTCTTTCTGGATCCCGGATGGCTACCTACTTACTACATTGTCCTGTGGCAGGGGCGAGAAAGGAGGGAAGAAACGGGGGTGGGGGTGGGGTGTATGTGTGTGTGTGTGACTCTCACGTCTCCTATAAGGACACCAATCCAGTGGGTCGGGCCCCACGCCTGTAACCTCATTTAGCTTTTATCTCCTTCTACACGGTAACTTTAGACCACATTGCAGATTAGAACCTGAGCATGCGGTTCCTGCCTCTCTGTTCCATCTCCCAGATAAGATGCACTGGCCCCTTGGGCTTGACTGGAGACACCGGGCTGCTTGCTGTTAGGTTTAAACAAAAAGGAAGACCATTTCTTGATCTGACTTTGGGTGGGACAGCAAACCATTCAGGTGTGTCCCACTCATGTCCCAGAATAGTTGTGAATGCAGCCCAACACATTTGTAGATGACGCCATGGTGTCACAGTCGAAAGGTGGACACTGGGAGGGACATGGGAGCCCGGCTTTCCAGCGGGGCCCTCAGCTTCCCGTTTTAGTTTCCTTCTTCCATGTATCAGGTGTGTCAGGTGCATGGGGATTCCTGTTTCCACTTCCCAGGGGCAGAGAGTAAAATATAGAGGTGGCGGTGACTTGGCCAAGGCTGAAGAGCTCAGCCCTAAACCAGACCAACCCAGACTTTTAGCTTTTCGAAGCCATTGGATCATACTGCCTCTTAGGCTGTAAATTTCCATTCATCCTCCATGCCCCCCCTTTCTTTTTCGAGACAGGGTTTCTCTGTGTAGTCCTGGCTGTCCTGGAACTCACTCTGTAGACCAGGCTGGCCTCGAACTCAGAAATCCACCTGCCTCTGCCTCCCAAGTGCTGGGATTAAAGGCGTGCGCCACCACTGCCTGGCTTCCATCCCTCTTTCTCTCCATTGCTAAGGGCTTGAGATCTACAGAAGCACTCTCGTAGATATACGAAAGGCTTACAGGGAAGGGACTGAGAATGCCTTGTACAGGCTAAAGTACGCCTAGACTGAGTTCTGTTCAGCCCGATGGTCGCTTAGCTTCGGGATGAAATAGCAGTGTATCTTACTTCAGAGTCCTGACTCCTTGTTGCCATCCATTCCTGTCAGCAAGTACAGACAAAAATGTCCGAAAGATCTGTCTCTCACTCTCTCGAGCTATGGGGCCGTGGGACGAACGTGTAGTCTACCAAGGCTCTGGGATCACTTGAGACAATGAATATGCTACACTATGGGGGGCCCCCCCGAGGTGAAAGCATTATAAAACTCTATTAGACAATAAGTCTATAAAACCAGAGCTTTGCCCTGGAGGTCTCAACCCAAGCTCACCAATCTCCATCGACTAATCATTTGGTAATTCCGGGAATGTTCAGCTTACTGCATCTTGTCTGGGTCCTTGCACCCCTGGTGCTCCATACGAGGAGGAGCTGAAGATTCAAAACCTCAGCCCCGCTCCCTCCTCCCTCCCTCCTCCCTCCCTCCTCGCCCAGCCATATAAGTCATACACACCTGAAAGCAAGGAACTCAGAGCTTCTCGCCCCACAGAGGCTCAGAAACTGGGTATGAGACTGACAGCTGCCCTGTGGATCCCTTCACTTCCCAGGATGTCATTGGAGGCTCTGACAACGGGGCGGCCCTGCAGCTCACCAACCTGGTGGAAGGCGTCTACACTTTTCACTTGCTAGTCACTGACAGTCAGGGGGCCTCGGACTCAGACACGGCCACTGTGGAGGTGCTGCCAGGTGTGTACCGAGCGGATGTCACCGGGATGGGAGCCATCTGTGCCTAGCTTCTGTTCTTGGCCAATCCAACTCTAGTAGTTTCTTCCTTTTCATTAAAAAATGGTGTGTGTGTGTGTGTGTGTGTGTGTGTGTGTGTGTGTATGTGTGTGTGTGTGTGTGTCTTCATGCACATGAATGTAGTGTCCTTGGGGGCCAGAAGAGGGTGTGAGATCCTCCAGAACTGAGTTACAGGCAGTTATGAACCCCTGGATATGGGGTGCTGGGAACTGAACCCAGGTCCTCTGGAAGAGCAGTGTGTGTTCTAACCACAGAGCCATCTCTCTAGCCCACTTTAGGGTTTTTCTGTACTTCCTTTACACCACCAGGCCAATCCCAACTTGTACCTCATCAATAAGAATGCCATCTGGCAGGAAGCTTTTGCCTTCCTGATTTAACATGAAGTGAACATGGTCAGACTGAGGGAACACAGCCTCAGTGAGGTGGGCACAGGGATTCGCAGTGTGAACTGGCCTAGGTGGCACCCAGGAGCAGGAGGGCAATGTTCTCAGGTGCTGCGGAAGTGTGTGAGGGGCCCCAAGGCACGGTTGGTCATCATGAGATAACCAACTAGAATAAAACTGGAAAAATAAATACTCCAGAGTGGCTTCTGCGGGGTTTACCTTCCCCTTCCTTATCTTTCTTTCTTTTTAGTTCAGCTTCAGATAGGGTCTAGTGTGGCCCAGACTGGCCTTGAACTCATTGTGCAGCAAGGATGACTTTGAACTTCTGCTCCTCTGGCCCCACATCCCCGAGTGCTGCTACTGCAGGAGCGTGTTAACACACCCACCGCTGCTAGTAAAGTGATCGGAGGCCGACAAGCTAAATGGACAAGATACACACGAGTTCTTTTAAACTTTTATTCGCTTATTTTGACCTTACTTTTGCTGTGCTGGGCATGGAGCCCAGGCGCTGTGTGAGAGTGAGCCCTGGCGCCCAAGCCAGCACCCGTTCCTGAGCCACGTGCCCAGGCTGGCTTCGAACCCCTCCACAGACCCAGACTTTATTAAGCCTGTGATCTCCCATGGAAATCCTGTGTTCTCTCTCCTCAGACCCCAGGAAGGATGGGCTGGTGGAGCTGATCCTGCAGGTTGGCGTGGAGCAGCTGACAGAGCAGCAGAAGGGAACTCTAGTGAGGCAGCTGGCTGCGCTCCTGAACGTGTTCGACTCGGACGTGAAGGTGTTGAAGATCCAGGCCCACACAGACGTCAGGTACGGGGCTGCGGGTGTCAGGTCTGATACCTCCCCAGCACGTGGTGGCACTCAGGTGCCACCCAGGAGTACGTAGCCAGCACACGAGGGCGTCCCTCGCGTCTGCTGCCGGCCTCCTCTGCTCCCTCCCAGGCCGCCGGCCTTCATGCTGTCCGTCTTGTTCACATCTTATCACATTTGTACTCTTCTGTCGTTTTCCTTGAAGAGAAGAGAACATGCCATTCTAGGCCCTTCCCTCAGGTCCTGGTAAAGGTTTGCTGGTAAAGGAGAATGTTCTGAATGAAGGAGGTAGAGCACATCAAAGGGAGGAGACGCTTCAGTTCTGCTGGCTCCTGAGGGCATGCCGATGGCCGGGCTCGTGAAGAACTTGTGCTACGGGCTTCTCTGTGTGAAGAGGCTGCTCAGGGCCGCTCGCTGTCTCTAAGGAGGGTACTCAGCCCTTCATCCTCGCAAGATTTTTGTATTTAATCATTTTATTTTTAAAGCCCACAAAACCAGCACCAGTGTAAGGCAGGAGAATAGAAAGAATGGCAGGATTAAAACCCACTGTTGCCAGGAGGTTCGCTTTGTAGCTGTGGCTGGCTTTTCTGTCTGGGTTGGCTTTCCAGAGAACTGAAATTTACTTTGAAAAGTGACTTATGGAGACATATTCTAGTTAACTAATTGTGGCGCTGCAGCTGGAAGCCAGGGCCTGGTGCATGCAAAGTAGGTGGTCAGCAATTAAGAATATATCCCCCCTCCGGAGGACCAGTGCTTCGCAGGTGTCCATATCGGGCAGCTTACAACCTCGTATAACTCCAGATCTAGGGTAGCCAAAGGCCTCTTCTGGACTCCATGGGAAGTTGAACATTTGTGTGTGCAGTGCACACACACCACACATGTGCACATAATTAAAAATAAAATAAAATCTTAAAAGATTCAAAGCCAGGCAGTGGTGGCCTATGCCTTTAATCCCAGCACTTGGGAGGCAGAGGCAGGTGGATTTCTGAGTTTGAGGCCAGCCTGGTCTACAGAGTGAGTTCCAGGACAGCCAGGGCTATACAGAGAAACCCTGTCTCAAAAAAACCTAAATAAATAAATAAATAAATAAATAATTCATATAGTTACGCCAGAAACTGTGGGAATAGATTTTGACGAAGTTCAGCATCCCTTCATGATGATGGACGCGTGATGACGGGTTTAGACCGATAGGGAGGACTCACGGCTCCCTGGGGCACTGAGCAAGTGCTGAATGCTGTTGAGATCATGATTAGTGTTAATGATAAATTCTTAAGTCCTTGCTGTACGCACTCCTCCTGGTGCTCAACTTTCTGTCAATAAAAATGCCAGTGTGGGACCATCTGACTCTTTAATTGGAAACTTTTGGAGTCTTGACTGCTTTGGACTAAAGGACACTTAAAGTTTAAAGTTTAAAGGACACTAAAGCCATCTTAAACACTCCATGGATGCCTTGAGATAACTATGCAAAGGTAACATTGGATTTCTCTGGTTTCTGCAGGCATAGCCGTATCCAGGGTTGTTGGAAACAGTTTGTAGCAGACATTGGGCTATTACAAGCTGTGGTGCTTTGAATATGATTGGTCCTCATAAATTTATGTGTTTGGATGCTTGATCCATAGAGAGTAGCACTATTAGGAGGTATGGTCTTGCTAAAGTAGGTGTGGCTTCTTTGGAGGAAGATGTCACTGTGGGAGTGGGCTTTGAGGTCTCATATGCTCAGTCCAGTTCAGTGTGGCATTGTCTCCTCCTGCTGCCTGTGGATCTAGACATAGAACTCCCAGCTCCCTCTCCAGCATGCCGCCATGCTTCTGGTCATGACGATAATGTACTGAACCTCTGAACTGTAAGCCAGCCCCAATTAAACGGTTTTCCTTTATAAGAGTTGCCATGGCCGGGCGGTGGTGGCGCACGCCTGTAATCCCAGCACTTGGGAGGCAGAGGCAGGCGGATTTCTGAGTTCGAGGCCAGCCTGGTCTACAGAGTGAGTTCCAGGACAGCCGGGGCTACACAGAGAAACCCTGTCTCGAAAAACCAAAAAAAAAAAAAAAAGAGTTGCCATGGTCTTGGTGTCTCTTCACAGCAATTAACTCCTAACTAAGACACAAGTTGAGATTGTTAATCCCAGTTGTCAACCTGATCTAAAACAATCAGCTAGGAAATGACCCTCTGGATAGGTGTGTTGAATAGTTGTTTTGATTAGGTTTACCGAGACGAGAAGACCTAAGTACCGTGGGTAGCACTGTTCCCCAGGCAGAGATCCTGGTCTGATAAAAAGGGGAAAAAGGGGGGGGGGTGAGCGTTGGTGCTCCTTCCTTTCTACTTCTGGACCGGGGATGCAGCATGACCAGCTGCCCCAAGCTCTTCCTCAAACTGCAAGCCCAAACCACTCCATTTTCCTTTGATTCTTTTGCCATGACAATAGGAAAAGAACCTAGACAGAATATCAGTACCAGGAGTAGGGCCAGTGTGGTGATAAACCCAACCGCGTGGTTCATAGGCGTTTGAAACTTGTTTGTGGAAATAATATGTGAGAATTTGGAACTTAAAGGTAGAAAAGCTCTACAATACTATAAACAAAGCTTAAGGGGCAAGACTGTTGAAAGGCACACGGACAGTGGACAGATGCTAGCTCATAAGGTTTCAGAAGCACCCTATCAGGACTTGGGATAGGGCCCATTCATATGATGTTTTTCTGCCCGTGTCGTACACACTTGAATGAAGGTGAACTTAAAGCTAACAGACTAATCTCTTAGGCAGAGAAAATTTGAGGACAAGAGAGTGTTCAAACTGGTGCTGAAAAGATCTCTGACTTCACCATGCATGCACATACCTGCACATGCACATGCACACATGCACACGTACACCTGCACACACACACACACACACACACACACACACCTTTAATACCTGTTTATTGCTTGCCTATAAAATGGCTATAATCTAAAGGTTAGACCATGACAACTGTTTGGAGCACTGTGTGTTGCTGGCACAGATGTAAAATGAACAGACACTGTGAAAAACAGACACTATTAGCTATAGAATTAGTTACCTATGCAATTATTGAAGGGAATAAAAAAAACTTGCAGCTACATTAAAAAGTGCTGAGGACAGTCACAGCACGTATTCATGACAGACAGTAAACAACCTGAATGTCCATCAGTGAAGAGAAGCCGTTCATGAGAGCTGGGGAGATAGCTCAGTGGGAAGGTATTTTGCCGCACAAGTCTTAAGACCATCGTTTGATCCAGAACTCAAGTAAAACTCTAGACACAGGCCAGTAAAAAAATGGCTCAGCAAGTAAAGGTACCTGCTACTGGGCCTGATGACCTGCGTTTAACCCCTGAGATCCACGTGGTAGAAAGAGAACTGTCCTCTGACTTCCACACGTGGACAATGGGGGGCATGTGTCCGTCCCCCCCATTCTAATTACTATAAGGGGGATGGTGGTGGCTGTAGCAGCTTTTCTGTTGGGATGAAATACCGTGACCAAAAAAGCACTTTATGGAAGAAAGGGTCTATCTCAGGCTTACCATTCCAGAGGGTGTCATGTCAGAGGCAGGCATGATGGCAGGAGCAGGAAGCTGAGAAATCACATCTCCAACCACAGACAGAAAGCAGGAGTGACCTGAGGTGGGGCGGGCTGTAACTCTCACAGCCTGCTGTCAGCAATGTACTTCCTCCAGCAAGGCTGAGCCTTTCCAACCCCCAATCAGTATCATCAGCCGGGACCACTGTGCTCAGATGTGTGCACACATTTCTCATGCAACCTGCAGTAGTGGTCGGAGGGCGGGGCAGGCTGGGGAAGGATCCTTGCGGCTCATTGGTCATCCAGCCTAATCAGTGAGCCCCAGGCCTCCGGGTCTGTCATGGCTCGGGAGTTAGGCACTGGCTGCCTTTTGGGGACCTGGCCATGCTCCCCAGCACCCAGTGGCAGCTGACAACTCGGTAACTCCAGTCCTAGCCAATCTGATGCCCTCTTCTGGCCTCTGTAGGCACCAGACACACAAGTGGCACACACATAAAGTCAATGCATAAATAAACAAGTAAATTTCCCCCTACCCCCCCTTTTTTAAAAGAAAGACCCTATTTGATAAAACAATCTGGAAGTCTTCTGAGGAATGACACCCAAAGTTGACCTTTGTCACCCACGTGTACACCCCCAAACAATTTATACAAAGTATTTAAGTATGCACAGAAATATATATACATACAATGGCAATAAGAATGAATGCTATCACAGAGCCGTAGCTGTCTCCCTTCTCAACTGCTCCGGCCGGGTGGCCGAGGTGAAACGTCCTGCTGGCCGCTGTCTAATGATGTGACCGTCCTCTCTTTGTCTCTTCCACAGCACTGTGATTATATTTTATGTACAGAGTGGGTCACCTTTCAAGGTTCTCCGAGCTGCTGATGTGGCCCGGAATCTGCACAAGCGGCTTTCCAAGGAGAAGGAGGCATTCCTGCTTTTCAAGGTCTTGAGGGTAGACACAGCAGGTACGTCTCCCCCAGAAATATTAAGATAAATCAGTCAGATGTGCTAATCATGGATGAGTTTATGGGCACATCATGGACAGCTTTGGCCTTCTTTCTGAGTGCTAGAATTTTAGGAATCTGTTATCATGCTTGGTTCATAAGAGAGTTTTTTATTTATTTATTTATTTATTTATTTATTTATTTATTTATTTATTTATTTATTTTTGAGCCAAGGGTATAGCCCTGGTTGTCCTGGAACTCACTTTTTGGCCAGGCTGGCCTCAAACTCAGAGATCTGCCTGCATCTGCCTCCTGAGTGCTGGAATTAAGGGCACACATTACTATGCCTGGCTTCTTGAGAGATTTTTCACTCACCCATTTGTTTTGGGCCTCTCCTATGGAAGTGGAAAAGCAGGGATCTCCTTTTGTCTGTGGTAACCTCAGCTCTGTCCCACCTTTTACAGGGTGCCTTCTCAAGTGTTCAGGCCACGGCCACTGCGACCCCATCACGAAGCGCTGTGTCTGCTCCCAGCTGTGGATGGAGAACCTCATCCAGCGGTATATATGGGAAGGCGAGAGCAACTGCGGTGAGTGGCATGTGTGTGGTCCTGGCTTCTGGTGTGGTTCCTAAAGATACTCATGTCTTCCTGGCTCAGAACCTAGAACAGCATTCTTTCCCGAAGCCGAGCGAACCAACTCACTTAGTCGTACGTTCAAACCTTGTCCCGGTCCGTCTCTGGAGACTCGTCTGCGAAACCTCGGGTGACATGGATTTGGCTGTTCTCAGAAACAGCTGCCTTGAGACTTTCCCCCTCAGACTGCACCTGCTGTGACTTAGGATGTTGGACTTTATGATGACACACCTCCTATCTATTCTGTTGGGATAATACAAAATGGGAAATGTGGCCCGCACTGCTAGGGGTCAGCCCAAGAAGGTACCAGCCCTGGGGATCACAGTCTTGCCCTATAGCCCATGCTGGTACCCTTCGTCAGTCCCTCTGGAGAGAAAAACCACCGTGTGTGTGTGTGTGTGTGTGTGTGTGTGTGTGTGTGTGTGTGTGGCGTTTTTACATTTTTGTTTTGATTTTTGAGACAGGGTCTCATCTAGCCCAGCCTGACTCTGATTTCTCTATGTAGTAGAGGATGACCTTGAACTCCTGATGCTTCTGCTTCCACCTTCTAAGTGCTAGGATGACATAGCTGGGTCACAGCACTCAGCTAGAAAACTATTTGTTAGTGGCAGTTTACTCCTAAAGGTAAATTTGCCATGCTGGGGATCCCGATGGCCACAAACGGCAGAAGGAGGCTGAGAGCTGTGTTTGTTCTTGCTTAACCCTCCTCAAACATCAGAAATGAGACCACCTTCGGGTCACTATTCTAGCGAGATGGCATGAGAGTTAATCAGGCTAAGCATGGGACTTTGTTCCATTGGTGTTTTTTGTGTTGTTTGTTTGTTTATTTTGTTTTTGAGACAGCATCTCTCTACATTGTCTTTGTTCTCCTGAAATCCTTTCTGTAGACCAGACTGGCTTTGAACTCACAGAGATCTGCTTGTCTCTAACTTCCAAGAGCTGGGATTAAGAGCATGTGCCACTCTCGTAGGCACCCACTGGCATGTTTGCCCCTAAGTTATGACTGCAAAGCTTAGGATAGCAAAGGTGAAGAGTAGTTCCTAAATCGACCTCTGGCCTGATGGATCTTCATGCCACAGGCAACTATGCAGACCCTTGGCTTGCCTTATGAAGACCATGCTGTGGGTCTGGGGATATAGTCTAGTAAGTAGAGTGCTTTCCAAGTATATCCAAGGCCTTAGACTCTGTCTCCCATAGGTAGAGTCTCACATAAAACCATGTGTAGGGTGCATACCCATAATCCGAGTCCTGGGGGTGTAGAATAGGAGGATCTGAAGTTTAAGATCATCCTTGGTTATGTAATGAATTCAAGACCAGCCTGGGTTACATGAGAGAAGGAAAAAATAGAGGAGAAAGAAGAAGAGGAAGAGAAGGAAGAAGAAGAAGGGAGGAGGAAGAAAGGAGGAAGAGGAGGAGGGGTGGGAGGAGGAAGAGAAGGAGGAAGAGGACAGGGTAGGAGGAGTACCATACAGACCCCTTTTTAGGGGCAAAAGTTGTTATGATTTTTAGCATACTGGAATGAACATTTTAATATTTCATACATTTGTATGTAGGAGGCATCCCTGCTTCCCCAATTCTTTTATTTTGGATTCAGTTATTTTGGATTTCCTGTTCTCAAGCCAGCCTGAACTATTTGCCTGAGGTCCCTGAGTTATGTGCCTTATGAGGTCCCTCCTGCCAAAAGAGCCCTCAGTCTGCTCTTCTGATTGGCACCTAGCCCCGCTCTTTCGTCTGCCCCCACAGTGGTCCCTGGGCCACGGCTGGCTGCTGCTCAGACGGGCTCCTTGTGAGTCGTCAGAACAAAGCTCTTTAGCAAACAGTTTATCATTGTGCGCTCCGGCCTTTTCCTTTGCAGAGTGGAGCGTGTTCTACGTGGCGGCTCTGGCGGTGACCCTAACAGTGCTAACCGGAGCCGTGACCTGGCTGTGCGTCTGCTGCTGCAGGAGGTACCTAATGTGCTTGTACATTGTGTGCAAAGAAGACATTGCCGGGGCGATGGGCAGCCTCAGGCGTTTTCCGCTTGGCTTTATCTCACTGCTTGACTGGTTGATTCACTGACAACCAGGTTGTAAAATAAACTGGACCTCATGAGCACAATGATGCCCTTTACAATTTTGGGCATCTATGTCTAAGTAAATGGTTCAATACTGGAGGCAGCTTTTTCATTGAAGCGTTCACCTTCTAGCAGGGCCTACAATTCTATATCAAATCTACTCTATATAAATACATATTATATGATATATACAGATAAAATTATATATAATATATATTACACAATATTTACAAGATAAAATTATATATATGTGGTAGGAATTGAACCTAGTGTCTTGTATGTGCAAGGTAGGCACTCTACCCCTGAGCTATATACCTACCCCCCAACAGTAACTCTGTCTTAGATGTCACCAGAGCTATGCCCAGGTGGCCTTCCGTGTCTCAGCAGAGTAAAACGTCGTAGAAATGTGGGGGTCTAATTTGTAGACGTGGTTATATGAAGCGACAACTGGATCAGTCTGAATCCTTTAGTTCATCTAAACCTTGAAGGGTGGCGATGGCATACCCCAGGGACCCTTCGCTTTAGGGCTTTCTTACTTTTCTTCTGAGAATGGAGGTGACTTCTGAGAGGCTGACTCATTGTCAGAATCTCCCAGAACCCCATGCTCAGCCCTCATGAGGAGTTCTGTGAGGAAAGATACTATTAGACCTCAGACAAGAGGGATAGGCTCATCTTTCTATACACTGCATTGTCTAAAGATACGCTTTTAAAAAGGCACACTGAGGTTCTGAGTTCAGTTCCCAGCAACCACCACATAGTGGCTCACAACCCTCTGTAATGGGATCTGATGCCCTCTTCTGGTGTGTCTGAAGACAGCTACAGTGTACTCATCCTATATATAAAACAAATAAATAAAATATTTAAAAAAGCATACCAAAACTAATAGCTGTTTCCACAAAGCCTGCTTACTTTGAGATCCACTTGTGATCGCATTCCCAGCAGTGGATGTGGGCCAAGACCCTAGGGAAAGGCCCAGATCCCGAACCGTGTGGACAGGGTCCCCTCCTGAGTGTAGCTGTGAGTATTTTACATCTCAGGGCTGTGGCTGGCGAGTAAATGGTGCTAACTTTGCACAGCTCCTGACATTTGCCCTTTTGATCCATAATGCCGGGCTCTAACTGGACTGCTGTATTTGGCAACCACAGGAGAAAGGGATCCTTTCCCTCTTCTGGAGGCGAGGGCATGGGACACAGAAGTCAAATAATACTCTCAGTCATCAGCTAGTGAGCACTAAACTGAGACCGAGAAGCCCCTGGGGTTAATGACACAGGATCAGAACCTGTGTCAGACCTTAGTGTAGCGTCCATTCGGCTGCACGTTTTGACAGTGTTTCGCTCTGTAGCTGTGGGTTCTGGGACTTGCTAGGTGGAGCAGGCAGGCCTCAGACTCACAGAGAGCTGCCTGCCTCTGCTTCCTGAGCTTAGTGTAGTTTTAACGAGTGTCTTCCTTTGCAGCCCATTGTGAGACACAAAAGATCCTTCTAGTGTTTATGTCTTGTAGGAAAAATGAAAGGTAGAGTTATTTCCAAGATAAGTGTGGGGCTTCAGTGTCATATCTCTTGTGTGTGCCCCTCCCTCCGGTTGAGGTTTCAATCCTTTGTCTCTGAACTCTCTTAGCACTCGAGTGGAGGCGTCTTGCTCGCCAGGTCTTTCTGAGGGAGGCATTACTGGTGGGGAAAGGTGCTGGGCAGAGACAGGTGTTGAGCACTGCTTGACTGGACTCCATCCAGCACCTCAGTCTCAGGGGAGCCCTTTATACAGGTGGGGACGAGCCCAAGTGCCATTCTAAGCATCCCATCTAGCCTTTCATTGTTTCTTTCAGGCGAAAAAGAACTAAGATAAGGAAGAAAACCAAGTACACCATCCTAGACAACATGGATGAGCAGGAAAGAATGGAACTGCGGCCCAAATACGGTGAGAGGCTCTCCTTTGCACACTTTACTCCGGCCAGCATTGGGCCAGCAAGCTGCATGGGAGGGAGACTGAAGTGGAATCAGTGGTTAGGACAGAAGAGCAAGCCTGGGGATCTGCAGGGAAAGACAAACAGCATCGGTCCCCTGGGCAGGACGCCTGAGATCAGGCTCACGGTGACTGCACTAGGAAGTTAATGAAAAACTGGCCAGTACTCTGAGGCAGTAATGGGCGAGGGGATTGCCAGGACTTCCTGGAGGCGGAGCCTCTGCCGTGTGACCCCAGAGCAAGGACTTCTCTTCCATCCATCCCCCCACCCCCCCCCACCCCCCACCCCCCGCCTGGTTCTTGGCTTGGAGGAGGCGGGGCATGTGGCCCACCAAGCACTCTCGCCCTGACTTTTCTTTGATAGCTGCTCCCTTTACATCTGGCCCGATATGCAGCCGCAAGCCATCTGGCCTTTAAAGGCAACCAATTCCCATCATTTCTCAGTCAGCTGAGGCACGTGAGAAAATTGTCTTCTCAGAGCATATTGACCCATACACTCAGGACGCCCGAGTCCACTTTAGTTTACCTTTGGAATTTTACATATTAACCATCACATACATGTAATGCGCCTCTGAGGCTGCTGGGTGATAATTCTGTGGGTTTTTCATGATTCTGGGTTTTATAGGTAACTTAATTCTTATAGAGAGGCATGGTCACCTTCAAAGCTGTGAGACCCAAAATGTTAAAGCTGAGTGCTTGAGAGGCTCAGAGGGTAAGGGTGCTTGTCTCCAAGCCTGACAATGTAAGTTCTATGCCTGGTGATGTTTGGAGACAACTAACTGCTACCTTTATCCTCCGGCCTCCACATGTATGCCGTGGTCCTGCATTCCCAGAAACCTTTATATTTTCCTCTTAGACCCTATGAGTTGGTTGATATTAGGGATCATATCTTAATTCTCTTCTTTGTTTTGATTCCCCCAGAATTCAATTCATCTATCAAAAATATTTAGTGGGGTTAAACTTCAAAGTCATAGCAGCACTTACGTGTTGAGGGCTCGCTCTGTGCTAAAGCTGGGTGGGGCTTTACAGTGAAGGGTCTCACAGGCACAGTTTCACTCTGTCCTCACCACAAACCATGGGTCGGGGCTTTGTCACCTTCCCGTAGATGAGAAGAGGTTAGGTATCCTGTCCAGGATCTCGGGACTGGTGTCATAGCTGGAGCTCAAATTCGAGGTGACACCTGAAGCCTCTGTCACCCCAACCCACCTGCCATGTAGCTTGAAAGGCCAGTGAGAGGGCAATCCAGGGTCCTCCCTGGAACACTGGGGAGCAGACAGACTGAAGGACAGCTGAGAGGAAAAGTGCTGTCTGTGTTCATGCTCTTCCTGCTTCTCCCCAGGTATCAAGCACAGGAGCACGGAGCACAACTCCAGTCTGATGGTGTCGGAGTCTGAGTTTGAAAGTGACCAGGACACGCTATTCAGCCAAGAGAGGATGGAGCGAGGGGTCCTCAAGGGTTCCCTGAATGGCTCTGCCAGAAATGGAGTTTCCTTCGGTTATTACTCAAAGGACAGATAACAGGCTGCCGCGGAGGACCTCATGAGGCTGCGGCTCAGCTCCGGACAGTGGAAGTTAAAGCACAGAGCTGACTCCTGCTTGGCACAGTGCATTGGCCTCTCCAGGGGCCTCACTCTGAGCGCCACACAGTGATTAAGAGACCCGGGTTCTTGGGACTTTCAAGACCCAAAACAAAATCCTGCTTATTCAACTGATGCTCGTCAACAGAGAAAGGGGGTGCAGAACACCTCCGCGGAGTCTCCTGGGAAGTTTTGTGTCTTCGTAGTGGACACTTATTGTCCGTAATGAAATTAGGCTAACACCTGTTTCTATTTACACAGCCCTGTAGGAAAGACAAGTTAAGGAGGGTTGGTTTCTCTGTAGAAGCCATGGCTGCCTTTAAGAACCTTCCAGATACGGCTTCTCAGAGGGCCTTTGGGATCAGCTTGCGGTTCATCTGTGAGGCAGGACCCTTCCGAGTGCAGCTTCCTGTCTGGGATGCAGCCGGCTGCGTCTAGCTAGAAGGCAGGAGCTAAGGAAGCATCAGAATGTAAGGACAGGGGCAGTAGAGATGGGGACGGGGTGAATGACCTATAGTTAAAGGTTGCAGGCTTAACATTTTTCTCATTCACTTCCTCTAAGAAAAAGAAACCACAGTGGGGCTTCTTTCAGCCCCAGTGGACATTCAAACCAACTGATTATTGTAGTAACTTTTATTGAGTATGCACTGTAGCACTGCCACAGAAGGTGGGGGGGGACTCGGTGACTACAGACATATCCCCACGCTCTGAAATATGCTCCTAATGAGGGGAACGTGTTCACCATGCCCTGAGCTCCTATAAAGGCCTTCCACTGAGATAACTGGACAGAACATTACCATGTATGCTTAAAAACTTACTTAAGGAACTGAAGAAATAGCTCTACTTAAGACTTCCCTGCTCTTGCAGAAGCCTGTGGTTCAGTTTCTAGCGCTCACATGATGACTTGCAACTGTCCAAAACTCCACTTTCAGGAAATCCAGGGCCCTCTTCTGGCCTCCAGCAGCAGCAGCAGCAGCAGCAGCAGCAGCAGCAGCAGCAGCAGCAGCAGCAGCAATGTACAGAGTTCATACATGTGGGCAAAATACTCATGCACATAAAATGGAATTATATAATGTCCCCCAACAAAGTGGCCCCAGAGCAATGAACTGGAGCCAACTGCGGCCTGAGGTGTGGCTCCGGTTATGGTGGTTGCCCAGGTGCCCATGACCCCAAGGCTGTTGGCCTTGGCGATGCCCTTGGCATTAGAGTGGAAGAGCCAGTACTTCCAGTCTTAGCTTCGGGAAAGGAGAGCAGGGTGGAGCAGGAATTCATTGCTAGCCTTAGCTACACAACAAGTTTGAGGGCAGCCTGGACTATATGGAATCCTATGTTTAAAAAAAGGAGGAAAAAAGAAAAGGCAGAAGAATTAGAACCACAACTTAAATTTTAGTAATTGTTTGTTTCTGGAATTTTCTATTTCTGAGCTATAGTTAACTGAAAACTCAAAAACAAAAAAACAAAAAACAAACAAACAAAAAACCAGAGGGCCCACTGTTATTATATTTTACTGGTGGAATGATTGAATTAAAATGTGTAGGAATGTACTTTTATTTCAAAAGTAATATGTTTATGTCTATATATCATAGTTCAATATTATCTATAATGTTAGAGGAACAGTGAATTTTTTTAGCACTAGTATTTGGCTTCATAAACAGAATCTTCCCTATGCACAGAGCAGGCTGATGCTATTTCTGTGGGTAACTGGACATTTCTGGCACAGAGAACGGGCCCAAGTTAGAACAATAGAGCATGGCGCTGAAGCCTGCGACCCCTGCTGCTTTATGTGCACGAGTGTGCATCAGTGTGCACCGCTGGTAGTTGACATTTCCAGTTAATCTTGAAACATTCCTACGTCGTAGACGCCCAGTGAAGGTCCAGAGAGCATAAGTAATTTTCACAGGGTCAGAGTCAGTGGTGGACCATTCTACTTTCCACTGTAGAAGAAGTCCAAGCATGTTGGAGGGGAAATCCTGGAGAACCTTCCAGAGCCCTGAGAGCTCTGTTGTTAGGATGAAGAGCAAAGCTTTGCGTGTGTCTGAAAGTTAAAGAAAAGTGGCAGGTCATGGACCTGCGTCTTCCAGTGGAGCACACTCTAAGCCACCCTCCCTCTAAGTTTGCTGGTTCTGTCCCTGGCTATCCCAGCCTGGTCTCTCTGGTCCATGCATCACAAAAGAACCTTGAGTCTACAGTGAATCAGAAATAAACATCACAATGGTTACTGGAAAATGGATCCTGTCTTGTTCTGTGGGGGGCAGGTGGGGGGGACTAAAAAAGGGTGGGCTAGCCCCTCGGCGTCCATCTTGTGCTGCCTATAACCAGTGATCTTGGGACCTGAAGAGTCTAAGAGCTGTTGAAATACAGAGAAAAACAAGTCTCTAGAGCAGTGGTTCTCAACCCTCCTAACTCTGAGACCCTTTAATACAGCTCCTCAGGCTGTTGTGACCCCCAACTACAAATTATTTACAAAATATTTACAAATTATTGCTTCTTAACTATAATTTTGCTACTGTTATGACTCATAATGCAAATATCTGGTATATAATTCCTATGGAGGTTGCAACCCACAGGTTGGGAAACTGTTGTAGAGTGTGGGAGAGTGCATTTTATAGGTTCAGAGGTTGAGAGCACGGCTAGTCACTGCTTTAGAAAAAGATTCAAATGCCAGCATTCCCCAATTGAGTGTGTTTAAATCTCCTTAAAGAGAGATGGTTCAGTGGTTTAAGAGCATTGACTGCTCTTCCAGAGTTCAATTCCCAGCAACCACATATGGTGGCACATAACCATCTGTAATGGGATCTGACACGCTTTTCTGGTGTGTCTGAAGACAGCTACAGTGTGCGCATATAAATAAAATAAATCTAAAAAAAAAGACACGCATGAGGAGCAGCCGTCGTTGTGATTGTGGCACTTGGAAGGTGAGGCAGGAAGATAAGGAGTCCAAGGTCACTATCCACAGCTACATCCTGTACTCAAGGCCAGCCCAGGCTACAGACCTGTCTCAAGTAAGTAAACAGCCATCCAGTGAAGTAAAACGGTGACACAGGTTAGGAGAAAGACCCTTCTGCCAAGCCTGAAGACGCAGGTTTGATTCCCAGGACCCACAGGCAGAGGGAAAGAACCAATGCCCAAAAGAACCCCCGGGTCTCCACACAAAATATCTGGCAGTGTATGCATGCGCACGCTTGTGCGCGCGCGCACACACACACACACACACACACACACACACACAATTGTAATTTAAAAATATGTATTCCTCAACACTTCCTTCACATATTTTTTTTTTTTTTAAATAATGTGACCAAGAGCTGGGTGGTGGTGGCGCACGCCTGTAATCCCAGCACTTGGGAGGCAGAGGCAGGTGGATTTCTGAGTTTGAGGCCAGCCTGGTCTACAGAGTGAGTTCCTGGACAGCCAGGGCTATACAGAGAAACCCTGTCTTGAAAATCAAAAAACAAACAACAACGAAGAAGAAGAAGAAAGAAGAAGAAGAAGAAGAAGAAGAAGAAGAAGAAGAAGAAGAAGAAGAAGAAGAAGAAGAAATAATGTGACCAAGATATCTTGGATTCTGAGTCTTGATTTTATTCTTTTAAATGTATTATTTGCCACATGTTTTGACAAGGTGCTGGTTCTTGTACTAAATACATATGCTGATCTAAGGAAAAGTCTTCTCATTTTCTCTAGAATTTCTTTGAAGGAGAAATATATTTTCCTTTTGCTAATGTAGCTAAATCTGGAATTATAGCTAAGGGACACTGGCCTGAATCTACACAGGTCGCCTGCCCAGCTGCCACCTACAAGCCTTCCCAGCAGAGGACAGAATGTCCTCTTACACCAAGAGACCAACATGCTGAGAACGGTCAATGCAAGCAGCCTGCCGGGCACCAGGGAGGACCATTTTAGTCCTGTGGTTCTCTGGTCCTCCCTGCAGAGAGAGTTCCCTGTGATGGGTCAGGAGACTGTCATCTGTTTTCTTATGCTGCACATGCTAAAAAAAGGATGGCATTTTATGTTTTTACTGTAATATTTTTTTTGTTTTTGTTTGTTTGTTTGTTTGTGTTTTGGATTTGGTTTTTTTCGAGACAGGGTTTCTCTGTGTAGCCCTGGCTGTCCTGGAACTCACTCTGTAGATCAGGCTGGCCTCGAACTCAGAAATCTGCTTGCCTCTGCCTCCCAGAGTGCTGGGATTACAGGCATGCGCCACCACCGCCCAGCTTTACTGCAATCTTTTTGTCTTTTTTCCTCCCTCTGTATTGGAGACAGAAGCCTGGAATCCGGTGTGTGGTAGGCAAGCACTCTATCCCTGAGTCACATCTCCAGCCCCAGGCTCTAGGATTTATATGGTTGAAAAAAAAATTTAAATGTCTTGATCACATGCCTAATATGAATTTCAAATTTGTGACTGTAAAAAGTTTCTGGAGCATGATCATTCGTGTGTTTATGTATGAAGACCTCAGGGCTGCTCTTATCTTACAAAAAAGGTTTTAAAGAGACTGTAATAGGGATTGTCTGCAAGACTCAAGTACGTAGCCAGGTATGGTGGCACACGCCTTTGACCCCAGCACTGAGCAGGCAGAGGTAGGCAGATCTCTGTGAGTTCAAGGCCAACACGATCTACATAGTAAGTTCTAGGACAGCTAGGCTCCAAAGAAAGAGCCTGTCTCAAACCAAAACAGACCCAACCCAACCTAACCAAACCAAACCAAACCACACTACACACCCCAAACTGACCAAGACTAAAACTACTATCTATACTGCAAAAACAAACACAATTTCTGAAGTTCAGAGAACCAGAGGACCAAATGGTCCTCCCCGAGGGCAGTCAGCTAGAACTGACTGGTCTCAGCTCAATGGCTTTCTTTGTATTAAAAGACATTCTGTCCCCTGCTGGAAACTTAACTTTCTTCTGTCTCTGTCTTCTTTTTTCTTGTCCTTTTTTTTTTTTTTTTTTTTTTTTTAATAGTATAGCCCAGGCCAGCCTGCAATTTATAGAGATCTTCCTTTCAAGCACGCTGGGATTAAAGGCTTATGCCACCATGCACAGCCCTGACAGTATTTATAAAAAATAAAACCAATTTATGACTGGAATACAGCCCAGAGTGCTTACCTACGTGTGTGAGAACCTAAATTCAGTTCATGGCACTGTGGGAAAAGTCATTTTTAAAAAGGTATATTGAGGTATATTTTACTTAGAATAAACTGCACACACTAAGTATAATGTGCTAGATTTTGATGTATGCCCATGCCCTGGATCCATCTCTGGGACTGAGCTAATGAGTATGGCACCCTAAAAGATTCTGCAACCCTTCCTAGACACACCTTCCCTTAAACCGCACTACCAGATGTCCTAAAAATTTCTAGTTTTGTAGAATTGGTGCTGGATGTAATTGTCTCCAAGGTGTTGACATCAGTTTATTAGCAGTTTTGTTGGGGTAAATTGTGGAGGTCCCGTTCTGAGACCCGGAATGCTACTCATTAGGTCTATGAATTAAAAGTCTCCTTGATCATCACTGTCTTGCAAGAGTTCTATATTTTACTGAGTTTTTGAAAGAGAAATGAACCAAATACCTATCAGCCCAACACTGACCTTCGGCTACTGTTTGGATCTAAAATGTCCCGGGAAAGGCCAATGTGTGGGAAGACTTGATCCCCAAACCCCGCCACTGCTGCAACACACTGGAAGCTTGAAGAAGTGGGGTCCGGTGGAAGGAAGTGACCTCACCGGGTGCGTGCCTTCCTCACTCTGCTTCTCCACCCGCCGTGGGAGCCGCCGTTCCCCTCAGCCCAGCACTGTGGATGCTCATTCTGGCTCGGGTCCGAAAGCAAGCTCAGAGCGGCGGGCTAGACTGGTGAGTCCGAATAGACCCTTCCTTCTTGTAAATTCATCACATCTCATTATGACCAGTGACAGAGAGTTGGTTAACACATTCTTCCTTATGGAAACGAACAAAAACTTTTAAAAATGTTCTCAAACTATGTATGTGCCCCTTCCCCCTTTTCTTTTCCAGGTCAGCTTCCTCCCTTGCCCCAGAACACACTTCGTTTTTTCTTAGAGGAAGAGGCTTCCAGCTCTCCTGCGGTCTGCTTTCCCATGGCTGAAGTGACTCCCCGGAGAGCAGAGGTCTGTGGACCACCCAACACGTGAAGGAAATTGCCCCTGGTATGGACATGCCCGCGTCTGGCTGTGTCTACACTTCCTTGGGATTTGGCTTGGCCTCTGTTTGCGGGACTAATGTAACCCTCATCAACTGCATCTTTCTGAACTCATCAGCAAACCAGGGGTTGGAGGAGGCCCTCTGAGCAGCCCTGGGGGATCACCCAGGGTCCTCTTTGTTGTGGCGCCCTGGGAAGAAAGACCTTAAAGATGCTTAGAATCCACCTAGCAGAGTAAGGGGATGTCAGCGCCTCTGTCAGTTGCCACTCAGGGGCGGTTCCCTGTGCACTCTGCGGGGGTGGGGTGGGGGTGGGGAAGACATCAGGCCTGGGAGCTAAGGCTGCAGGCTCCATATTGAGGGAGTGCACGAAGCCCACAGCCAACCCTTTCTGTCTTGATGATTTGTGAAGCAGTACCACCCCCCTGCCTTCATCATGTCCAGCTGGGACCTGAGAGGAATGCTGAGCCTTGAGGCCGGTGATGAGCTCGCCCCCGGAGCTCGCCCTCATCCTGGCCTCTGCTCAGCCCTGGTCAAGGCTCTGCCTGGAGTTCCCACTGCGGTTGCTCCTTAAACGGACTCTCTGGGCGTTGGGGATGGGGAGTGAAAGCTCCTGTCAACATTCCAAGTCCCGGGCACAGGGGACCCTGGGGGCAAAATCTGTCCGTTGGACTCCTAACCTGCCCCCCCCCCCCATTCTAGAATGTTGGAAGTGAGCCCTGTAAGAGTGGCTCCGTGTCCGGGTGGGTCCTAATCCAACTTGACTGGTGTCAGAAAGTGACTAGGCTCCAGAGGGTTTCCAGAGACACCTAGTGGGGGGACTCCGAGAGGAGGGGAGCATAGGGCCATTGGTAGGCCCAGGAGGCGGGGTCATCTAGGACCTTTCCAGAGCTGACCAAGGCTTTGCCTTCACGGATGCAACCACCATTAATCCAATTCATTGGATTAATGCAGCACCTTGGGGGTGAGTCTATTGTAAAGGCCAGTTTGGTTGGGCTTTTTTTTTTTTTTTTTTTTTTTTTGCATATTATGCTCTATCCCGCCGAGGGACTCTGCTAGCAAGGCCATTGCCAAATGCCTTGTCCTTGTACCAGAGCCATGAGCCAAACAATACAACGTACCCAAGCTGTGGTATTGTGTTATTAGCAACAGAAAATGCACTCAGACAAGTGTTAAAATTCGTATTCCAGGATCGTATCTAGACACCAGGGGCTCAGAAAAATGCCTTTCTCATACCTCTCTGTAAAATAAAAGACTGGAAAACGTGGCTAACTGTGGAGTGTGTAGAAGACAGACTGGAGAGAGCCAGGGTCCCGCCCTTAGGCAGACGCACATCCTAGACAAGCAAATACACAGTTCTGGACCAGGCGGTGTTGCTGATGAGTGAGTGCTAATATCTTAGCTCCCAGCGCGAGGTCCTCACTGATCCGGGACTCGTTTGGTGAGGAAGTACAATTTGACATCCATTACACTATCCAATTAAAACTCAAAAAGGCCGTCAACGCCGATGTGGTGTAGAAAAGGGCAAAAACAACACAGCCACTCTAACTCAGAAATAAGAAATCCTGTTAAACATTTATTAATGAGATTCAACTGCTGATCACACAATGTCAAACACTAGAAAAATGAAGCAAATGTATACATGTTTATAGAGCAAAAAATATATATTTCTCCACAACTCATGAGATTTGTCTCACAAAGTATGGCCTGAGACAATCACAGTATTAAGTATTCAAGTAAAATTCTGTTTTAAAATAGCTGCACAGGGGTAACTACAACCCTGGGATCCAGCCTTCAGAGACGACCACCCACGGGACCCAGTTTGAAGGTCATCACATCACTAAATAGGCTTGTTAACACTGAGCGTCTGATCTTTATCCCCTCCCCACCCCATCGGAAGAAGGGCCCTCAGGTGGAAAAAGACACAGAAGAACCCGGGCACTTTCAGGGAGCCCCACTACTTGGGAGACAGGATTATTATCAGGTTAATGTCATCTGAGTTGGTAATTACTGCCAAGAAGTCCTGGCAACAAATGCTCAGAAAATGTGCCCTTTCCACAGAAGGTGTTTAATAGAATAAAGTGCCTCATAAACGGCGGCCAGCGCCTCCGCGTGGCCCGGAGGAGGGGCTGCAGCCTTTTCAGTAGCTTTGCGGTAAATTCTTTAGGCTCCGCAGGCCATACTGTCACAGCACAGCCGCTCAGACATGGGGCCCTGTGGCTGTGTTCACTCACAGATTTCATGAAATGACATTTCTAACCCACCCCAATCCATTGGAATCTATAAAAAAAACCAAACACTTTAAACTCATGAGTTATACAAAAACCAGGTGGCAGGTCGGATCTGGCTCACGCGTTGTGGTTCGTTAACCCCCGTCCTCGATTCACTGTATAGACATCTTCAAAAATTCTGCCTGTCACACATCGCATGGAACAGTAACAAAGGCTCATCAAAAAACACTCCTTAGCTGGGCATGGTAGCACATGTAATTCCAGCACGGGAAGGAGGGCAGGAGAGTTCCCCAGGTGAGCCTCAACTACGTGAGGCCCAAACTCAAAAGCCCCTAAAAATAATAATAAAAAAAATCTACTCTTAGCTGATTCGGTGACAACATGCCTACAGTTATAGATATTTGGGAGATTAAGGATCATTTGAGCCCAGAAGTTTAAGGCCAACAGGAGATCCTGTTTAAAAAAAAAAAATCAAAACTCAAACTCATCATCTTCCTATACCCACAAGCATTTCTCTAAGTAAGATGTTCTTTCCTGTTAACTTTTTGGTGATGATTAATTCCATGGTCTCCAGTATGCTAAGTATATACTTTACCACCGCTACCCACGCCCATTATTTTAAATTATAAAAACTGATTACATTTATAGCAAACGTGTGGGCCAGTGATCCACCCCATGAACCAAACATGCACACACAAAAGGTACAAACGTGCCACACGGTCCAGGAACCCACTGGCTGACACCGTTTAACGCATATCCGAAATTAGTTCATATCTCAGTAGGCGCATTCATTTTTTACAAAATACCAGCAGAGCATTTTGTATTATTCTTAATTGGAAAAAAAAAAAAAGATGGACACAAATCTTAAGAAGTTAGAAATGTCCGGGCTGGCAAGATGGCTCAGAAGTTAAGAGCATTGGCTGCTCATCTTCAGAGGACCAGGATTCGCTTTCCTGAACCCACGAGGCAGATTACAACCATCTATAACTCCATTCCTAGCAGATCGGATGCTCTTTTCTGGCCTCTTGAGGGCACCAGCATGCACGTGGTGCACAGATATACATGTATGCAAACACCCATGTCCATAAAACAAAATTTTAATTAGAAAGTGTGCTAGAAACCAACTATACACACACTACAAAAAGAACAGCATAAACAGCCGGTGAACATCCTGAGTTGTGACCCTGGCCACTTGGGCGGGGTCCGTGGGATGAAGATTTCTACGTTCTTCTTGTACGAAGGGGCTTTAAGAACCATGACGTCCCTATGGGAGGGTCCCAGTGCTTAGGAAGCCCTGCAGCTAGCTCTGCTCTCATTCCCGTTGGTGTCTCACTGGGCGTCCACAGAGTATGCGCGTGGACTCTGCCCAGACGGGCATGGAGCACGGAGCTCCACTCCACTGTTGCCTGTGGGGAATAAGCAGCTTCTAGCTAGACGGGCTGCCTGCCTACAACAGTCTAGAATTTTCCTCACTTAAAATTGTTTCAAAGTGAGACCAACACTAGTTTCAGGGAGTTTTGGTGTGTGTGTGTGTGTGTGTGTGTGTGTGTGTGTGTGTGTGTTTATGGGAGTGCATGCCTCTGATGCATTTGCACAGGTCAGAGGTCAACACGATCGTGTTGGTTCTATCTTTCTGTAGGTTCCAGGGATGGAACTCAGGTCTCAGGTCACCAGACTTGTCCAGCAAAGCCTTTGCCCACCAAGCTGCCTTGTGGTCCCTGTGTGGTGTTTTGTTTTTGAATCGTGACCCATAAATGCTTTTCCTAGGGCACAGGCCCCTGAGATGCATGCTTCGGCTCTCTTCTGCAGCGGACTGGCAATTGTGGAAAAAGTGTCTCACCGTGGTGAAAGCGTATTTGCTCTTCTGCAGGTTTAGCAGCGGCCACACCCAGGCACAGAAAACCTGGGTCAGACTCAGGCAGGTGAACAAGGAGGCACCTGGTCTCTTTCCTCCACAGTCACCTCCTGAGCTCAAGGAGCGGCAGGGAGGTACTGCTCCGAACCAAAATGGCTTCTGTGCTTGAGCTGCACTTCCCCCGTTTTGTGATCTTCCAGGCTCACAATGTTCTCCGAGCCAAGCATGAATCTCTGTAAGCGGGGCATGGAGTCCTAACAGCATAGGAAGGCGGCAGGAAGCAGCAGAGTCCATGCTGTCCGCCGGCCTGGCCTGCCACCCCAGTCACGCAGGATGCCGAGGCAGGACAGTAAGGGGCTCAAGGCCAGCCGGTGTGACTTATCAAGACTCTCGTCTCAAAGATGAAAGCTGGGGACAGTTCGGTGGCAGGACACGTGCGGTACGCACAAGGCAACGAATGGGCCCAACACCTGGCACCGGAAACGAAACAAAGCCGTGTTTCCAGTGTTTCCCGTCCTACCGACCTGACTCTGCTGATTTTGGTGGCCAGTTAGGGTTGCTTTTCTAAGAGGAACAGAATGAAGCGTGAGCTGTAGGTTTAGGGCATTCACCCGGCTGTTCGGAGGCCGGGACAAGAGACTGTGAGCTTGGCCAGCTGGGCTGCTCAGCAACTCTTGTCGCATAAAGCCAAACCACACCAGCATGGACCAAAGGAAGCAAAAACAAACAAACAAACAAAAAACAAAAAACAAAAAAACAAAAAAAAAAAAACAAAAAAAAAAGAAAAAAGCAACCCTGCTCCCAGCAATTTACACAGCATTCCAGAAACAAGGAGAAACACCCCCTCGTTCCGTATAGCACAGGCAATCTGTGCGGCTTATAAGAAGTCTTAGGAAACCAAAGCCTTTGCCATAACCCCCACCCCCTCCCCAACAGGCAGCACGCTGTTTGTCAGAGCTGACCGATGCCTGGACAGGGATGTGTACCTCCTCCTAATCCAGCTGTCCTGTTACCTCATCCACTCCTCTGCATTCTGAACCAAAGTCGGACAGTCCCATAAGGACTGGGGACCCACTGCCCACTCAATGACTACACCTTGTGAGGTCCCAGAGGGCATGTGAACACTCACACTGTATCTTGTCCTAAGGCAGTGGGGTTGTGCTGGGGTCTCAGTACTGGCTGGGACCCACGGCTACAGGTGTACGGCGTCCATTGGTCCCTAGTTAGATGAGGGAAGGGTTAGGACTTACATCTAGGATATGAGGACTGGCTGGAATTTTAAAAATTCCTAACTCTGATAACCTACTTGTTTGTTGTAAAAAAAAAAAATGAATGGAATGTCCCTACAGATCTAGGCAGTTTTATTTCTCGAAGACGCAGAGAACCCTACAAGCCTCCGTAACACACATACTTGACCTCTAGATACTCATCAATGCCGTACTTGGACCCTTCTCGCCCAAGGCCAGACTGTTTGACCCCACCAAAAGGACACTCCACTGAAGAGATCAGGCCTTCGTTGACGCCCACCATGCCGACCTCCAGCTGCTCCGCCACTCTCCAGATCTGGGCTGGGTCTTGAGAGTAAAAGTAACCTAGCACAGGGACAAAGGGACACGGACAGCTTGAGGAATTCTCGTGAAAGCCACACCTCTGAGGATGCCTGGTGTGTGTGTGTGTGGGGGGGTCTCCTGCTTACAGGCAAAGCCTCAGGTTGGTTTTGTCCACATTTTCATCCTAAGACCTTTGGGCATCATGCTGGGTGTCTGTTTCTCTCTTGCTGGGGTTCTCCCCAGTCCCACGGGGGCTCTGTAAGCATGCGCCTCTGTGTTCAATCCCTGCTCTGCAATCCACCCTCCTTCAGAGGGCAAGATGCTTCTTTAAACCTTGTACTTGGTCCTAGGTGTTTATAAAGTAAGCCCACACTGCTGGGAGGGCAATCAGTCTCGCCCCAGAGAGCGGCTGGGTCAGCATTTCCGGCTTACTCCTGACTGCCATGTATAGCCATCTCTCTACACAAATTGTATCCACTTCTTAAGTTTGCACCTCAAAAACTACAGAGTTTGTTAGGCAAGGTGCTGCAGGCCTTTAATCCCAACACTCTGAAGACAGATGCAGGTACATCTTTTATAAGTTCTAGGCTAGTTTGGTCTATGTAGAGAGTTTCAGGTAACCAGGGTTACATAGAGAGGCCTTGTCTCAGAAACAAGAAAACTAAACCGTAAGGGTACTGCTGAACAGGCGGAGCCTGGCACTTACGTGCGTCATGACTATGGTGGCCGCCAGTCCGGAAACCTACCTGCTAATCCAACCTCAGCTGCATTTGCGATGGCAATGGCCTCTTCCTCCTTGTCAAACCTGCCAGAGGTAAAGCAGGTCATAAAGTCAAAATCTGGGAGCTGACGGACAGAGAAAACCATTTCCTAAATGATGACACGAAGGAGATCAGAGTTGTAAAGTGATCCAAGGGGAATAAGTGAGTGGAGTGAGTGCAGGCGTGGGGACCCAGCCTTCTCCGAGTGAGTGAGTGAGTGAGTGAGTGAGTGCAGGCGTGGGGACCCAGCCTTCTCCGAGTGAGTGAGTGAGTGAGTGAGTGAGTGAGTGAGTGCAGGCATGGGGACCCAGGCTGAGACCTGCTAAAGCAACTGGCCCAAGACAAAGGGAAAGGCAAACCAGCTGGGCAGAGGCATTGATTGTCAAACCCAATCCTTTAAGGACAGGGCTGCGGGTGCTGGGCGCTGGGCGCTGGGCGCTGGCTCCTTAGGTAAGAGCACTTGCAGAGGACCTGGGTTTGGTTCCCAGTCCCCACACGGTGGCTCCCAACTCCCAACTCCAGTCCCAGCAAGTCTGACATCCTCTTCTGAGCCCTTCCGGGTCCTGAACCCAGGGGGAAAATGGAAAATTTTCAGACCATATCGATCTGAGAATTATCCAGGCAAATGATTATTTGTTAAGGTGGGATAAAAGATATACAAGGTTATAGTTCATTTCCTATAGACTGCTAGGATAGAGGCCTTGAGGGTATGAGAAAAATACTGTTAGAAATTGGTGGGGGGGGGCTGGTGAGATGGCTCAGTGGGTAAGAGGACTGACTGCTCTCCCAAAGGTCCTGAGTTCAAATCCCAGCAACCACATGATGGCTCCCAACCATCTATACAGCTACAGTGTACTCATATACATAAAATAAATAAATAAATCTTTAAAAAAAAAAAAAAGAAATTGGTGGGGGGAAGCAAGTCTAGAGGCATCAAGAAATCTAAATGAGGGAGTCTGATGAATTTTTGTACTTGAAATTGGGTATGGGGGTGGGGAGGGGAGCTAAGGCAAGAAGGTTGAGAGTTCAAGGCCAGCCTGGGTTACAGAAGGAGGCCTTGGTTCAAACAGACAAACACCCAAAGCTAAAAACAACAATAACCATCCTCCATGCCACCCAACAAAGACAAAACACAAACACCAAAACGGGCTAGGACTAGGGTGATACCTGGCTCTGTTGGCAAAGGCTGAGTCCCAGAACCCGGATGAAAACTCAGTTGTGGTGGCCTATGCTTGTGATCCCAGGTCTCCCTGGGGAGCCCTCCGCTGCAGTGAGAGAGCCTGTCGCAAAGTTTAGGGCGGACAGTCCCCAAGTCATAACACCCAGGGCTGACCCATATGTGCATCTGAATATACAAACTCCAAAATCAAACCCCGAACATCCTAAAGTCGACTCTGCTGTCCGACTCTGCGGGTGGGCTCTGTGTGACTCTGCTCTGCAGCCCTGACCCTGACCCTGACTGCAGCTGCTCAGCCTCCTCCCCAGCCTTTGAAACAGCACGGGGACCTCTCAGACCAGCACTTCCTTTCCGGTCTTCTCCTTCCGTCCACTGCTGGAGGAGCGAGGGGCGGACGGACGGACGGACGGACGGACGGGCGGACGTACTTGAGGACTGGCGCCAGCGGCCCAAAGGTCTCCTCCGCGACACAGAGCATGTCCCCGGTGACGTTGCTGAGCAGGGTGGGCTCGAAGAAATTCCCTCCACTTTGGTGTCGCTTCCCGCCTGTCACAACCGTGGCCCCCTTGGCAACCGCGTCATTCACGTGCTTCTCCACCTGAGAAGGAGGGCACCAGGGAAAGCTGGATCGGGGCATTTTCCAAAGTGTACAATCCCTTAAAATGTTAAATGGCCAAAACCAGTCAAGCTCCAATTCCTGGGTCCCTCGTGGTGGAAGGGACAGAACGAGCTCTGGAAACGCCATCGCGCCTTGGATGGTTGTCCTCTTAGGTTCACTCGGCTGCTTCTGTCGGGGTTGAAGAGGGGTTTGGATGCATCTCAGCTATAAAGGCATTGCTCACCCATGGTAGACGTTCTGTCTCAGAAATGTGTCCTTAGCTGATTTCACTCTATTTCGATACAATTTCACAATATTTTGATACAAGCCCAAATGGTCTAGGTCTAGCATGCTGCATACCTTGCCTATGTAGTGTGTGTGTGTGTGTGTGTGTGTGTGTGTGTGTGTGCGCGCGCAGGCTATATATATGGTAAAGCTTAGTGCTCCAAGGGCAACGATGAATAAAACAGCCTAAGATCGAACGATGCTTAAGAGAAAGTCAACAGTCCAATGGCATTATAGGAAATCTGAGGAGAGGGCTCTGTGGCTAACAGCACTGGCTGTTCTTGCACAGGACTTGAGTTTGGTTCCTAGCACCCTTGTCGGGCCCACAACTGCCCGTAACTCTAGCGAAAGCTCTAAGAAGGCCTAACCTCTGACTCACCCCGTTGGCTCCCTTACTCTCTGACCCTTAGAAAGATTTTCTCTTTAAAACATTAAAACAACACATGGAACATGTGTGATATGAAAGCAGAGTGGGGACGACTTGGGAGAGAAAAGAGATCAGCGAGCAGAGAGTGGGGAGGGGGAGTCAGGGAGCAGATAAGAATGAAATACGATGAAAGGCATCTATGAAAATGCCGAGATAGAACGCTTAATTTTACTGAAAACTTAAATTAAAACCAGAGCTAGTGAGACGGGTCAGCAGGTAAACGTGCTTGCTGCCAATCCTGAGAGCCTGAGCTCTGTCTCTGGGACCCATGTGTAGAGACAGAAGGACTCTCGCTTGTCCTTTGATCTCCGTACCGAGCTGTGGCACACGTGCCCTCCCCACCATACTCACAGATAGATTAAGTAAATAAGCGGAATTAAAAAACAAGGCTAAAGCTGGGCGTTGGTGGCGCACGCCTTTAATCCCAGCACTTGGGAGGCAGAGGCAGGCGGATTTCTGAGTTCGAGGCCAGCCTGGTCTTCAGAGTGAGCTCCAGGACAGCCAGGACTACACAGAGAAACCCTGTCTCGAAAAACCAAAAAAAAAAAAAAAAAAAAAAAAAAACAACAAAAACAAAAACAAAAAAACAAAAACAAAAAAAAAAAAAAACAAGACTAAAGCCAAACACTAGTGTCACGGGGAGAAATCTCACCCCGCCTGTCCTCCATGTGATGTTCAACAATTCCTTTCTAAAAGTAGCTTCCCTCGCCCACGCCTAACCTGTGATTAGGAGCCCTGCAACAACGCTATGTGCATTTTCTGGGAGTCTTTGTTAGAATTCTTCTGGAAGAACATCAGGAACATCGCCACTGGGAACAGAAGGCACTGGGAGGCAGAAGAGCTAAGGATCCCAGTCACGGGTTCTCAGGCGGAGCTGGGAAGCGCAAGCCCAGACACCACCACTCCATCATATGCACTGGTAGGAATTCACTTAAAAACACAAAAACAAAAACCACTTTTTCAGCCGGGCAGTGGTGGCGCACGCCTTTAATCCCAGCACTCTGGGAGGCAGAGGCAGGCGGATTTCTGAGTTTGAAGCCAGCCTGGTCTACAGAGTGAGTTCCAGGACAGCCAGAGCTACACAGAGAAACCCTGTCTCGAAAAACCAAAAAAAAAAAAAAAAAAAAAAAAACCAAAAAAAAAACCAAACAAAAAAACCCAACTTTTTCCATTTCCCCATATTTCCAAAGCAGCCTTGCTGGGGACCTTATGAAAATCCTTTTATGTAAGGAAGCCTTTGAAACTGATATTATGATGTTTCCTTAATGCAGATAATGAAATCAGCTCACCTTCTCTACCGCTTTCTCGTTAATTAACGGCCCTTGAGTGGTTCCTTCCTCAAACCCGTTACCCACACGCAGGCTTTTCTTCATCGCCTCTGCAAACTTCGTTACAAAGGAATCATGGATCCCTCGTTGTACCAAGAATCTGTTTGCGCAAACGCAAGTCTGGATGGAAGACAAGACAAAACTTAGTTTTCAAGAAGCGGCTGATGCAGGAGACGAAAGACAACCCTTCCCGAGATGGTTCTCCTCAGTCCTGCCTTCCACGTTCTTCCCGGGTGGGCTTGGCCTCAGAGATAAAAGCACCGAGTGCTCACACCGCTGCTGCTCCTCCCATAGCTACCGCACGCCCAGAGCTAAGCATCTGAGCAAGAATGAAGAGCTATGTGAACAAAAACCAAATAACCACAAAACCAGAAATCCAATATGCTATCATAAAGCAAATGGGGTAGAAGAGCAAAGGCTCTAATGCTCCTGAGGAGTAGGGATGCAGCAGCCGCAGCAGCAGCAGCAACAGCAGCAGCAGCCGCAGCCGCAGCCGCAGCAGAGCCTCGGAGGAATGCGGTCAAGCGATAACTCACATCCTCCATCCCAGTGCAAGAGTTTGGCTGAATCTGTAATTTCAAAAGTGGATACAAAGCCTTTCTTCTGGGGCCAGAGAACTGGCTCAGCAGTTATTAGTGCTCTTGAAGGGGACCTGAATTTGGGTCCATGCTCACAACTGCCTGTAACTCCAGGTCTATGCATATAGTTAAAAATAAAAATCAGAACTGGAAACAGAGTTCTGCGGTGGACTGCTTGCCTGGCATACATGGCCATGAGTCCTATTCCCAATCCTGCCAAAATACAAAAACAAAAACAAAAGAGGCTCAAAGGTTAAGGGTATTTTCAGTTCTCAGCATGCTCATGGAAGCTCATAACAGTTCCAGGGGCACAGATATCCTCTTCTGGCTTCTGAGGATGTTGGACGCATATTGTGTACATACATGCATACTTATAAGACAAAAATATTTTCTAAAAAACTCATAAACTACCCAGGCAGTGGTGGCGCATGCCTTTAATCCCAGCACTTGGGAGGCAGAAGCAGGTGGATTTCTGAGTTCGAGGCCAGCCTGGTCTACAGAGTGAGTTTCAGGATAGCCAGGGCTACACAGAGAAACCCTGTCTCAACAAACAAACAAACAAACAAACAACCCTCATAAACGTAAGACCATCTTTCATATCAGGTTAAATTATTGAGACTCTTGCTTATTTTATGTTGTTAGAGTTTACATTTTAAAATGATAAACTATAACCATACTGTAGGAAATGGAGTTATCATTGATAATTTTCTGTCTTCCTTGTAGAAATAAGTATATGTATAATTGCATCCTATGAGTTTTTATTGGCTTGACAGACTTCAAAGCCATAGTATAACTCTGCTGACATTTTGTGTTTGCTTTAAAAAATTCTAGCTGGGCGGTGGTGGCACACGCCTGTAATCCCAGCACTTGGGAGGCAGAGGCAGGCGGATTTCTGAGTTCGAGGCCAGCCTGGTCTACAGAGTGAGTTCCAGGACAGCCAGGGCTACACAGAGAAACCCTGTCTCGAAAAACAAAAAAACAAAAAAAAAAAACAAAAAACAACAACAAAAAATCTAATTTATAAGCAAACAACAAGCTATTTAGGTTTTATAAAAAGGTAAAACTGACTACCAAAAGTCAAAAAAAGAAGTAAAGTAATATAGAATAGTTTGCATCGCCACCTCCCTTTCAGTATGACCTTTTGCGGTTAATGATCTCCGCTTAATGATCTCTGGAAGCATTTAGGAAACTCACTGGGCTGGACATGCAGCAGACCCTTCTAACTCCAGGAGGGATGCATCGCCCCCTAACCCCCCACTCCCACTCCACCCCCACCCCCGCCAGGCTGTGCTACACAGCAAATTCAGAGCCAGGCTGGGATACAGGAGGAGCTCCTGTCTTTAAAAATAAAGCCAATGATGTTCTGTTTGTTGACTGTACTCTTAAGGCCCATTTGTGTATGAATATGTCTTAAGCAGCCAGGCTTAAGACACATGAATGTCTTAAGACCCGGGTCATAAGAATGTGCCTTAAGCAGTAGCAGTGGCTTGGGCAACAGCAGGGAAAAGGGTCCATAAGACCCTTGGCTCACAGCGCCAAGTCGCTTACTCCCTTTGCTTTCAGTTCCCTGGCTTTTATCAGAAGTCTTGAAGGGGCTGCCAGATCTGACATCTGGGGTTTCTAGGCGAGTGTCAGCTCATTCAGTCCCTCAGGACAACTGCACCCAGCTGCGGCCCAGTGTTCACGCTGCTCCGCATCTGTGTCAACGTTGGGGTCTCCCAAGGTTTTCCTGCCTTCTTTCCTACACAACAGGGGACCTCAGGCCTGAGCTGTTGGGCGTTGTTTTCAAACTGGGGAGATGAGTGCATTGGGAAGGAAAAAAAACCATGCCAAGATGATTCGAGAGGTGGGAGAAAGACGTGAGGAAGGATTATTTTATTAGGAGACAAGGAGTTAGGGAGATGGCTCAGTGGGGAAAAGAGATACGTTATAACACTCAGACTTGAGTTCGAATCCTTGGTACCCACATAACAAGGCCAGGTGTGGCTGCTCTCCCTTGTAGTCCCAGCACCAGTGGGACTAGGAAGATAAGAGTATCACCGGGGCTTGCTGGCCTGGCTAGATCCAGGTTCAGTGAGAGACCCTGTCTCAGGGGAATTAGGTAGAGCGTGATAGAGGACATCAGCCTTCTCTGGCTTCTGCACATACTCACAAGGAGTCATGGGTGTTGCAGGGTTTTCCCTGTCCAATCACATCAGGGCGGTGGAAGGCTTGTGATTGGACAGGAAAAGGGAGGTGGAGCTGGGAATTGGAGGTGGCGGGAGAAGGGAGGTAAACCAAGATAGGGTCGGACATGGACCTGCACGGCATTTACTAGCCACAAATAGCTATGTTTTCACAAGGTTAGAAATGTGGGGATAAAGCTTTTATCATTATCAATTGGCTCTAAAATTAATGTATTGACATCTTGTAAATTGTGATATTATTTATACATAAATCTGATTGGTTAATTAAGCATTAAGAGTCATGTTTCTACCAGGTGACTAGGTGTTGAGATGGCTGATCATGGGTGTGGGGGGGCGTTGTGTGGAAGCGAGAAGTATTCGGGACCCTCACCAGAGAGATGGCCCGGCGGGGGCTAGAGAGTTGGCAGGTCGATTTTTTAATATTTCCCACAACACATGGGCCTACATGCCTGTGCATTGACACACATACACCATACACACATACATAAATAAAGACATCTGTCATTCTGGAAACGCTTTGAAGAAACAGACTAGCTCTTACTTCTCTTTGGACTATTCAAGCCTAGCTCATGCCTGAGAGAAAGTCCTCAGTAAATGCTTGCTACAGAATGACTGAGTGGATAAACAAAGGAAGAGAGACAAGCCTGTGGCCTTTGTGAGACATACACAGACCCCAGCACTAAAGCATTCTGCATGACTCACCTGCCCGGCATTCCTAAACTTAGATGCCATGGCCCCTGCGACAGCCTGGTCCACGTTGGCACTGTCGAAGACAATGAATGGGGCGAGGCCACCCAGCTCCATGGAGACGCGCTTCACAGAGTTTGCTGCATGATGTAGCAGGATCTGCAGGAGGGGCGGCAGTGGAGGAAAACTGTGAGCATCCGAATCAACGGCCAGGGTGTTACTGTGTGCATAGACAGCACCTTCCTCCGACGGCTCAGATGTCCAAAGACTGGTCACGGTTCCAGCTGAGTGGGGTATTCGTTAGGGGGTGGGGTCTAGCTCAGGAAGGAGGTCATGGGGAAATGTGTTTGGAGGGTGTAGCTGGTCCTGGACCCTTCCTCTCTCTGTTTCCTGGCCACCAGAAGGTGAACAGCTCTTGGCCACCAATGCCTCATTACAGGGATAAAAGCAGGGGAGCCAAGTGACCCTGGGCAGGACCTTCCACACCTAGAGCCAGATGTCCTCAAACACCCCTCCTCCTTTACGTTATTTTTCTCATGTATTTTAGAACAACAGAAAACTAACACATAAGGCAGCTAAACCCTTGTTTTACAAAATTATTCAATGATGAAAATTTAAGTCACACACAAGGTCACCTTGCTTTAGATATCACTTTGCATAAGAAAAAAGGAGACATGAGAATATATTGTTCTAAATATATTTATATTTATTACTTGAGAAGTTCATTCATGTATACAATGTATCTTGGAGAATATAGATCCTTATTTTGTTAGATTTGATTTAAAAAGGGTTAGGAAGGCAGTAGGGGAGTAAAAGCAATTATCTACAGAAGGGGGGGAAGGACTCGGCGACATCGCGAGCCGGGGCGATGGCAGAGGGAACAATGCCGACGCTGCCGTGAGTTTAAACCAAACCATCAGCTCAACAGTTACATGACAGGCCAGGCGTGGCGGTATACTTCTTTAATCCCAGCACTTGAGAGACAAGTGGATCTCTGTGAGTTCAAGACCAGCCTGGTCTACATAGCAAGTTCCTGGCTAGTCAGGGCTATGCAGACCTTGTCTCCAATAAAATTAAACAAAACCATAAAATAGTAATTTCACACCCTATAAATGGAAAGCATTAGAATAGCACCTGCTTGACACCACATACCTTTCCCGTCGCTGTCGAGCCAGTAAAGGAAATTTTGGACACCAGCGGATCGGTGCATAGCACCTCTCCCACCTCCTTGGCCTTGGTTCTAGAGCAGGGGATGACATTATAGACCCCTGGAGGGATTCCCGCCTGGTTTGCAAGCTTGAAAGAGAAAGAGCAAACACGCTGTAACAAGACTTGAACTGAAAAACAAATCGGACAGAACCAGAAATACACACACTTAATCTAGAACACAATGTAAAACATAAGGTTCCCCTGAACCCCATAAAAACATCCTGAGGAGAACCAGTCCTCGTAGTACATGCCTATGACTCTAACTCTTGGGAGGTAAAGGCTGGAGGATCACAAGGACAAGGTCATCTTCGATTACATAGTGATCGATTACATACAAGGCCAGCCTGGGCTAAAGGAGACCCTATGCCCCCCCATACACACACACACACACACACACACACACACACACATGTATGTGTGTGCGTGTGTGCGCTGAATAAACAGCTCAGTGCCTATAAGCATGTATGGCTTTCTCAGAGAACCTGAGTTTAGTTCCCATCACCCATAGCTTAGCACTCTCCAGCTCCAGGGTATCCTATACTCTTTTCTGGCTTGGGTATAGTTCTACACACACACACACACACACACACACAAATGTAATAAAAATTTAAAAATATATTATCAGTACCAATAAAAAACCTATTTCAGGTCCATATATATGTCCATGTATATGTGTGACTATGTGTGTATATGTCTACTCACACACACACATATGCTAAATATTAAAGCCACAGTCACACTCTGCTAAGCACACACTCTGTGACTGAGCTACAGTCCTAACCCCCTAAACAAATACCCGGGTATAACTAAGGAGCGTCGTGCGTTCCACCAAATACAGCGTCTTAGGTGAGAGTTTTAGCGCCACCTTCCGTTCAGTCGGCCAACAGACCTGGGTTCTTCGAGAAGATTCTGAGGCAAATCTCAAGGTTTTTGACTGACTGTGGACTCCAGCGTGGAGTGGGGAAAGGATGTTTAGAAAAAGCTCACAAGCTGCCCACTAGTTCCTGTGGGTCAGAGTTGAGGAAAGGGAGGCACAGACAGGGGGAGCTCAGCAGAGGTGAGGCTCTGGGAGCTCAGCAGAGGTGAGGCTCTGGGAGGGGGGAAGCGGCCACTGACCCCAGCCACCTGACAGGGCACCTGGCCTTTCCACGGCAGGGTTCTGGATCAGGTCTGTCCTGAATTTGTTGTATTTCCGACCCAATGCTTTATTTGTAGCCCTCATTGGCCTCAAACTGGTGGCCATCCTCCTGCCTCAGCCTCCCCAGTACCGATATTACCGGAGTAGTTAGCAAGGATTCTAATCTCACCAATCTCTCAGAAAAACAGCAAGTATGAAATGAATGTCTTTGTGTGTTAATCAAAAAAAAAAAAAAAAAAAACAAAAAAAAAAAACAAAAAACCAAAAAAACAAACAAACAAAAAAAAACTAAAGCAAATCAAGTTAGTGGTGTGGTAGCAAATCCACAAATCAGGACATTATTTATGAGAAGACCAAGGGACCAAGGTTCTCCACAGCCAGAAATTGCAAGTGGGTGGTGGCCTGTGGGATAAGACCCGTGTGAGGAGACCAAAGAATGCTCCTGGATAGACCCAAGGGAAGCCCGCAGGTGCTCACGGGACCTGGGACACAAGCAGGCCACCGTGAACAATGCAGACTCAACCTGAATCAGTCAGAATAATTAGAGAGAATACAATAAAAAAATCGAGAGTAAAAAAAAAAAATCAGAAACGACAGCCAAGCTATAGGAATACAAGAAAGAAAAAGTAACACACAAAACCTTCGTGTTGGCTGCTTTCTGTCAGGGCGCTACCTTGGGAAGTAGAGAGGGCGCCAATGGGAGGCCTTCTGCTTGTTTCGATTGTGACAGGATCTTCCTGGGTAGCCAGGTTGGCATGGATCCTTCTGCCTCAGCTTCCCAAGTGAAGGCTTCAGGTGTAGTGTCTTAGCCCTGGGTCTCTAGGTCAGCAGAGGCTTGCCCCTGTGATGATTAATCTCCACTGCTAAGATACAGGCTAGCCCAGGAGACATGCAGCTGAGGGCTTGAGGTCCAAAGACCCAATAAGGAGAGGAAGCGGAGGTAACCAGCGGAGAACTGGCATTCGCTGTATTTTGCCTCCTGACTGCAGACCTAACTCGACCGGCCATCTCGAGCTCCTGCCAACATGACTTCTGGGCCACCATGAACTGCATCCCCTAAAGCCACACGCCTCCTTCCATGCCTCTGTCAGGCTCTTGTCACAGCAACAGGAAAAGTAGTTCAGACCCCTCCAAAGGGCACCGTGGAAGCAAGCATCGGTTCCTCTTCCTTCTGCTCCCAGGCTGTGAGGTGGACAGTTAGCTTCGCCACACTGCTCTACCACAGGCACAAAGGTGCCGGGATCAAAGCCCAGAACAAAGCCCGGAACTTCCAAAACCTACGAACGGAAATAGACCTTTTCTCTTCATAAGCTGTGAACTCAGGCATTTCATTACAGTGACAGAAAGCTGGCGGCTAACACAAAGGTCCAAGAACAAGACAACCAGAAAGACATCAGCCGAGGACTAGAAGTGTGCAAGCCACTGCTCCTTACAGAACCAAGTCTGCACAGGAGGGAGAGGGTGGAGCAGGCAGAGACTGGTTGCAGCCCTGGGCGCACAGACCCGGAACTATTTTCTTACTAACATTAGTGTTCGTTTCTGTGGTGCTAGGAATTGAATCCAGGGCCTCACGCATACTAAGTAAGAACTCCCCAACCCCCAGAAAAGAACTCTCCCACTGGGCTATCTCTCCAGCTCTAGGTTTTACATATTGCTTCGAGATGGCTACTACTAGTTGTTTTCCTCCTGAACCAGAAGCAGTGTGAGGGAGGCAGGTTTGTCTCGGCTACGGGTTAGGCTGAGACGCGGTCCATCATGGCAGGGGGCAAGGATGTAGGCGCGTGAGTAACACTGTCCACAGACACAGAGAGCAGCAGACAGGAAGTGGGGCCACGCTAGAAAACCCTGAGGGCCACACCCCGTGACACGTTTCCTCCAGACAGTCCTACTTCCTAAAGGCCCCACAAGCTTCTAAAGTGGCTCCATGTGTGCATTTAAACACCTGGGTCTGGGGGTGGGGGTGGGGAACTCCTTACATCCAAATAACCAGAGTGCCGCTCTGAGTTGCCCAGGTGGCCCTGAGCTCCGAGATCTCTTGCCTCAGCCTCCGGAACAGCTGGGATAGAAGGCTTGCTCCACCAGCCTTGGCAGGGTGCAACCCACAGCTCCTTACAGAACTGAGTCCGGACGAGTAATCTCGTGGACAAGACACGAAGAGGGCTGGCAAGGTGCCCAGTGGGCCAAGTGCCTGCCACGCAAGCCTGGAGACCCGCGTCAGTGCCCACATGAAGGCGGAAGGAGAGGACCGAGAGGACCGGCTCCACAGAGCTATCCTGTCACCTCCGCAGGAGTGCTGTAGGACACACAACATGTTGCGTTCCACTCAACATGTTCACACACAACGGTAATCAACAGTTTAAAAATACGTGAAGAAGCGAGTCATGTGAGCATGACTGGGAAGAATGTTCCAGAAGAAGACATTTGCTCAGTACCTGAGTTGAGGGCGAGGTTACAGGGTATGAGGGATGGCAGGGACCAGAGAGGCTCGAACAGAAGAATGAGGTCTCTGAAGTGTAGACAAGTCAGAGGGTGCTGGAGTATGGGAGGTGATATAGACCCGTGAAAGCCACTGCAGTCAATCTGTGTTTTACTGAGCGACACAGGAAGCTATCTGAGAGGTTTTTTTTTTTTTTTATGTAAGTACACTGTAGCTGTCTTCAGACACCCCAGAAGCCAGAAGAGGGCATCAGATTTCCTTGTGGATGGCTGTGAGCCACCACATGGTTGCTGGGATTTGAACTCAGGACGTTCAGAAGAGTAGTCTGTGCTCTTAACCGCTGATCCATCTCTCCAGCCCCATATCTGAGAGTTTTAAGAAGAAAACTAAAAAGGTCTGACTGAATATAGATTAAACCAGGGTCAGGCAGAGTAAATAAGAAAGCTTGGCTTAGTGGTTCCGTACAGTGGCTGCTTTTCCGGAGCGCCCTCTGTCAGATGGCTCACAACCACCTGTAACTCCAGCTCCAGGGGCCCTGTACTGGCTGGTTTTGTGTGTCAACTTGACATAGGATGGAGTTATCACAGAGAAAGGAGTGTCAGTTGGGGAAGTGCCTCCATGAGATCCAGCTTTAAGGCATTTTCTCGATTAGTGATCAAGGGTGGGAGGTCACAGCCCATAGTGGGTGGTGCCATCCCTGGGCTGGTAGTCTTGGGTTCTATAAGAAAGCAAATTGAGCAAGCCAGGGGAAGCAAGCTAATAAGAAACATCCCTCCATGGCCTCTGCATCAGCTCCTGCTTCCTGACCTGCTTGAGTTCCAGTCTTGACTTCCTTTGGTGATGAATAGCACTGTGGATGTGTAAGTGGAATAAACCCTTTCCTCCCCAACTTCCTTCTTGGTCATGATGTTTGTGTTCATAGAAACCCTGACTAAGACAGGAGCTAACACCATCTTCTGGCCTTTGCAGGTACTGGAGGAACATAGAAACACACACAAAGCAAACATATATATAAACAAAAATACATCTTAAAAAAAACTAAGAGAGAGCTCTTAAATGTGAGAAACACCCACATTTTTAATGCAATGAAAAATGATGACAGACCAACAGGTACCTGAAAATCTCCTCTCCTTTTTTTGCTTCTAAAGAAAGCATCTATCTATCTATCTATCTATCTATCCATCCATCCATCCATCCATCCATCCATCCATCCATCTAGATATAGATTAGACTCTAAGAGACACATGCAGAGAAGGAAATTCCAAAAATGTTTCTTCCTGCCCTTGAGAAGCATCCTCCTGGGCACCTGGTTGGTTCCGCACCGAGAAACTCACCTGAGCCAGGGCCAGGGCAGAATAGGGCGTGTCTTCAGCAGGTTTCACCACCACAGTGCAGCCAGCTGCCAGGGCAGCCCCCACTTTCCGGGTGATCATGGCACTGGGAAAATTCCACTGGAAGGACAGAGGAAGGATGTAAGTAAGCGTCGGGAGTGCCTCGGGATTCACGACAAGGCAGGGCGGAGAGCCAGTCACTATGCCATTGCCCAACTGACGGGCGAACCTGCTTGCTCCTATGCAGGTAAGCTCTCAGAACACCTGACCCTGGCCAGCGTGATGGACTCAGGAGGTCAAAGTTCACAGAAGCAGGCCACAGTCTGATACAGGACAAAACTACCTAGACCAATGTGTTCTTCGAGGGCCATATTTTGTAGGGTGGATAGGATTTGTTACAACTCTGCACCTCTGCAGTTGCCTCATGAATACTGGCTCGAAAATTGACCCCCAGCCGGGCGGTGGTGGCGCACGCCTTTAATCCCAGCACTTGGGAGGCAGAGGCAGGCGGATTTCTGAGTTCGAGGCCAGCCTGGTCTGTAGAGTGAGTTCCAGGACAGCCAGGGCTACACAGAGAAACCCTGTCTCGAAAAACCAAAAACCAAAAACCAAAAAAAAAAAAAGGACCCCCCCATGTGTACTAATAAAACTTTATTTATAAATACATGGACTGAGCTAGATTTGGTCTAAAACTCTTAAGTAAAATAGGTGATGTATGTGACTTTGAAAATGGCTGATTTACTTACTTTTACACACATATTTATAGGGAATAGATATCTACAAGTCTAATTTCATTGGTTTATATGTATGTGTTTAAGCATATATATATATACACACACACATGGAGTTACTGTGAGCCATCTGATATGGGCACTGGAGACCAAACTTGGATCCTTTGGAGAAGCAGCGAGTGCTGGTCAACGCTGAGCCATCTCTCTAGCCCCACTGTAAATTAACAAAATTCATAAAGTGCGCACAGTGCATATTCTGTCTCATTTCTTGTTCTGAGCACTTTCAAATTCCAATGAACTAAGGCCTTATGATATCTCAATGAGCTCCTTGTTATTATCCCCACTTACATATTTGGGGAAACTGAGGCATAACTTGCCCAAGATCACATGACCAACAATAGTGAGCTCTGAGCAAGCTTCATCAGTCCAGGTAGCAAAGGGGACTCTATCTGTAACTGCGCTGAACAGGGAAGGCCAGCAGCCTGGGAAACAGCTGGCAGACCCTGGACAGAAGCTGGCACCAAGCTCCTCCAGGAAGGGCTGGTGAGAGGAACCTAGTGCCCACCAGTGTACTGCAAAGCCATCTGGGCAGAGACAGCATCTTAATTCAACATCCTTGGACCTTGAGAACCTGGCCCTGAGCCTACCCTCAGAGGCCCAAATGTTTTGCTATCGATGATAATCACAAAATAAACATAACTCTTTTTTTTTTTTTTTTTTTTCCAGAGACAGGGTTTCTCTGTGTATCCCTGGCTGTCCTGGAACTCACTTTGTAGACCAGGCTGGCCTCGAACTCAGAAATCCACCTGTCTCTGCCTCGCAAGTGCTGGGATTACAGGCATGCGCCACCACGCCCGGCTCATAATTCTTCAATAATGATACAAATAAAAAAAAGTAAGTGTCCCCTTTGAAGTCTATCAAAAACATTTCAAAGGTGTTTCCAGAGGAGCCAGGCGATACCAGGATGGGGTCTCCACGCCAGGTCAGAACAGTCTTTGCAGGTCACCCCGCTTTTGAAGGAACCAGAAAACATGTACTTCCACTAATGTCCCTACCCCTGACCCTGCTACAAAGAATGTGGAGACATACCTCTACGTCCAGGAAAGGAACCAGGAAACCAAGGACAGGTGACAGAGCTGACAGGATGGACACACCTGTTCACCAGGAAAAAGAGACTGCTTTCCGCTCCCGCCCTGGGGGTTGTGCTGGCCTTGGTACATACCGGAGTAATGACGGCCGCCACGCCCACCGGCTGCTTGAGGACCAGCCCTCGCTTATCTTTAGCAGAGGTATAGATGACATCTCCGTAAATACGGCGAGCTTCCTCCGAGAACCACTCCAGGAAGAGGGCCGAATACAGAATTTCTCCCTGAGCCTCCTTCAGTGGCTTTCCCTGAGTCGAATCAGAAAAGGTCATGTTCATCAAAAGTGCAGTCTGCGTTCCTAAGCTATTCAAAGCTGCAAGGAGAGGAGAGACCGCATCCCGCTGCGAAGCTCAGTGGTTGCTGAGAAATGACTAACTTTGGTGCAAGTCTTAGGAGTGATGGAGGTACGATGGGCCACCAGCACGTGTTCACAGCTCAAGGGCAGACACAGAGCACTGCATAGTCCAAGGTGTCCCGAATAGTAACTCACAGGGTGACATAACTCACAGGGTGACATCTCTTATTCTGTGAATGAACTAATGGTGCAGTTCACAAATTTAAAAATAATGAGAAAATAAAAAAATAGGCGGGCTGGAGAGATGGCTCAGCGGTTGGGAGTACTGATTGCTCCCCTGAAGGTCCTGAGTTCAAATCCCAGCAACCACATGGTGGCCGAGCCAGGCAGTGGTGGCACATGCCTTTAATCCCAGCACTTGGGAGGCAGAGGCAGGTGGATTTCTGAGTTTGAGGCCAGCCTGGTCTACAGAGTGAGTTCCAGGACATCCGGGGCTATACAGAGAAACCCTGTCTCAAAATAAAACCAACCCCCCCCCCAAAAAAAAAACAGGTTAGTAGAGGAAAATAACTGGGGCTGAGGTTAACTGCCCAAGAGCAAGCCCCCAAGAAATGTTCCAGCACTAGGGAACATGGCTAGCCAAGGAGACATAAGCAGTCAATGGCTGAGGTAATATGAAGGACGGGGCGGCCATTGCAGATTGTCCATACTGTAATGGCCTCACACCCATGACTAGCACTAGCGGGACTAAGAGGACATGGAGTTAGGAGGGGACATGCTGAAAGGGTCCAAGGGCAGTTAGACTCTGGGAAGAAGGAGACTGATAGAATAAAAATATATTGTATACATATACAAAATTCCCCACAGATAAATAAGAAATACATTTTAAAAAAGAAAAAAAAAAAAGCTGCCTCAGTGGTTAAGAACACTGGTTACTCTACATGAGGAACTGGGTTTGATTCCCAGAACCCATATGGTAGCTCACAGGCATCTGTAACTCCAGTTCAAAGTCTTATTCTGGCCTCCACTGGCATCTGCATTTACATATGTACATACATACATACATACATACATACACATGAATAAATAATAATGTAAATATTTTTTAAAAACTAGAATGATTTAAAAAATCAGTGTTCGTGTAGCTCCACACAAACCTATTGCTCAAATCTGTTCTTGTTATTTTATGTGTCTTTGTGGGGCTGTGCGTGCATGAGTTCAGGTGCCCACAGATGTCAGAGGCATCGGGCCATAGGTAGTTGCCTGACGTGAATTTGGGGAACTGAACTTGGGTCCTCTGCAAGAGTAGTGCATGGCCTTCACTGCCAAGCCATTTCTCCAGGCCCCCAAATCTACTTTTTGAAAATTAGCATCAAATATATGAGAGCACAGAAATACTGTTTTAGCAAATGTGTTTTCTGAGCACCATAATGACTCAGACCCTCATCAGAGGACCGAAGGTTAAGCTGCAGGACAGCAGTCAAGGGAAGCCAGGCGCTTTCCCACGCTCTGGTCTAACCACTCCAGGACCCTTCCTCCCGGCAGCAAGCCAGGGTCCTGAACTTACGCTCTCGGCCGTTATGATCTTGGCAAGGTCGTCCTTATTTTGTATCATTAAGTCGTACCACTTACGGAGTAATGAGCTCCTCTCCTGCAAAAGAAACGAGGCAGAGACGCAATGAACTGGGAAGTGCAGGAAAGATGGCTCTGCAGCCTTCCCTCCCTCCTAAGCACCAGCTGTGTGTCCAGCCCCACACCTGGAGGAAGAACCGTTCACCTCAGGTGTCAGCTTCACCAGGCTGGGGCGATGCCCCAGTAGCTAGTAAACATTTTGGGTTGGTCTATGGGTGCTTTTCCCAGAAAAGTAGCATCTGGCAGAGACAGAGACTGAGGGAAGGGGACAAATTGGAACAGGGTATAATGATACATATGTATGAAGAAGCCACCAGGAAGCCAAGGAGGAAGCTGAGGCAGGAGGATTGCCTTAGCCCAGAAGTGTGAGGCAAGCCTGTATCAATTCAGTGGTGAATATATGCCTCAACTTCTGATCATCCTGGGATTATTGCTGTGTGCCACAAGCCCAGTTTGTGGGGAGCTGGGGATTGAACCCCGGGATTTATGCATGCTTGGCAAATATGCCACCAATAAGCCATCAAATAATCCACATCCCTAGTTCAAGAATAGACTTACTCTCATCTGCCTGAATAACCATGCAATGCAAGAAACGAACCTGGCCTGTCATCCTGACATTGTAATCCACGCACAAGTCTTTACTTTTGTAATCGCACTTGTTAACAGAGAGCCAGTGGGTACACAGAACACTGCTGTCCCTGGAGAATGTCCCTTTTCTAACAAGGTGCATCTCTTCACATTGTTCATATAACAATTTTGCTGAGGCTAAGTCTTCAGGAACAGATGGGTGTTAGCACCACCTTGAAAGGAAGTACATTGCTATCCTGAAGGATTTTTACCTATTCTCATTGCATAAAGCTCCAACTGTCCTTCCAAACGAGAGAGAGAATGTGTTAAAATCCAGAAGGCCTGGCTCTGAGCAGAGACTACGACTCTGTCCGTGAGCCTGGAGATGTGGTTCGGTTAGTAAAGTGCTTCCCTGGCACGCATGAAGCCCTGGGTCCCATCCCCAACTCAGGAAAATCTGGGCACGGCAGAACATGACTAATGCCAGCACCAGGGAGGCGAAGGCAGAAGGATCAGAAGTTCAAGGACATCGCTGAGTCCAGACCAAGATTGATGCCGGCCTGGGCTACATATGCTCCTGTCTCAGGGCAAGAGTGACACTGGCCTGCTGTGTGCTGTGAGTGGGACACCTTAGTCAGAGAAAGAGTGAGAGAACGTACAACAGCAGAGCCATAGAAACAAAAAGCCAGAGTCTGGGCTGGATTTAGAGTCCAACAATTAAAAGCAAATATTGTTCTTGGAAAGGACCCAAGTTTAGTTCCCAGCTACTATGATGTCAGGTAGCTCACAACTGCTTTAATTCTGAGACCTCTAGCCTCTGTGGGCACTGGCACTCACATGCATGCACACACACACACACACACACACACACACACATGTAAGCATACACATGCACATAGACACACTACATATAATTTTTTTTTTTTTTTTTTGGTTTTTCGAGACAGGGTTTCTCTGTGTAGCCCTGGCTGTCCGGGAACTCACTCTGTAGACCAGGCTGGCCTCGAACTCAGAAATCGCCTGCCTCTGCCTCCCAAGTGCTGGGATTAAAGGCATGTGCCACCACCGCCCGGCAACACTACATATAATTAAAAATAAACTTTTAGAGCCGGGCATGGTGGCGCACGCCTGTAATCTCAGCACTTGGGAGGCAGAGGCAGGCGATTTCTGAGTTCGAGGCCAGCCTGGTCTACAGAGTGAGTTTCAGGACAGCCAGGGCTACACAGAGAAACCCTGTCTCAAAAACAAACAAACAAAAAAAAAACAAAAAATAAACTTTTTAAAAAGTAACATTCTGGATCAAAGCATCAGTGTAGGGGAATACAAGAACAGTGAAGAGGGAAGGGGTGGAAGAGGGAGCAGGGGGAGGGAAAAGGGCATGTGGGACCTTAGGGGGGTGGGGAACCAGAAAAAGGGAAATAAATTGTAAATATAGAATATATCCAATTAAAAAAAAAGTAACATTCTGCCTTTAGGTAGAAAATGCAATACCCAGGTTGGATTTACATAAGCCAGGGAAGTCATGAATAGTCGTCATATGCATGGCGGAGAAAGGAGTGATCTGTGTCTACCTCAAACAGACAACACTCTCAGAATGCTGCCTTATCTGGGGTCTTATAGAAGCAGCTAAATAAGATGAGATCATTAAGGTTCATCCTAATCTAATATTAATGGTGTCATTCTAAAAAACAAGATGTGGCTGGATGTAGGGTCCATATCTTTAATCACAGCACTCAGGTGGTAGAAGCAGGTAGATCTCTGAGTCTGAAGCCAGCTGGTCTACACTGTGGGATCCAGGCTATCCAGGAATACATAATGGGGGAAAAAAGAGGTGTGTGTGTGTGTGTGTGTGTGTGTGTGTGTGTGTCCTCCACTGCCCAGTCATCTCTGTGAGTAACCCTTCCCCATTCAGATGGAAAATCAGAGAATGTCCCTAGACTTCTCCCTCCTCTGAACAAAGCTACACGTCCTTTCTCAGTGTCCTTGACACAACTCCCACACATACAACCCCAACATTCATCGATCAGATATATATTCCCTACATACAGCTTACACAAATAGTGCTCTCTTCCTCCTTCTATAATACACACACACACACACACACACACACACACACACACGCTGGATGACATTACTCGGCTCATTTTTATTATGCACCCCTGTCGATACATGAAAGCAGGGAATCTGATACCGTGCTGGGCCTCATGCTTCAAACTTATTTATCTTTCTGTTGTTTGCTCTGGCGTTCGGAACTGTGTATCCCGAGGAACTGGGATGGAGGGGTCACGGGTTAGCCTCACGCTGTGGATCTCTGCCTCCCCCTAGTCCGGGATCCTGCACCTGACGCGCTCTCACCTTGACCGAGACCCCTTTCCAGCTGCCGAAGGCATCGTAGGCGGCGCGCACAGCAGCGCGGGCCTCGGGTACCCCGCAGTCGGCCACGGTGCCCAGCTTGGCGCCGCTGGCCGGGTCGTACACCGGGAAGGTGGCGGGGGCTGGGAGCCAGCGGCCGCCCACGAAGCTGTCCCCGCGGAGTAGGTCGGCGTGGAGGCCAGCGGGGCCGCCGGCATAGCTGCGCCGCTGGGCTCCTGCGGGCTCGGGGCGGAGTCGGCCCGGAGGCGGCAGGGCCGGACGTGCGGCCCAGAAGCTCCGCAGCAGAAAGCAGGTCGCCATGGCCGGGCAGTAGCGGCGACACCGGCAAGGGACAGGCAAGCGAGCTGCAGGATCTCAGGGGTCGCGGGAAAGCGGGAGCGCAGCGGCGGGGACGCGCGGGGCGACGGGGACGCGCGGGCCGGCGCAGACACCGAGAGCGCCCCCTCTCTGAGCTTCTGAGATTGGAGCACTTTCTGTTCCCCAGTTCCCCAGCCCCGGCAATCTCTGTCTAGAGATGGCACCAAGGCCAAAATCACGGCTTCCATATGCCCGGACTACTGAGCATTCGGAGTGGAGATCATTGTTCAGTGAGGGGTGAGGTGTGGCTCAGTAGTCTGCCCCTTGCATGCTTTTTGCATATCCCCTTCATGAAATTGGAGCACAGCGCTCCTGAGTCCTGGGATTTGGGGCAACCGTTCAACTAGGGACGAAGTGAACTTTCTGTGTTTCCTCTGTGGGTCCTGAGCAGGGTGCTTTCAAGCCATTGCTTCGTGACCTAGCTGCAGTACATCAAACAACTAACAAAGCTGAAGCCTGGCCAGTTAATAACTGGAAACAATCAAAACAGAAGAAATAAGCCTAGTGTTGTGGTCCATGCCTTTAATGATCAACACTTGGGAGGCAGAGATAGAAGGCTCTCTGTGAGTTCAAGGCCAGCCAAAGCCATATACTGAGACCATGTTTTAAAAAAGAAGTCAACAGGGTTGTGAGGACTGAACATAGCACCATCACTTTTAACAGCATCTTCATCCTCCTGTTACATCTGGGCCCCAAACTCTGCAGCAGAAAGAAACCCTAAGTTTTAATTTGAATAAAAGAAATAGCAGGTTTGTGCTCAGAATGTGTGGACGCAAATGCTATTATTATTATTATTATTATTATTATTATTATTACCACTACTACTACTATTATTATTACTATTACTGAGAAGCATGTTACTATGTAGCCTAGGATGACCTACATCTCTCAGTCTTCCTTCCTTGAGTTCTGGGTTTACAGGCAAGCACTACACGCCCCAGTTAGAATATTGTATTTGCAAAATGCCTCGGATGTACTTTTAATTGTTGGTTTTGTCTTCTGCTGAGTCAGAGCTTCCCAGTCTTGTGCCAGGTACATCTGGCAGAAGTCTCAACAGCAGGATTTAATTGTGTGTGCAAGTAGGTGTGCACACGTGTGTGCTGTGTGTGTTCACTACTTTGTCCTGTATTTTATCGAGGAAACTGGGGAGAGAAGTGAAGATAAGGAGGGCCTCCCGCGGGGTGGCTTTCTTGGCTATCACAAGCTGGCCTGGATGCCTGCTGCCTGTAGGGGGCGCTCTGCTGATAGACCATTCTATCATCTCTGGGCATTCCTTCAGATCGTGGCTTAATGACTGTAGACCCCAAACTTGACATCGGGATCTCTAGAATTCACTGTCTCTCGTTCTCTCTCCGTCTCCCTTTCCCTCTTCCTCTCCTTTTCTTTTATTTCTGTTTGAAAGATTCAACTTGAAAAAAAAAAAAAAAAACAGAAATAAAAGAAAAACACCATCTCGTTTGGTAAGGAAAGCCAACGTCAAATGCACTATGTAGCCCAGGTTAGTCTTGAACTCAGGGAGTCCACGGTGTCAGTCTGAGAGTATTCCAATGAGTCACCACCCCTGGCCTGGCGTGAGGAACTCTGTAAAGCTCTGCGCACTCTCCTTTTCAGCTGCGCTGCCCCCCCCCCTGCGCCCCAGGAGTCGCACCTAACTTTAGCACTTTCACTGTTTGTTTCTTTGAAAGTGAGAAAACACACACACACACACACACACACACACACACACACACACACCCCAAACCCTAAACGCACAATTCAGGTATAATCTTACTATTAATCCTCACACCAGTGCAGTAGTAAGATGGTGGTTTTACTTGCTCGTTGAAGGAAGGAGCTCACCAAGGCAACTGTCCCTATAGTCTGAGAAGTTCATTAAGTGGCACTCGAATCTGCCCACACTGGTTCTTCCCACCCCCCACCCCCAGCAAGCCCCCATTTGGAGTGGAAACAGTTCCCCCCAGATGACTCCCAGTCTTGGATGGCTGCGCTCACTGGGGCCCACAGGAGAAATGCACTGGGAGACAGGAACCTCTTCTCTTCCCCTTGTGTTCCTGGGTACCATGAGTTTCCAGTTCGTGGCTTTTAAAACTTATTTTTTTATGTGAAGAAGGGGAGGGTTGCCAGGATTGATTTTTTTCCCTTCCTCCCTGTGGGTCCCTGGGATTGGCCTTAGGTCGTCAGGCTTGGCAGCAGGCACCTTTACCTGATGAGCTATTATTAGTCCTAAAGCCCCCTCTCTGGATTTGTCCACCCTCTTCCCTAGCTGTTGTCATGGTCCTATAAAGACAGTGACGCAGAAGACTACCAGAGAAATGAGCTGCTTTATTTTGAACACTAAAATTATATCTAAAGCTGGCCTTGGGGGCTCAGGCCTGCATTCCCAGCAGAGATGTAGAGACAAAGGGATGGAGAATTCCAGGTCAGGGCTGGGAAGGTGGCCCAGTGGGCTTTAGTGCTTGCCTCACAAGCCTGAGGATCCGAGTCCAGTCTGCAGAACCCATGTAAAGGGTGGATACAGGGGCCATAGCTGCAGTTCCACCACCCCTAAGGCACGGTAGGAGGTAAAGCCGGACGAGTCGCCCGCAAGCACCGGTTAGCCTGGAGTGCTCTGAGAAGCAGAAACATGAAGAGAGACTTTGCCTCAAGCAGGTGTGTGTGTGTGTGTGTGTGTGTGTGTGTACTGAAAGTTGTCCTCTCACCTCTACAGGTGTGCCTGTATTCACACAGTCACACACAAACACACATACTTAAAAAAATAAATCAAGGCATAACTCAGCTATATAGATGGTTGGAGGACAGCCTAAACTACATAATGGCTTTATACAAAAATATTGTATTTCATCATAATCTGCATATGGAGACTAGCTTTATGTCAATGGCTTCATCCAGTTTTGCTTTATAGCCATATCTAATGTTTTTGTTTGTTTGATTTTTTTCGAGACAGGGTTTCTCTGTATAGCCCTGGTTGTCCTGGAACTTACTATGTAGACCAGGCTGGCCTCAAACTCAGAAATCCGCCTGCCTCTGCCTCCCAAGTGCTGGGATTAAAGGCGTGAGCCACCACTGCCCAGCTCATATCTAAATTTTTAGAAATAATCTTATACTGACTAACCTGAATGCAAAGTCGTTTTATTGATAGGATAGAAATCAATAAATGGGTTGGGGGTATAGCTAAGTGTTAGAACACTTGTCTGAAATGAAGGAAGCCCTGAATTGATCTCCTGTCCCACAAAACCCAAACTAAGCACAAATCAACCAGGAAAAGAATAGAAGTCTATGGTGAATCTTTTGGGTGGGGGTGTTTTCTTCTGAATGATAGTTGTGAGGGAATATTGCACTTATGGTATACTGATCTCCATTTAAAATGCATTGACTATTGACTCATCTGATATCCACAATGACCCACAAGGTGGAAACTATTATTACCTCTGAGTCACAGAGAAGCCGCAGCATAGTTTAATAACTTGCACGAGGTCACTCAGACTGCAGCGAGCAGAATGGGCATGCAGATGAAGCGCACATTCTCACGGGCTCCTGGGATACCTGCACACTGGCTTCGCAATTTGTGTTTGCATTTCAGAAAGGCTCCAGATGATGGAATCACACTGCCTCTTTACAACGAAGCCTGCGTTAGCAAGGGGGATAGCAGCAGGAAAAAAAGCACTTTCCTAAGCATGTGGGCATGGATATATATAGAGAGGTCAGAGGTCAACATCGGGTATCTTTCCTAATAGCTTTCCCCAGTTCTATCTCTGAGATGGTCTTTCCCCACTGGAGCTCATCGGTTGGGTTAGGCTGGCTGGCCCGTGCGCTCCAGGAACCTGCTTGTGCCTCCCCAACCCCGGAGTTACAGAGCACACCACTGGGCCTGGCCCTTAAATGCTGGTAAGGATAGGAATTTGGTCCTCATGCTTGTGATCTAATGAGTAAGACATCTCTTCAGTATTTCTTTCTTTCTTTTTTTTTTTTTTCTTTTTTTGGTTTTTCGAGACAGGGTTTCTCTGTGTAGCCCTGGCTGTCCTGGAACTCACTTTGTAAACTAGGCTGGCCTTGAGAGATCCACCTGCCTCTGCCTCCCAAGTGCTGGGATTACAGATGTGCGCCACCACGCCCGGCCACTATTTCTTAAAAATAGCAACATTATCACATAACCACCGCATGGCACTAAGAGGAATTTCTTCATTTTTTGGTTGCATTAACAAATATGGCTATTCTAAACATATTTGGGTTATTGAACAACTATGGCTATTCAAATGCATAGAATATGTAGCAAATTTGGGATTAGTATTGCTTAGTATTGGAACCCGTTTCCTTCTCTGGTGTTTTATGTGGCTTGGTTTTCTTTCTTTTCTTTCCTTTCCTTTCCTTTTCTTTTCTTTTCCTTTCTTTTTTTTTAAGATATTTTCTTTTTTACATTTCAAATGTTATCCCCTTTCCTGATTTTCCCTCCAAACCCCCCCTATCCCATTCCCCTTCCCCCTACTCACCAACCCACCCCCTCCTGCTTCCCTGACCTGTCTTTCCCCTACACTGGGCTTGGTTTTCTTCTATCTGCCCAGATAGATCTTTTAGGCAGGATTTTCTCCTGCTGATCCTTGCTGGCCCTCTATTGCTATCTTGTTGTTGTTTTAAGTTTTTGCTACATTTATTTACTTGTGTATGCAGAAGGAGAATCAGTCCTCTCCTTCCGCCATGTGGATCCTGGGGATTGAACTCAGGTCGTCAGGCTTGGCGGGAGTACCTTTACCCACTGAGCCATCTTGCCAGCCCTGTGGTTATTTTCAAGAAAACGTCCCAGTGTAGTCCAGGCTAACCTCAAACTTCCATCAGCCATCTGTTCTCAGCCTCTAGAGTTCCGGGACTACAGTAGATGCAATCGTACCCAGTTTTCTGATATTGACCGACTACTCTGGAGTGCTCTTAGGTTTACTAAAGCCCTAATTTAACATTACTATCATCATACCTGTAGATTTTAGGAGGCTCAGAGTGAGAGGCGGGCCAACTCAGACTCCTGCAGGCAGAGTAAGTAGTACTAGGGACCCACCACAGACTGTGGTGGCTAGGACAAGAGGACACAGAGGAGAGCATATTCCTCCAAGGGACAGCTGGCTCCCCACTCCAGCTGAGTATCATGTCATAGAGGGATGTAGGGTCAGGAAGTCAGTTCTTTGGGGGTTTATTTTGTTTATATTTATTTTGTATAGAGAGTTAAAATTCTACGTGTACATGTGATTTATATATTTACTCGCAAAAAGTTAGTCAGGTCAGGTCTGCTGGGCTCATTCCTACAGTCCCAACACTGGGATGTACAAGCAGGAGAAGTTTGAATTTAACGTCATCCTTGGCTCCACAATAAGGTCAGAGCTATTCTGGCATTCAGGAAATCCCATTGACAAAAACCGGAAGCATGCAAAGTGATGTTAAGTTTATAAACACCCTGCAGTCCAATTAAAAAACACAACAAAACAGAAAAAGCAAAAACCCCCAAAACAAAACAACAAAACTTGTAGCTTAAAGGCAGTTAGAAGCAGTCAGGACCAGTGCCCCTGGTGGAGAGAATTACACGTCTTGGGGTTTGAATGGGGCTGGAGATTACATAACAAACTGCCGCCTTGGCAGACTGCCGGCTCAAATTATCCCGTCTTTTGTTCATTCATCCCTTCCCCTTGCCCGGCCCAAGGATGAATCCTGTTTCCCCACAGTCTTTTGGGAGCACCCCACTGCTTTGAGCGCCAACAGTGCATCCTTTGGGTGTTAAGATCACTATCCTTTATGTCCATGAATGACCTGGGTTGGTCCCCTTGGCCTGCCTGTTTCTGATTGGCTACCTCACGAGGCGTCTACGAGCCAGGCATTTTCCAGACCCTTGTCTCTTCGCCTTAATCTGCTTCCAGCCTCCACCTTCTAGGTGCAGTCAGTATCTTTGGGCTGCAGGAATCCTTCCTTGCAACACATCTCGGGTAAGTCCTGTTGGAAGAGCCAGAGTGGAAGGCCAGGAGTGGCTGGGCTTGTGTAACATGCCGAACTGGCAGTATCTGTTGCCAAATAACAAAAAGGAGAAGCCGGTTCTAGGTGATCACCATAAAAGCTTTCCCAGCATGCACTTGGGGCTTGGGAGAATGAGGAAACTCTGATAAGTGTGAGGTGAGGATATTGGAGATGCTGCTCATAGACAGGCAGGTCGGATCAGAGTGACCATCAGCTGGCACAGGTGAGTGTCTGTTTGGAAAGCAAGTTGACGGTAACTTTGATTTGCGTGCTGAGGGAAGATCTGGGTGGGTGGGACAATCAAGTGCCTCCAGCCAAAGGCTTTTAGATCCCAGCAGATTGCTTTCTCTCCCCTCCCAGGTGGATAGTTTGTTTGCTGTTCTGGAAAAGCTTTAACAGCGGGTGATCCGTGGACTTCATTGGAAAACATCTTTATTTTGAAACGAGGCTTGGTTTCCTGTGTCAGTGACCTGTGTAGAGGGAACACGCCGGAGTCTGTGTCTGGATTTTGGAGTCACAGTCTGGCTACAGCTTAGATTGTCCCACATTAGCAGAGCAGCTGTGGAGGGAGGACAACATGTCTGGAGGCAGGCTGTGGTCTGGCCTGCTGCTCCTGCTGTCTTTTTTCTGCGCTAGAAGTTCATCTTGTGGTCTCTCAACACATGTAGAAATAGGTAAGTACTGGGTCGTGTGTGTGTGTGTGTGTGTGTGTGTGTGTGTGTGTGTGTCCGTCTGTCTGTCTGTTTGTCTGGTTTACAGACCGTGTCTCCTGATATAGTTCTGGCTACCTTGGAGATAGAATAGACTGGCCTCAAAGTTGAGGTGATCGTCCAACCTCTCTCTCCTGAGTCCTGAGATTATGTGAGTTTGACCCCCGCCCCCATTCCTTTGTGTGTTAGGTTTTTTTGTTTTTTTTTTGTTTTTTTTTTTTTTGAATTTGGTTTTTTTCAAGACGGGGTTTCTCTGTGTAGACCAGGCTGGCCTTGAACTCAGAAATCCACCTGCCTCTGCCTCCTAGAGTGCTGGGATTACAGGCATGCGCCACCACCGCCCGCCCCTGTGTGTTATTATTATAATAATAATAACTATTATTATTATTATTGTTATTATTATTATTATTATTATTATTATTATTATTATTATTAGTGTGTATTTACGTGTATGCACATGAGTGCAGGTGCCTTGGGAAGTCAGAGGCATCCGAGCTAAATTACAGGCAGGTATGTGCGACCCAACATGGGTGCCTGTGATCAAATTATGTCCCTGTCAGGAGCACTGTGTACCCTTAACCGCTGAGCCATCTGGCCATCCCTCTTCCTGTTATTAAAAGAACAAGAATCCACTGGTAAGCTTAAGAAAGAGATTGGAAATCTATCCCACATATCGACACAATTCTTCCTCCTCTGGGAAGTGGCCTGGCAGTGGAGAGGAGAGAGGAAGATTGGAACTATCCAAGACTAGGAAATGGCAGGTGGCTTGGTGGGGGGTGGGGGTAGATCGGTGAGAGCGCTGAGGGCCTTTCTGTTCCTTTCTGTGAGGCCGATGGGTGTTCCTCGCAGGGAATAGTGAGGAACTGAAGAGAGTCACAGAATTAGGAGAGGAGGAAGGTGGATGTCTGTGGCAGGCGCGTGAGGCTAGCCTTGTGCGTTTATACTTCCAAGGGCAGGCATTTCTAGGCAGACGTAAAGTGTCATGTGTGGCCGTGGGAGTGAGTTCCCAAGTGGCTGTTAGTGGCTCTTACGGGCATGACACATCATTTGAGCTTTAAGGTCACCCTGGTTTCCATCACTGACCTAAATTATTTCCCACGGGTTAAGTGCCTTAGGATGCTTGGCTTCAGGTAAGGCACCAGTGAGGCTGAGTGCCTGTTGCCCTTACAGGAGTCCAGCTTAGCATTATAGGAGTTATGAGGAGGCCACACGCTCCGGTGCGCCTGACCTCGGGGGCAGTGCCGGAGTTATCTTGACTGTGCTGGTTAGTTTTTGTCGACTAGACAAATCTGGGAAGAGGGGATCTCAGCTGAGGAACTGCCTCTATCAGATGAGCCTGTAGACAAGCCTGTGGGACATTTCCTTAATTCACGACCGGTTCAGTTCACTGTGGGCGGGAGATGGCTGGATGTATAAAAAAGCAGGCTGAGCGAGCAGGAGCGAGCAAGCCAGTGAGCAGCACTCCTCCGTGGTCTCTGCTTCAGTTCCCGCCTCCAGGTTCCTGCTTAGAGTCCTGCCCTGATTTCCCCCAGTGAAGGACTATGACTGGGACGTGTAAGCCAATAAAATGTTTCCTCCCCAAATTGCTTTTGGTCAGGGTGTTTATTTCAGCAATGGAAACCAAACTAGGACTTAGATAGTGGGTTTAGATAAGTGGAAACGGGGAGGGCTTTTCAAACTTACTTTTCCTAGTTAACGTACAGCTGACAAAAATAAACTGTATAAACTTAAGGTATGTGATGTGATATGTTGATAAGCTAATTAAAATAGTTATTACTTTGCATAGTTACCATCTTAAGCATATGTGGTAAATCTCTCCTAACGAAGGGATTTGGTTCTTATGAAATATATTTGTGAATCTTTTTTTTGGTTTTTCGAGACAGGGTTTCTCTGTATAGCCCTGGCTGTCCTGGAACTCACTCTGTAGACCAGGCTGACCTCGAACTCAGAAATCCGCCTGCCTCTGCCTCCCAAGTGCTGGGATTAAAGGCGTGTGCCACCACCGCCTGGTGTGAATCTTTTTTAATGTGTGAGGAATGTAAAGCAATTCATAATACAATCAAAATAAGAGTACATTCTACAGTGATTTTAGCTGGGCGGTGGTGGCGCACACCTGTAATCCCAGCACTTGGGAGGCAGAGGCAGACAGATTTCTGAGTTCGAGGCCAGCCTGGTCTACAAAGTGAGTTCCAGGACAGCCAGGGCTACACAGAGAAATCCTGTCTCGGAAAAAACAAAACAAAACAAAACAAAAAAACAAAACAAAACATTCTACAGTGATTTTAAGATTAAATTTAGGTATATTTAATATCCGGGCTTTCTTTTATTTCAACAAAGATACCATTTTATAGTTAAGCCACCTCTATCACTTACAAAGAGAGACTAGTTGCAGATGTAATAGGAATAGTTACCAGCGTAAAGTAGATGTAGAGTCTGAGGCATGGCAGGCAGGATCCTAAGAGCAGGTGTAAGGGCAGGTGTAAGGGCAGGTGTAAGAGCAGGTGTAAGAGCAGGTGTAAGGGCAGGTGTAAGGGCAGGTGTAAGGGCAGGTGTAAGGGCAGGTGTAAGGTACACTTGCATCCTGGGCAGCATCCTAAGAGCATAGTTACCAGTGTAAAACGATACAAAGGGCCTGGCCCTGGCCCAGGCCTTCCAGTCTGCAGACAAGGAAGTGGATTCACTGTTTCAGACTCCCTGGTGGGTGGTCTGGCCCAGAATGCTGTGTCTTGACAGTGAGTCAAACATTCACTTCTGAAAGAGAGTCAAGAAACAAAGGGAAAGGGACATAGACAGCAGTCATTAGTCCTGCTGTAAACTGGATGTGCTCTGTGAAACGCATGGTCTGTGTGTTCCTCTAGCTGGGGGAGGGCAACAGAAGGAATTCTTACCGGTCTTCCAGCTCCTAGCTAAGATGACAGAGGCCCAAGGAGAACACATGTAGATGAAAATATTTTCTTTCTTTCTTTCTTTCTTTCTTTCTTTCTTTCTTTCTTTCTTTCTTTCTTTCCTTCCTTCTTTCTCCCTTCCTTCCTTCCTTCCTTTCTTTCTCTCTCTCTCTTTCTTTTTTCTTTCTCTTTCTTTTTTTCCTTCCTCCCTCCCTCCCTCCCTCCCTCCCTCCCTTCCTTCCTTCCTTCCTTCCTTCCTTCCTTTCCCCACCCCCTTCTTTCTTTCATCCTTGGAGTAAAACAAAAATTCTTAGAGTTTCTGTGTTGGTTCCTGATGGATAGGTAAGTCCTAATGGACATTTAAAAATATCTACTCAGGGTGCGGTGGCTTATATCCATAGTCCCAGCAATGAACGGGAAGACAGAAGCAGGAGGAGAGCTGCTGAGAAGCAGAGTTCCCGGCCAGCTTAGGATACAGAGTGAAACCACTTTTTAAAAATCTGTGTTTATATAGATGAAATAGAATATGCACAAATTCTAACATTTTCATATGAAAGGCACCTGAAATTCTACCTTGGATTTAGCAACAACTTAGGTGACCTAGCTCGTTTATTTTTTGATTTCTTACGTGAGGCCTGAGTGGAATATTGGTACTTATGTCAAACCATTTCTAGAATTGTCCTCAATCAATGGTTTGTGTTAGGAAAACACTGGGGTCCTGAATCTGGATGCTTTGTGTGTTTTGTGACTTCATTATTGGGGTATCAAAGTATACAGTAAAGGAGTGGCTTTTTTGATTTAAGAAGACTGTGATTCAGGACTAGAGAGATGTTTTAGAAGTTAAGAGAACAGATTGCTCTGGGTTTGATTCCGAGCACACCCACATGGCAGCTAGCTACCGTCTGGAACTCCAGGGGTCCACTGGCCTCTGAAGGCACTGTCTGCATGTGGTGCATAAACATGTGTGTAAGCAGAAGTCCCATATACTTCAAACCAAATCTTAAAAAAAAAAAAAAAGAAAGAAAGAAAAGAATGTGGTTCACAATAGAAACAGGTGTTGCTGCCCAGCGTGAGTTCCCAGGAGTGTCAACCCTCCCACTTATGCTAAGATTCAGGTCGTCGGATCTCTGCGCGGCTGCGTTGGGGGGTGGAGTACGCAGCTTTCTGAGATGATTGTCTTCCCAAAGTATTTCAGTGATGAAACACACTCGGGGACCATTGTCAGCCATGCTTTGGGGCCTTTGTTCGTATTGTGTTTAAGGTTATCTACCCAGCTCTGAGGAAGCAGATTCCATGACAGTTCCTGTTTTCCGTGTTCCTCCCACATGATTGCCCCTGTGTCCTTGCTCAGTATTTGCTTTCTGTGGTTCTTTCAGCTAACCTGTGAGGTAGCTTTTTTTTTTTTTTTTTTGCTTTCGTTTCACAGAGGAGGTAATTGAGATCTACAGTGTTAGGTAACTTGCCCAAGGACATATAGTTAGTTAAGCCAAAAATTTAAATCGACATACAAATTTGATTTGTATTCTAATAACATAAATATTTAAAATCATGCCTAAGACGGACAAAATGAAACATGCTTTAATCCTAATGCTTAAGAGGAGGCAGGTGGCTCTCTGGGAGTTCAAGGCCAGCCTGCTCTGCAAACTTGCATGCCTGCCAGGGCTACGCAGGGAGACCCTGTGTCAATCAATCAATCAATCAAACCAGTTCTGCCTAAAGAAAACTGCAACTGAGTGTAATCTTTTTATCTTGTTTTCTCTAGAGTTTACAACTAAAAATGTGGTTTTCTTTAAAAAAAAACTCTCTCCGGGCTAGAGAGATGGTTTAGCAGGTAAAAGTGCTTCATGTTCTTGAAGAGGAACTGTGTTCATTTCTAAGCACCCACGTTGGGTGGCTTGCAGTGGAGTCACAGTGGAGTTCTACTGTGCATAACTCCAGCTCCAAGGAATCCTATGGCCTCTTCTGGCCTCCATGGGTAACTGCACTTACACACATATAGACATACATCTATACACAGACACATAAACATATTAGTTAAAAGAAATCTTTCTAAAAGATAACCTTTGGTGAATACAGATCACCAAGGTTTTGTGAACTTAGCTCATATGGTATTCATTTCTTTCAGGACACAGGGCTCTGGAGTTTCTTCAGCTTCAAGATGGACACATTAACTTCAAAGAGGTAGGGAGCGGGATTTCTGTGGATTGTATTTACATTTTCCTCTGTGGGTGTCAAGCAAAGGTCTAGACAGATCCTTAAATTAATCCTAAAAGTTATACTTATGCCTTTATAAACCTAATGTTGTGGTTAAAACATACACATGTCTAGTGCCACTCAGACATTATAGTGTATTATACAAATACATATGTATATCCATGTAAATTTAAAATAGTTTAGAACTCAAATATTTAAATAATATAATTTATACTTTGAAACCATGTTCTTTCTTTGCTATTGGCAATATTTGTTGTACAACCCAGGGCCTTGTGCATTTTAGGCAATAGCTTTACCAGTGAGCTACATCCCTGACCTTTGATATAATTTGTAAGTGATTTTGTTGTTGTTGTTCTTATAAAGAGAGGTTGTGCTGGAAAGAACTCACTTACTTTCTACTCTTTATAAGTATTTGTTGTACACATCTTTATCATCAGGAGGAGCAGGGAGTCTCTCTCTCTCTTTCTCTCTTCATGAGGAAATGTGCTATCTCAGTGCCTCCTCCCACCTGTCAGACTATATGATGGGTCACCTGTACCCACCCTTACATCACTTTAACCCATTGTGTTCCTATGCCTTGTTCCTAGTTGTATAGTACTGCTGCTGCTACTAATATTCATATGATATATAACATTATGTGGTAATGATGAGTCTTAAAAACTGACATTGGTAACAGTGGTTGGCAATCTTCTGTGACGTCAGAGCTGACTCAGCCCATTGGTCTGAGGAGGTGGCTCAGCGGGTACAGGAACTTGCTGCTGAGCCTACCGACCTGACGCATCCCTAGGACCCAGACTGTAGAAGGGGGGAAAAAACCCTGCTTCTGAATGTGGCTCTCTGACGTCTACATAGGGACCACAGCACACATACACTACTGTTATACACATAGACGCATTAGTGTGCACCTATACTGATGCACTTACTGCAGAGTCAACAGACTTAACACAGTCTTGCTTTGGAAAATGCAAACAGCTAAATGTAAGGAGACCGGCAGATGACAGACAGGCATGCAGCAAGTTCTGGAAGGGTCGTGCGCACGAGCACTTCCTCCTCGTGGAAAGGGGACTGCTACTCTCCGGGTTCCTCAGTGAGCTCCTTACAAACATTTTCCAACATTACATTTATTTACCTATCTTGGGGAGGTGTGTGTCATCTCTCTGGCTCAGGCGAGTTGTTGTTTGCACTCCTGCGAGCTTCCGTGTGCCCAGCTGTCCGTAGGCTGGAGCTTTGTCCTCTGGAATCCTGTGGAGGTGTCAGTGTGTGGGCTGCGGCTGGACAGCAGCATCAGAGTCTGATTTGAAGTTCCTGGCCTGGGTGGGGAAGCCCAGGGAGAGAAGGTCGGGTTGCTCAACTCTCCTTCCTCATCAGAAGAGATAAAGCCAAGCATTTCTGACTGGGGACAGAAAGGTCCTCTCCTTGTAAGTTAGAGTTTCTGGGACCTGCCTGGGGCAGGGGGATTCTAGTTTTTACATTCCACTTTTGGAGGAAGATGTGAGACAGGAAGGCTTGGACAAAAAACCATATCCATGCATGTGGACTTCGCAGCACGCAGAAAGCCTTAATTACTCTTGTTCTTTACTGGAAAAGTTCCATAGATATTCAGATTTGGTAGAGCTTTTGCTTTCATAGTTTACTTTATATTCCTTTTCACCCTTGCCAATTTGGTAGATAAGCAGAATTGGGCTGGGCGAGGTGCTAAAGGCCTGTCATTCCCGCCTCTGGGAGGCTAAAGCAGAAGGATCAGGCAAAGGTCTTTCTTTACTATATGCTAATCTCAAAGCCAACTTGATTATGAAAGATCCTGTCTCACAAAAGGGTGTTTTTGCCGGGCAGTGGTGGCACACGCCTTTAATCCCAGCACTTGGGAGACAGAGGCAGGCGGATTTCTGAGTTCAAAGCCATTCTGGTCCACAGAATGAGTTCCAGAACAGCCAGGGCTACACAGAGAAACCCTGTCTTGAAAGAACCAAAAACAAACAAACAAACAAAAAAACCAAAACAAAAACCCCCAAAAGGGTGTTTTTCTCTAGGTTTAAGGTGGTCTTTTAATTATTAACTTATTAATAAGATTCAATATATTCCCAGAGGGTAGAAACACGTCCATTACCTCATCTGTTAATTGCCTATGTATAATGGTTTATTATAATAACCCCCTTTCTCTTGATATGAAAGAAAGCCTTAATATACATCCAGCTCCTAAATAGGGAGGGTGCTAAGGGTGTTTATGCTTTTTAGTGTGTGAGTGTGTGTGTGTGTGTGTGTGTGTGTGTGTGTGTATACCCTATATGAGCTTGTGTCTGTGGAGGCCATAAGAGGGTATCAGATCCCCTGGAGCTAGAGTTATAGGCAATTAATTTTGAGCTCCCTGATGTGAGTGCCGAGAATTGAACTCTGGTCCTTTAGAAAAGCAACAAGTGCTCTTCAGCACTGAACTGTTCTCAAACTTGTTATTTATGATTTTTTAAGTGACAGAAGTCCAACTCTCTGGCTGGTGATATGTCTCAGTGGGTAAAGACCCTCTCTACCAAGGCTGATGACCTGAGTTCAAGCCCCAGGACCCACCAGGATGGAGGGCATTGCTCCTGACCCCCCACATGTGTGCTGTAGGACCCATTTATCCACATAGATACACACACACACACTATACATCACACAAAAAAATAAATATTTATTTTTTAAAAAGGAAAGAAAAGGATTGCACCACCAAACTCGACTGTGGATTGTGTCCTTCACCGTCCTGTTGCAGATCACAGAAGCTGTCGTAGAATTTATTTAATCTCAGTCAGGGTTTCTATCCCACCTTCAATCATTCAGTTCCAGGATAAAAGACACACAACTTTTATTAATATAATAAGCCTTAATCAGCACTAGAGCTGGGCAGATATCTACCCTCTGAGCTATTAGAATCTGCGTTCCCATCATTAACTCCAAATTATAGTTTGCTGTATTCCATCAGCTCTTAACGTCCGTTGGCCCGCCCTCGTGGCCATCTTTTCATGACCACCTAACCCATGGCGTCCACCTTTTCTCTACCTTCTCTCTCCCCTCATGGTTCTCCTTAGACCCCAAGCCTGGAAACCCCAAATTCTGCCTATCTCAATACTGCCCACTATAGGCATCTTTATTCACCAATCGGGGGGCAAGGTCACATAGCATGGGTCCCCATGGGTGGGTCTATGTGCAGATTCTCTTGTCCTTGGGGGCAACCAGGCCTGAGGGCCAGTGTTTGGTATTATGATACATAGCAAAAGACCAAACCTCAACAGAAGCCCTTGAGCTAGTGTATGCAGGGGGATGAATGGCCAGAAGCTAGAGAAGTGGCTGCCACACTAAGAACCCAAGGAGACGCTCCAGCTGTATCTAGAAATGTCTACAAAGGCCTCTAGGAGCAACACATGGTACAGCACTGAAAACTGTCTGTGTGCCTGTTGTCATAGCCACTGCCCTGCTGGCTAGCTGCAGGTTCCACAGTAATGCAGTCTTGGTTTGGAAAATGCAAATCCATCTTGACTACTAGTTCCAGCCCTTGTAACCTCAGCCCGGGCTTCCAGTGCCCCTGATGTTCGCGCTCTGCCTACAGCCATTGGTCCCTGGTGCTCCGCCGGGAGTCCTGCGTCTCTGCCTTAGGAAACTCTCAGGCTTCCAAGCTAGGAGAAGAGGTGGGGTGGTGTCAAGTGCTCTGGAGACTCAGTTTCTGTTTCTCGGCCAGGGGTCTGAGCTAACCATACCATTAGAGTCAACAAAGAACTGAGTCAGCACGTTCAACACAGACCGCTCTTGAGAAGAAGCCTGCTGCCCACTGTCACATTTTCAAGGGGAAAGGATGTTTTTGTAACCCTCTGCAGCATGAGGGGAAATGAAAGGGGGAGGGGGAGGAAAAGCCCAAGGGATATAGCCTTGCACATGTGCACAGCATTGTTGCTACCTATACATTTGTGTTAAATTGTGGTGTGTGTGTGTGTGTGTGTGTGTGTGTGTGTGTGTTTGGTTTTTTCAGACAGGATTTCTCTGGGTAACCCCTAGCTGTCTTTGCTCTGAAGTCCAGGCTGGCCTTGAACTCACAGAAGTCTCCCTGCCTCTGCCTCCCAAGTGCTGGGATTAAAGGCATGTACATCAACTGCCCAGCATAGATGTTTATGTGAAAGTGTGTGTGATTGTATGTATGTGTGTGTATATGTATGTATCTATATATTTCTCATTTGACAGATCATTGAAAGTCTTGTCCTAAGCCAATTTCGGATCAGCTGACTAGCCTTAGAGAAGGCCAGGTGTGGTGATTCACACAAGCTGGCAACCCCAGCCAGAGGCGGAGTTGGGTGGATCAGGAGTTCAAGGTCATCTTTGGCTACATAGCAACTTCAGGCCAGTTGGGCTACAGGAGAGCTTGTGGCAGAAAGCAAAAACACATAAAGAAGTAAAAAGTTTAAAATGGACTTAGCAGAATTCTACTCCATGAGAAAAACAAAAATAGAAAACGAAAGATAATAAAATGTAAACAGGTGGGGTTTGCTACTTTTTAAACTTGTCTGTTACACAAGCAAGACCCTGAAGTTATTATATCTGATACATACTGTATGCTGGTGACTTATGTATGGGGTTTTAACATGTAATTGCTCCTGCCTGCCCGCCTTTCCCTTCATCTGTTCATGTGTGGTGTAACTCTAGTCTTTCATAGCTAGAGACACATGGAGCCGACTCTCCCAGCCCGCTGACTCTGGCCTTCTCATTTCTGCATTCTCTTGTTTCAGCTGCTCTTAGAGCACCGGGATGCATATCAGGCTGGGACGGTGTTTCCTGATGCCTTTTATCCTAGCATCTGCAAAAGAGGTAAGTGGGGGGCGGGTTCAGAGGGAGTGGTGTCACATTTGCTGGCTAGCGGGAGTTTAAAAATTGTGTTTCATAGGCTGGAGAGACAGCTCAGTGGTTGAAAGTGTATTCTGCTCTTGCAGAAGATGAGGCTTCAGTTCCCTGCACCCATGTTGGGTGACTCCTAACCACCTGTAACTTGGGCTCCAGAACATCTGACGCCTTTTCCTGGCCTCTGCAGGCCCCTGCACGCTCAGGCCCATCCTTCACAGACAAACACATTCACATAATTAAAAAAGAAAACTACAAGTTCGTATATAAACATATATATGTAAACGTGTTCACCAATGACTTTAACTGCTTAGGCGTAGACATTCTGGGGTTTCGCTTTGTGGTCCTATCTGGTCTGTGTGTCTCTGCTGGCTTGACTGCTTTGTGGCAGCCTTTTCTGTTTGTCAGCACGTGACTCTCAAAAGGTTAACCTACAGTCTCAGCTCTGTGTCTGCGCCACAGCAACCTCCTCCCCGGATTGTTCTTGATATTAACGAGACCACACTGCCCAGTGCCGTGAAGTTAGGTCTAAGCTAGCTGAGTACTGGAGGGGAATTTAACGAGAGAGCACCATTCCTAGAGATGTGGACAGGGTGTGAGGAGTCACCGCGGACGGCGCAGGGGAATGATTACTTCATTGTGCTGGGGGGGGGGCTTTCATGGAGGGGGCCACTTGACAGCAGCTAAGGGTCATAGCCAGCCTCCTTCCATCCTACAGCAGAGGACCTGGGGACATAAATCCTCAGACCTCCCATCCCCCCTCTCTTCTCTCTGTATTGATTCTGTCAGTAGGCCAATCCCAATCCAACTAGACACAACCAAAGCCAGGGCACAAAGAAGCCAGCTGACCCGCCTGAGTGCTGGTATCGAGGGCGTGCCCACCACTGGCTAAACCCCATCACTCAACAGTCTGGTTCAGCAGCAGCGAAACACTGAGGCGCTGCTAGCTCCTGTACTTGGGATTCTCAGCGCCTGCGCTCGCGTGCACGCCTTACACGTCCAACACGTAAAGCCTTAAGCCAAGCTTGGTATTTCCTGAGCGTATAGGTAATTCTTTCTGTTTTCCTGTCATTTTTCAATACTACTGTCGTTGCCTGTGGGTCATAGCTCTTCTCTCTAACCTACCATTTCTCACAGTCCTACTGTCTCTTGATCCTCTGACAGTCCCTTGAAACATTAATAAAAGCACATGGAAAAGAAGGGAATATTTTGATCATTAAATCTAAGAAGGACTGCTCTGTGTGCTGGCCTTCAAAATAGACAAAACACACGACACTCTACACCAACAAGGCAAATATCTGTCTGTCTGTCTGTCTGTCTGTCTGTCTGTCTGTCTGTCTGTCTATCTATCTATCTGCAATCTTTCCCTCCCTTCCTCTTCCCTCCCTCCTTCCTTCCTTCCCTCCCTCCCTCTTCTTCCCCCACTTTCTTTTGTGGTAGAATCTCCTGTAGCCCAGGTATGGCCTCAAACTCCCCATGTGGCTGAGGATGACTTCGAACCCCCATCCTCCTGCCTCTGCCTCCATCTTCTGAGCCATGCTTGGCTTTCCCCACTTGCATAAACCAGTTTATAGTCTCCTATGTGGTATAAAGATTAGGACCAGAACATGACAGAGAAAAGTAGCGTACGATGGATAATAGGGAGGGGGTGCGAGAGACGGCTCCGTGAGTGACCGTGCTTGCGTCCAGGTCTGATGAGATGAGCTCCATCCCTGGAACTCACATAGTGCAAGGAGAAAACTGATTGCTGCAGGTTGTTCTTTGATTTCTGTAGAGTACTGTCATGCGAGTGTGCACGTATGCGCAGACAGTCATAACACAAACAAGTGTAACAACAACAATAATAATGAAAATAAAGGAGAGTGGCATGGGGTAAGATATCAGAATGTGGCACATTTGTTGTGGAAGGATCCTTTGAGTGACTCTTGTAACATCATACCTGGTCCTTCTGCTCCTGAGGTGACCTTGGAGAGAACAGAGGAAATAAGGGATTGGGGGGAAAGTGAGGGAAGCCAGCGGCACAGTAGTGAGTGGTCATGGGGATTTGAGGAGACTCTCGACCTTTTAGGCTCCACCGCCAAACTTTTTTTATTTTATCAGGAAAATTTCACGACGTGTCTGAGAGGACTCACTGGACGCCATTTCTTAATGCCAGCGTTCATTATATCCGGGAGAACTACCCTGTGCCCTGGGGGAAGGTAGGCACGCCCTCTGACCTCCATGATTCTCTGCTCCACTGCCAAACGCTGCAGGAGTCACTCCGTTTGGACTCGCCGCTCCCCAGACGAGGATGGCTAGCTGCCATGCACACGAGTGGGGACGCAGCAGATGCCGAGTCAACACTTACAGTTATCAGAGAAAAGCTTGGGGATTTTTACTTGGCCGTTTTGCTCCAGTGCTAATGAATCTGAAAACCTTCCAAGACTGCATAGTATTCCAGAAAGTCTTATGTGCTTTCCTGAATCCAGAGGCTATGTGATTCACCTGCTTCTAGTTCTTCATTAAGTCTCAGTCATGGAAATTAATTCATGTTTGATAAAGCCTTTCAGGGAATCATCGTATTAACACAACACGTAAGACTTGACTGTGCTTTTCCCCAGGACACACAGAAGCTGGTGGCTTTCTTGTTTGGAATCACGTCCCACATGGTCGCTGACGTCAGCTGGCACAGCCTGGGTATTGAACAAGGGTTCCTCAGGACAATGGGAGCTGTGAGTACATATTGCCACGAGAGCGCCACTGTCACACCCTGATCAAAACCGGATAGGGTGAGGAGTAGCTCAGAGATAGAGCGCTTGCTTGACATGCAAAGCCCTGGATTTGGTCCCCAAATCTACACATAGGACTGGCTTATGTTTAGGAAAAGGAAACCTTTAGCTTGTTCGCACATCCTGTGAACATAAGCCTTTTTATCCAAAGTGGCTTCTGGCTAGAGTTTTGTCTTTTAAAAAAAGTTGTTATTATTCATTCCTCTCATTGTTCCCGCCTTTAAAGACACATCCCCAAGAATGAAATGGACCAGGTGCTGGAGACAGGGGCAGATGTGTCCCTGCAGTGTCTTTGAGGCCGTGTGTCTGAATAAGACAGTTGTCAGCTGTCATGTGGGGCTGGGGCGCAAACTCAGGTCCTCTGGGAGGGCGACCAGTGCTCCTAACTACTGCACCAGCTCTCCATAGCATAGAAGAGAATGGGATTCGTCACCATGGTTCCTATCGTACGTGTCAGTACACCTTGCTTGTGTTTGTGCCTCTTGCCCTCCTCCACCCGCGTTAGCTGCTATTAACTCCGTTCTATTGGACCTGTAATTATAGACTCCATTGGAGAAGTTGTTCACCCCAGGGAGACACAATTGTCTGCAGCTCTCTTGTTATCCAAATCATTGGACAACACAGACAAGAGGGAGAAAAGTTAGTGTGAAGACCAAACACCAAGATCCACTTCTGCAGTCCCCCCGGGAAAGGCTGTCACCTCCCCTCGGCTTGACTGATTCGGGGTGACATTCTGGGCCCCAGTCCGTGACCTTCACCACGTGCTTCTCTTTGTTCCTCAGATTGATTTTTACGACTCTTATTCTGAGGCTCATTCGGCTGGTGATTTTGGTACTGTTTATTCATTTCTCTCATATGTCAATTACTTTTCTTCATGTATTTGTTAGTGTGCATGCAAGTATGTGTGCGCGCATGTGTGTGAGCATCTGTGTCGTCATGTACACGATGTGTCTGTGTGTGCCATGGGAGCCACAGTGTGCAGGTGTGAAGGTCAGAGGACCGCATCATGGAGTGGCTCCTTCCACCTTTCTGTGGGTTCTGGGAATTGAACTCGGGTCTCCAGAATTTACATAGCAAGTGCTTTTACCTACCGAACCATCCTGCCAGCCTTATATGTTAAATATTTTTTAAAATTTTAATGCTAAAGTTTATTAGAACATAACACAGCCCATTCAACACGGAGATACATTTCTTTTTTTGAGACAGGGTTTCTGTGCTGTCCTGGCTGGTGTGGGACTCTAGCTTTGAACTCACAGAGGTTCTCCTGCCTCTCTGCCTCCAAGTGTTGGGATTAAAGACATGCACCACCACCACCACCCCCCACCCCGAGCTAAGACGCCAGATTTCTAAGTGGATGTATTAAATTTTTTTTTTGTTTAAAAATATGTATTTTGTTGTTGACATAGTTTTATGAGAAACTTTATTTCTATGTTGGATTAAAGTCCACCTGCTAGTCTCAGTTACCCGTATTTCGGCTTCCAATTGCTGAACTCTTTTTCCCTTTTGTAATTGTCTTTAAGTGTACACGCTAGTATTTATTTGAAAAGACTTGGATGGTCCATCTTAAAGTAAAATAAAATAAGTTCAAAGCTGGGTGTGGCGGCACACACCTGTAATCCCAGCAGTTGGGGAGCTGGGAGAGGAGGGCAGCTCTAGGCAGAGTGAACCCAGGCCAGCCAAGACTACACAGTGAGATCCTGTTAAAAACAAGCACAAAATAGCAAATGGAATCATTTCACTGTGCTTTCTTAACTCATTCAGGTCACTAGCTAAGATTTTTTAAAAGAGCTTTTTCTTCAAGACAGGCCTGAAGCAGACTGAGTCAGCGTGGGAATGGTCTGGCTTGTGGGAATGTGCTGGAAGGAGCTGTCTGGTCACTAACCCACAGATTGTAAATATTTTTTCTCTTGCTGTAGGAGGAGATGTGTTGAGCCAGTTTGAATTTAATTTTAATTACCTCTCACGGCGCTGGTAAGACCAATATTCTTTTAAATACTTGGTGCCAAAATGGCATTTGTGACTTGCCGGATTTGTGTGTGTGTGTGTGTGTGTGTGTGTGTGTGTGTGTAATTTCATCCTTGTTACTAGGTAATGAACCTAGGGCCTTCTAGATTCTAGGCAACTACTTTGTTACTTTGCTAAGTCCTTAGCTTCTAATAATGTTATTATTTTTTACAGTGTTTAAAATTTTGAGACAGGGTCTGACCTAGTGTCCCAGGCTTTGCCCTTGGGCCTCTCTCGCTTCAGCCTCTTAAGCAGCCTGGGTCCCTGGCCTGTGTTACCACTCTGGCTTTGCTAGTGTTTTTGAATAGTGTTCTGGATATTCAGCTTCTAATCTCTCACCATTTTGTCAAATTACTTCTTAAATTATGTTTGCGTACTTTGTAGTGTGCATGAGCACTTAGGGTATATTTTATTCATTATTGGGTTTTGTTTGTTTGTGTGGTTTTTTTTTTTTTTTCAGTTTTTCAAGACAGGGTTTCTCTGTATAGTTCTGGCTGTCGTGGAACTCATGCTGCAGATCAGGCTGGTCTCGAACTCAGAGATCTGCCTGCCTCTGCCTCCCAAGAGCTGAGATTGAAGGCTGACTAATAGAATTTGTTAATCCATAGTAGTTGACTATATCTGTTCTCCTTGGTTGTGTATGCTTCTGATGTCTTTTTTTTTTTTTTTTTTTTTTTTTGGTTTTTCGAGACAGGGTTTCTCTGTGTAGCCCTGGCTGTCCTGAAACTCACTTTGTAGACCAGGCTGGCCTCGAACTCAGAAATCCGCCTTCCTCTGCCTCCCAAGTGCTGGGATTACAGGCGTGCGCCACCACGCCTGGCTTCTGATGTCTTTTAAAAGAAATAGTCTACCTTCAAGGCATGATTCTATGTAGTCTTCTAAAACTTTTATGGTTTTAAAAACGATGTATTTATTTTTGTTTGTGTGTATGTGTGTGTGTGTGTGTGTGTGTGTGTGTGTGTGTGCCTGTATGTGTGACACTTGTGTGCAGTTGTTTGTTGAGGCTGTAAGCGAGCTGGATGCCCTGAAACTGGAGTTACAGGTGGTTTCGAGTTGTCTGATGTTGGGAAACAAACCTGGCTCTTCTGGGAGATCAGGAAGACTTTTTACATTTAATTTATCTGGGAATATTTTTTGCAAGCTAAAGCAGAAATCTAATTTTATTTTCCCGTAGAGGCGGCTGAATGTGCTAGAGCGAGTTTCTCATTAGTCTGCTCTTTCCTCCCTGGTCGCAGCAAGCCTGTGCGCTTTCCTTTCTCTCCTCTTGGCCAGAGTATTTGTGGCTCAGGGTCACCGCTTCTTTCTGTCCCTGTGACTTTACAGTACGCCAGCTTCTAAAAGCGCAGTGCTTCCTATTTGTCTTCTGTCTTAGTGACCATTGAATTGTTGTGAAGAGACACCATGACCAAGGTAACTTAGAAAAGAAAGTATTTAACTGGGGGCTTGCTTACAGAAGCCCATGGCTGTCACAACGGGGAGTGTGGTGTCAGAGAGAGAGAGAAAGACAGAGAGGAGAGAGAGAGAGAGAGAGACAGAGACAGAGACAGAGACAGAGACAGAGACAGAGACAGAGAGAGACAGAGAGGAGAGAGAGAGAGAGACAGAGAGAGAGAAAGACAGAGAGGAGAGGGAGAGAGAGAGAGAGAGACAGAGACAGAGACAGAGACAGAGACAGACACAGAGAGACATAGAGAGACACAGAGAGACAGACAAACATACAGAGAGACAGACACGGACATATAAAGATATGCAGAGAGAGAACGAGGAGCGATAAAGAGAGACAGAGCCACAGAGTCAGAGACAGACAGAGGCAGACAGACACTGGACCTGGACTGGAACCAAACGGTCAAGTATATGAGCCTACAGAGGCCATTTCCATTCAAATTATCTTCCTTCTTCAAAAGTATGTTTTCTCTTTACTCATTCTGGTGGCATTTAGGATAAGGCTAATGTGTTTGAGGAACAACTTGGAATTTTGATGAAAGTTTATTGACTATAGCACAGCTCTGCCTCAGCAGAGAGAGGTCGTTGAGCAGTGGATGGAGTCTAACACAGACTCACGGCTGCGCAAAGGGTAGAGTGAGTGCTGTCAAGGGACCATATCCCATGGCATGAGACATTTGTATCACTCAAACCCAAGACTGGGGACCTTCTCAGAAGAGGGCGTGGAAAGACTGTAAGAGCCAGAGGCTGGGGAGGACTCTCTGGGATGAATGCACACCTCGACTCATAGCATCCGCGGTTGCCTGCACAAGAGCAAGCCAGTCAGCATTCCAGCGTGGAGGAGGGAGGGACTCGGGGACTGCCACTCACTGCTGAGGAGTTGACGACTGACAGTTGATGGCTTCCAGGGGAGTTTTCTCTAGGGACACTGTCTCTAGCAGGTTGGCTACTCTCTGGTGGATGGCCCCATGTTTACACTCGTTTATCTGCTCCCTACCATCAAAACCCTGTAGCTTCTGAGGTCAGCAGACGCTGTGGGTAAAGCTGGGCTTTGTCCTTGCTTGCTCCCAAGGATTCCACTTTCTGTTTGGGTTTGGACTTTGGAATTATTATTTTATTTATTTATTACTTCCTTGCTTGCTTAGTGATTCATTAAAACAAATATTTTTGTTATTTCTTCTTGCCTGTTAAGCCTTTGCTGAAAAGGTCATAGGTACTCTTATAAGCTAAAAATGGGCTTCTTAATTCCTTTTTTCTTGTTAATATACATAAATCAATTTTAATCTCATGTTTTGTTTTGTTTGTTTTTTGTGGTTTTTCGAGACAGGGTTTCTCTGTGTAGCCCTGGCTGTCCTGGAACTCACTCTGTAGACCAGGCTGGCCTCGAACTCAGAAATCCGCCTGCCTCTGCCTCCCAAGTGCTGGGATTACAGGTGTGCGCCACCACTGCCTGGCTTGGGCCCAGAGTTCTTTTTCTGGCTTTCTCTTGTGCTTCTAAATGAGCACATCCGAGAGGGGAGCCGTATCTGGTGCTCACGCCTATAAGTCCAACACTCAGGAGGCTGAGGCAGGAGGACTGCTGCAAGTTTGAAGACAGCCTGGGGGTACATAGAGAGTTCTAGTCCATACTTGGTTACAGAGTAAGGCACTATTTAAAAAACCCAAATCCTTGCCCCACACAAATCCAAATACAACCCTGCACCCTACACACCAGACAGACAGACAGACAGACACACACACACACACACACACACACACACACACACGTACATACACATATACATGCCTATGAATACACACACATACACATTAGTGATTCATGAGACTAATTTTCACGAACTCTGAATTCACAAAATTGAATACTTTTTTACACTTGGTAATTTCTTTTCTTTTCTTTTCTTTTTTTTTTTTTTTGGATTTGGTTTTTTGAGACAGGGTTTCTCTGTATAGCCCTGGCTGTCCTGGAACTCACTCTGTAGACCAGGCTGGCCTCGAACTCAGAAATCCGCCTGCCTCTGCCTCCCAAGTGCTGGGATTACAGGTGTGTGCCACCACCACCCGGAGATAATTTCTGATAAATATCTTTTCATAAATATTTGACCAAGGCACCTTTTGTTGTTGTTGTTGTTCTGCATCATTGAGAAAATTACTCACTGTCCCCGTGAGACTCAGTTTCCTTTTATGTAAAATGGGAATATAATGGTATCAATCCCTAAGTGCCACTGGCAAAATTAAATGACCAGCACCGGTGCTGGTGAAGACTGCTGAGTTCATGACACATATGCGACACTGGGACACTGGGGGCTTGTGGCAGCCCTGCAGGGGCCTGCTGTCTCCAGTGTCAGAACCCAAGCATCTCGCTTTCTACTCAACGCAGGTACGTGCCTGTCAAGGACCTTCTGAGAATTTACGATAATCTCTATGGTCGGAGAGTCATCACGGAAAATGTCATTGTTGATTGCACATACCTTCAGTTCCTGGAAATGTAAGTGTGGACCAGAAGGAGGTTTGCAGCTGACTTACGACAAATAAGCACCCTTCTCATATTTTACTTCCAGGGGTGCTTTTTTTTTTTTTTTTTTTCTCGAGACAGGGTTTCTCTGTATACCCCTGGCTGTCCTGGAACTCACTCTGTAGACCAGTCAGAAATCCACCTGCCTCTGCCTCCCAAGTGCTGGGATTAAAGGCGTACACCACCACGCCCGGTCAGGGGTGCATTTTGAATTTATGGATTTCGCTTCTGTAAAGGCGGTGAAAGATAGCAGATGCACAGCGCTGGGCTCTCTCTTCATTATCTGCTTCATTTTCCCGTAGAAACTGCAGCTCATCAAGATTCTTATTTGTGTTGCAGGCACGGGGAGATGTTAGCTGTTTCCAAGGTAAAGGTGTGCTTTTCTGAGTCTCGGCTAAAGGATGGTTGTGTAGACGGTGCAATTGTCTCACTCCCCTGCCTCCCGCTGCAGCTCTATTCCACATACTCTACAAAGTCCCCGTTTCTGGTGGAACAGTTCCAAGACTATTTCCTCGGAGGCCTGGATGACATGGCGTTCTGGTCCACGAACATTTACCGTCTGACCAGCTTTATGCTGGAAAACGGGACAAGGTGAGTTTTGCCTTGCTAGATTTCCCCACACAAAGCTCAGCGTCTTCAGTCGATGAAACAAAAATCAAAGGAAAACAATCTCAGACGTGTTGTCTTAAGCCATCTGGTGGAGATAAGAATGGAAACTATAAATTCTCTTAAACCTGATGGGGGGGGGCACCTGGTTGACTTGGTAAGTGCCTTTTAAGTTGTAGAGACAGAGGGACAGAGAAGCAGACATGGCGAACTGGGAATCACTGAGAAGTAGCTCACACACACCTCCCCCATGCTCCAAAACCAAATCATCGGGGGATGGTTCGCAGAACATAGGCTCTGGAGGATGAAGGGAGGGCGGAGGTGGGGTTGCTGTCTAGGCTCTCCCGGGAGAGCATCGCTTTTGTTTTGTCATCTTCGGGACCAGAGCTACTCAGAGACCAAACACAGTTAGAGCATACAGGAAGTTAGAGCTTTAGGAAGAACTGCCCGTAGGTCCTGGGAAGCCACTGTTGATCAGGGAAACCACACCTCGGCAGCATTGGGCACACAGCTCCTCCCCTGCCCCGCCCCGCCCCTGGCTCCCCCGCCCCGCCCCGCCCCACCCTGCCCCGCCCCGTCCCGCCCCTGGCTGAGGTGCAGGGATGCTGGGGGTAAGAAGGGAAGAAAACTTGGATGAAGCTCCCAGCTGCAGGGAGGGGAAGGAGTGGCACAGAGCGGGGACTAAGGCTCTTTGCGCAAGAGCTTTCCCCCAGAGCTGCTGCCAGGTCAGGAACTCGGCGTGTGGGTGTTGATAAGTTGATAAGAATATTATGTGCTATGTTCCTAAAGATCTTTGTAATATTCACACATTATTAATCATGATCACACATGGTTGATTTGAAAAGAAATTCTCTCAAGTGCTAAGATTGACTTCTCCCCAATCCATGCAAATTTACTTGAAAGACTCAAGAAGGGATGATTTGGTAGGGATTAGTAATTTAATATAAATCCTGTTTAATTTAACCTATTCTGTTATGTGCTGTGCATCCGTGTGTGTGTGTGTGTGTGTGTGTGTGTGTGTGTGTAGGCATGCTTGCATGTGTGCACCGGCATGCATGAAGAGATCTGAGGTTGATGTGGGTGTCTTTCTCAGTTACTCTCACCTTGTACCTTGTGGCAGGGTCCCTGGCTGAACTCTGAGCTCTCTTATTGCAGATAATCTGACTAGTTAGCTAGCGCATTTGGAGATCTCATATCTCCATCCTCTGAGCACTGACATTTCAGGATGGCTCACCTTTCATTTATCTGAGTTCTGGGGATCCAAACCCTGGTCTCACACTTACACAGCAAGAATTTCACCCTCTGAGTGATCTCCCCAGCTCCAAAGTCTTTTTTCAATTATGAGCAAAATCTCAAGTCAGACCTCTAAGCCCTTAGAGTGGACTTTGATGTGTGTGTGTGTGTGTGTGTGTGTGTGTGTGTGTGATGTGTGGTGTGTGTGTGTGTTTTGTGTGTGTGATGTGTGTGTGTGTGTTGTATGTGTGTGATGTGTGTGTGGTGTGGTGTGTGTGTGTGTGTGTGTGTGTGTGTGTTTGAGGCAGGGTCTGTGATTGATCTTGGTGATGAGGCCAGGCAGCTAGGCGGGCTGGCCGTGGCCATGGAGCTCCAGAGGTCTGCTTGATTCTGTAAGTCCCCATGCCAGGCCATGGGTGCTGGTCAAATGCAGGTCCTCATGTTTGCAACAACTGACTGACTCATCTTTCCAGCCTGGCTGAGAGCGTTCAGGTGCATGCAGCCTAGACGTAAAGAGTGCAGGGTTTGGAACTGGAGACATCTCCTTCTTACCACTCAGTTGCTCAACCTCCTAAGCTTTGATTTCCTGTTAAATGGAGATGCTCACCATTCCATCTTAACGAGTCTGTGCGAACCCTCATGCAGAGCGGAGGTTAATAAGCATGCGCTCACTAAGTGCTGCCTCCACGGCATGGTCGCTGTTAGGATAATATTGGTGGAACCCAGAATGTCCACTCATAGCAGAGTGAGTAACCTCCGTTTCCTTATCCTCCTCCCTCCTTCCCTCCATCATCCCTCCCTCTTTTTCTTCCTCCCTCCTTCCCTCAGCCACACACAACAGTCCTCAATCCCAGCCCCATTTCTGGGTGACTTTGGACTATTTCTGTACTTAGCTAAGGAAAGACAGGTAGGAAGAAACAACATAGGAGCACGGTTCTTATCCCTGTTCTCACTTGCCAACACATGAAACTTCCCCAACTGATTGAGGAGCACTTACACACACACACACACACACACACACACACACACAGAGATCAGAATTTATAGGAAATTCAAAGAAGGTTCAAGAAACAAAAAGAAGAAATTTGTTTTTATTTACCAGCATCGTCCCAACTTACCTTTTAAAATGCATGTTAAAGTGCATGCATGCTCTTTGAAGCATGCAGTAGGCTTTCCTGGAGAGACAGTGGAATGGTGGTTACGCCCCCCTGGAACTTGCCGCATTGCTTTCTGACTCCAGCGTGGAGCAAGGGGACCCACAGAGAACGCCTTTTCCTCAGCCCGGAGTTGGAGTGATGGGTCTGGACAGCGTGTGTGCACAATCCATGAGCTTTACTCAGCAGGAAAAATAGAATCACAGCGTCCGTAGGAAAATGGAGTTGAAGATGGTCATATTAGCTAAAATGAGCCCGACTCAAAGTATCAAGTTTTCTCTCATGTGTAGAACCTGGAAAACACGGACACCATGCAGTGTGAGGAGGAGCAGGATTTGTGAGAGGGAGGAGGGAAACAGGGAGACAAAAGTGGATGGTGGTTACGGTCTCAGCACATGGAATGTATGAATTATGATCTATGATAATAGGATTATGGTCTCGGCACATGATATATATGAATTGAAGTGTCATTATGAGACCAGTCACTTCACACAGTGAACTAAGGGAGGGAGCTGGGTTGTAGCTCGCTTGGTGGAGTGCATGAGGAGACCTTGCTGTCGGGTCCTCCTCACTGTCTCCTTCCTTCCAGTCCCAGCTTCTGATTGTCCCTTGCTGTAAAGCCCTCACTCTTCTCCTAGTCTCCTCCAGTGGCCTCCACAGAGTCGCTTCAAAGTCCTGTTCCTTCTATATCGTCCACACCCACTCCCATGAAGTCTTGTTTGGAACGAGGCCATCCTTTAAGCCTTCTCACTTATAGCAGAGATACCCGATTTCCTACTTAATTGCGGAATCTGTAGGATTTTGTAAGCGAATGTAATGGAGTGCTGTACATCTTTTTGGCGTAACTGGCATAACTGGGCAGAGGTGCTGTGGCTGGGACCCCGTTGGCACATATTGTCAGACTCTGGGCATTTCATGTTTGCCTGCAAGCTTGGCAGAGGAGTCAGGAGGGCAGAGGAAGGCTTATCTAGACAGCCGTGGGCTCTCCATCCAAATGGCCAGGCAGTGAACCCTCTGAGCCTATGGGAGTGGTCTAAAGGAGCCTCCATGGGCACAGTGGATAGATAGCACATGGGACTCCTAGGGACAAGAGCGACTTAAAGTACATCACTGACTGCCTGTTAACATCATGCTTGGAGGGAAAGGAGGAAAGTGCCCAACTCTTTCCCTTGTTTTCCCAGTGGCTGCAACCTGCCGGAGAACCCACTGTTCATCTCCTGTGATGGCAGGAGGAACCACACCCTCGGGTAAGTGGGACCAGAAGAGTGCCTCTCTAGAGGGGCTGCTGTGGAGATGGTGGAGCATGGGGGTCTTCAGACGAGTGGATGCGGGTTCCCAGTCTAGCCGAGCCATTTACAGCCAGGTGACTTTTAAACACAGTGGCGAATGTTTTTGAACTCCGACTTTTCTTTCTGACAATGAAGAAAAGACATCTGCAGCCCCGGAGTACTGACATGGACTACAGATGGTAGCGGGCGTAAGGCAGATGCAGGCAGGGAGGTGCTCGCTAAATGGTCATTGGTAGTTTATAATGACCACCCTTATTATTTTGATTTATGAACCTTACCTAGATTCCATCCTAAAAAAGCATTTTCCTGACAAGGTGAAGAGAAGCACTCTGTGGACATTTCTGAGGAATAGGCCTGGCTTATGTTGTTAGAGCTGGTATCTCCTGCTGGAGCCAGGTACCAACCTCCAAATTATGCTTTCAATAGAAAGGAACACCATCTGTTATCAATAAAATCAAGCAATAGCATAAATAATAATAATACTTGGAGATAGTCGTTGTACCAGGAACTCAGAGCACGTGGCCTGAGAGCTGTCTGGGCACTGAACATGTCATTGTAAATATGGCTGAGCACTGACTGGAGAGCAAAGGGCCAGCTGCTCCGAGAATTTACCGCGGTGCCCAGCCAGGGCCCAGCGGAGTCTTCTTGAAGAACCAATGCTATGTTTAAGAGGAAAAACCCCTAAATAATCTAGACAGTAAGGTGAGGGCTTTCCTGTGAGAGATCCTAAGGAGATTTGGTATGTTATAAGAATTAAAAGGTGAAGGAAAGGTCCTGCCAAGGTCCTTTTGTTTAATTCATTTAAAGTAATTAACTCCAGTCATATATATATTCTTTATGATTGTTTATATATATAAAACATCTTTAGGTTAAGTTTACTGTCTGTGGCCGTTGGAGTCCCTTCTCCTCTGGTGTCCCCCTTCTCCTCTGGTGTCCCCCTCGGCCTTATTGTTTTCTTACCCTTAAGCATTCTGAAGCTCTTCTAGGCACCTGTGGTATATAGGCTAAGATATGTGAAATTTTTAAAGACCGCATCTAATGTAGTCCAGGCCGGCCTTGAACTCACTGTATAGCTCAGGCTGGCCCTGATCTCCTGATTTTTCCTATCTCTACCCCTCTTCCCTAAGTGCTAGGGTAACAGGCATGTGCCACTGTACCCAGTTCAAGATCCCTGAACTAGAAAACTTATTTATTTATTTTTAAAACAGGATTTCTTTCTATAGGCTGGGTGTCCTGGAACTCATTATGTAGACCAGGCTGGACTTGAACTCAAAAAGCTCTGCCTGGCTGGGCAGTGGTGGCACACACCTTTAATCCCAGCACTTGGGAAGCAGAGGCAGAGGCAGAGGCAGGTGGATTTCTGAGTTTGAGGCCAGCCTGGTCTACAGAGTGAGTTTTAGGACAGCCAGGGCTATACAGAGGAAAAACGCTGTCTCAAAAAAAAAAAAAAAAAAAAAAAAAAAAAAAAAGCTCTGCCTGCCTCTGCCTCCTGAGTGCTGGTATTAAAGGTATGCACCACAGATGGGCTAGAAAATATATTTTAATAAGATAACTGATTATAGCTCATGTCTTGACGGACGGGTTAGTCTGCCTGCATGCTGCCATCCTCAGGAGGTTGAGAGCTGTCGTGACCTCTTCAATGAAATATGCAACACATTTATGATATGGTATTCTAGAAGTACTTTTACTCCTACTGTGAGTTCTGAGACCACAGGAAATCCTATGTTGTTATTGTTGTTGTTCTTCCTCCTCCTCCTCCTCCTCGTCTTCCTCCTCCTCCCTCTTCTTCTTCCTTCTCCTCCTTCTTCCTCTTCCTCCTTCTCCTCCTCCCTCTTCCTTCTTCCTCCTCCCCTTCTCTCCTCCTCCTCCTTTCTGATGTGGGTGTTGAACCCAGGGCCCATGCACATACCAAACACACATTCTGCTGTACACACGGCCCCAGAAACATCAAGTTTTGTAAGGGCTGGCTTCTAAGCCTTAGAAATATACTCGCCAAAAGATTTTGTGGAACAAAGGCTTTTCTAAAGGTGTGTTTTCTGTCTTTTCATCTTCTCGATGTTAAAATCCCAGGGTCTTAGCCAGTATTACTGTGTTTGATCCTTTCATTGCTCTCTCTTTCCAGCAGCTCAAAGGTGCAGAAAAATGATTTTCACGGGAATTTGACCATGTTCATAAGCAAAGGCATCAGGAAAAACCTCAACTACACAGAAAGAGGCGTGGTCTACAGCACAGACTCCTGGGCCCCGGTGAGAACTTCCTGTTATTGTTGAAGGAGGGTGGACCACTTCTCTCAACAGCTTGCCTGTAAAGTCCTTGTATACTGCTGTTCACACGAGTATCTGGGCTTGTGCCAACAAACTGTTCTTGGTCTCTAAATGTAGTGTATTCCAGAAGTGCCATGAAAGTGGGCTGGTCACAGGGGCTCTGGACATCTAGGCTGGTCCTGCTTTGACCCTAGGCACGGGCTTGCTTCTTAAAGACTTCCTACACAGTCCCGTGCTGACAGACCCCATTGCATGTGAAATGTATTCATAGGGTCGTTTGTCCCCCCTCAGACAAAAATCAAACTTCATAGTTAAGGCTTGCCTCAAACTCAGGGCATTCTTGGCCTTCCCATCTCAGCTTTCTGGGTCCTGGGATTACTGGCATGTGCTACCATGTCCCCACCACATGGGATCTTTGAGGTCACATGGTTGTGGGGATGAAAACGAAAGGGGAATGGAAAGACTTGATCTTTGGAAAATGTTGGCCTAAGAGGAGCAACAAAAGCAGACACAGCTCTTACGCGGCTATGTGATTAAAGGCTGCGCTGTGTCGGCAGGAGGATAGCAGAGAGCTCTTTCTTACCTCAGAGGTCATGGGGAAGGCACCACGAAGACGCGGCCCCAAGGAAAACCTTAATGGTGGTTAGCATTCCTTCGGTGGCTGGCATCCCATCGGCAGAAGAACCCATGTCATTTGCCTGGAACCTAGGACATAGTTCCAAGACTTGGAAATAGGTAGGCACTGGCTTGTGGTTGTTCTCAAGACCATAAAGGTTTATATGACAATGTAAATGTCACAACTATGAGTGGGGCAAGGGCCGGGGGAGGGCCAGCTTCCTGAAGGTCAACCTGCACTGTCACATGGGGCCCATGCTTGGTTTCTTGCTCTACTGTCATGGCCTTAAGACTCTTACAAGCAGGTGAACAAAACACAAGCCTCTGAATTTTGCACTCAGCTCCCCAAGTCATGCAATGGGCCCCAAGCTTCGGAAGTCCTGCCAAAGTACAAAGTGCGGATATTTTTGCATGTATGTGTTTGTATTTATCTCCTAAGGGGAAAATGTCTATGCAGGAACTGCATTAGTTAGCTTCTTGTTGCTGGGGTAAAAATTTGGAAAAAAAAAACTCTCAAGGAAAGGATGGTTTGTTTTGATTCACTGTTTGAGGGGGCAGAAGTCTGTTGCGGTGAGAAAACGTGGCTGCTACGGCAGTGGGTGCGGGGCTGCGCGCTCACAGCTTTCTAGTTGGACAGGAAAGCAGACGCCAGGGATGCTGGGGCTTAGTCCACTCCCTCCTTTTTATGTCTGGGTCAGGGGATTGGATAGTGCTGCCCGCATCCAGAGTAGGTCTTCCCTCCCCACTTAAAACTTCCCTGGAGATGGCCTCACAGGCATGCCTGGAGGTGGCTCTCCTAGATGATTCTAAAGCAATGGGGATTAGCATCACACAGAGTTGGTATTCCCAGTGACTGTCTGAGAGTTGACAGTTTACTATAAACGATGCAGTGTTTTCTGCATAAAACAAGCCAGAGCTGGGAATTAGACTAAGCAGTTTGATAGGGAGGGCAGAGGACATGTCGCTTGTCTGCAGGACATCAGTGCTTGTCCTCAGCCTGGGCTGGCTGGCCTGCCTTCGAGTTCTTAGCTCTATCTGTTTTGCTGTATTCTGCTGGAGGCTAGGAAGTCTTCTTTGGTCTTATGTCACCCTTTGGTGAGTTTAGGAAACAACTGTGTTCCCTTGACTTGGATGGATCAAGTGTTTATTTAGCTCGCTGAGGGCCACCCTGGTTTGTGCTTGTACCTTTGTAGACTCAAGACAATTAGGTAGATCTATGTGGTGCCCATACTGGTGATCCCACCACTTGAGATGCTGAGGCAGGAGGATTACTGTGAGCTGAGGCCAGCTGTGGCTATAGAATGAGACATTGTCTCCAGACAAAAACGAAGCTCAATAAAAGAAAAAGGAAAGTTTAGAACTCTGGGCTTGTTGGCCAGTTGTCCCCCGGTTCCCTGGTACAGCTCTGTGAAGGTTCTCTCCAGTTCTTCAGGTACATTGAGAGTCAGCAAAAAGCATCTCACTGTGGGTGTGGCTTATAGCAGCGGTTCTCAACCTTCCTAATGCTGCAGCCCTTTAATACAGTTCCTCATGTTGCAGTGACCCTCACTGCTAAATTTTTTTGTTGCTACTTCATAACTATACTACTGGTATGCTATTGTTACAAACTCTTAGAGATAGAGGTTTGCCAAAGGGGTTATGACTCGCAGGTTGAGGCCCACTAGTTTAGAAGGCAGGCATTATTGGACTTCAAGTGTTTCAGTTCATTTGTTTGAGAACAACGAACCCATCTATTTACAAACACAGTTCTGATTCTAGGGTTATCAGGCTTGCCTTTCCTAAGATTTGGTCTGTAAACTTTTTCTTGCTGGCCAGACATGCCTTTAGTCCCAGCACTTACGAAGCAGAGCCAGGCAGCTCTCTGTGAGTTCTACACATGGTCGACACAGTGAGTTCTAGGCCAAAAGAGCCTTACAGTGAGATGATCTTTTCCTGGGTATGAATCTTCAATGCGGAGGCGGGCTTTGAGGAAATCCTAGCTGACTCTTCCCCACAGCCCACCCTCTCAGGCTATCCCCCTGCCACCGTCCCTCAGCCCGTCCCTGCTGCCTGGTCTGAGCTAGCACATCGGTATGCAGGTCTGTCTTCTTCGTCAGCACTTGTGTCCCGTGACTCCTGTTGATGAGGCCATGCGTGTAAAACAACCTTTCGTTCCAGGAATCCGTCACCTTCATGTACCAGACCCTGGAGAGGAACCTGAGGTTGATGTTTACTGGCAGCTCTCAGAGCCCTCTGAAGCATGTCTCCAGCCCCTCTGCCTCCTACACCCTGTCGGTCCCCTATGCCAGGCTCGGCTGGTAAGAATGAGCTCATTGGACTGGGAATGCTGAATCCCATTCAGCCCTTCATCAGCTTTGGGGTGGCATCATTCATTTATGCCAACCAGGCCACAGGTATATAAATCTTAATTTCCCTGTATCTTAAAAGAAGTTAGGAAGCAAAACATGGATTTATTTCAAGTCTGGGCGAACTGGAAGACAGGAAGAAACCTAATTCACTTCTGTCTTAGGGGTTTACTGCCGTGAATAGACACCGTGAACAAGGTAACGCTTATAAGGACATTTATAAGTGTTAGGACATTAGGGCTGGCTTACAGGTTTAGAGATTCAGCCCATTATCATCAAAGCGGTGATCTGGCAGCGTCCAGGCAGGCATGGTACAGGTGGAGCTGAGAGTCCTATATCTTCATCTGAAGGCTGCTAGGAGAAGACTGACTCCCCTGTGCTTAGGAGGAGGGCTCGTCGTACAAGCCCACAGTGACTTACTTTCCTCCAACAAGACCACACCTACTCCTAATAGTGCCACTCTCCAGGCCAAGCATGTTTAAACCACCATACCTTCCTACTGAACTGTGGCTATCAACAGTTATAGAAGGTTGGGGGAGAAAGACTGGAACATGAGTCTATTTAATTATAAGACATCATCCTTGCCCCTCTCCTGGGCCTCGAGTTGCCTCCAATTTGTTAGAGAGTTTTTGTGCAAATCCAGACTTAGGAAAAATAGAGTCCGCCTTGGCTTGTGTTCTGCCGCTGTGATAAAACACCACGATCAAAGCAACATGGGGAGGAAAGTGTTTGCCTGGATTATATGTCCAGATCACAGTCCATCGTCAGGAAAAACCAACGCAGGAACTCAAACAGGGTAGGAACCTAGAGGTAGGAACTGAGTGCCCAGTACAAAGGCTCTTAATTACTGAGCCATCTCTCCAGCCCCAGAAAATTGATTTGTTAACAGCCCCATTTTTGAAAGAGAAAAGAATTATGTTCGGTGCAGTGACGCTCAAGGTGCCTAGCCAAAGAGAGAGGCGTAACGGTGTCTCTCCAGGATGTCTCTTCTTCAACAGGGCTCCAGCAGAGGACCCGGGTTGAGTTAGAACCCATTTTTTTTTTCTATAGTATAGATGCTCATAAAGGCAGAGGCAGACGTATCTCTGAGTTTGAGGTCAACCTGGTCTACATAGTGAGTTCCTGAATACCCAGGGCTACGTAGAGAGATCCTGCCTCAAAACAAACAAATGAAGAAACCCACCCAAAACAAACAAACAAACAAACAAACACCACGAACCCAAACCCTATTTTCTAATTAGTTCATGATCAGTGAATCGCTAATTTCATGGGTAAGTTTCAATAGATCTTTACAGTTGGCCAAATATATTGAAGCACCAGGATCTTTCATTTTGCTAAAGTAATTGCAACAACCAAGTGTCATTTTGTAGAACATCTTCCAGGCCCCGGTGTTCTTGGGGACATATTATCCTGAGTAGAATGCAAGCAGAGGCAGGATGGTCTCTGAGTACCGTTGCTTCTAGTGAGAGCCTGGGACCCAGGGACCACGTTATAGCCGGAGTGGGGCAGTCTTCTGATGTTGACCATAGCCAGGTGACGAAAGTGACTCTTCTGGGTGCTTTGGCAACACTGCTGTGCCTTCTCAGAATGGTTTCTGAGGTAATAGTATTTAAAAACATCCTGGCCTGGGGTTCCTACCCACCTTAGACTCTATGTTCCCAGATGAAAGGCACACACAGCCTTTGTATTTTTAAATATGCCTTATGCAGCACAGTAGCTGGGCAGCTGCCTACCCTCCCTGCTGTTAGAATCCAGTTCCCTATGGATAACGCTGGGTTATTACTATTTACTCTGTTTCATCTGGGCTGCTCTTAACCCCAGTCCGCCAGTCCCCCTACCCCATGGTGGCTCGCTCTCTTCCTCTTGAACCTTCTTCTTCTTCCGTGGCACCTTCTTTCCTCTCTCTCCTCTTCTCATGGTCTCCTCTCTCTAATCAGCCATCCCTAGCTCTCTTCCGCCCAGCTGTTAGCTGCCAGCATCTTTATTCAGCAACCAGAATTACCTTGTGGGCAGGGTCCCGGAGGGCCCGTGCAGACTCCAGATCTTAGAGGCCAGGACTTAGCATTACAATAAACAGTAAAAGGCAAAACCTCTACAGGATTCCAATGGCCCTTTCTTTGGGGGCGGGTGTGTGTGTGTGTGTGTGTGTGTGTGTGTGTGTGTGTGTGTATACCGTGATACAGGCAGCAGGGGCTGGGAGGCGAATTCTACCTCTGCGGCCATTCACATGTGAGTGAAGGTTCTTCTCAGCCGCCTCCCCCAAAGAGCCCAAGGCAGGAATGGCAGCCGCAGGAAGCAGGGCCTCACCTCCTGGCTAGTCTCAGCCCCAGGGCTGTGCACTGGCCTTCGCCTTTCTCCTGCATCTTACAAAGGGCTATGTCCTTTCTCCTTGTGACTCGTTCTTTCCATGGCCATGTGAACTAGAATAAGAAAAACCTTTGTTCTTTTCAGCCCTGGGGTCACATATGAACCACTGACTGTCATCTCTGTAACCAATCAGTCACAAGTGCCACTTAGAAGTATTGTTTACTTGATACAAATTCACAGTTCTCATCTCCAAGATAGAGTATATTCTGGAGCCAACCAGGGTCTAAGAACGCAGGTCCAGGTTGCTGCCAAAACTGTGTTCCAACGTGGTAACAATTCCATGAAGTTCTTATAATGACATAACACACAAAGTTATACATCAGAACACTTTAAAATATATATTGGTAGGGCCATATTGCTTTAGTCCCAGCACTTCCAGAGGCAGAGGCAGGAGGATCTCTATGACTTCTGGACCAGCCTGGTCTACATAGTGAGTCCCAGGTTGGCTGAGGCCACATAGGGAGACCCTGTCTCAAAACACACACACACACACACACACACACACACACACACCAAACTATATTGGTGGGAACACCAAGCAGGATGGTTAGATTATAATGGCTGCTACAGATTTCACATGGTATCCATAACATTCTTAGCTTTGGGCTTGGTCTGCTAATACATCCCCAAAGGATTTCCCTGATCACCTCAAGGATTTGAGGTCAGACATAGGTGGGTAATGAACGGCCACTGAGATGCCAAAGACAGTCCAAGATAATTTGGCTCCAGATCTGCAGCGTTTCAACTCTCTACCATCAGGAACTTCCCACCAACCTTTAGATTCTCCAGTACAGGGGTGGAGCTCCCCACTTAGGGATATCAGCTCACCAGTAAAGGTGGTGGCTACCTAATTTAAGCCCCAAACCGGGCTATATTGGTAGTGTAGAAGTAAACCATGTATTTGTTTAGGAGACAATGGCTCTCAGTGGCTGCCGCAGGACAGTTCTATGAGGCTGTTCTTTGTCTGCTCTGGTTGTGTGTCTGTCCTGCTGTGATCAGGAAAGACCCAGGGAACCTCTAGTTGTCCATTTTGTGTGCCTGTGTAGAGTGACTCTGAGTCCCACAAATGATACAGCCCTGAACCCCCCACGTGAATGTTCCCAGAAGTCCATGCAGACTGTAGAGTCCGCTGGGGAAGCTAAGTGACTGGGTTCTAGGGAGGAGAGCAGGCGGTGTGACTGTAGCCCTCAGCCCTCTCCTTCTCTAAGGGTCATGACCTCAGCCGACCTGAACCAGGATGGGCACGGCGACCTCGTGGTGGGTGCACCAGGCTACAGCCACCCTGGCCGCTTCCAGATTGGGCGGGTGTACATCATCTATGGCAACGATTTGGGCCTGCCCCCCATCGACCTGGACTTAGACAAGGAGGCCCATGGGATCCTGGAGGGCTTCCAGGTGAGACGCCCTATCACATCTTTCCTCTCTCGGGGGTGAGTGCGTCGCTGCTGACATTTCGAAATGTTTTCGTTCTTCTGGAACTGGGGATTAAATCCAAGGCTTCACGCGTGGCAGACAAGTGCTCCACCGCAGGGCTCAGCCCTGGCCCTCGTTCAGGCTACTATACAAGCACTCCTGCTGAGCCCTGCCCACAGCTCTCACTCAGGCAGGCGTCCGATATCTGAGTGTCCCTCATCCCCTCACGGAGGTACAGTGAAGCAAGCACTCTTCTACTAAGCCCCACCCCAGCTCTTCCATGGGGGTACTGAGCATCCTGCCCCCACCAATCAGAGGACTCTGGGTCAGCATTCTACCCAATAAACTCAGCATACTGAGCTATCCCCCCAGCCCTTGGACAGTCTAGTGCTCTATCACTGAGCCGTGCTCGGGCCTCTCACTGAGGGATCCTGGGTAGGTGGTTGACCACTGAACCCCTCAACCTATGGCTGGAAGATTCTAGGCCATCATCACTTAGCCATCACTTAGCCACGCCCTCAGCTTCTCTTTGCCGGAGTTCTAGGGTAGCACTCTACCACTGGGCCACTGCCCCCCAGTTGTATGCAGCACATTTTGAGGTGTTTTCTCCAGCTGAGCCACTAAGGAGAATAGTTATAGGGACGGTTGGCAGCCTAGACCCATGCAATGCCATTCACCGTTAGAGTCAGCGTCACAGCCTTGGTCTCCTTCTGTTACCAACTTCGAATGTAAAATACAATGCCTTCACCAAACATGTATGCTGTTTACAACAGCTGCAAGTAGACAGACTGGATTTGAGGTCTCTTCCATTTTAAGAGACAGGGTCTCAGCCGGGCGTGGTGGCGCACGCCTTTAATCCCAGCACATGGGAGGCAGAGGCAGGTGGATTTCTGAGTTCGAGGCCAGCCTGGTCTACAGAGTGAGTTCCAGGACAGCCAGGACTACACAGAGAAACCCTGTCTTGAAAAACCAAAAAAAAAAAAAAATAAATAAATAAAAAATAAAAAATAAAAATAAAAATAAAAATAAAAAATAAAAATAAGAGACAGGGTCTCAGGCTGGAGAGATGGGCTCAGTGGTTAAGAGCACTGACTGCTCTTCCAGAGGTCCTGAGTTCAATTCCCAGCAACCACATGGTGGCTCACAACCCATCTGTAATGGGATTTGGTGCCCTCTTCTGGTGTGTTAGTGACAGCATGCTCATATACATAAAATCAATAAATCATAGAGATATAGGTAGGTAGGTAGGTAGATAGATGGATAGATAGATAGATAGATAGATAGATAGATAGATAGATAGATAGATAGACAGTCTCATGCTGTAGCCCAGGTTGCCCTGGAATTCACTATGTAGCCCCCAGGTTGGCCTTGAACTCCTCAATGCCTATTCTTCCAAGGGCTGGGGTTGGCAGTGTGAAGAGCTGCAGTTCCTTGGTAAAGTCAGAATTCCCATACGCCCTTCACCCCTCCCCCTCCGTGTAACTGTCTTCTATAGTCACGGAGTGCTCGTAGAGTAAAAAGCTGCTGTGGGCCTGTCTCTGCGCTCTGGGCTTGGCTTGCATTTCATTGCTTTGCTTCAAGAAGTTTTTTTATCAGGAGGCAAAACCCAGTCACTGCTGGTGTTTATCTTGGAATCAGAGGGTTATTGCATCTTGGGAACACTTAGGGCCCTGGACAGCATTACACAGACACAGAAGACATTTGCCATCTTAGTAGCAAGGAGGGACACCAAGCCTCATAGCTAGTCACTGAAGAGCATTTGGTGGCATTGGCCTGGCCCTGAGATTAGGAACTTCAATTTGGGGGTCAGTGGTGGCTGTCTGACTGGGCAAGTTACTTCTCCATTGCTCGTTATTAATGCTGTGGGGAGAAAAGGCGTCATCATGCCTGACTGTAAAGACAAGTTCAAAGCTCACGGGGGTTGTGATCTAGTTTAGGATCTGATGAAAGTTGTCCTGGCTCTGCCATGTGGAAGAGAGTTGCCTGCCCAGGGTTTGAGGTCACCCCGTGAAGGCTGTTCCAGTTTATGGGATCTTCTGACAGCACATGAAATCTTTACAAACTAAGTTAAGCTGTCCTGTCTCCCTTTCCTGCTGCACAGTCACTGCTGTTAAACTGGCAGGTAAAGTCTAAAATTCCGGGCAGTGGCTTCCTGCACGATAAATTCTCTCAAAGTCCACACGGGAGAGGAGGCGATGTCTCCACAGTGCCCTCCTCCCATGCAACCTTTGGCAGTTTGGACGATGGCCAGAAGAAGGCATGGACTAGACTTTAGAAGCCCGTGGCCAGCCCTGTGTCATCACGAGCCTCCCTGTGTCCTTGGCTACCATGGAGGATGAGGACCGCTGTTTCAGAGCTACGCAGCACTTTGCTGTGCTGAGAGGCTGAATCTCAGGAGGGCCTCAGCACAGCTGCTGGAGATGACACAGCCCGTCTGCAAGGGCAAGGCTTAGCTCAGCACTGGCCCCACCCAGCCCTAGCAGCCATTCCTGGAGTAGTTCTCTGTCATGTTCTCTGTCATGTTCCTAGGTCAGCATCAAAAGGCCAGATGCCACGGATACTATTGCACACACCACAGGAATTAGTCAACAGGCAACATATGGGGCACTGGGCCATATGTGATGTGGCAACATTACCTTTGCCAGATGGTTCCCCGGGGTATGTGCTGTGGAGAGCACAGAGAAGTTGTGAGTTAGGTTTAGGCTGACTGTAGACAGGAGGAGGGAAAATAGACAGAGAAAAAAATCTATGTTGGGAACAAACTGTTTAAATAGAACCAGTTTTTCCTCTTACCAATAGGGTGTGAGCAGCACCTAACTTAATCCGCATCAAGCTCAGTAGACTTTCCTGCCACCATGGGCAGGTTCCACAGCTGTGCTCTGTCTGCAGTGTTGAGAGTCATTGAAAAGGGAGGTTTGCATGTGTGAAATGGGGCCATTGCAGCTGGGAGACTGGTTCTGTATTGTCTTCTTTAAATGGAAATATGGTGGCCATCTTAGGCTGTGAGTCACCACGCCAGGCAGTGTGGCTCTGCTTCCATAGCATGAGGGTTCAGCAGAGGTCAGTTGCTGGTGCTGGTGCTGGTGCTTTGTGACTGTTACTAAGATACTTTCATGCCTGTGGTATGGGCATGACAACTTAGAAGGGAGGGAGGGTCACAAGTTCAAGGCCTGCCCAAGTTATAAAGTGAGTTCAAGACCAACTTGGGCAATTTAGTAAGATCCTGTCTTAAAATGAAATACACACACACACACACACACACACACACACACACACAGGTCTGGGGTTATAGTTTAATGGTTGAGTACTTACTTGCCTAGGATGTGTGAAACATTCAGTTCAACCCCACAAACAACACACACACACACACACACACACACACACACACACGATACTGTAGTGTGGGTTGAAGTACCCAAGACCATTTCTACAAATCTAGAGCTCCCAAGAACTGACTGCTTTCTTATACTACAGCTTCTCAAGATAGACAGGCTCACTCAAAGTCTGCCTAAGGCAGAGCTGCCGGGATTAAGCCATACATGCTATGGACACTGGGTTTTGGGCCTTGGCCTGTGGGTGGTAGGTGGGGGCCCAGGCTCTCTATGCTGGGAGTCTGAAGGCCATGCGTAGCCCAGAGAAGTAACGTGTTTCCTCAGCCTTCAGGTCGCTTTGGCTCAGCTGTGGCCGTGCTGGACTTCAACAAGGACAGGCTGCCTGACCTGGCTGTGGGCGCTCCCTCCGTGGGCTCAGGGCAGCTCACCTACAATGTAAGGCTGGGAGGAAGGCAGAGGTGGAGAGGGGCCTGGGGTGTGGAGCAGTGTGCCCGGCAAGAAGGTAACAGGAACTGAGAGAGAACATGTTCTGGGGAGGAGCTGGGTCAGGTCCTTTGCCACGCACAGCCATGGCTACAGCCTGGGAGACAGGGATAAAAATGGCTTTTCTCCCCCTGCTTTGGGGGTTCTCTTAAATCTCATGGAAGTGAAGATTTAAAAGAAACATAGCAGGCTGGAGTGATGCCTCAGCGGTTAAGAGCACTGACTGCTCTTCCGAAGGTCCTGAGTTCAAATCCCAGCAACCACGTGGTGGCTTACGACCATCCATAATGAGATCTAATGCCCTCTTCTGGGGTGTCTGAAGATCAATCAATCTTTGGGCTAGAGCAAGTGGGACTGTAGAGAGAGGAAAAAGTGTATAAAGACAGCTACAGTGTACTTACATATAATAAATAAATAAATCTTTTTTTTTTTTTTTTTTTTTTTTTAAAGAAACATAGGTAGGCATGGTGATCCAGGCTAGTAATCCCTGCCAGGAGACTAAAGCAGGAGGATTGCCATGAGTTCAAGGCCAGCCTGGCCTACATAGTGAGGTCTAGGCCAGTATGGAATAAATACATAGCCAAACCTTGTGTTAATCGAACAGCAATGATAAAGGCCAGGCTCCGGTCTGTGACGCTGGGCTGGTGAGTCCTCTCTGCTTTGCTGTACTTTAGGGTTTAGGGTTTGAGCACCACGGAAGCATTATGGTTTGTTGCTGTTTGTCTAGGGCTCTGTGTATGTCTACTATGGTTCGCAGCAAGGGAGGCTGCCTTCTTCCCCTAACATCACCATCTCCTGCAAGGTACGTTTCTGCCCTGTGTCTGGGCCTTACTCAGCTGCTGCCCCGTGGCCTCTGGGGCTAGGACTGTGCATTTCTATCTTCCTCTCCTCCTAAGGACACCTACTGTAACTTGGGCTGGACCCTCTTGGCAACAGATGCAGATGGAGACGGACAGCGTGATCTGGTGGTCGGCTCACCTTTTGCGCCGGGCGGAGGGAAGCAGAGAGGGCTCGTGGCTGCCTTTTACTCACACCCCAGGCGGAATGACGAAGGTAGATGCTGGCCGGGGGAGGGGCAGAGAGCACGGCTTGACTGTGGGCTGCCATGACTGACATCTCTTGCAATATGGGCCTGTGTGCTATAATGTCACTTGCTAACGGAAAGGCTCCCATGCTGACAGAGGTCATGGCAAAAGATGGGGAAAGAAATGCCCATGAGGACAGGTGAGACGGCTCAGTGGGTAAGGAAGTGGTTTCCTGCTGCGGCTGACAACCTGAGTTCAGTCTCCAGAACCATATGGTGGAGAAAAGTGACTCCTGAAATATTCTTTGACTTCCACAGATCTATGGCATGTGGGCACACACACACACACACACACCATAAAGAAATGCTTAATAAATAATATTCACCGAGTATACAACAGGTCACCTGGTTTCTTGATCCACATACAAAGGGACAAGAGGTTATTATTCTCACAGCTTCAAAGAGCGAAACTGAGACGCTGTGAAGGCCGGGGCCAGAGCCATCCAGTTGCTCCAAGTGCCCCAGAAGGCTTCTCTAAGTATGTCTTAGTTAGGGTTTCACTGCTGTGAACAGACACCATGACCAATGCAAGTTTTATAAAAGACAACATTTAATTGGAGCTGGCTTACAGGCTCAGAGGTTCAGTCTATTGTCATCAAGGCAGAAACATGGCAGCATCCAGGCAGGCATGGTACAGGAGGAGCTGAGAGTACTACATCTTCATCTGAAGGCTGCTAGTAGAAGACTGACTTCCAGGCAACTAGGGTGAGGCTTTTAAGCCCACACCCACAATGACACACCTACTCCAACAAGGCCACACCTCCTAATAGTGCCACTCCCTGGGAAAAAGCATATACAAACCATAACAAAGTAGTATCCTTACCCTTCGGAAACGAGCTCCTGAAACACACTTCTCGTCTGAAGTGTGACATCTACTCATAATGCTGGGGTCCCGGGATCCAGATATAACAAACAAGCTCTGCGAAATCTCAGAAGGGACCTGGTTCGCATATGCTCATCAACAGGACCATCCCTTCTACTCTACTCCAGGTCCTCCCTCAGAAGAGGAACAGGTTCCACCCATTCGGCCACACAGAGGGTTGTTTGTAGGACAGGGTCTCATATTACCAGGCTAGCCCCAAACTGCGTATAGCCCAGGATGACCCTGAACTCTGGATCCTTCTGCCTCCACACCCTCAACTCTGTGATTATAGATGTGTGCGACCACGCCTGCCACCCACCTTTCTTTGTTTCTTTCATGTCCATTTATCGGGACTGGGTTTCACTGGCTGCTGATTGGTTTGTCGCTGACGAGACGGGTGTTTTTTAGAATCACTGACTCTGGAGGAAGCTGACTGGATGGTGAACGGAGAGGAGGACTTCTCGTGGTTCGGATACTCCCTTCATGGGGCCCTAGTGGCAAACAGAAGCCTGCTGCTGGTCGGGAGCCCGACCTGGAAGAACGTCAGTAGGTCAGTGTTGACCCGGGGATCTGGGGACACAGTTGATTCTTAAGCCGCATGTGCCTGGCGGGGCACAGGGACACAAACTTAAGCCGTTCGGATACCATGCTCAAATGCAGAAATGGTTTCACGAGATTACGTTCATTACACAACAAAAGAAACCAACGCACTTTCCCCAAATAAGTTGGTGGAGACAGCAGGTAGGTTGGAGACGCTCAGGGACTCTGCTAGCTGCGGGGCTCCCTGAGTTGGTGGGAGAGAGCTGCCTATGGCTTTCAAAGGGTTTTCAACTACGGGTCAGAGACGCCAGGTCACATACAGAGATGGGCAGTGAGTGGAGAGCCGGAGGCCGCTTGGCTCTCGGTCTGCAGCACAACAGTCGGAAGCAAGCCAATGCTTTGGCCATGCAGAGAGTAACCGGAGTGGTTTCCCCGACTTCCTCCCTGGGAATATCCCGCCTTCTGGTTTGTCAGTGTACTCACCTGGTCACGTAAGGACTAAGTCCTATTTGATTATGGTTCTCCCCAATGTTCCTTCGCACTCAGTGATCCTTTTAAAGGCATGGCCTCCAGCACAGTCTGGTTCTAGAGTCCTGGCAGTCAGGATTTCCCCTAGGACAGCAGTAGTGGGGTGCGCCCTGTGAACCAACCAGTGGTACTGGCGTCTCTGCTTTTGCTGCAGAGCAGAGGTGGAGGGTTGATGCGAGACCTGGAAGCCCCCATGTTAGTGAGATTAACTTCATAGGAGCCAGTGCCTGCAGCCCAGCAGCTCAGGACAGAGCCCAAGGGTCTACATAGTGGGGACCAGCCTCCTGCATCAGCCGCTAACCATTACATGTTCTCCCCAGGACGGCACGCTCGAGCCACAAAAAGAACCAAGAGAAAAAGAGCCTGGGAAGGGTGTATGGCTACTTTCTCCCAGACCGCCAGAGCGCAATCACCATCTCGGGAGATAAGGTACTGCAGCCTCCCTTCCGGGAGTGCGCTGTAGTGGGCTGGGCTGATCTGGTCGGTAAATGACCCGTTGTTCTTTGCAGGCGATGGGAAAGCTGGGTACCTCCCTGTCCAGCGGTTATGTGAGGGTGAATGGGACCCTAACCCACGTCCTGCTGGTTGGAGCCCCTACTCATGGTAGGTCGCCCACATCCCATGCCGCTCTTTGACCATATTGTCTTGACAGAAAGTCATGGGAACTTACCTGGCACAGGTGGACTTAAGTGCTTCCTGTTTAAAACTCACGGAGAACAAGTTGTGTATTTAACCTCTCTGAATTTGTATGTCATTTACAAAATGGCTATAGTATTGATACTTCAAGAGCTGTTAAAATGATGCATGAAACTGAGTTCAAAGCTCCCACCCTACTGTCCCCAGAGTTAGAGAAGAGCTGTTTGGTTTTGCTTTATTTCTGTCTTTGTTATGGAGACACTGTTTAGGCCGGGCTCTCTAGAAACTTGGAATTGACTCTGCTGGTCCTCACTTGTGCAGACCACGTAGGGGCGGGAGGATCGGAGGGGTTCAAGGCCAGCCTCTGCTACGTAGTGAGCTTGAGAGTACCCTGGGCTACATGAGACTGTCAACAAACACACCCCAAAATTACAGGATAGACAGATGACTCAATTCTAGCACCCATGTCGTGTGCCTCACAATTGCCTGTAACTCCAACTCCAGGGGATCCAGCGCCACCTCCTGGCTCCCGTGGGCACTTGCTCATGCACATAAGACACACACACAGAATAAATATTTAAATAAATAAAAATAAATATTAAAAAAGAGTAACTCATATTTAAAAAAATAAATTATTTTTATTTTTTTAAGCATTTTAGTTTTAGGGTAGTCAAGTCCTTTAATAATGCTGGCCACTTGAAGCGTGTGGGGGTTGGGAAGGTGGGATAGAAGTAACTTCCTCATGTACTTTTCTTTTCTTTTTTTTTTTTTTTGGTTTTTTTCGAGACAGGGTTTCTCTGTGTAGTCCTGGCTGTCCTGGCGCTCACTCTGAAGACCAGGCTGGCCTCGAACTCAGAAATCCACCTGCCTCTGCCTCCCAAGTGCTGGGATTAAAGGCGTGCGCCACCAACGCCCGGCTGTACTTTTCTTTCTTAACTAGAGAATGTATTTATGTCTTATCGTCAGCATGCTCTATGTCAAATTTTCTTCAAAAATTCGGTTCTTACATATATAGGGCTTTTCTCACTTGTACCCGCCGCTGTGCTTGGAGGGAAAGTCGGGAGGGACACGTTTCGACACTGTTTTGGAGGAGGGGCTGAGCCTTAGGCACAGAACCCAGGCCTGGGGGATCATGGGCTAATTTTCTGATACGACGGGTACTTCAGGAGATTCCCAGACTAGAGGAGCCAGTGCCCCCCACACACCCTCCCTGCGCAGTGCCAAACTATTTCCCAGAATGAATGCTTCCTGTAAGCGGGGAAGAGACCTCAATAGCGAGCCTGTGCCTGGCCAAAGTTTGGCTGCGTGGTCATGGCAGTCAGGGCAGGGACAGTGAGAGCAAGCCGTACACAAAGTGCGTATGCCCAGGGCACAGTGGGCCCTGGGGGACCCGTCTTCACTCTTAGGAGGCCCTGTGGCTTGTTTCAGATGACGTGTCTAAAATGGCATTCCTCACCATGACCCTGCACCAGGGTGGAGCCACCCGGATGTACGAGCTAGCCCCTGAGAAGGCACAGCCTGCTCTGCTCAGCACCTTCAGTGGAGACCGACGCTTTTCCCGGTTCGGTAGTGTTCTACACCTGACTGACCTGGACGATGACGGCTTAGGTAAGGCTGGGAAGAGTGACTCCAGCTAATGCTAACTCCCTTCATACCCAGTGGACCCGTGGCCCAGCCACGTGGACTAGCTTCTGCCTCTCATGAATAGTCCAGTGGTCCAAGAGACATTTTTCTTTTTTTAAAGACAGCATGTCACCTAGTTCAGGTTTGCTTCTAACTCCTTGTGCAGCCAAGGCTGATTTTCAATTATTGATCCTCCTGTCTTTATCTCTTAAGGGGTGACACTGCATGTGTGTGCCACGCCTGGCTTAGACCTGAACTTAGATGCACAGGGACAAGGTCCGTTATGATGGATGACAAAGTGGGAAACAAAGGCCTTTAACTGACTTTGGAGGCAGCCATGGGAGACCGAAGGGCGTGCTGGTTACCTGTAGGAGGTGGGCTCAGGATCCACGGGTGGAGGGGGGCAGGCTGACAGGAGTCTAATGCTTCCCTCCACTTTTGTTAACAGATGAAATCATCATGGCTGCCCCCCTGAGGATAACAGATGTCACTTCTGGACTGCTGGGGGGAGAAGATGGGCGAGTGTACATTTATAATGGCATGTATACCACCTTAGGTGATGTGACAGGCAAATGCAAGTCCTGGATAAGTCCGTGTCCAGAGGAGAAGGTAAGGGAGGCCTGCGGAGTCTGTGCCTGGTCATCTGTCAGCTGGGGGTGTGCCTGCAGCTGTGCTGGCTGCCTCTCGAGCCGGAACACAGCTGGACTTGGTCATTGTCACAGCTGGCCATGGCCTGAGTAGGTGCCCACGGCAGGGGGCTAACAACTGCAGCCTTTTGATTTTGTATATTGCGTCTTTATTCCTCTCTCTGATGGGTTTCCTTATGTCTCCAAGCATTTAGCTTGGCTATCATTAGGTTATTACTATTTATTGCTATTATCTTTATTGGATTTGAAGGTTAAGGTGTAAGTGGCACATGCCTTTTTGACCCGAGCACCCAGGACATGGAGACATTTGCGTCTCTGTGAGTTTGAGGCCAGCCTGGTCTATATAGTAAGTTCTCTGCCAGGGCTACAAAGTGGGACTTTGTCTCAAAAACAAACAAAAATGATTTTGTGAATGGCAAAATCAAAGTTTAGTGTGAAAAATGTAGACATTACAGAAGCACAAAAAGGAGCATTAAAACGAACCTACTTGGAATTCTACAGAGCTTTCCCAGTATCCAGAGTGCATATTCTTCTAGTCTTTTCTACGGTTTAAAATGTTAGTTTTGTGGGGGTTGGGGGAGGAGGCAGGGTCTTGCTACGTCGTCCTGTCTGGCCTGGAACTTGCACAGTCTCCCTGCACCCGCCTCACTGGCAGGGATCCCAGGCTGGCAGTGCCCTGTCCTACTTAGAGTGCACACAATCAAGCCTTGTGTGTAGCTGAGTCACATCAAGGCTACGGAGGTACGCGGATGCCAGTGACAAAGAGCCCGACGGACAGAGGGCTTCTGTTGCAGACACACTGCAGACGGCAGCCAAGGGCCCACGCTAAGACCTGTTTCTAACACTTGTTAACGAACAGGACCACACCATGGATGTTTTGTTCACAAAATTAACTTGATTCTTTTTTTTTAAAGATATAGTTTAGGCTGGCCTCAAACTTCCCACTTCTTCCTCCCAAGTGCTAGGGTTTAATCGAGACTGCGCAAGCTGAGCATCCCCAGTCTAAACTCTGAGATGCCGCACAAGCCAAGACTTCTCAAGAGCTGACATGACACTGCAAGTGGATCCTCTACAGTAGGGGGCTGGTCTCGCGTACAAAGGCGTCAGCATACTGTATAGAACTGTCAGGCGGTGGGCCTGACATACACATCTCCTGTTTAGTCCCAGGCCCATCCTCTGGACGTCCTACTATGTATCTGTAGATACTTGACAACCTCTGGATGCAGGCATTCTGGATAAGGAGTATTCACCTCATATTGAGAACACCGTTGGGCTAGTGAGGTGGTCAGTGTCTAACGGAGCATGCTGCCCAGCCGGAGGGCCTAGGACCCACATGGTAGGAGAGAACCTACTCTCAGAGTTGCCCTCTGACCTCCACATGCAGGCCTTGGCACACATACATGTACACACAACCCAAGAAAAATAAGTAGAAGATGTAAAGAGGAAAACAAATAAGACAGCAGCCTAGATCCCAGATTCTATGGAAAAGTACACATTGTTCTAGTGGGATGTAGATATGGTGGTAATGGCTGTAACTCTACTACCCCAAAGGTAGAAGCAGGAGGACTAGGAATTCAAGGGCAGCCTTGGCTTTATAGTGAGTTTGTGGGGAGGGGGGGGTATCTTTTATCTTGGAATAAACCCATTTAACTGACTTTCCAGAAGTGGTGATCACTAGTCATTGTGGTTGATTCTATTATAAACCACAGGGCAAACATTCCTCTGTAAATGATTTCTTACAACAGATGAGGTTTTAGGGTCTAGGATTCTTTTTTGTTTTTGTTTTTGTTTTTTTTTTTTTGGTTTTTGGGATTTGGTTTTTTCGAGACAGGGTTTCTCTGTATAGCCCTGGCTGTCCTGGAACTCACTCTGTAGACCAGGTTGGCCTCGAACTCAGAAATCCGCCTGCCTCTGCCTCTGCCTCCCAGAGTGCTGGCATTATAGGCGTGTGCCACCACCGCCCGGCAGGGTCTAGGATTCTATAAATGGAATTTCTAGGTTAGATGGCATACTTGGAGGAATTGGAAACATTGAAATTCGAGCATGAAGCTGAGACTAGCTCGGAGCTCTGCATGAGTAGTAATCATGTAACCATGCTAACATTCTCCTCGCTGCCCTTTTCCAGGCACAGTATGTACTGATTTCTCCAGAGGTAAGTACCGGAAGTCTGACACCCCCACCCCAGCCCCTTGTACTTTTGTCAACTGCTGAACAAACTGTGGTGTGTGTGTGTGTTTTACAGGCAGGTTCAAGGTTCGGGAGCTCGCTCCTGTCTGTGCGCTCTAAGGAAAGGGTGAGTACTGAGCCTGCGCTCTGACCCCAGGTCTGATAATCCCTTACTTTAGAAAAGAGAGGAAACAGGAACTTAACCCACTACTTTTTAAGTGTGAGACCTCCCCTGCACCCCTCCTGCTGTTCTATAGAGGGATTAGCAGGGGATAGCCTGTGGGCCAACTGTATTTGACTTTTTAAAAAAATGGCCGTCCTATTTTCAATAGTTGAAAGACTATTCGCTGACATGAAGGTTTTGTGACTTGTGGATGTCAGGGTCCATGACTCACGGGGGTTTGCATGTGGTGCAGAGGACGTGCTCTCATTCCTGCTGTCTGGCTGTACACACTGCCACAGCTTCCGCGACGGGGTTCTCACACAGCCTCAGTTATTACCTGGCCCTGCAATGACATCTGCAGATCACTGCAATGACAATGTCCAGACTGCCAGTTTTTCTTTTTTTAAGACAGGGTTTCTCTGTGTAGCCCTGCTATCCTGGAACTCACTCTGTAGACCAGGCTGGCCTCAAAATCCACGTGCCTTTGCCTCCCAAGTGCTGGGATTAAAGGCATGCACCACCACTGCCTGGCCTGACTGCCGCTTTTTTAAAAAACATGTGTGTATCACAAGTATGTTCGTGTGCCACGGTACACCTGTGGCGCTCAGAGGACCAGGGGAGAACTTTGGGTCTCTCTTCCTACAGTTCCCACCAGAGACTGAACTCAGGCTGGGCAGCAACCTGATGGGTGACATTCTGGGTGCCTGGTGGGTCGTCTAATAATCTGGGCCAGAGGTCCTCAACCTTCCAAGTGCTGTGACCCCTTCATACAGTTCCTCATGTGGTGACCCTCAACTAGAACACTATGCTTGCTGCTACTCTGTAGCTGTAATTTTGCTACTGTTATGAACTGTAATGTAAAATCTGTATTTTTTTTGATGGTCTTCGGCAACCCCTGTGAAAGGGTCATTAGATCCCCAAAGAGGCCACAACTCAGGTTGAGAACTGCTGGTCTAGCCGGACACGCATGCCGTGGCTGCACTCGAATGCATCTTTATTTCTTCTCAAATAAGTACTTCCAATAGTTACACAATAGTTTTTGGACATTCCATAATTCAGCTAAATTACACTCTTATATTTAGGTTATCTCAATATTTTACTATTGCAGATAGTGCTGTAGTGAACATTCTTGCACCTGTATTTTTCCATAATTATAAAAATATTCTTGTAGGCATGAAACACAGCAGTGGGACTCCTAAAGGATCCATACATTTAACATTGCATTTCAATAAATATAGATGTGAGAAACTTACCTGAATATATACTACGAAAGGGCCAGATGTGGTGACTCATGCCTGTAATCTCAGCACTTGGGAATCTGAGGTAGGAGTCTGAGGCCAGCCTGGACTCAAGAGTTCCAAGTTAGCTTGAGTTAGAATGAGACCCCCATCAAAACAAAGGAAACCACACTAACCCGCGAAAGCATCTGTTCATCTCAGGGCTGTATTGCAGGGGCGTGCTAGGCTACTAACAAAGGCAGGATGCCGACTGCCCGTGCAGAAACGCATAGGACTGTGGGACTGGCATAGGAGAACAGCTGAGGGGCAGCGTGAGCAGGAGCCCTAGGTGTGGGAAGGCCTATGCTGGTGGAGGCCGCAATCCAAGGCTTGGGAGGTGCTCTGCAGACGCACAGTGGAGCTGCCCTCTGGTGGCCAACAGTCCTCACTGACAGACAACCCTGATGGAAGTTCAGGGTTAGCTATCAGAAACTGCAGTTCTAGGCTTATGGAAGGACATACTTGGCATTTATTTATAATATTATGCATTTAAAAAAAAGTTAGACATTGTCAAGAATACCAACAAGGGTAGCAGTGATCAAGTTCACCTGAAAGGACTTCACGTCTAACTCTGGTCAGTGCAGACCCACTAGTCAGCCTCCTACGTGCAGGTCACTCGCACTGCAGTCTGGAGACTTGTGTAAGGAACACTGCCCGGGTCTCTGTGCTTAAGCCCGCCGTGTGGCTGGTGAGCCTCAGCAGGACATGAACTCTGCTCACTGGACAGCGGAGAAGACAGGACAGTGACAGTTCTCAAGCTTACAGCTTAGATGAAGGGATAAAATGCAGCGAAGACCTTTGGCATCAATTTACACATACACAGCATACACAGTGGCGGTCTGTGCAGAATTTACATTTTGAGAGGACTCCTGAGATGGTTAGACCAGGAAGGTTAACTGTAGGGGAGGAGCGTGGTTTGACCAGGAAACAGGAAGGAGACTTAGAATACAGCCAGAGTACAAGCACATTTAGTAAATGAGTAACTACATAAATAAGGGAAGAGAAGAAGAAACCGCCATTTTGTCAACTGAAGAGATTATTTTTCTCTCGTGTTGACTGACCCTGGAGTGTTATTATTTTTCTCTCGTGTTGACTGACCCTGGAGTGTTATTAGGAGGTGCCAGCGAGGGCCCCACCTGACACACGGTGCCTGACACATTGCTGCCATTGTCATCATTTTGGGATTGTTACTGTTAAATGCAACCAACAAGATAAACGCCACAGCCTGTTGTCTAAAGTGCTAACAGCCAGCACGATCAGCTACACTTATCAATGAAGATCTAAATTAACTTTTGGCAATTTCCAGATATCAAATTTAACTGTTGTCATTACGAAAATGTTCCACAACCTGCAGCAGATTTTGGAGAGGACTCTGAAAGTGAGCGTGCAAACCTCTTAGGCAGCAGGGATGGTGTGTGAAGGTAGCCCGTGCGAGTCCTCCGCACTCTAGACGTGGTCACAGGCACCGTGGTGAGGTTTGGGGGCCAGCCTGCACCACAGTGGTTTTGGAACTTAACAAATCTGAGAAAGTGGCTTCTGAACAAAGGGAGAGACACAGTTGTGCAGCACAGGAGGAAGTGGGCCTCGTGGCGGGAATGTCACCAGTGCCGTCTGCATTGTGTCCTCCGCAGAACCAAGTGGTGGTCGCTGCCGGCAGGAGTTCGTGGGGAGCCCGGCTCTCGGGAGCACTTCACGTCTACAGCCTCGGCTCAGACTGACGATGTCGCTCTCCTCTTCGGCCCCCGTCTTGAGCCAAGTCATCTCCAGGATGGACAAAGCAGCCCTCCAGCGGAGCTATGTGAAACGTGACAGGCTACCTAGAACCATGGCCAGCTCTGCGTGGACACCGACTGCAGGCTGTGAGGACAAGCCCCTCTGAAGCTCTGTTGAATCCTCTGAGCTTGTTGCCTGTGCCTGAGTCATTATCAACCCCCTCCTTTTCCGTGGGAATACCTGTCTCTCTTGCCTAGACAGGGTGTAGTTAGCTCTTAACACTCTTCATATAATTGCTCCTATAAAAATCCTTGGTAGTGGTGGCTGGTCCTATTGGATCTTAAATGTACCCCAAATCTCCAATGCTGAAGGCTTGGTCCTCAGCTCAGAGAAGGCAGGAACTCTGGAGTAGGGCCTTGTTGGAGAGAGCTATGCTATTGGGCTGTATGGGGACCCCAAGTCCTTCCTTGCCTCTCTGCTGCCACTGCCATGAAATGTGCAGCTCTCCTCCGCCACCACACACTGCTTCTTTCCCAGCCCCAAAGCAACGGGGCCCAGTACCCTGGAGCTGACATGGCTGGAAACTGTGAGCCCAAATAAACATTTCCTCTTTTTAAGCTGTTTATCTTGGGTATTCTGTCACATGGACAGACAATGTCCGGTGAAAACACAGGGGGAGGGGCCACACTGGTCCCTCCTCACTGCTGATCTCTGTGCTCACATTTTATAAGAAACTAAAGAAGGAAGGCACAGAAGTGCGTGCGTGAGTGGTGAGTGAGTGTGCTCTCCACAGCCCCCTAGGGCACAGGGGGAAGCACAAAGGGACACTTGTTTAGTGGTTCAACCTATCTAAAGACCACAGCCAGCACAAAGGTCATTGGGGGGGGGAGGTGCGGGGGGGGGGATGCAATTTGGTACAGGGATAGCAGATTAGCAACTGTAAATGGAAGGCTAACCCCAGGGCCTTGGCTCGGCAGGCAGGGGCTCCCCCAACCCCTGCTGAAGCTCCATCCACAAAGTGCCAGTGATTTTGCTCTGTAATGGATGGACGAGAGAGCCTGACTGAACACGGCCACGGTTGGCCACAGGATTTGTCTTTTGCTCAATGTCTGAGCTTGGCATGTAACAGGCGTCAGGGAAGGACAGCTTAAAGCTTACAGAAATCCAAACATCTCCAAGTTGGCAGGATACTTAAAATACTGACTCCTCTGTGAGAAGTAAATGATTCGCCCACCTTTGAATCCTTCCTGGAAAGTATCCCTCATACCTTTGTCACACTCGGCATGTATGTGTGCCTGCTTGCTCAGTCATAAAACTCAGTATTTGATATTTTACATTTCCTTTATAAGGAGCACTTTCACTCAAAAACCCTACCTGACCTAACCACCTTTACAAACCTTACAAACTGACAGTTTAGTCCTTTTTTGTGAGGTGAAGTAATTAAGTTTTGTCCCTCTGCTTAGAGGGACATGAATAATCAAGACATTTACTTTATTTAAGCTCATAAACTAACACTACAAGGAAAAAGGAGATTCAGTCCTGTCTGACCTGGGATCAGACTTCATTTCTTCACAGATCTCAGCTGAGCAAAACCTAAGGCCTGGCCGTGTAAGGCCGACCACAGCAGTGGGCTCTCTTGTGTGTGCTGAAGAGGGCTGTGAAATCTGGGCATGATCACAGGCGAGCCTGGATGCTGTCCAAGGGTTCAGCTGCTGCAGTTTCCATAGTCACATCCCAGCATCTCTCCCAGAGGCCTGAAGGGGCCTCTTGCGGCTGGGACACCAGGCCAGCTCCACTGTCATACATCAGCTTCTCACAGCCCCACGCAGGAGGGGAGCTCACTCGTCACCTTCTGTTTTCTACTGGAGTAACATGTTTTACTTCCATCCCTAAAGTACCCAGTAATCCTCGTGGGACACTATTTGGGTAATCAGACGCCCAGTGTCTGGGGTGGGAACACTTCTTCATTATTCCTACCCTGTTGGCTAAGAGTTGCTCTGGCCTTACTTCAATCTTACATGAGCACTGCTTCCGGATGCACACTTTTTGGTTATCGTAATGTTCTAGCACACAACCGTATGAAACCTCCTGAGAACACGCAAGGGCACGCTGAGCGGTCATTAGAAGGACGGCTTTCAAACTTGCAGGTAAGGGCGATCTGACTCACAGCTTTGCTCACGCTGGGCGGGTGAGCGAGCGAGCGAGTGCTCTACAATGAACAGCCCTCCCAGCCCCACTTCATCTGGTATTTTGAGACAAAGTCTTACTTATATTATAGTCCAGGTAGGCCTGGAACTCACTCTATAACCTTCACTGGCCTAGAACGTACTCTGTAGCCCAGGCTGGCCTCGAACGCTTCGTGACCTTCCTGCTGCAGCCGCTCAAGGGCTGGCAGCACAGCTGGCAGACCAGGCGTGTCCTGCCTGGCCATTTATTTTAAACAAGAGCGTTCCCGGCGTGGTAGCGCACGCCTGTAATTCCAGCACTTGGGAGGCAGAGGCAGGGGGATTTCTGAGTTCCAGGCCAGCCTGGACTACAGAGTGAGTTCCAGGACAGCGAGGACTACACAGAGAAACCCTGTCTCGGAAAAACCAAAAACAAACAAACAAACAAACAAAAATCCGAGAGCGTGTGGTTGGGAAGATAGCGCTTCCACAGTTTTTACATTAGTTATGCTCTTGTTTGACAAGCCCAATGCTAACTTTTGAGAGGTAGGCAAACACATTAGCTGGCTGTATATATTTTCTCTTGGGGAGGGGGTAGTATGACAATCTCTTAACTCAGGCAATGATCAAAACAGCTATAAAATTGTAAGAGAATAAATAAACACTTTCTTTAAATCTAACTTCCCATGGTTCTAATTATAACTAATCAAAAATAGTAACAATCTTGATTAATTGGAATCTAAGTATGCTGACATGAAATACCTCCTTTTCATTCATCTTATAAACAAGAGAGCAAATACCTGGAAGTAAAGTTCCATCCAGGAGTGACAGTGCAGAGTTTGCTGCAGGGCTAGCAGCTGTCTTTCCTGCGAGAGACACTGCTGGGAACCTGACTCCCCGTGCAAGGACCTGGGGCCTCTAAGCCCAGGAACTGGGGGCTCCATCAGCACAAAGCTGCACCCTTCTTGATATGTCTAATGGCGCTGAGTCTAGACAAGTCTCTCACAATAAATTAACCCATACTTTAAAAAACCCATAAAAACAGTACTCAAAAGTTGGTAGGACACAGGATTTTGGCCTTTTACAAAGAAACCTCTTCTTTGTCTCAAAGAACTCTGAAGATGTGATCAAGTTTAGCATTATGAATGCCGCAGTAGTTTTAGTCGGACATACTTTAAACACCAGTTGTCTTTCTCCCCAGAAGGTGATAATAGCTTCAGAAGCATAAAAACCTCCGTCTGCCAGGATGCTGCTAGCGGCTTGCCAGGACAGTCCTGCTCGCTCCAAGTCCTTCCGGCCTGAGGCTGCTCTTCGTGTCCACCCTTCTATCTGCCAGAAGGGGCTTTCTAGGTAAGGAGGCCACCTAAATAAGGCAGGAAAGGAGTCTCAGTTTGTGTCTTCCTTGGAAGCCACTAACCAGATGGTAAGGGCAGACTGCCCAGGCCAGTGCCTGTGCTCTCCCTCGGGCAGTGCAGACTCCACACTCAACGGAGGAGAGGAGGGGCAGCGCCCACGCTCATGAGAGCACTGCTGCGGGCTGCCTGTCAGTACGGCTACGGGAAAGCCCGGCAGAGGGCCGAGCATCTGTCTCAATGTGTGATTCCTGCCAGTGCTCTTCAGAAACCAAGTCATTTCCAACTGATTCCCTGTGCCGGACACCGCTAAGCGTCTCACCTCACCTAACTGTTTACGTCACATGAAGCACATAGTGTGGACTGGACTAACAGAAGGGAAATAAGGGGACCTGCACAGGGTTACAAAGCCTGTGACCACCGAGACCCAGGCTGCCTGACTCTAGGCCCAGGATTGCAGAGAACCCAGCAGGGCTGCTGTGAGCCCGGAGTCCATACCATAGGGGGCACAGGAGCTTCCAGCTGTCTTCCAAGGAACGAAAGCAACCTCCTCCAGATGAGGCCACTTCCCATAAACATAATTCCTGTAATCAGCCAAAACACACGATGGTCCTGAAAGAAAGTTTATTCCAGTCACAAAAGGTCAGGCTCCTCACAGACAAACTCACTGTATTGGAAGAGCTCTCCATACAACACAGCTAGGAACAAGGCCTGCAGGAAAGGCCAAAGACTACAGCCAGGACAGGGTACTCAGTCTCCTCACAACCGGGTTCTTCTGAACCTAGGACTGTACGTGTTGCAACTATCAGAAAATGTTGCAAAGGCAAGGCTTTGTTTTGCAGCCCAGGCTGGCCCTGAATTCCTGGGCTCTGAAGATCCTATTAAAGAGCTGGATATGCAGGTGTGCACCACCACACCTGGGTGAGAAAGGAGTTCATCTTTGGGGTTGAAATCCTCTTGTTTATAGATCTGAAACTTAAGTTTCCTGAGGCTCTATTTTCTATCTACAAAGTAGGGGAAATATGTCTGTTTTAAAGAGTTGTGGTAACTGCATCAAACAAGCCCTGTATATGTAAACTCCCAGGTACAGAGTCAGACACACACACAACTAAACTAAAACCCCTTATTACCCCGCCTCAGTGTGGCTGTTGGTCAGCTTCTCCCTGTACTACATGTTAGGGAATAACGCACAGGGGCCAACAGCAGCTGCCTGACTTCTAAGTGAGTTACAGCCTATGTTCATATGACTTCTTCACCGTCAGCTTGACTAGATCTGGAATCAGTCAGGAGTCAAATTCCGGGAGGGTGTTTCCAGAGAGAGAGCGAGCCGCCTGCTTCCTGACTGTGGACACATAACCTGACAGATGCCCCTGCTCTGCGGCCCTGCCTTCCCCGCAGTGATGGGCCGGAACTCCTTTAAGCTGTGAGCCAAATAAACCTTTTGCTCCTTGTGTTCCCTTTGCCAGGGATTTTGTCACATCAATGAGAAAGGGAAGGAATATACTTCAAACAAATCTGATCACTTAAAACATAAAATCCTGTGAGTTATTTAAAGAGTTGCATTCTTACCTCTTCAAGGGAAGATTCCAAATTCATGCCAAAAGCAACTCCCATTAGTCCAAAGAGTGACAGGGAGAAGGTTCCCATGGTCAGCTGGAGATTCAACCTCATCATCACATTGCGATGGCTGGAGAGAAAACAAGCCACTCAGACCAGTGCACACCCAAATCCAGCAAAACCGAGCGAAGGCCTATGGGTCACTCTTCACCTTCAAAAGGAACTCCTGTGATGGTTAATATTGTGACTTGACAAGGTTTGGACTCATCACAGAGACAAACCTCTTAACTGATGCAGGAAGACCCACCCTTACCATGGGTGGCACCCCAGGCTGGGGACAGTGAGCAGAACCCAGGGCTCACCTCACCAGTTCCTCACTAGGACACATGACCAGCGGCTTCGAGTTTCTGCCCACGACATCCCTCACACTGTGAGTGGAGACACACCAGGCATCCCTTCAGCGCTTCGGCCAGGCCTTAGGGAACTACTGAGGCCCGCCTGGAGCAGTCCCAGATGTGATGCTGTGACCCCTTCCAAACAACATTTTTTAAAAGTGCTTCGCTCCTAACCGCAGTGCTGAGCACCCCTGTAGGGCATCCTTACCTGTCTAGGTTGATGAAGATGATGCTCTGGGAGTCGTCAATCAGGCCCCGAAGCTCCCGCGCCTCATTGGAGAGGTCCTCAGCTAGGCGGTAGTAGTTTTCCAGCAGCAGCTCCATCTCCTCTGCGTGGTCAATCCCAGTGCTGCTCTTCTCACTTCAATACAGTCAACAGTCAGCAAGCCCGACACTGCAACATCCTGACCCCCACCTTCAGCCACAGGGAGAGAGCCAGCCTTGTCTCCCCTGCTGTGACTGCATCCCATTTGTGAGAAGCTTTGTCAGCTAATCCTAAGCACAATGCACTCGGCCCTACTCAGCTGAGTTCGAATCACTGTGCCCCTGCCCTTAGGGCTCATGTAAGCACATCACTAGTGACTGGAAAATACAGATGTGAAGACTGATGAGAAAGTACAAACCCTAGGCCTCTATGGAGCACAGAGAACCCAGAGTAAGTTGAAAAAGGCATTTCCTGGGGCTGGAGGATGCCTCAGTGGTTAAGGGTTAAGGCTCTTCCAGGTGACCTGGGTTTGATTTCTAGCACCTACATGGTGGCTCACAACCATCTGTAGTCTGAGAATCTCCAGTTTTCAGAAATCTGACGCCCACTTTTGGCCTCGATAGGCATGAAACATACCAGTGGTACATAGACATAGACAAACACCTCTGCACATTAAAAAAAAGCATCTCCCTTTGGATGCAGTCAGTACAGCAGTAGCTGACTTCCTCCCCCGGATGAGTGAACAGAGGCCCGAATGCTGCCGTCTCTTCCCTGAGCACATCCTACTAACAGTTCTAGCTCTAGCCTGTGTGGCTAGCTCAGCTCTGACTGTGGTCTGAGCTGTGATGCACACACACTATGAGGCAGCACCGATACATTTGGTAAAGTGAATTGCGGTGAGCCTCGGTGCCGCTACTCTGGCATGCTTGCATGAATTAAATGTTGGGAAAAGAGGGCTGTCCATTTTGTCTTGGGGGAATTAAAAAGAGAGAACGTACTTGTTACTGTTTATGGTGTGCGAGTGACGTGGGGGGCGGGGGCTCCACTTACAAGACATGTGGGTCGCTCCACTTGGTCAGACAGAGTTCTTCCAGCATCTCCTCCTCATCCAAGATCTCCAAAATCGACTCTTTGAAAATTTTAATGTCTGTTTCTAACTCAGAGAGACTGTAAGAATAGTTACACAGCAGAGATCAGAAGCATAAATGTGCATCGTTTCACTGTAAGTGTGTCAGGCAGCTTATAAGTAACTGACCCACCTATCAGTGTACACGGTAAGAAACATTTCACTAATGCAAATTAACCAATCCTAAGCCCAATCAAGTTAGTAAAATTATACAACTCTACATGCAACTTTGGTGGTTTTCAAGGAATGCATTCTACAGACTTCAACACGTGGGCATCACGGTTAGCTAAGGATGAGTTAGGTCAGAGGGGGCTGAAGAGGCGCACCGAGGAGTTTCTAGGAGGTGGTTAGGTAAGGAGAGGCGTGCAGGAAGGGATGGCACACAGACACTCAGTTGGATGTATACTTCTGAAGGGTGAATCAAGGGCCTCTTCAGGGCAGGCAAAGGTTCTTTCAGATTACCACCTCCCCCACCCCTTTCTGGGAGAGGCTGTCACTCTGTAGCCTAGGCTGGCACCCAGCTCGAGGCAATCCTCCTGCTTTAGACTGCCAAGTGCTGGGACTACCTGTGAGGCTCCATACCTCGCTTTGCACATTCTTTAAAAAGTCACTTACATTTATGTGTCTGTGTGTGCCTACTGAGGCCAGAGCATTGGCTTCCTGAGCTGGAGTTACAGGTGGCTGTGGGCCACCTGATATGGGTGCCGAGAAGAGAACGCAGGTCCTCTGAAGGAGCATTATAGTAGCCACTGAGCCATCTCTCCAGTCTGGAGTTTACGTTATTCTTAACTGATAAAAATACTCCAACACTGGATCAACAACACAAACAACAATGCCTTCTAAGTTGTTAGCGGAGATGGAGGCTTACGGGGTGGATGGCGAGCAGTTCAGATCACTCGCTCTGAGATGGAGGCTTACGGGACAGATGGGAGCAGTGCAGCTCACTCGCTCTGAGATGGAGGCTTACGGGGCGGATGGCGAGCAGTGCAGCTCACTCGCTCTGAGATGGAGGCTTACGGGACAGATGGCGAGCAGTTCAGATCACTCGCTCTGAGATGGAGGCTTACGGGACAGATGGGAGCAGTGCAGCTCACTCGCTCTGAGATGGAGGCTTACAGGGTGGATGGCAAGCAGTTCAGATCACTCGCTCTGAGATGGAGGCTTACGGGGTGGATGGCGAGCAGTTCAGATCACTCGCTCTGAGATGGAGGCTTACGGGACAGATGGTAGCAGTGCAGCTCACTCGCTCTGAGATAGAGGCTTACGGGACAGATGGCGAGCAGTGCAGCTCACTCGCTCTGAGATGGAGGCTTACGGGGCGGATGGCGAGCAGTTCAGATCACTCGCGGTGCTTGCAGAGCAGCCAAGTTCGGTTCCCAGCACCCGTGTGATGGCTCATAATCATCTGTAACTCGACTCCAGGGGGTCTGACGTCTTCTGAACTCCTCAGGCACCAGGCACACACGTGATACACATTTAAGCATATGCAGGCAAAACAACCATACACATAAAATAAATAAATATTAATTTTAGTTTTAAACTAGGACCAGTAAGAAGGGTCAAGAAGGTCAGGGTGGGACTGAAGAGATGGCTCAGTGGTTAAGAGCACTGGCTGCTCTTCCAGAGGTCCTGAGTTCAATTCCCAGCAACCACATGGTGGCTCACAACCATCTGTAAAGGGATCTGATGCCCTCTTCTGGTGTGTCTGAAGACAGCAATAGCAACAGTGAACTCACATACATAAAATCAAATCTTAAAGAAGAGTGCTTAAAAAAAAAAAGAAAAAAGAAGGTCAGGGTCCTTCTTGGAAAACCTGATGACCTATGTTCAATTCATGGGATTTACATGGAGGAAGGAAGGAACTAATTCCAACATGCTTTCCTGACTTCCACACATATATACATATTCTCCCCCAATAGAAATTTAATAAAAACTAGTTTTATATATATATAATTTTGTTTGTTTGTTTTGGCTTTCTGAGCTGGTGTGATGGCTTGGCAGGCAAAGGTGCTTACCACCAAACCTAACCACCTAAGTTAATTTGTTTTTATTATAATTTAAATAAATATACCCTAAGATTTGTACTCTCAAACTTTTCTTGAAAATCTAACTTAAATGCTGTGGTATGGCTCGGTGGCTGAGTGCCTACCTGGTGTGCATGCGGCTTAGGGCTCAGCCCTCAGCAGCGCTGATATTCAAACATTCCAAACACTGACAGCTAGAATCCTACATACCAGGAGGAGTGTGACTGTTGAGATGGCCCAGTGGTTAAGGACACAGCCGCTGTCCCCGAGAACCTCGGGGCGGGGGCGTGAGGGAGGTGCCCTCACTACTAAGCCGGCTCTCTGGCAATCACACTCCTCGCTCATGGCTATGTTCATGTGGTGCCGGGCCTTATACACGAGGAAGGCATTCTACCACTGAGCTAGCCACAGTCACAGCCCTTAGCTGTTAAATTTTCAGTGACAGTAGGGGAGGACAGTTCTCAGAGTATATTTATTTAAACTATTGATTAAACAAATTGATTAAGACAAAATTTAAATTCTTGGATAAGTTATGATTTTAGAAAATGAACATGAACCTTAGAGTAGGGGATAAGTGAATCTGGATTTAGATCAATGAATTTGCTATCAAACTAAAGATAGCATCAACAACTGAACAGGATGACAGACGGGCTGTAAACAGTGTTTTGTGCAGTGTCTTTCTGAACAATATTAGACTGTGTGCTCCTTTTGGTTCAATCTCCCACTGATAGCACTAAAAAAATTAAACATACTATTTCATATAAATATAAATAATCCCAGCACTGAAGAGCCTAAGGCAGGGGACTGCAGGAGTCCGAGCTTCACCGAGGTCCAGGTCCAAGAGGGATGTGTAATAAGGTCAGTCTCATCCTACCTGGGGTCCCCTCCCCTGGAAGAGAACAAAGCCTGGCGATGCTGGCAGCCTGCGGTTGTCGCTAGTTTCCCCGTGAATTTACATCAGCCATCGCTCGGTAGACGAGGACAAGCTGACCTGTCCCCCACTCCCAGCTTGCCGAGCCCCCAGATTTACCTTTTGCCATTCTGGAGAAGGACATGCAGTTTGCTTCTGTCGACAGAGGAGTGCTTGGGATCCACTAATGCATCCAGGGTCTCAAGGATCAAGGGCTGCAGGATGCTTAGTTTTCCCCGAAGGGTGCTGATCTAGATAACAACATGGCCTTTCATAAGAATTAAAACAACCTTTTTAGAACTTAGGGTCAGCGAAGCCTCTGTTTAACACAGACATTTGTACTAGCCTAAAACCCAACAGCACTTCAGAACATGGCCTGCTGGAACACCTATCTATCCATCCATGGATGACTCAGAGCCACACCTCCTGGGTTAGAAGGACAACATGTAATGCTGGCACCGGCTCTGGGTTAACTCATAACAGTCTTCCTCTGTGGACAGCTGCTGTGAGAGGACTAGGGAATGATCTGTTAGAACAAAGCTCTGATATCCTGGGGACTGCAGAGATGGCTCAGGGTTAAGAGAATTTCCTGCTCTTCCTGAAGACCAGAATTTGGTTCCAACAGCTCATGCCTGGCAGCTGACAGCCCTGTAACTCTGACTCCAAGAGATCCAATGCCCCTGGCCTCTACACACACTTAGCTACACAAACATCCACAATAAAGTAAATCTGAAACCCCATGTCAAAGCAATACATTTCACATTGGTTAGAGCTCAGTTTTCTGTAAACAGCACACAGCTGTGGCCCACAACAACTGGAACGTGAGTGGGAGACACAGTCTGGTGGCAGAGAGCTCGCCTAGTACGCATGGCGTCCTGGGTCAGGCCCACAGCAGGGAGCACACTGCCATGATGTACAGCCATGCCTCTAATTCCAGGCCACGGAAGGGGGAAAGTGAAGTGTCACTTGGACTTTAAAAAGACACATTAAATCACTGCAGAGCCAAAGTATGCTTTCCTTAAACTAACATGAGCATGGCTGATAATCCATGAATGAACCGATAATAGTAGAGTTGTTAAGATCAAAACACCTCTACACCAACAATGACACAGACTAATGGAATTAAGTAGCAGAATTAAGACTTTAACTCAGAAACACAAGTCATCTGACTTGGAACTGCAGCCAGAACCAGGATTGACACCAGCTTGCTACAGACCCTTGTGTTCTGTATTAACAGGATCTAGGTCTAGGTTCAGAAGACCCAGAGTGGGAAATTAGGTAGTCCTACTGTCTCACTATCCTAAAGAGACGCCAATCCTGTGGCCAGCAAGGGCTGGACTTCGTGTGGCTGAGAGGCTAGGATCCCTCTCCAGGTCCTTGTGAGGCCTCCTGTGTCTAGTGTGTCACTGTCCAAGTGGGTTGAGGGGGCTCCCCTTTATTTGAATGGATCCCCTGAGGAGATGGCGCTTGATACTTTTAGAAAAAAATCTTCTTGGCGACCCTATGTCACAGGTCAGAACTTTTACACTAGGTGGTTGAGCTCCCTCTGCTCTCCCCATAGCTGACAACACGGGTTCCCATCCTATAATGCTGAGTGAGCCCGGCCGGTCATGGACCATCTGCACTGTGCTGATGCTCCTGTAACCCCAGCAGAGAGGAAACCATCTCTTCCCTCATTAAAGCAAGCAGGTAACGGAGAGGGGTACCAGGTTCCCTCACTCTCCTGAGCATTTAGGAACCCAGTGACTACTGATGTATGGGGCAGGGGTCATTAGAAGAACTATGGTTCCTGTGAGTCTTCGTACTAAACAAGCGGTATCTCCTTGAGCTCTTTCTAATGGAGGACCCTGTGGCCAATGTTCACATGTGAGCACTTGAATTATACAGTTTAATTTGAGAATGAAGCAAAAGGTGCTCAGAGATCGACATGCATCCTAACTTAAGGTCTCCTGAGCTCTCATCCCTGATGTGGTTCTTGAAAGTGCAGACCTGGGTGGTGCTGCACACTGTAAGCCCAGCACTACAGAGGAGGAAGCAGGTGGACCACCGTAGATCAAGGCTGGCCTGGCAGATAAACAGCAGGATCCCAAGCCAGCAAACAAAAAGTAAAAACATAGACGTGTATAAAAGGGAGCCAATTCGAAATGTACTTCCTCAGTTTCCTCTTAAGAGTCTTTTGTTCCACTGGCTTGGGTCATAAAGTTGGAAAATAAATGTCTGTCCTTGGAGGAGCCTTACAAGTGATTCTAACGTGGCCAGGGAAATCGGCTTTGAAATAACCAATACTAACTCGTCTGTGCTAAACACTGCTGGATTACAAGCCTAAAGCTAGCCGCCAAGGCCCAGTCCCTTACTTGGCCACTACAAGGTCCAGCTCTGAAGGCACTGAAGCCCAGCCGTAAAGCCCCCTTCGGCTCAGCTAATTAACACGCCCAATTAAAATTAAACACCTCAACCTGACCCAGGGTTCCCCCTTTTACATGTATAAAATACCGCCATTTTTTTCTGTGCCATGTCGTCTCCTCTCTTATCCACAGGCAGTCCTCTGTCCTCTTCCTGACAAACACCCCTCCCTCCCTGTCTCTCGTTCCCTCCCCCTTCTCCCTTGGCTCTATCTCCGGTCTTTGTCTTTCATTCCCTGTCTTCTGAACCTCTGGGGCAAATCAATCTTCTTTATGCTGAGACTTTGGTCTTGGAGGTTCTGAGCTGATGCTTTTCCTAAGTCTTCACAGTCGGTCATCTGAAACTAAGCCAAGCTCCAGACAGCACGTCAGATCGGGCTTACCCAGTACTGCAGGAGCGCTTCAACAGCCCTGAACTCAAACTTACCCAGTACTGCAGGAGCGCTTCAACAGCCCTGAACTCAAACGGTAAGGGGTATGTGACGAGCTGGCCTTCCCCAGCCAGCTGTGACGGCAGTTCCCGGAACAGCCAGTGCTCCAGGTTTAAGTTCCGGTAATCTAGTACCAGAAGACACTCTGGAGTTATCACAGCCTTCAAGTACTAGAAAAGCAAGAGAGAGAACGTGTATAAACACACATACACACATCCATACAGATGCAAGTTAGCAAGTGGAGGAAAAGCAAATTCACTAAGCTGAGTTCATTTTACTAATTTTGGCCTAAAACTAAACCAAATCAATGCTCATTTGGTTTTCTAAAAATAAACAATAATAATAAACAATAATAAAATAAAATAAATAATAATTTTTTTTATAAAGGAAGAAAATTCAAATGTATGTAAACCTCAATAATTCTAAGCTGCTCTCAGAAGACCTAGGATTACACAGGTGAGACATTTATTACAACTCCAACCTGGTGTGGCACAGATGTATACCTACAATCCCAGCAGCCTGGAGGAGGAGGAAACTGATGTTCAAGGACATGGTCAGCTACAGATCAAGTTCAAAGCCGGCCTGGTGTACATGAAACCATCTCAAAAATATCCAACCCCAAAGCAAGACATCTGCCAAGACATGCCTGAGAAACTAGGGAAAGCGTCAAAGATAAAGTTCCCTAAAACTATCATGCAGGCGGCCCAGCAAGGGAGAGGCCAGAGCTTGCACGCCAGGACTTGGGAGCTGAGGTACGAAGACTGATGTGAAGAGGACAGACAGATGCCATCACTAAGCCCGTGGCTGGGAAGAGCTGACTCAACACCATCACTCTCCTCCCCACTTCTCTAGTTCCCGCAGACACCAGCCGTGTTTGCTCCTGCTCTGGACACCCTCTCTCTCTCTCCCCCTGGCCCCCCTACCCAGTCCCCACACACAGACGGCTGCTTTGCCAACTGCTCTGGCTGACCTGCTTGCGTCCTGGGCCCCAACTCAAGAGGCACAACAAACTCTTTCTCTAAATTACACTGATTCATTTTATGTGTGTTTTGTCTGAGTGTACACATATGTACCACCTGTGTGGTGGTGCCTGTGGAGTCAGAAGAGGGCATCAGATCCCTGGAACTTGAATTCTGGACGGTTGTTAACCGCTCTGCGGGTCCTGCGCAGGAGCGACAATCACCGAGCCATTGCTTGACATGCGCATTCCCCGCCTTCTGACACCTGCTCTGCCGCGCTCTCTTCCTAAACACCAGCAAAATGGTTCTTAACGTTAAAAAAAAAAGTCAAATTTTGGTAGACTTTTAGAAGTGATTTAGTTTAATTGTAGTAGTTTGGCTCAAAAGGAAATGGTTCCTTTGGAAAATAGCGCCAATTTATTGAGTTAATTTGAAATTACAGACAAGCCTCAGTGCTTCAAACAATAACAGTATGATATCAGAAAAATTTCTAACCAGGTGTGAATAGCAAGTTACATATAAGGGATGGCTCAGTGGTTAAGAGAACTGGTTCTTCTAGGAGACACAGGTTTGATTTCCAGTACCCACATGGCGGCCCATGACCAGTGTAACTCCAGTTATCTGATGCCCTCTGCTGGCCTCTGAGGGTACTATGTGTGGTACACAGATATATATGCAGGGAAAACACCCTTACATATTAGACAAAAATTAAAAGTTACAATGAATTAAAACAAAACAAAACAAAAAAAAAACAGTGTGGGAAGACAAAAAAAAAAGATTTGATACGTTGTGGCTATTCATGACACAGCTATTTGGACTGATCTTTTTTATAACTACCTTTCAAGATTTTACTATGAAAATATTCATACGAAAAGTTGAAAGGTTATACCTGTCTATCTACCTACACATTTATCTGTGTGGTAGAGTTTATCTATCTTATCTATCTACATATTTATCTGTGCAGTATAGTCTTCTTTCTACCTATCTATCTGCATATCTATCTAGTATTCCTTCCATCAGTCCATCGTCTGTCCATCCATCCGAGTAGTGTAGCACACCGACCACTTGGGCCCCACGGTTTAACATCCTGCTTAACTTACTTCACCTCACATGCACTTATCTAGTCAGAGATACTGTTTAGAAGTGTTCTTGATAACAAGCGCAAGGAGTATTTTCTAGAGAAAAAAATCATTTGCGAACAGATTGCTTCTCTTGTGGTAATTTTGATTAAACTAGATTAAAGGACAAAAAAAAATCTGATCAAAGACAAATGTAAAAAGCAGTCCCTGTACACATCAGGCTCAGCCCACTGACGCTCTCATCTATTTCAGGCCCACATGCTCTCTCTCACAGGTCTGAACAAGGGAGGCACATGCTGAGTCACTAGAGAAGTTGAACACACACAGTGTTTTCTGAGTAGGCGAGTGTAGTGTGATGATTTTCAGAAAGTGTTAGACACAAATGTAAACCAAGGCTTTAAGATTCAACAGACAGTCCTGGTGCACATGAACAAGCAGATGCTTCTTGGTAGCTAAGGCTAGACTGTAATGCACCTCAGAGGATACTAACGGCACCATCTACTCAGCTGCTGTGGCAGCCTGGCCTGACCAGCCCTGGGGAGGCAGAGGTGGCAGGATCAGGGGTTCAGCCTCGTCCTCAGCTACATCGCAAGCTTAAGGTTGCCTTGGCCACACAATGCCCTAACTTTATGAATAAATATCAAGCTTGTGTAATTTCAGAAACTACAGACGAAGTTCAAAGGCCAATGAAGACCACAGTCAATTTCCCATACCCAAAAGAGAGCAGCATCCTGCCGGCTGAACACACAGCACAGTCCATGCAACACGAGTTCTCCCCTTACAATGTGCTCAGTAACAAAAATCCCCCGTCCTTTTGTCTGTCCGTCTGCCTGTCTCTCCTCTCTTGAAACAGGGTTTCTTTATATATCCCCAGCTATCCTGGAACTTGCTATGTAGAGCAAGTTGGCCTCGAACTCAACAGATCTGCCTGCCTCTGTGTGTGTGTGTGTGTGTGTGTGTGTGTGTGTGTGTGTTATCAAAGGCATGCACAACTACCCCAGCTCTGCAGTTTCTTTTAACCCACAAACTGAGCATGTAGCCAGGACTCTGGTAAGCATGGCATAGCCCTTACCTCCATCCTCATGATGATCCTGTTGTTTCTGGTAGTGATGCTCATGACGTGCTGAAACCGCAAGTCTCTGGCCTGGAGTGCTAACTCATGGTATAATTCCGTTTTCTTCCTCTCTGTAAGAGACAGAGTGGGAGAAACTATTAACCCAAGGAGCATGGGCTGTGGCAGTGCCCGCCTCATCAGTGCAGGCCCCATCACGGTCACACAGAGGCTCTAACCGGAAAAGCAGATCCATACCAACTCAAGTTCTCCCCTCTCTGCTTTTCTGTAATATTTCACTGTGCTCAGCAGCCCACTGGGGACCAATATAAAAACCATAACCAAGTATGAGAAGAACCTACAGCAACAACTTTTTTTTGTTTTGTTTTGTTTTGTTTTGTTTTGTTTTTTCGAGACAGGGTTTTTCTGTGTAGCTCTGGCTGTCCTGGAATTCACTTTGTAGACCAGGCTGGCCTCGAACTCAGAAATCCGCCTGCCTCTGCCTCCCGAGTGCTGGGATTACAGGCATGCGCCACCACTGCCCGGCCAGCAACAACTTTTAACTCTGGACGGAGTCTTCTTCTCTGACAGGATGCCACACATCCCAGGCTGGCTTTGAACGCCTTAAAAATCCTTAAAAATTGAAGAATGACCTCAAACTCACGCCACTGCTGCTGGGGACTGAGTCTTAGGTGTTCCTGTATTTTTGGTGAGCTCCTATCAACTGAGTTCCATCTCTAGCCCACAGTCATTTTTTTTTCTTGAACATGAATTTTTTCAACTAGCTTTTTAGATTTCTTTCTATATATGAGTGTTTGCTTATACATATAACCATGCATCACATGTTGGTGCCTGTGGAGGCCAGAACGCTATGCTGGATCTCCTGGAGCTAAAGTTACTGATGGTTGTGAGCTACTATGTGGATGCTAAGAATTGAACCTGGGTTCTTTTTGAGAGCAACACGTGCTTTTAATTGATAAGACATTTCTCTAGCCCCTATATTTTCTGTTTTAGCATCATAATCAGGGTTTTGAATCTATGAAAAGTTGAATTTGGTAATTTATTATTGGACAAATAAAAACTAAGAAAAGTCAATATTCACAGCAGATCCTCCTACCTGAAAACTAAATTTACCAGCTTAGAATATAGTAGACGAGAGGAACTTGTGATCGGCTGGGGACAGCAGTATGTGTATTTTTGTGTCAGACCAAACCTCCAACAGGGCCATAAGCAGAAAGCTTATAAAAAAGGCTCTGGGAGAAATACAAGGACAAAAGCAGGATGAACAGGCCCACAGGCCCACAGGGCCACGGGGAGAGGTGAAAGTGGAGTTTTAAGCCACTCAGTGCCCCACACTTCCATCTTTCTACTGCAATGATGGCGTGGGGGTGGAGCGTAATTCTCCTTTAAACCTGTTTCAGAATGAACATCACTGGGAGGGCTGTGAAAGGGGGATAGACAGAAGGAGGAGGAGGGAAGACAGTGGGGCTCCAGTCACCTCTACCGCACTCTGTAAGTATCCTGGGGGTCCAAGTGGCTCCCACAGAAGGAACTGCGCACGGGGGCGGACAGTCCCATGAGCGCTGGTGAAGAAACCTCCTTCAAAACAGCTGCAATCAAAATAGCACTGTACCAACGCTACAATTTCTAATTTTTCACCAAACTCATTATTCAGTGATAAAGATACTCACCAAAAGAAGTAACGTTTCCTTCTTTGTCGAACTTTGTCTAAAGATAGATCATAAAAACAAGTATTAACTTAATCTTAACAGTGTATTTATGTGCTGAGAAATAGCCTTAAAACACTGAAATGCAAATAAATGAAAATAAATCATATCTGCAAAAGTCAGAAGAAAAATCTGTATTTCTGATTCCCTTGCTGATATGAACTTGATAGACTAACTTTCTATCTTGGTTCCTCAAGAAATCCACTCCTGGAGGATGAGTTCTGTCTCTAGGTAACCTTGCTTTGGGTACCAGTGACCTTGTGAGACGATGGCCCTGGGCTGGGCATGGTCTTAAGCCTTGCCATGCTCACCGTGGGAGCCCTGGAAGTCAGTTTCCAGGAGCCATGGGATTGAAAGCCATGGACCTCACGTGCTCTTCTGCAAATTCATCGCACCTGAGTTAGCAGTCGGCAGCCAGGGAAGCCTCTGAGTTAGCAGTCGGCCGCCAGGGAAGCCTCTGAGGGTTCTCTGGCTGGAAAAGGACTTGACAATGCTCCCTGGGCTGGGGATGTCACTCAGTGAAAACATGCTGCTGCTCTGGCCTTGCTGCTGAGTATGGCTGTCTCACAAGCCTATGTCTTCTCGGAGTTAAGGAGTCTCTGGCCGGCATTGCAGAATGGATGGAGACAGAGAAGTGCCTGCAGCGTCCCAGCGCACCCGCCACATCAGCTTTGCTCAGGAGAGGAACACTTCCTGTACCCTAGTGCAGCTGTGGCTGCAGGTGTCAAATGTGACATGGGGCTATCCTACTCAAGAAACCAAACAACCCACGCAGGGGTCTGTGACACAGAGACACTAGGTTACTGCTTTGGAAACAGTTTATGCTATGAGAGCAGAATTAAAACAAACCCTACAACTCACACTTCAACCTGCCTCTCCTGAGAAAGATCTCATCCACAGGATGGAAGCAGCAGGAAACACCACGGTCAAGGGTTTTCTTGCTTTTCTCTTTCTTTTTTTTGTTTTTTGTAAGACAGGGTTTCTCTGTGTGTAGTCCTGGTTGTCCTAACACCCTTTATAGACCAGGGTGGCCTTGAACTCACAGGAATCTGCCTGCCTCGACCTCCTGAGTGCTGGGATTAGGTGTAACACCATGCTCCGGGGTCAACTTTTATTACAAGCTTTGTATCTGCGTAATACAGACTGGCTTGCCTAGATTGATTTTTGAAACACATATACTCACAACAGAAAATAAGAAAATTTGTAAACTTACCTAAATCACACAATTTGTCAAATTTTTATCGGAAACTATGCTAATAATAACATAAGGTGTCCTCCAGTGTTCCTGTTAAGTGATACATACTTCCTTAGTATGAGGCTACCTTGGACTAACAGTGAGTTATAGCTCAGGTCAAGAGATCTACTCAAAAAAGCAAAGCAAAAAAACCAAAAAAACGCAAACAAAGACAAACAAACAAAAAACAAGAACAAGCAACTCTAGGATGCCTCTTAGTTTATATTTATTGTCCATAAAGAAAAGTTCTAGCCAGGTGGGGCTAGCACATGCCTTTAATCCCAACACTCAGGAGAAAAAAACAGGTCTATCTCTGTGTTTCAGGCCAGCCTAAGTTCTTTAGCTGGGCATGGGGGTAAGTAGCTTCAATCCTAGCTCTTGAGAAGCAGAGGCAGGAGGACCCAGAGTGTTCTAGGCCAGGCAATGAGGCTTACACAGTAAAACCATGTCTAAAGTTCTTAAGAGGCTAGTATTAACTAAACCCAGACTATCTGTAAAGAACAACACGGGCTGGATGGTCACTGTATCTGAGGTACCACTCTCAGGGTTTTTGTGAGTTTTCATTTTCAGTAAAAAGTAGTGATTTAACTTTTTTGTTTTCACTGTGCTAATGTATGTTGTGAGCCACCAGGTGTGGGTGCCAAGAGAAAGTCACGCCCCTGGAAGGGCAGCAGCTTAGCCGTCTCTTCAGCCCCTAACTCATGCCTACAGATAGGCATATTAACATGCAGTGGTGCTACTCAGCGTGGTACTCTAATCCCTGTAATTTCCTATGGCAATAATTCTTAGTTATTAATGAGAAAACCAAGGTACAAGATGTCACAATAACTTGTCAAAGTCTCCCTATGGAAAGAGAGCACGCTGAGCGTTAAACTTAGGAAGTCTGGTTCAGATTTAAAACTTTTTTTGGAAACCATAAAAGCTTACAAAATGAGCTACAAAATCAATTTACATTTATTTAGGTTATTTGCGGCTAACATGTTGTCTCCAAGGGCCTAATTTCATAACTGTACACACAGACCACTGGAGATGTGTTATTAATTCACTCGATTCCCCCTGAATCACCTCACAGTTGTAGAGATCATAACCGCCCTTCCCGGCATGCACTCAACACTGCCCTCAGCTGCCTTCCTGGCATCTTCCAAGCCTCAGTGGCTTCCAGGGGATTCTACAGACTCACATTAAATCTGAAGTGTTCACAAAGGGATCTTTGGGGCTGGGGATGCGCTCAGTTGGAAGAGTGCTTGCCTGGCACACACAGCCCTGGGATCGATAACCAGGGCTGCATAAAGTAGGTGTGGGGGTGCACTAAATCACAGCTCGGTGAGGCAGCCCAATGCCATAGCTCGGGAGGGCGGAGCCTGGACAAGCTCAAGATCACCCCAGACCACATAGAGAGTCTGAAGTCAGGCTAAGTTACATGAGACTTGCTCCAAACCTCCAACCCCCAAAAGGAAAAGAAACTTTGGCTGCTGGTGGAAGCCCTTAACATGTACAACAAAAACTTAATTGTATTGAAAAGGAGAAAACTTCTGAGCTGTCATCTGAACGGCCTGTTCTGTACAGCAAGAGCCCCAGTCATTACTAAAGCTTCAAGAGTTCCTCTAGACCAGTCTCAGGCGCTTCGGTCACTGGCCAAATGCAACAGGAAGACAAATGCATCCTCCCAGTCCACCCCGTGTACTCACCACAGCAAACACCTGGGCCACGCTGGCTAAGGTGGCTTGAGAGGCGTCAGAGGTTTGAAAGCGGTGCACACCACCTAGGAACAAAGGAGAATGAATGTCCGTGGTCACTGGTTCCCTGCAAGGCCGAGTGCCGCTCTCACAGTCCGTGGACCCTTCAGAACACCTTGTGTTTTCAAACCGTTTCCTACTGCTAAAAGAAAACACCTGGCCGGGCGGTGGTGGCGCACGCCTGTAATCCCAGCACTTGGGAGGCAGAGGCAGGCGGATTTCTGAGTTTGAGGCCAGCCTGGTCTACAGAGTGAGTTCCAGGACAGCCAGGACTACACAGAGAAACCCTGTCTCGAAAAAAAAAAAAAAAAAAAAAAAAAAAAAAACCAAAAAAAAAAAAAAAAAAAAGAAAGAAAGAAAGAAAGAAAGAAAGAAAGAAAGGAAGGAAGGAAGGAAGGAAGAAAGAAAAGAAAACACCTGCTCTGTTAGGATTGCAGCTAATCATCCTATCTTTCCTCCTACCCATTTCTTCCATGGACTAAATTCCCACAACCTGTTAACTGGGGGTCTGTCCTTTCTCTGGGATTAGAAAGATCAGTTGGAGCTGGGGCAACCAGTGCCTGTGTAAAATGCTCAAGGCCTTGGGCTGTGCCCCAAGCACTGTACAAAAGTAATAAACCTTACATTTGTTTATTGGGTGTGTTTGAGTAGTGGAAGTCACAAGTCTACTCTCCCCTTCCACTATGTGAGCTCTAGGGACTGAACAACAGCCACGATTTAAGTTCCTGTGTCTTACTGACCACTTGGTTCCCAAGAATTATTAAGGGAGAAAAAAAAAAGCATGTAACAAAAAGACTGGGTGTGGGGAAGGGGGTGTTGACTGACAGCAGTTCATTATGGGAAAAATATTTTTTAAAAAAGGACCCCCTCAAACCACTCCTGTCAGGAGGTTTCTGAGCGATCACATTTGTGGAAAACACTCAGGTTTCACCGTTTCGTGACAAATGCATCAGCGAAGACTCCTCTGTCTTCACCCAGCGTTTCTGCTCCCTTGGCTGGGCTGTTTACAGTGTTTAATAGCAGATTTCATCAAGGGGTAATGCTCACCACTGACTTCCGATTCAACCTTCGTTCTAGGAATTCCCTACCTTATTCCAGGGCAACTATGTAATTGTATAAATGTGCCCAGAAGAAATTAACATAATACACAGAATTAATAACATCTCAACCTTGCTAACTGTAGCTCCTGCCGCCCAGCATCCACTTTGGTCTGGGCTCCACAGGGAGCGTCAAGCCAGCTTGGACTACTGTGAGACTGCGACTCAAATAAAAGCCCCACTTAACAGAATTCTGTGACACAAAAGTAGAAGGGGGCATACGGAAGTAAAAGGGCGAGTAGGATGAGGGGTGTCGGGGAAAAAGCGTGTTCAAAAGTACTGTCATAAAACCCATTACTTTGGGCTGAGCAGATGGCTCGACCGGCAAAATGCATGCAGCCAAGCCTTGAGTGAAGACAACTGACTCGAGCAAGCGGTCATCTGACCTCCACCTGCAAACTCAGAGAAAGGCGCTTAAATGCTAATTTTAAAACAATAACAAAACAAACGAAAGTAGCCAACGAGGAGGCGGTTAACGCTTCTAAGTGCTTCATTCAGAAGGATGAGACAGGGCTGCTGTCAATTGGCGGCTAGCCTGGGTAACACAAGGAGACCCTGTCTCAAGAAACAAGAAATTGCAATCAAGTCCTCGCAGTGCGGGCCTGAGAACTAAGGGCAGGGTGAGCCCTGGAGCGGCGAGGACGTCGGGGCCAAGGGCAGGCGGGGCAGAGGCCGCGGGGCCCCGCGGGACGCGCGTACCTGCAGCGCGGGGTGTGCTCGGCGCCTTCTGGCTCCGGGAGAGCAGAGGGGTTGCGCGGCCGCTGCGGGCAGCGAGGTTCAGGCGCGCAGCCGCCGAACACAGGGCCCTCCGGGACTGCGCGGCGCGGGGCAGCAGCCCGGGCAGGCAGCGCAGGCATTCCATGGCGCGCGGGCAACCGGGAAGCCGCACCAAGACGCCGGCCCGGCATGCCGGAACTCGGGTAGATCGGCGCACCGCGACAACCGCGCACCGCGCCTGCGCGAGCCGTCCCGCGCCTGCGCGCTGCGGTCCACGCATGCTCTGGCGAGGTGTCCGGGACTGACAACCCGGTCCGCGTCCTTAACAGGACCAGGACTTGCAAGTGTGAAGGTAGACACTGATCAGGGTAGCTCAGCTCCGAAAGTGTCCGTTATTTCGAGGAGCTGCGAATTGTTGCTACTTTCTGGAAAGGTTTTTATATATATATGCAATTTGGAGATGAGAAAGTTATCACTATTCGTAAATCAAATAAGTTTTATGTAAGTTTAATGTGTTAAATCTCACTTAGAAGGGATAGTGCGTTAAGCTTTTGCTATAGAACAAGGAAAAAAACAGAACGAGCAGAGTGCTGGCACATGCCTGTAATCCCTCGAGAATTCAAGGTCATTCTTAACTAGAGGAAGGCCACCCAGCACTACTTGAGAGCACTCTCTACACCCCTCATCGCGTCCCTAAAGAAAATAAAAGTATGTCAATAGTATTCTTGTCTACATCACAATACCAAAGACAGACTTGAGTTTCGGAATTTTCTTCACTGATATATGAATATGGAGCTGTGGGAACGTTGGACCCTTTACCTGCCGGGCACTAAGGATTGAGTAGGATAGTGGGAAGCAGTGGACAAAAGGACGGTTCCAGGAGAGATCACGGATGTTTGGCTTGCACACCAAAGACTAGAAAGACTCTTTAAGCATTGCTATCAGGACAAGCTCAGAGTGTGCAGAAAGTCCATGATAGACGTTTCATTTCACTAGAACTTTAATGGGCTAACTCTTTGAAGAATGTGTGCCAGGAAATATTCATTCAAGAAAAACGACTGTATGTTTAAAAAACACATCATTGCCTCCCCCCCCCCCCCCCCACAAACCATGACTTGATCTTTGGAAAACATTAGGCAAATGCTAGCAGCTGTTGAAACACATGGTCTTGTAATTAATGGCAAGGAGTGGGGATTTAAACTGAAAAGAATGAGAACCATTGGGGGATTGTGAGCAAAGAAATAGAGAGGGGCAAATCAATAATCCAATTTATGTTTATTTAGGTTTTTAAAGCCGAGTTAGGACACTGAAGAAAACACCTTGGACATGTCGGGCCAGTGTCTGCTGAGCACCGGGACGGTAGGAGTAGGATCAGGAACTCCCGGTCATCCTCCACGGGCTGTATGGTGATTTGAATCTAGCCCTAGGACAAGTTTACCAACCAACAAACAAAAGCAAAACAAGCATGGTACGGAGAAACATGCCTTTAACCCCAGCTCTTGGGAGGCAGAGACATGAAAGTCTGTGAGTTCAAGGCTAGCCTGGTCTATGGAGCCAGTTCCAGGCCAACCAGGACTATGCTGAGTGAGGCTTCCCCAAAGAGAAGTCACATTTAAGTATTGTTACAGGAGCTTTTATAGAGAAAGCAGGAGAATCAGAGTTCGAGGCTATCTTCAGCTACACAGTGAGTGTCAGTCCAGCAAGGGGCGAGAGACTGCCTTAGACAGACAGACAAAATAAAACAACAGCTGATATTCAACACTGATGACTTTTGGAGTTACAGGGCCCAAAAGGGTTAAAAGATTAAGTGAAAAGGCTTCCATATGCTTTTTTAGAAGTTTTTTTTTTTTTTTTTTTTTTTTTTAAGAAAAATGTGTGATGTAGGAGTTGATGGTACAAGTCTGGAAATCAGTTTGGTGGCTCCTTAGAAAATTGGATATAGTACTACCTGAGGAACTAGCTATGCCACTCCTGGGCATATACCCAGAAGATGCTCCAACATGTAATAAGGACACATGCTCCACTATGTTCATAGCTGCCTTATTTATTTTTTTATTTATTATTTTTTTGTTTTGTTTTTTGAGACAGGGTTTCTCTGTGCAGCCCTGGCTGTCCTGGAACTCACTATGTAGACCAGGCTGGCCTCGAACTCAGATATCTGCCTGCCTCTGACTCCCAAGTGCTGGGATTACAGGCGTGCACTACCACCGCCTGGCCTAGCTGCCTTATTTATAATAGCCAGAAGCTGGAAAGAACCCAGATGTCCTTCAACAGAGGAATGGATACAGAAACTGTGGTATATATACACAATGGAGTACTATTCAGCTATTAAAAACAATGAATTTATGAAATTCTTAGGCAAATGGATGGGACTAGAAAGTGTCATCCTGAGTGAGGTAACCCAATCACAAAAGAATGCACATGGTATGCACTCACTGATAAGTGGATATTAGCCCCAAAGCTCAAAATAAACATATTACAATTCACAGATCACAGAAAGCTCAAGAAGAAGGAAGACCAAAGTGTGGGTGCTTCAGTTATTCTGAGCAGGGGGAACAAAATACTCACAGAAGCAAATATGGAGATAATGTGTGAAGCAGAGACTGAAGGAAAGGCCATCCAGAGACTGACCCACCTGGGGACCCATCCCATATTCAGTCACCAAACCCTGACACTATTGTGGATGCCAAGAAATGCTTGCTGAAAGGAGCCTGATATAGCGGTCTCCTGAGAGGCTCTGCCAGAGCCTTACAAATACAGAGGCAGATGCTCGCAGCCAACCATTAGACTGAGCACAGGGTCCCCAATGGAGGAGTTTGAGAAAGAACTGAAGGAGCTGAAGGGGTTTGCAACTCCATAGGGGGAACAACAATATCAACCAACCAGACCCCCCAGAGCTCCTAGGGACTAAGCCATCAACCAAGGCGTACACATGGCTCCAGCTGCATATGTAGCAGAGGATGGCCTTGTCAGGCATCAATGGGAGGAGGGGTCCTTGGTTCTATGAAGGCTTGATAGATGTCCCAGTGTAGGAGAATTGAGGGTGGGGAGGTGGGAGTGGGTGGGTAGGTGGAGGAACACCCTCAGAAGCAGGGGGAGGGAGGATGGAATAGGGCTATCTGGGAGTCCGGGAAACCGGGAAAGAGGATAATATTTGAAATATAAATAAAGAAAAGAGCCAATAAAAAAAAAAAAAGAAAGTAGGTAGTACAGGTCAATAGGCTGAACAGATGAAAGCAAAGATCAAAAGGGTTAAGGACGTCTTGATACCAGTCATGGGGAAGTCAAAGAACGTTGACTGACAAACAAGGTTGTAATCCTGTTTCAGGGTGGGGGTGGGGGGTGCCAAGGGGGGGATGAGAGGGAGTGAGGGGTGGGGATGGGGAGGGAGGAGTTTCTTTCCAGCACCAAGATTCCTTTCATCTTGGCTTTAATTTCTGCCTCTAGGACTTTAATTCCTCAAGGACCAATGAAGGAAGAAGTTGTATTTGTTGAGGCTTCTTAAGGCTGACCCAGGGGACAGATCCTGTCTGTTCAAGGATTGGAAGTCTGAACCAGCTAAATCTTGGGTAGATGTAAGGAGGTCTGAGTTTGGAGCTCGGAGGATTATCTTTCTCTGGTAATCCGAAGAAGGGATGCTGTTACACAGGACCCAAAACTGTATGAGCAGTAAAGCAACGTTAGATCACTGTATCCAGTCCCAGAATTAGTGCCAAATCTAGTAGGACCTTTCTCTATCATGAAGTTGTCGAAAGAAAAGTCACTGAGAATTAAGGGAGAAAACTGCAGACAGGTTATCTACAACAAAACAAAACAAAAATCTACCCCACCCCCACCCCGCAAAAAAAAAAAAGTGACTATAGTATTCTATCTGGAAAAAAAAAATCAAACCAATGACAAACTGGGAGTAGTGGCGCCTATAACCTAAGCCCATGGGAAAGGAACTGGAGTCTAGGTCAGCCTCGGCTACATAGTAAGGTCAAGGCTAGCCTTGTCTGATTAAAAAAAAATTCGTTTGCTGGTTCACAGCTGCTGCCCTGCAGAGGGGATCCATCGTACCTTATATCCTATCTAGTCCCGTCTACACGGCTGAACTCGGAGCCTCAAGGTGGGGCTGAACAATAGGATCGGCTTCCAGAGTTAGAGCCTCCTTTCGCACCCTATCCAGTGCCTTCTCTAAGCTGCGAAGCACGCCGAGACCCTTCTCTGAGTTGTTGTTCTCTGGTTTGCCTGGCAAAATCTTATTAAAGATGTAAGGAATCTTTTGGTTTGGGACATTCGGAGTCAACACCAGTTTTCCGTACAACTTTATTTAGAAAGGGGTCATGAGCTACTGACTACGTCAGGGACAAAGCTTCCAGGCCAAATAAAATGTACATTTCCATGCCGCGTTAAGAATTTCCTGGTGGTGGCGCATGCCTGTAATCCCAGCACTTGGGAAGCAGAGGCAGGTGGATTTCTGAGTTCGAGGCCAGCCTGGTCTACAGAGTGAGTTCCAGGACAGCCAGGACTACACAGAGAAACCCTGTCTCGAAAAACCAAGAAAAACAAAACAAAACAAACAGACAAACAAAACCAAAAAAACCAAAAAAAAAAAAAAAATTTCCTGGGGCTTCCCTTTGTGGGGGCTCAGAACTGCTGCTGCTTCTCCCGCTGGTTTGTTCCCAAGCCTAGCTCCCTGCCCTAATGACCAAGGTCCCGATAGCCTTGGCGTAAGAGCTGCGCATTGCGGAAAGCCGATGCCTGGTGGTCATGGGCCAGGGCTTGGGGACAGCTACACCTTCTGCAACACTGTGCAGTTCCTGGAGCGCCTGCCAGGATCGAAGGCAGGATGGGGCCGCAGGTCAGTAGCCAGACCCAGCCCTTCCGTGGTCTGGAGAAGCGCTTTGTTCTTAGCGCCCCCGGCCACAGTCAGCCCTGTGCCATGGCCTCAGTCCTGGCGTACCTCCTACCCCAGTCCTGTCGCAGGCGCAGGTGACACCTGCCTACCTCCTCCCCTAGATGACAGAGCCAACCCACCAGCCCAGCGTTCCCCCAGCTGTTTGCCAAGACCAGAGTCCTTATCTGCCACATGGACGTCTGAGGCATTTCCTGACCCGCCCCGCCCCCCCACCTCCCTGTCCCCCACCTCCCCATTCCACCCCCCACCCCGCCCCTGTCCTGCAGCCCCCTAGGTAGTGGGCAGCTTCCATGCCCACTGCCCTTGACTCCATGGGGCTTGCCAGGGCTTTTATACCTAGAGAAACATTCCCCTCCCCTCTGGGCCTCCTTTTACTCTGAGCTGTGAGTATTTTTAACCCTGTAAATAGGATCAGCTCTTGGCCCCCAGAGACTGTTTTATCAGCTACCAGTCCTTTCTTTGTTCGATGATGCACCTCACAGGCCATTTCTACTTAGGCTCTAAGGACCAAATAAAAGTGCTTTGCTTTGAAAAAAAATTAAATAAAATTGCTCAGGGCTCTTTCATCTCCGTCTTTACTTTGTGGGTCCTCCACCAGGAAGCCCTCTCGGCTTTCACCGTTCCGGGCAGCCCTCCTTGGAACTGAGAGCTCCTTTGAGAGGGTTGCACCTTCTCCCATCCAGTGCTTCCCTCTCTTCAGAGGTGGGGACTCCCTGGCTTCCTGGGACCTGTTGAGGTGGCTGGTTCTCTCTCAGTGGTTTCTGCAGCCGTGGGAGCGCCTGGCCCTTCAGCATGCTCATCGGCCTGCGCTTCCACCACGCTAGGAACTTTGTGTATAAAAAAAAAAAAAAAAAAGACTTCTTTAGCCCCCACCTTTTGAGGCCGGAAGTCCAAGATCAGGTGACTCTGTCAGTTGGTTTTCTGGTGAGAGCCACCTTGTTCTTGTCGCAGCCTGGAGGAGGAGGCACTGGGAGGAGAAGGAGAGGAAACTATAACCAGGAAAGAATCCATGTTCAATAAGAGGAAAAAATCCTAAGGAAAAGGAAATCAAGACTTCAAAACTCACATTGCATGTGCGTGTAGAAATATTGCAATGAATCATATTTGTTTGTTCTGTGTTTAATTTAAAAATTAATATTTTAGTCTGAGCACACATGCTCTTTGTTTCCGAGTCTCTAGCTCTCCTCTGCTCCTTCCCCCCCCTTTGTTTCCCCTCCCCCAAGCTGACTCTCTCTTCACTCAGTGTGTCCCTCTTCGGCTTCCCTGTCACACCTGCCCCCATCACCCCATTCCCCACCCCCTTCATATCTCCCTTCCTCTCCTGAGCCCCTTTATAGCTTCATGAACTAATAAGTACATAAATGTATAACTTATAATGCATAATTACACATACAATTCTAAATCTAGGTTCTATGCATGAGAGAAGATATGCAAGTATTTGTCGTTTTGAATCTGGCTTCTTTCACTTTATGTAGTGATTTCCAGTTTCAGCCATTTTACTGCAGAGGTCACAGTTTTATTTTTCTTCCCTGCAGCATAAAATTCCACTGTGTATATTCACCACATTTTCTTTATCCACTCATTCATTGTTAGGCATCATGGCTGCCCCCCCCCCCCCCGGCTATTGTGAATATGCATATATAAACATGGACATGCAATTAATACGTTCAACAATATAAACGAATAAATAAAATTTACAAAACTAATAGTACCAGACCCTAGCACTATTAAAATTTACCTTTTAAATGTACTTTTAACTCAAAATGCAATATTGTATTTACTTATATTTATAATATATAAATATATAAATATTATATATATATACTTATATGTATGAATGTTTTGCTTGAGCGTATGTTCATGGACCACATGCATGCCTGGTGCTCCCGAAGGTCAGAAAAGGGCATTAGATCTCCTAGAACTGGGGTTATTGATGGTACTGAGCCACTAGCATAGATCATAAATCCACAGTCCATAAATGCTCTTAACCACTGAAACCATCTCCCTAGCCCCTGAAATTCATTTTGACTTGGATATATTATTTGTATCTGTTATTTGAAACGTGAAGGTCCAGCTTTTTGAGTCTTTTTTTCTCTTTAAATTCAACATCTACAGCAATCTGCTTTTTGGTGGGGGGGCGGGGGCTGGTTTCAAGATCAGTGTTTGAAGAGTTTGGCCACAAGAGGGCGCACTATTCCTTGTGATTATTTGTTAATTTTTTTAAAAATTATTTTTATTGTTATTTGTGTCCTGTGTGCATGTGTCCCGGTGGAGGTAAGAAGACGACTTTTGGGAGTTGTTTTCTCCCTCTGCCCTGTTCTTGCAAGGTCTTTCTTGTTTGTCTCTGCCATGATGCATATCCTAGTCTAGCTGGCTTTGGCTTTTAAACAATCCTCCTGCCTCACCTCTCATCTTATTGTAGGAGTGCTGAGATCACACATGTGCATGGTCACTTTTTTTTGTTTTGAGCTGAAATTCCAGGGATCAAATTCAGGTCCTGAGGCTTGTGTGTCAAATGTCTTTACCTTGTAGGCTTTCCTGAGTAATCTTTAAAAAATCAGGTTTTGATTTCTGTTTGTTTTGTTTTTATCTCAAAAGAGCAGAAAGAAAAAAAGATGGGGTCTCATGTATCTCAAACTAGTCTAAAAACGTCTTGAAGCTGGGTTGGTTCTGCCTCCAGTTCTGAAGGCTGGGATTCTTTATAGGCAGGTACCGTCACAGCAGGGAGGATTCAGTGCTGCAGACAGAGGACACACGGGCTTACTGCATACTCCCAAAGCACCCTACCGACTGAGGGGCATCCTTCAAAATCCATCTTAAGATGAAATTCATCAATTTTTTCATTGAATCTGGAGGGACGATTTTAACAATGTACAGTGCCTTAGGCAAACTATGGTTGACAGCAATTGTTCATTTCGAAAGCAAACAGGGCTTTCAGTGCTTCCCATATGAAGACACGGTCAGCGTTGTATGCCAAGTACTCCGATCTGATGGACATTGCATCTTGCACAGACAAACTGAATATACCACCGATTCCCATAGATGTGTGCCCTTGTTGCGTGCCATTAGGAACATTGTAAGTCAGGTCAATGTGGCAGCAGGGCTGTGGAGACCGCTTGGTGGTACAGTGCCTGCCCCACCTGTATAGGCCCTGGTTCAAGTCCCAGCATCACACACACACATATGAAAAACCCATATGCATTACTGAGCATGCTCATATCTAGATGAAGTGGTGACAGTTTGGACAGGGGACCCAACTCTAGTTTGCATACGTAACTTAACCACACCATGACCATGGCTTTGCCAAGGCAGCTGGCAAGTTAATGGGTTCATGTACATGACACAGCCTGAGTTTAGATTTAGTGTTGTGCTAAAAATATGCACGAATTGTTTCTTCCTCCTCTTTCTGCCTTGAGTCAATTCCTGGTATTAACTTGACTCGTCCTTTTTCTCTTTCAAAATCAACTCAAGCATTCTTAAAAACCTTTATACTTACTAACAGAGATACTGTAAGACACGACTTTCTTCTTTCTGTGGTAGGTTTTGTGCAAGCCCTACCATCAAGCCGTATCTCGGCTTGAACATGTGGCTTCCAAATCTAGTCCAACGGGTGCCGTTGTTTCCTTTGAGAAGTCAAAGAAGTATCTAGTGGGGTTTAAAGCTCATGAGTTGAACAGCACCATATTTTACAATCATGGGTCTGCTATAGTGACCACTAAGTTAGGAACCGTGTTGTGCAAGTAGATACCTGGCCTGTGTAATGCCCCTGCACGTGCTAGTCTTCTGGCTGAGAATTCCCAGGCTCTGAGTGGCACAGCACAGCATAGCTTATTAAGGCTGTCCTTCCCACTAATGCTAGATGCTGGGCTCAGTTAACCAATAACTTCTGTGTCAATGATATCATTCGCTGCAGAATTGTCATCTTGTAATGGTTAACTTCGCTCCCTACTGTTCCCGGCAGGAGGTAGTTTTTAAAATCAGTCTTCTCTTTATTAAAATTCACCATGACCTAAGTCATTTGACCCTAAAGCAAACAAAACAGAATCTTTTATATGTGCAGTGACAGTACCGTTTTACCCCATCAAGTGTGGTTAACTGGGAAAAGTCTTTGAAAGCCATGAAGGAAATGCTAACAGATATGTAAAAAAGAAAAAAAAAACCCATAGTTTTGGCTTAGTTATTGAGAAAAATGCCTGCAGCCCTGGTTAGCCTTGAACTCACGATCTTATGGGATAGCCTGCTGAGTACTGAGAGTGCAGGCCTGAGCCTCCATACACAGCAAGGGAGTCAGACGTCATCATCTAACTGTACTTGATGTTGGTTGTTTTTTTAAAAATTATTTTTAATGTGTGTTTTGCTGCTTTGATTGCTTGTCATACACATGTTTTGCGCCTGCAGAGGCCCGAAGAGGGCATGATTAGATCCTCCTGGGACTGGAATTGCAGATGGCGTTGATCTGTCATGTGGGTGCTGGAGACTGAACCCGGGTCCGCTACAAAGAGCGGTAAGTGCTTTAACCACCGAGCCATCTCTCCAGACTCAGATGTTTCTTCATTGGTTTTGTTTGTTTGTTTATTTATTTCAAGGCAGGGTCTCCTATAGTTCAGGCTAGCTTTGAATGTGCTCAGTAGACGAAATTGACTGTGAACTCCTGATTCTCCTGCCTCTATCCCTTTTGCGCTGGGATCACAGGTGCGTTGCCACCACATCCAGTTTTGGCTGGCCCTCAAGAGTAGTGAGAGCCTCAGAACTGAAAAGACACTCCCTCCCACACACATCCTGGTTTGCCATCTATTGGTGCAGTAAACATCATAAAAAAAAAAAAAATCAAAAGCTGCTTGGGCCGGAAGGAGTTTATTTCCCCTGAGAGCTTGCTGCCTGTCACCCGGGGAAGTCAGGGCAGGAACTGATCAGAGGTCATGGAGGATTGAGGCTTACTGGCTTGTTTGACAGACTCACATTCTGCTACCTTTCTTACACGTTTCAAGATGAGTTGCTCAGTGGTGGCTCTGCCTGCAGTGGGCTGGGCCCGCCCTCCCACATCGATCACTAAGCAGGAAAATGTCTCATAATCTTGCCTACAGGCCAATCTGATGGAGGCATTTTCTCCATTGAGGTTGGTTTCCCCGGATAACCCTAGATGGCGTTAAGATGACAAAATCTAACCAGAACACACACCCTCCCCACCGTCCCAGGGCTGTGTAATACTGAAGTCATTCTGAGAACAGAAAAGATACCGTGGAACGGTGGAGATTAAAGGATTTGTGTGATGTTTCAACGATAGCAACACGTCATAAATCTGGGCCCGCACTATTCTTTTTTCTCTTTGGTGAAACCTGGTGACAGGCGGCAAGCCAGGATGTACTTAATGTGCTTCCACTTTGTTTGTCTTTATTTTTTTATTTTTATTTATTTATTTTTTTTCGAGACAGGGTTTCTCCCTGTGGTCCTGGCTGTCCTGGAACTCACTCTGTAGACCAGGTTGGCTCGAACTCAGAAATCCACCTGCCTCTGCCTCCCAAGTCCTGGGATTACAGGCATGCGCCACCATACCAGGAGTTTTGTTTGTCTTTAAACTGTTTATAACAGCTGTAGAAGGCGAATGGTCCAGGAAGGGTTGGAACTCAGACAAGCCTACCCACCCATCTTCATCTTGATTCCCGACATTAAAATTAGGCTTCAACATGAAGCCGCCTCAGAGGCAAGGAGCCAGGTTTCCCTTCTTTGCATGGGTTTGTCACTGAGGACGGGACTTTGGGCAGATGTGAGGTTGATGTGAGGAATTAGGAGCCCCCTTGGCTCTCTGCTAGCTTGGCGGGTGCTGCTTCGTTGGTTGGGGAGAAGCATTGCGGGTGTGAGGAGGGATACACACTCAGGGCTGAAGGGAAAAAGGCAAAGAGCTAAGCACATACTCATCTTAGGCTAGGAGGTAACTGGCTTCACACAAAATCTAAGGCAGGATTAGTTTACGCTGCTTTCTTGCACTCTACGGGGACTGGTCAATGTCTTAAATGTATTCCTTAGAATCTGTCACACGCATCTGGACAATGAAGAAGCAAGATTTATCTTGAAAAGAAAGATGTTGTTGGGCATGGTAGGGCTTGCTGATATGCCAGCACTTGTGAGGTGGAGGCAGGAGGATGAGGAGTTAAAATTTCAGCTATATAGCAACTGTGGGGCCCATCTGGTCTACTTGAGACCCTGCCTCTAAAATGCAAACCAAACCAAACCAGCCACCAACCAACCAACCAACCAACCAACCAACCAACCAATCAACCAATAAAGAGCTATTAGTTTGGCATACGCTGTGTGTCAGATGCTCCTCCAAACATAACACGTTTGTTATTTTTTAATCTAAAATGGATAGATTTTATTGAATTTTTATTATTTTATTGAAGAAAATAAGGCTTAGTAAAGGTAGCAGAGAAACAGACTCATGACTCAGTTAGTGAGGGGATGCAGCCCAGATCAAAATTAGGGAAAAAGAATCCTATGCAGCACCTAAAACAACACAAGCAATCTTGTTGGTGTTTTCAGGAAAGCAGCTTAAATCGTCTTTAAGAGAGACTATGCCATGCAATGGAAGCTGATATTCGGTATGACTGACAGTATGAGGGTGTGTGTGTGGTTGTTATTGGACAGGTCAGTTTTAGAGTTGAGATTCTGAGAAATACTCATATAAGGCCTCTGCATCTAGAGTAGATGATTGACGTGCTGTCTGGTGTAGAGGGGGAGCAGTTCCCCTACCTCTGCCCTCCCTTTAATTCCATCTTTCTTGTTATGTATGACTATACACATTTGTGTGTATGTGTGTGTGTGTGTGTGTGTGTGTGTGTGCACATCACAGTCAATGCTGGTTGTCTTTCTCAATTGATTTCCACCTTATTTATTCCTATTTCTGTCTGTCTGTCTGTCTGTGCATTTATTTATTTATTTTTTGAGAGACAGCATTTCTCTTTGCAGCCCTGGCTGTCCTGGAACCCCCTCCAAAGACCAGGCTGACTTCTACCTTATTTCTTGAGACAAAGGCTCCCTCTGAACCTAGAGCTCAGCAATTTGTCTAGACTGGCTAGCTACAAACCCCAGGGATCCTTCTGTCTACACCTCCCTAGCACTGGAATTATAGGCTTGTACAACCACACCCAGCTTAATTTCTTTAATTTATATTGTGTGTGTGTGTGTCTGTGTGCCTGTGTGTCTGTGTGTCTGTGTGTAGGTATGTACACTGCTCTCCTGTAAGATCCCTGGGAGTATTTTACATGAATCTGGAGCTGTTGGAGCTCCTGGAACTAGAGTTTTGAGCCTCCATGTGAGTTGTGGGAACTGAACCTGAGTCCTCTGCAAAAGCAGCAAGTAATTTTAAGCTCTGAGCCATCATCTCTCCAGCTACCTCTGGCCCAGCTTCCCCCCCCCCCCAAGACAGGATTTCTCTGTGTAGTCCTGGCTGTCCTGGAACTCACTCTGTAGACCAGACTGGCCTCAAACTCAGAAATCTGCCTGCCTCTGCCTCCCAAGTGCTGGGATTAAAGGTGTGCTCCACCACTGCCCGGCTCGCCCAGCTTTTTAATGTGGTTGTTTGGGATTAAATTCAGCTCTTCATGCTTGCATTGCAATACTTTGCAAACTGAACTATCCTAACCTTCCTGTCCTTCTTCCCCGCCTCTCCCCGTCTCTCTTTTCCTCCCTTTCTCTCCAGAATAGCCTACACTGGCCTTGACCTTTCGGCAATCCTCCTGCCTCAGTCTCCTGAGTGCTTGGACTCTAAGTATAAACCACATGGCTGGCAAGCTTTTGTTTTGCTCGGACCTGTGGCTGCATAGCTCGGATGCGTTTATTGACTGGCGAATTTGACCGTGGGTGAAACTTTGGGCAATCTTTTCTTGCTTACTGTGGAATAATTGTCTAGAGACAGGAGAATTCTCCAGGTGGCTAGTTAAATGCCTCCAGAAAGCCTGGGGGGCACTGATGGCTCCCTCCGAGGAATTCTGTAGTTTACAAGGAACCTGCCAGTCAAAGGCCCTCATTAAGTAGAGGCTGCAGAATGGAATCTCCCAGAGGCTCTTAGTGAAGAAGGGTGTGGTAAGGCAGGGGTGTTAAGGCTCCTTGAATCTGGCTTGAGTTTTGCCTCTTTAAGCCCTCAATGACAGGATCACTTCTAATGTGTCTCTTTAGTTATTACTACAAACCATTAATTTCTTATATATCTTTAAAATTGTTTGTTGTATATATTTTTGTGTACGTATATGTGTGTCCACATGCATGTGTGTGCCCAAGGAGGCTAGAGGGTAACGCTGGGTGTCTTATTTTCTGAGACAGGTTTTCTCCCTGGCCTGGAGCTTGTTGAAGAGGCTAGACTAGTAAGTTAGCAAGCCCTAGAGACCCTCCTGTCTCAGTCTTGTGAGGCAGGCTCCCACACTTTCAGGCTTTGGGTAAAATAGGTCGAAGCATATTTCGCAGAGCTCCGTTCACATATGTAAAGGACACATGCATCCCATAGGCACCCTCCAAGGCCCCCTAACTATTGCTCAGTTCACACAGCTCTGCATGCCCCTCGTCCTGGGCTCTGCTGCCTTGGAGCAATCTACTGTGAACCTAGGTGCCAACGCCCGGACATTGTTATCCTGGGAGTGATGCTGTCTCCTGTCTGGTGCCACGTCAGCCTTCAGGGATCAGACAAAGTGCCAAGGTGACTCAGCTCCCTGCAGTGGAAGGCTCCTATGGTCCTGCTCCCATCCCTACCTTATATTCTACACAACTACTACAGAACAGCTTTGTCCATCGCCCTGGAGAATCCGTACTGAATGTTTAATTCAAGTTGTGCTCACAGCATCCAAATCTCCATGAGGTCATGGAAATCAGAAACTTATGACAGAGGCGCCCTTCTCCCGTGACCAAGCTTTCAACTCTTTCCCACTCTTACTTCAGATGCGGAGTTGTTTTTTCAGAAGATGCCCAAGTTTTCCATTAAAGTTCACTTTCCATAAAAGTGGGGCACAAGCCTTTAATCTCAGCACTCTAGAGTCAGGATGGGCAGATTTCCGTGAGTTTTAGGGTCAGCCTGGTCTACGCAGTGAGGCCTAGGGCAGCTGTCTCATAAACAAGAACACCCCCAAATACCTCTGTTCTGTTTACCCAGCAGTCTTTGCGCCCCAACCAGACCTGTGCGGATTTCCAGAGTAGATCGAATGAGTCACAGCCCTTCCTTCCTCCTCTACTCCCCCCCTCCTCCCTCACTTCCTTTTTCCTCCTTGTCTCTTTCCTCCGACTCATTTGCTGGGCGCCATTGCCCCGTCGCTGGGCCTCAGTCTCATCCTGTAAGGTGGTCTGACACGGTATCAGAGCTGCCTGGGATGTCTTCCTGGGAGACAGGCTCCTGGCACCGCTGGTGCCGTTTCCCCGTCTCAGCATTGGATTCCTGGGGGAATTCCCATTTCTTTGGGGTCCACTGTTTCAATAGTCCGACAGTCAGATCAAGGGCCACAAATGTCTCTCTTGATTATTTTTTTATCCAGGCCTTTTCAATGCGAATATTATTTTCTCTGTGCGCAAGGCTCCAGTGCCATGCTTCTGTCTGACTAGCGCTCTCTGGTCTGTCTTCTGAGTTGAGCCCTTGCTTACCTCAGCAGAAGGGCCTTCCTCACCCTAAACTTGGCCTTGTCTCTAAGTAACCTTCAGTCTCACCTGGGGCCCAGAAGATGGGCTAGGTTCTGGGTGTCACTGGGTCTGTCTGTCCTTCTGTCCAGGGTGGCCACAGTGAATAGATCTCCCTTTTTACCTTTCACCGGTCAGTTGGCTCTTTTACTTAGCTTGTTGAGGACTAATGCCTGAATCTGGTTTGGGCACGGGTTTTACTCCCAAGTTGGATAACAATATTGCACATCCTAATGGAACTCTGAGAGATGCCTTTGCTCCCAGGAATGCAGGAAACAACAGTTCACACTCAACCCAGCCCTATTGGCTTGCCCCACTCATCCAGATGCTACACTGGGGCCCACCTTGAGTTGGACTCCCCCGTGAGTAACTGTCTCCTGTGACTTCATCCACGGGGCTCCTCCACGGACTGCTCCTGAGGCGCAGTCACATCTCTAGGTCACCACATACTCTAATGGGGCCTCTGGGCATATGGTTCACCGGGTTTCTAAGCCTCTTCCTTGGGGAAAGCAGGCTTCAGGGAAATCCCAGCCCAGATGGAGAAGCTCAGGGAAGAGTGCGTTAGGAAGGCCCGGCCTCCCATTCCCAGGAACTCCAGAATCCAGGGAGTTAGCTCTAGCAGACGAGGAATAGCCTTTATGTTACCAAGAGGCAGCTCGGATAGAGCAGGAATGTTTCCCCAAGATGGCGGTGGAACTCAGGGACTGTGGAACCCCGTGGGGTCTGGGTTTCCCTTTCCTCAGAGGGGTGATTACCCTGAGCCGGGGCTGCGTTCTCAGCAGCTCAGCCACTTTCTGGGTTTTCAAGGTACTTGCTGATAGGGTTCTGCCCTCTGAACCCTGTTTGCTTTCCTCTATTACTGAGGTATGCTCTCGGTAATAGTTCTACTCCTAGTTTTCTAAGATTTTTTTTTGTCCTAACTGAATATTGAGTCTGATCTACAACTTTTAAAGCAATCATATAATTTTTCTTCTTTAATTTCTAACATAGGCAATTCAATTATTTTTTTCTAATGTCAAAATAACTTTGCCTTCCTGGCATAAATATAATTTAGTTATGTTGTATACTCTTGGCTTTTGCTTAACATTTAGATGAGAATGTTTATATTTACATACCATTTTTCTTTCTTCTTGTCAGGTTTTTATATAAGGACGATGCTAGATTCAGAAAGTTAGTATTAGATTGAAATTATAGTTTGTAATTTATAGTTTATAGATGCTTGGCCGAACTCATCAAACAGTTGAGTCTTGTTTTTGTTTTATTTAGATTTGAGAGTTTTGTGTTTTAAGGAACATACTCATCCTTTTCATATTTATTGGCATAGGCATTCTGTAGTGTGAATTTTAATCTTAAACTCTGAGGCAGCTATAATATGTTGCATCTTTCCCATTCTCACCATTGTTCTTAATGTCTTTTTTTTCTCTGGTTTTTTGGATTTGTTTTTTTCGAGACAGGGTTTCTCTGTATAGCCCTGGCTGTCCTGGAACTTACTCTGTAGACCAAGCTGGCCTTGAACTCAGAAATCCGCCTGTCTCTGCCTCTCAGAGTGCTGGGATTACAGGCGTGCGCCACCACCTCCCAGCCTTAATGTCATTTTTTTTTTTTGCTTTTGTTTTTTTAAGATACAATCTTACTCTGTAGTTCATTCTAACCTTGTACTTGTGGTGATCCTGCTGCCTCAGCCTTCTAAGTGCCAGGATTACTGGCTTGAGCTATCCTTCTTGACATTCCTTTATAATTCTTTACATTTAGTTAATTTCAACATGGATTTTATGTAGCAACTATTCTAAGAGACAGCTAGCTTTCAGCCTTGATGACCACACCCATGCTATAGCTTTCCCCTTTTTTAATTTTAAAAATGTATGATGATGATGATGGTGGTGGTGGTGGTGGTGGTGGTGGTGGTGGTGGTGGTCCTGTGCCCAAGGTATGGCTGGGTAGGTTAAGGGCTTACCTATCATCCAAGCCTGGAAACCTGAGAGCACCCCCAGATTCCACTGTGGAGGCAGAGAACCAGCTCCCAAAAGTCTTCTGACTGCTATATGTACACTGACTGCACACATGGTACTTACATACAGAGATACACAGACAACAACAATAAAGTAAGGTTTCAAATTATCTGCATGCGTGTCTGCGTGTGGTGTCAAAGTGGGCCTTTGAGTGTGTGGAGGTCAGAGGCCAACTCTTGGGAATCGGTTCTGTTTTCCTACTGGGGACAGAGCCCAGGCTTTCAGGCTTGTTTGGCAGGTGCTTTGTCCAGTGGGATGTGTCTCCAGTCACAATTTCTGCTTCTGAAAATAGTGGTTTCCTTTTATTTCCTAGTCTACTTTGACACTGGTTTTCCAAGTTAAGATGAAATTCTGTTTGGTTTTGTTGCTTCTCCATATTATCTATTTCACTAGTTGGAAAACTGGTCCTCTAATTTTTAGAGTTCATAGATAGAGTTAATGAGACTCTATAGTTCTGGGGGTTGATTGTTGTGACGATGAGCCGTCAGGGATTCTGTAATCTCTTGGACCCATCCCTGCCCTTGCCCTGGTGCTAAGGAGCCCGTCTTGTCTGTGAACAGGCTCTGTGAAGATGGAGCCATTTTTTTTGTTCTCCATCTTATTTACACTCCAATCTGAGCCCCTCCCCCATTCTCTTAGGGGCCTCAGGTCCTCCATGGTGTGTGGCTTAGACTTTCCTCAGTACCTGCTTCTCTCTGTAGCCATCTGAACCTCACTCCCTGGTTCCAGGGCCGGGACAGAGTTAACTCTGACTTCAGGCATGCTGGCCTCCTACAATTTATATATATATATATATATATATATATATATATATATTAGCTTTTCTGAATTCTTTCCATTTTTTTCCTCAAAGTGACAGCACATTTGATTAATTCATAAACAATCCAGCATTTTTGATAATGTAAGAAAGATAATGAGGCAGGCAAAGTGCCTCATTATGGTTATACCCTAGCACTTTGGAGGCTGAGGCAGGGGGATTGCTAGGTGTCTGAGTTTAGCTACATAGTGAGTTCAAATTCAACCTGAGATATATAGTGATGCCCTGTTTCAAAAACATAAAACAAAACAAAACAACAGCAAGATAAATAAATACATAAATACATAGGTAAGCAAACAATGCCCTTGAATATTGCTGGAATATTTTTCTACTAACGTTTTCCTTAAGAGACCAGTAATAGCAGATCATAAACTCCACTGTAGCATCACACGCAGTGTTTGGGCGCACCACGGTCAAGGTTCAACTCCTCAGAGTGTGTGCACCACCATTGGCTGGCAGGAGGTTTACTCAATACCAGCACTTACTGATCTACTCAGTGCTCTTTTCTTTTTTCTTTTCTTTTCTTTTCTTTTCTTTTCTTTTCTTTTCTTTTCTTTTCTTTTCTTTTTCTTGTGCCTCAGTTGCTGTTTATTGACACTCAGGTGGGCACCACAGCAACAGGCCCGGAGAGTGTGCAGAATACAAGGTGGACAGTGGAGTGTCTGCAGGGACAGCAGTGGATGCACAAGGAGTGGGGAGGCCAAAACTGTTGGGAAAGCAAGTCAGGGCCAGGGCTAAGTCATTACACTGGGCCCCTGGGCCCCACACCCTCAGACCCGACTCTTGCCGTCTCCTGACTCCAGGCTAGGGCTGGGGATTCTCTGGACAACTTTCTACAGGAACAAAGCACACAGAGATGACCCTTCGGTGATAAAGTCAGAGGGTTTCCAGCCCTGCACTCCTCCTTCACCCCTGGTTCAGGTCGGGCCACGAAAAATATGAGAACTAGCTGGCTCTATTGAGTGTTTCAGAGGCATTAATTTTCCCTGGGGTCCCAGCCCACCAGCGCCACACTATGGCACTACAAGCATTGCTGGCCTAATCGATAGGCTAGGGGAGGGGAAGGGACAGGGGCTAGAAGAGGGGCTCCAGAGGGCCATCAAGGTACAGGTACTGCATGCATGGTGTTGGTGAAGCCAGAGCCGGGGCGCCACCCAGTGAGCACAATGACCACCTCACCTCCCTTCTTGAAGAAGCCTCGGGCCTTACCAACGTCCACGGCCACGTTTACACGAAGGTAAACATCCTCAGCCCAGGCATTCAGTACAGCATCCTTACACAGCACAGGGAAGATGCCAAGGTACAGATGGGCCTGGCGAGCAGTCTGAGGATTGCACGTCACAGCAATGATAGGAGCCCGAGGGGGGTACCTGGCCACTTGGTGAGCAGTCCTGCCAGACTCGGCCAGAACTATCAAAGCTGCCACTAAACATTTATAAGAGGCCTCCACGCTGACCATGGCCATGGCCTCCATAAGATCTGTGGATTGACCGGAGGCTCGCACAAGCTCTTCAAACAGCAGACAGAGGAACATGGCTGCCTCAGCCTCCGGAGCTATCAGGTGCTGCATGCGAACAGCCTCCAGTTCGAGGGTAGTCCCCCTTGGATGTTTCTCCGGACAGCGTGATACAGTCTGCTCCATCTAGGACTGCATTGGCCACATCACTGCCTTCCGCATGGGTGGGGCGTGGCTTCTTGATCGAGCTCTTCAGCATCTGTGTGGCACAGATGACAGGCTTTCCAGCTCGGTTGCATCGTCCAATCACCATCTGCTGAGCCAGGAAGACCTTCTCTGCAGGAATCTCAATGCCCAAGTCACCACGAGCCACCATGATCCCATCACTAGCCTCCAAGATCTCAGCAAACCTGCGGACACCTTCAGGGTTCTCGATTTTGCTGATGATCTTGATGCTCTTGCCCTTCTCTCCCAGGACCTTCCTAACCTCCTGCACATCGGCTGCCTTGTGGATGAAAGACACAAACATCACGTCCACACCCTGCTCCGCCCCAAACTTCCTTTTCCGACACGGCAGGGAGGTCCAAAGCGGCTCTGGACAGGTTCACACCCTTCTTGTTGCCCAAAGAGCCGCCATTTTCCACCTCTGTCCCCAGGTAGTCAGCACCTCCTCCTTCACCCGCCCGGAGGTGAGTCCATTGTCCACGTAGATCTTGCCGCCCACCTCCACCACCTTGCAGATGCTCTTCTAGTCCAGCCACAGGATGTTCTCGTCACACTTCTCCGTGTAAGCGTTGTCCAGGGTGATCTTCAGAATGGCTCCCTTCTTCAGCTCCACCTCTGCAGTGCCTCTGCCCTTGATGAGTCCAGACCGGATCTCAGGTCCTTTTGTATCCAGAGCCACCTCAGCGGGACGGTAGAGAATGGGATCAGAGGCAAAGCTTTCTGTGGCTGCATGGACATTCTTGATGGTCTCTGCATGGTACCCTTGGGTTCCATGAGAGAAATTCAGCCGAGCCACATTCATTCCAGACTTCATCATCTCCTTCAGCATCTCCACAGATCCGGAAGCAGAGCCAATGGCACGAAGGGTGCCAGTGTTGCCGGCCATGACTGGTGCAGCGGCACATGTGCTCCAGGAAGGTGTCAGCCATGGCTGCAGCATGGTTCCTGAAGTCCTCGGGCGTACTTAGGATCCTGCTGTGATACCAAAAGCGGATGTCAGTCAGGTCGGGACGTGTCCTGCTGTCTGCGCTTTTCTACAATACAGAGAAGACAGAGGCTGTCTGTACCCACTCTTTCCCCTCCTTCTCCCTGTCTCCAGATTCACCGTGAATGACGCATTTGCAGATCACAATCAGGTCTCCACATGTGCGGGTCCCTCAACATGAAACCGTGTGTGTCTCAAAGAAAAGAGGATAACATAGAAACATGGCTTTTGCTTTACATATGATTTGGAGATAAATACCTAAGGGTTTTTTGGCGTTCACTTCAGTATCTGTGTATGACTTTACACAAAAAGATACGAGATTTCTCGTTTTGGGGATTGTGATTGCTTAAAATGGAGAAAAATCAACTCAAGTATTATTAGTAATTTTTTTTTAAAGAAAGGGTCTCAAGGATCTCATCTATGACTACCTTGAAGTAGTAGCCATTGGATATCTGAACTTCTGGTCCTTCTTTCTGAGTTCTGGGATTTCAGGAGTGTACCAAAATGCCTGGTTTATGTAGTGCTGAGGAATCAAAGCCAAGAGCTCAGCCTTGCTAAACAAGCACTCTGCCAACTGATCCACTTTCCTAGCCTCTACATTACTATGTATTTTTATGTAGTATTTTGCCTGCATGAAAGTATGTGTACCGTGTGTCTTCCTGGCTTCATGTGCATGCCTGGTACCCACAGAGGCTCAAAGAAGGCATTGGAGGCCCTGGAACTAGAGTTACAGCCGGCAATGAGCTGCCACGTGGGTGCTGGCCACAGAACTGTTGCTCTTAATTGTTGAGCCATCTCTCCAGCTCCAAGAGCACTGACTGTGCTCAGTTCCCAGCACCCACCTGGTGGCTCACAACTGCCTGTAACTCCAGTCCTGGGGCCTCTGACACCCTCTTCTGGCCTGCTTGGGCACTGTGTGTACATAATGTACTGACATACACGAAGACAGAACACCCATTCACATAAAACAAAATGAAAAAAAAAAAAGAAAAAAAAACCTTAATTCATTAATTTTATGATCTTCTTATAGAACAAGCATTTCCCACTTAGCTTTGAGACTAAACTGATGTAAGAGACAGGAAGAAGGAGGTGTAAGTTTAGACGAGTCTATATTATTTGGCTGAACAGAAGAGATGAGGACTCTGTTTCTTAGAGCCAACTACTGGGGTCCAGCCCAGGGCTTCACACAAGCTGTGTATCTGACCTCTTCCCTATTCTATTAGGCACCTGCCTTCCAAGGTGGTTGGCTAGTGTCGGTAGCCTAGCACGCCAAGGAAGACTTTAGCTATTACCAGAACGGACAAGAAGTATCAGGGCCTGTCAGAAACCCATGTGAACATCTGAGAAAATCGAGCTGAAGCTATGATTCCCTTGGTGGAAAGCTTGCTTCCGGTGAGTGAGGCCTGGGTTTTAGTTTGGGACTAGAGAGATGGCTCAGCCATAAGAGAGCCTGCTGCTCTTCAGAGGACCAGGGCTTGGTTCCCAGCACCTATGTCAGGTGACCTATAACTGCCAGCAACTGCAGCTCCCGAACCGGAAGTTCTTGCTTCTCCAGGGATGAGAGAAGCAGCTGCACTGACTGCTCTGGAACCAAATGAGGAATGAAGCTGCTCCACATTCTGTCATGTCTCTGTTGTCTTATATAGACACTGAAACCCTAACGCAGTGGCTGAGCACTTGCTGTGTGTGTGTGTGTGTGTGTGTGTGTGTGTGTGTGTAGCGAGGGACAAGTTTGACCCCCAGTACCAAACAAAACAAAACCTCAATCCTGGGCAGCTTTTCTGTGTGGTTGGTCCCATCTTCACACTGCTAGGAATTTTCTATCTGAAGCCAAACTACTAATTTTAACAAACATAAACAAAACAAACAAATAGAAACCTAGCACTAGTGATACTTTGTCTCGAAAACAAAAACAACCCCCCAACCTCTAAAATCCCCCCCAAACCCTCTAGTTTCTGAATGCTTATTTGTCTGAAACTGTAATTTGTGGCATAAGAACATTTTCCAGTTTTTAATAGCTAATTTTCTTAACTTTTTATATTTTCTATTCATTCACAAAATACTTTTTCTTACAGTGCTAGGCACTGGAAATATGTGCAAATAAAACAGGCACAATCTTTTCCCTCAGGAAATTTACACATAAAGGTTTACACATAGGTTCATAATTTTGTTTTTTGTTTTTTGTTTTTTGAAAGAGGGTTTCTCTGTGTAGCCCTGGCTGTCCTGGAATTCACTCTGTAGACCAGGCTGGCCTCGACCTCAGAAATCCACCTGCCTTTGCCTCCCAAGTGCTGGGATTAAAGGTGTGCGCCACCACTGCCCGGCACATAGGTTCATAATTAAACCTATCAATATACAAAGCCACAATTACAGTTGGCAAAATGATGGAGGAACATATATAATAATATGTGGGAGTATTCATCCTGATCTGGGAGTGACGCAAATTATTTCCTAGGACAATGATATATATTTAAGTAGACAATCAACACATTGGTTGGACGGAGCCAGATAAATGGAGGTAGGGAGAGGGTGGGAGGCAGAGAGCACAGCCAAAGGGATGTTAAAGGAAGTGGAGATTCAAGCTTTGGATGGCAGAGGCATAGGGCGGGCCATCAGAAGGTCGAGGGAGAGGAAGCAGGACAGGGGATTCCAAGCTGATGATTCCTGATTTCACCCCAGGGAAAGGAAAATCACCTTCAGAGTGCAGATCAAGGCATCAAACTCACAGCAATTCACTGTCTCAGCCTCCCAAGTGCAGGGGTTAAAGGCATGTGGTTATAGGCGGCTGCAGCAGAGTTTTAAGCTAGAAGGGGGAAGAACACCTGTGTTTTGCAGCAGTCTTTCAGACCGGCTGGCTGGGGAGAATGGAAAGTAGAGAAGCCCAATTGGAAACAGGGTCACTCTTTAGAGGATGACTCCTTGTTTTTGGTAAGTAGAAATAAGAGAATTTAAGAATTTAAGAATATTGAAGGGGTGGGGTTGGTAAATCTTGGTGGCTGAAGAACACGTACAAATGTGTGCTGTAGGTTTAGTTGTATTATGTCAGCAGAAAAACACAGTAGAAAACACTTGTGGTCTCCACAAGTCTAGTAGTACTTTCAGTTCACAGCAAAAATTCCTTAAATACCCTTTTGGGCCATGTAGCCGCCTGTGGCCTTGGAGAACTGGGTTCACCTGGAAAGAGGGCTGGGGATGGAACACAAAGGACAGCTGGGCGGAGAAATGAGGAGCCGAGACAAGGTTTTCTGATCAAGGTTCAAAGTTTAACTTTCAGTTCTTGTTTCAGCAGAGTTCTGTTGCTTTGTTTCTACTGGATTCTTTTGCAAAGTAAGCTCAGTAGGAGGTCAACTCCTTTAGGCTCGGGCAGGGAAATGCAAATCCTTTGAGTCCAGAGCTGGCTCCAGCAAGGTACAAAAACAAAACAAAACAAAACAAAACAAAACAAAACAAAACAAAACAAAACAAAAAACCCCTCTGGCATTTTGCCAACTTAAAGCTGGGGGTGGGGGGAAGGGCACGATTCCTCCCTTTTATTAAAAATTAGCTGGACTGGGGCATAAGATTTACTTATGCTCCATGGTCCCACCTGGGAATTATGGTGGCTGGTAGCCGCATCTGTCTTAGGTCTCAGTCTAATCTCTCTTACCCATCCATGAGGACACGTGCCGCTTGCCTGTGTTTATTTACAAAACCACGGCCTTTTAGTGTTTATCATGAACAAACACGGCCTTTTGGCATCTGCCTCTGTCTTAGGTTGATGAGGAGTCATAGAACATCTGCTGCCCGTCTCTGACTGCTGGCCCTCATAGCACCCCCTGTTGGTACTCTGTCCAAGCTCCACCCCACATTTACCTGGCAATAGCCAGGTATGCCCCGCCCCACTTGCCTGGCCCACTATAGGAGGGACTGCCTGCTCCTCCTCTCTCTCTTTTTCCCCTTTTCCTTCTCATCTTCTCACCTCTCTGCCCCTCTTGGGCTCCCCTCCCCCCTCTCTCCACGGGGTCATGGCCGGCCTCCACTCTCTCTCTATTCTCTCTCTCTCTCTCTCTCTCTCTCTTTCTCTCTCTCACCTATACCACTGACTCTCATCCTATTCTCTAAATAAACTCTATTCTATACCATGTTGGTGTGTGTGTGTGGTCCTTCAGGGGGGAAGGGATGCCTAGGCATGGGCCCGTTCAGGCACCCCCTTCCCCCACACCGCCGTGCCATACTCACTAATACCCTTTCTCTCTTTTAAATCCCATCAATGGTGTCGAAACCCGGGAACAACAACAACTCCATTAATAAACAAACCATCATTTGGTGCCGTGTGACTCGGATCGAGAAACTGCGAGGTTTGCGAGCAGAATTTGCCATTTATGCCACAATGGTAAGCGCTTTTCCTTTATTTGCAAACAGCATTCTTTCTGTTTGCCTGAAAAATCCTTCCTTCCCTTTCCCTCATCTGCGGACACTAATTGCTGTTTGCCTGTCTCCTCCTAGTACCCCCATTCTGTTTCCCGAGCCCCGATCCTGCGTGGCCTGAAAAATCTTTCCTTTACCCCCCCATTCTGTTTGTACTTTTCACAGCAGCGGCCTCACCACTTGTGAGCCCACGCACAGGCTGCCCTAGCCCCTCCCACTATCTCCCCGGCCGTGAGCGCAACTACTGCGTCGTTGCTAGGATACTAAACAAGCTTCTTTGGTACTTCCTTCTTCGGCCCACAACTTCCGCGCCAGCCCAAACAAAAATCCTTCCTCTCTCCTTGCTGCGCCACCCCAGCGCCGTGCCAGCCCTACTCGTTACCGTCATGTGCTCGCGGTTTTTAACTTTCTCAGCTCTGCATGCACCTGCGTGCGCACTCGCAGCCACGGTTACTCAGCGCGTGCATGCTCGGTTCCCCTGCAGTAGCTCACGGTCACCAGCGCTCTACACCGTACAGTTGCCGCTACCCCCAAGGGCCACAACCCATGCCCAGCTCACGCGGTGCCGCCGCTGCCGCCGCCGTGCTCCAGCATGGGCACAGACTTGCGGGCCCAGACTCGCGGGCCGCACAGGTCTCACTGAGGCTGCGGGCCACACGGCCAGCTTAACCTCACTCTCCTACAGGCAGATCCTGTCATTGCTTAGCTGTCCCACTTGTTACTTTACTCAGATTTCCAGTTTCCCAATCTTTAGTCTTCAGATGACACTCACTTGTATTAGGACAATTAGCCCTTGGGTATTCCCCCCCCCCCCCGCACTGGGAAGTGTTTAAAACTGCCATGGAAGTCCTGGCCAGGCAGACACTTTCCCTTCCACGTTCTGATAACCTGCGGATGCTCCTAGAGATTATTGCGACGGTCAGGCTCCCTAGCCTAGTGGGCAGCGGTATTAGCATATTTTCCTCAGGATGCTGGGATAATATTTAATACCTTTTAACCCACCCAATGGGCAGTAATCTGTCTTTGACGGTACCTCCAGGCACTCCACTGGGATGCCTCCTGGAGAATCTCAAGTCTCTAAAATTAGCCTCCAATTTGAGGCGATCAAAGTTAATAAACCTCTGTAATAAGGTCTGGATTGCTTCTCATCAACTCCAATGGACTTACTTGTCTTCGACCGTAAATTAACAGTCTGGTAAATGATAAAGGCCCTAAGCCTCACCTATCCGTGTTCCCAGTACCTCTTAGCTTGTTCGTTCCCATAGCCTGCATAAAGCCTAAATCCGAGTAGACAAACTCATTTTCTGTCACCACGGTTTAATCCATTGCGGCCAGCTTTCTTTCTTACTCTGATCCTAGCCTCTTTACTAATAAAGCAACATACTTTTCTCTACCTATGCAACCTGTCAAAGCTACTTAAGATTCTCATTTCCTATCCTCTCTTGACTATTGCTCTCCCCTCTCATGTTCAATCTTGTCAGAAGTTTGCTATTAAGTTTAAGACAGACAGAATTCCCAAAGGCCTGACAGCTTCTCCATGAGGTCTCAGAAGATGTGGACACCGCTACCAGATGCTGCCTAAGGAAGTGCAGTGGACACCACCTCTACTATATGCTGCCCCCAAAAAAGGAGTGCAGTAGACAAGACCAGATACCTTGAGTCAAATGACTTAGCTAAACAAAGATAAGCCATTTCTCATGTCATGGGTATCCATTCCACAGAAGAAAGCCCTGCATCTTCTGTGCTTCAAAGCCAGACTGACAGCCAAAGCCGCCATGGAGACCAGAGACCACAAAGAACTGCTGGCTACTGGAATCTGTCACCTTTTTAATAATATAACTGCTAAGTTATTGTTTATTCCTCAGACTTCTGACTACATTGACCACTAGACAATTATCTCCTTACTTAAACTCTATTTCCGTTAAACACTTCATATTCCCTCTTCTTGCTCTGTTATTGCTTATTCCTCAGACTTCTGACTACATCTATCTCCTTACCTAAACTCTATTCCCATTAAATACTTCATATTTCCTCTTCTTGCTCTGTCACTGTCCTAACATCTGAGTTCCTATAGATTTGCCTAACTCTAATAATAAATATTCCACTATACGACCCAACTTTCAATCCTATTCCTCCCTATTCCTTCTCCTCCACAAAAGGCTCATCTTAAAGACTGTTCATGTGGTCAACTCATGTTGTTATCTCTTTAGTAAACTTGTTAGCTACAGAAAATCTACCCAGATCTACTGCTCATAAACCAAATAGGCTCCATCCAGATAAGTACATCTGCCCAAGTTCCCACTTACTACCTAATCCAAAGGGTGGGATTCCTCTGGGTTTCAATTATAGATCTCAAGGAGAATTTTTCCTTTCTCCCAGTTGTACTTAGTCCCCACTTATTCCCTACCTATACTAATGTTTCAACATCTTGTCAAGTCCAGGCGCTTGCCACATCCAGGCCCTTGCCACATCCAGGACAGCTCCAGAGAAGCAACCTTCAGATGCTCCAATCTCCTCAGCTTCTCTAGACACAGACAGCTTCTACTGGACCTGTTCTGACCTATCCTCAGATGGCTCCACAGACCCTGGACAACAAGAAAGCAACCTATTCTCCTGAGACTGGACAAACATCCCCCATACCCCTTTTCTCTAGGTTCCCCAGAGACACGTCGCCCCCATTGTCAGCATGAAGCAGCCAGATGTCACCACGACGACCCTATTCCTGCTTCGCCGTCACCTCTTTTTATGTTTTTCTTTTTAATTAAACAAATACTGGAGAATGTTGGTACTCTGTTCAAGCTCCACCCCACAGTTACCTGGCAATAGCCAGGTATGCCCCGCCCCACATGCCTGGCCCACTATAAGAGGGGCTGCCTGCCCCTCCTCTCTCTCTTTTTCCCCTCTCCCTTCTCATCCTCTCACCTCTCTGCCCCTCTTGGGCTCCCCCCCCTCTCCACATGGTCATGGCCGGCCTCCACTCTCTCTCTCTTCTCTCTCTATTCTCTCTCTCTCTCTCTCTCTCTCTCTCTCTCTCTCTCTCTCTCTCCTATACCACTGACTCTCATCCTATTCTCTAAATAAACTCTATTCTATACCATGTTGGTGTGTATGTGTGGTCCTTCAGGGGGGAAGGGATGCCTAGGCATGGGCCCGCTTAGGTACCCCCTCCCCCACGTCGCCATGCCATACACACTAATACCCTTTCTCTCTTTTAAATCCCATCACCCCCCCCAGACCAAAGCCACAAAGAACATATGAATATGCACTCAGTGCATTTCTTCATAGCGATGAATAACTGTCTTGGTGAGTCACTGAGCTTTGCAGAAGGTGATCCTGTGTGAAAATGAATGGCCTGCTTAAAATACAAACTCAAAAAGTTGAGTTCAAACAGGATTAAAGTTGTTTGCAATGTCCCAAAGTATCCAATTCAGTTGTAAATTAACAATGGTGAGACATAGTGTCTGGCCCCCTGCGTGGGGGAGGTGACTTTTGAGAATCAACAGAGAAATTGTTACTTTTCAGGTAATAGTGAAGACTATGCTCCAAATCACCTCAGCTGGCTGACAAAGATTTGTAGCTGTCTTCATAATTAGTATCTCCAATACTGGATTTATTTCTAGTCCAGTCTATGATTGAGTCAGAATAACTGATCACATTAAAGGAAAGAGAGAAGAGTCATTATAACTCCTCCTTTTTTCTAAGTCAGTTTTCACAGTTTCCATGTTCTCTGTCCCACAAGGTCTAAAAGCTTGAAGTGTAAGACCCGAAAGAAAAACGGGGGTACCCCAGCACCCCATGCCTCAGAGGCCGGAACCCCAATCACTCACGAGAAACAACCTTGATGCAAATTGCAAGAGGTTTTACTTCCAGAGCTCTGGGGCCATGGCCCTCTCCCACGCAGGGTAGAGAACAGTGCACACTTGGGGCAGATACACGACTGCTTTTATAGATTTTCAGCAAAACCCACCTATACAAGCCACTCCATAGCTTCTAAGCCAATCAGTTCAAACCATCCGAGCCCGTGCTCTCTGAGAACCTAAGACATTTCCACTTACGTGGCCGCCATGCAGAGGGTCGCGTCCACCCTCCCCCACTGGCAATAGCTGTTGGGGACCTAAGCGCCCCCAGGCAGGAGCTCTGCAGCCCCATGGTGATTCTGCCAGCCCCCAGCCGCTTGTCCTTGCCATAGCTGCTCTGCTGAGGCAAGACGGGAAAAGGCGCCAGGGACACTCCCAGAGGTTCGCGGTCGGACCCTGGAGGTGGGTGTGATATGTGCACACTTCCAGGCCAACAAAGAGTGGACTGAACCTCTGCTCCTTTGGGGTCACCCAAGACTCAGGCACGGGGGATTCCTAGCTTGCAACCTTATCCTTTCAGAAGCAAGGCAGCTTGTCTAATCTGGGACATAGACAAGCAAAGGTGGGTCAACAACATACACCCTGTACAGTGTTCCTGTCACCATGGTCAGGGCACTCAGCAAGCCCACAGTCGGCACTATCTTCAGCATGCCACACCAATCACTCTGGAAGCTAGCATGCTTCTGTAGCGTTCTGCAGAAAAAAAAAACAAAAAACCAACAACCATGCCCTCTTCCCCATATTAAATATCTGATCAGGATCATGCATATGCCAATAAGTGGATCCTTCCTTCTTACCTGGGCATGAGTATGCCTAGTTGTAAGATGCTATAGACACTCAGCAAAGAGTTCCTTGGCATCCAAATTTTAAAATTTTAAAAATAAAAAGCATGATTTAAAGAGCTGGAGAGTTGGCTCAGCGGTTAATAAGAGCACTGACTGCTCTTCCAGAGGTCCTGAGTTCAAATCTCAGAAACCACATTGTGGTTTACAACCATCTGTAATGAGATCAGCTGCCCTCTTCTGGTGCATCTGAAAAATAGCTACAGTGTAACTATGTATAATAAATAAATCTTAAAAAAAAAGAAAGTAAAACATTTTTAGCTGGGCAGTGGTGGCGCACGCCTTTAATCCCGGCACTTGGGAGGCAGAGGCAGGCGGATTTCTGAGACCAGCCTGGTCTACAGAGTGAGTTCCAGGACAGCCAGGACTACACAGAGAAACCCTGTCTCAAAAAACAAACAAACAAAAACAAACAAACAAACAAAAACTACACAGAGAAACCCTGTCTTGAAAAAAAATTAAAAAAGCATGATTTAAATAATGTGCACGAGGATATAATTCCTCCCTTTTGTTTTTTAAGAAGATATTGTGGTTTTTTTTTGGTTTTTTTTGTTTTTTTTGTTTTTTGTTTTTTTTTTTTTTTTTTTTGTTTTTTGAGACAGGGTTTCTCTGTGTAGACCTGGCTGTCCTGGAACTCACTCTGTAGACCAGGCTGAAGATATTGTTTTAAAGTTCCATAATATCTTGTCCTTGAGAATTATAAAAAATCCCAGTAATATGGGTAACATTAAATTGTTGACAAAACATCTCAAATGTTTGACTATAATGGCCAGTTCAATTATCTGTTTTAATCTGATTTGGAGCACCAAGCATAGAAATACAGTGCAGGCAATGACTAATTACATTTTTAGTTGCTTCTCCTTTGAAAGCAATTGCAACTAGAAAGCCTGAAAAGGTATCATTAGTCACATGTACAGATTTTACCTTTCTAAAATCAGAAATGTAAGTACCATCCATTTGAAATAATTGATTAAGTATAAGTCCTCTAGAATTAACACCATTATGTAGTACAGACAGAATTTGAGGACATCGAGAACAAGTCCGAGAACAAGTCTTTACAATTTGATGTGCACATTCTCTAGAAATACCAAATTATTGCTTCAAGCCATTACTATTTTTATGATGTAAAGAATATGATCGCACAGCCAATTGTTCCTATGTAAAGCCTATAGTCTTCCTGGGATACTAGTCTCCTGTGGCATTGCCTTAAGGGGTCTTGTCCAGACAATCCAGGATGAGCTCTTTGGTTTTTGTTTTTGTTTTTTGTTTGTTTTGTTTTGTTTTTGTTGTTGTTGTTTTTATTTTGGTTTTTTCGAGACAGGGTTTCTCTGTGTAGTCCTGACTATCCAGGAACTCACTCTGTAGACCAGGCTGGCCTCGAACTCAGAAATCTGCCTGCCTTTGCCTCCCAAGTGCTGGGATTATAGGCATGCGCCACTACCACCCCAGGATGAGCTCTTAAATGTCCAAAAGACAGTCCTTTAAAGGAATAGTACCTTTTCTTTTTTTCTTTCTCTTTTCTTTTTTTTCTTTTTTTTTTCTTTTTGGTTTTTTGAGACAGGGTTTCTCTGTGCAGCCCTGGCTGTCCTGGAACTCACTCTGTAGACCAGGCTGGCCTCGAACTCAGAAATCCACCTGCCTCTGCCTCCCAAGTGCTGGGATTAAAGGCGTGTACCACCACCGCCCAGCCCGAATAGTACCTTTTCTTACCTTGAATTGTATATACATAAAAAATTGCAAAATTTGAGAATTAGCAGCATCCACAAAAGGAACAATTTCAAGCAATTGTAAGTCCTGATATGTGTGTGTGTGTGTGTGTGTGTGTGTGTGTGTATGTGTGTGTGTGTACATATCTATCTATCTATAGGAAATCAGTATACAAAATAAAAGCTTGATTTTTTCAACATTTTAAAAATAGTGGCTACAGCATGCAATTCAATTATCTGCACAGAAGCAGGAGGAAACTCAAAAGAATAAACATGTGATCCAATTACATAAGCTTCTCTCATAGAAGAGCTGTTTATAAATACAGTAGGTGCATTCTTTATGGGATGCATGCATAAATCTACAGAAAATACAAAAGCATGCAAGGAAGCAAATTTTAACAACTTGTCTTTTGGATAACAATTATCAATTTTGCCTAAAAAATTTTGCCTTGCAAATATCAATATTCTGCAATAACCAATTTAATTGCTGTTTGAAATAAGGAACAAATGTTTCATCAGGTTTTTAAGACATTCTTTTCAAAATACTTTCATGATTCTATCCTATAATTCTTTATTAACACCGCAATAGCTTCATAGTATGATGTTAGAACTTTACTTGGAGATGAAAGAAGATGAATCCACATTAATGCTCCCTTTGCCAAACAATAGGAGAAGCTAAGTCTTCCTGCCTTTCTAAGTGTGTCCCTACTACAGTAGCATCCTTCTGCAGGGAGCAGCTTCTATTTCCTACTGTAAGGCATGTCTGACCTTTGTTCACCATTGGGGTTTTGCATCACAAAAGAACTTCAGTACTGATTCAGCAAATGATAGGAGCAAGAAGACACACACACACACACACACACACACACACACACACACTGATACACGGACTTTTATTTTGTGTTGCAGTTGGCTGTTTTTCTAAGGCCATTAAATGTATAAGGAAGAGCAATGTTCATGTTCCGGCTTTGAGAAATGAGTAGGGGAATCCAACTTGTAGAGAACGGGAAGGTCTTAGTCAGGGTTTTGTTGCTGTGAAGAGACACCGTGAACACAGCAAGTCTTATAAAGGAGAACTCTGAATTGGTGCTAGCTAACAGTTCAGAGGTTTAGTCCATTATTGTCACGGTGGGAGCATGGCAGCATGCAGGCAGACATTGCTGGAGAAGATGTTGATAATTCTACAGCCAGATCAGTAGGCAGAAGGAAGAAAATGCCACACCAGCCAGGCTTGACCATCTGAGACCTCAAATGCCACCCCCTAGTAACACCCTTACTCAATCAAGGCCACACCTCCTAACTGTGTCATTCCTTGTGTGCCTCTGGGAGCCCTTTTTATTCAAACCTCCACAGGAAACAAAGAAAAGGAGAGTATTTTAAGAAAATGTGTGCTGTGTTCTCATTGCTTTGTCCCAATACCTGATAAGCAACTTAATGGAGGAGGTCAACACGTGGTGACAGGTGGACCCAAGGAGGCAGGAGCTGTAGCAGCAGCTCTTGACTCCACAACTCACAAAGCAGGGTGGGAGAAAGGGAGAACCCAGTGCTCAGTGCTTTCTCTTCTTACCCTTTTTATCCAGCACAGGTTGGTGAAAATGGGGGTGAAAATGGAGGTAAGCTTTTACTTAAGGCTCCGTGATCAAGAGTGGACTCAGGAGATAGATCTGGCTGGTGACACCATCATAAAAGGCATGAAATACAGATACGGTGGCTTCACAGACCATCGACTAGTGACCCACACCCAGAATGGCTGTGACCTTCCTTTAGTGCTCTGTTCCTGCCTTGGGAAGCTGTTTGAGCAGTTTCATTGTGGATGGAGGTTCACAGCGTTGGAGGAAATCCGCCTGCCTCTGCCTCCCAAGTGCTGGGATTACAGGCATGCGCCACCACCGCCCGGCATAGTTTATGGTTTTAACTAAACGATTTCTGTGGCCACTGATGGAGCTCAGTGCTTGTCTAGCGTGCATGAAGCCCCCCCTGGTTTGATCCCCAGCTCTTCATGCAGAAGCAGAGCACACCTACGATTCCAGGATTCAGGAGATTCCACCAGGTGCTCAGCTGATGGCTCACACTCCTTTCCCCACCCACCTTCCCCCTGTGTATCCCCAGAACCAGAAACTCCCCTCTTTCTCTCTGTGTTATACAGGTTTCTTTGGACGCTACCAAGGTTCAAGGCACTGTTATAGTTTATGGGTTTTTTTTTTTTTTTTTTTTTTGGTTTTTCGAGACAGGGTTTCTCTGTATAGCCCTGGCTGTCCTGGAACTCACTCTGTAGACCAGGCTGGCCTCGAACTCAGAAATCCGCCTGCCTCTGCCTCCCAAGTGCTGGGATTACAGGCATGCGCCACCACCGCCCGACATAGTTTATGGTTTTAACTAAACGATTTCTGTGGCCACTGATGGAGCTCAGTGCTTGTCTAGCGTGCATGAAGCCCCCCCCCTGGTTTGATCCCCAGCTCTTCATGCAGAAGCAGAGCACACCTACTATTCCAGGATTCAGGAGATAGAAGCGGGAGGACCAGAGGCTCATGATGACCCTCTGCTGCAGAGCAGGTTTGAGGCTAGCCTGAGCCATATCAGATTCTTTCTTGTGTGTGTGTGTGTGTGTGTGTGTGTGTGTGTGTGAGAGCAATTGTTCTGTTCCACATTGTAGCCCTCTCATGTTGGTTCATGTTTCACACTGTATGTCAGCTTGGTTAGGGGTTGTGTAAGAAGGCAGACGGAGTATGAAGCCTTGTGTGTGACCTACTTCAGGGAAGTTTCCTCAGTTTCTCTGCAGATCAGATCCTTTTCTACATCTGAAGATCACTGTGAGCACTCAATTAGATAATGTGTGTAAAGTGCCTTACATAATGCTTGGTATGTTATTAAATGATTAATGTACAGTTTTAGAATTTTATTTTTACTCAAATACGATGAATTAGGGACACCTGCTATTATTGGCTGTTGTATCCTGTTATTTTTCCCATCTATGTGACCAAATCCCTAACAAGAAACAAGTGAGGTTTGGAGGTTGATTTTGGCTCACCGTCTGAGCGGTTATGTACAGCTCAGCATGCCAGGAAACACTGGCCTGTGGCTGCATGGCGGCTGCTGACTCACAACTATGCGAACCAGGAAACAGCGACTGGAGAGAAAGTCTGCAAACCTCAAGACCTGCCTGTTACGGGGTTCCACACTCACCCCAAATGCTCCACTGGCTGGAGACTAAATCTTCAAACACATGAGCCTCTGGGGGCATTTCCCGTTCAAAAGGCAATGCCTGCTTTAAAAATGAACATATTGCCGGGCGGTGGTGGCGCACGCCTTTAATCCCAGCACTTGGGAGGCAGAGGCAGGCAGAATTCAGAGTTCGAGGCCAGCCTGGTCTACAGAGTGAGTTCCAGGACAGCCAGGGCTACACAGAGAAACCCTGTCTCGAAAAACCAAAAAAAAAAAAAAAACAAAAACAAAACATGTTTTTAAAGATTTAGTAGGAGTAAGAGGAACAGTGGTTTGGTTCATTTCAGCAGAACTATTTATATCTGTGTTTTTATTTGTACCCCCAAATGGACAGGACAAAGCAGTTGTATTGAGGTTGTTGTTGTTATTATTATTATTATTATTATTATTATTATATCTTTTCGAGACAGGGTTTCATTATGTAGCCCCAGCTAACCTGAAACTGGATATATAATCAGGGCCTTGAACTCAGAGATCCACCGGCTTCTACTTTTAGTGTTGGGATTAAAGATGTGTGTCAGCATTCCTGGCCCTTCTGAGGCTCTGGTTTGTATGCTTGTGTTTTTTTCCGGGGCGGGGGGGTGGGCGGGCGGGTTGGTGGTGGGGTAGGTGGGTAGGATCATACTCTGTTCCAGGCTGGCTTTGAACTTGTGGCTAATCCCCCAAGCTTCTCCCCTCCCAGTGCTGAGATACAGGCGTGCTCCACTACCTGCAGCTTTACCGAAGTTCTAGATTAAAATCTCTGCTCTCTCTGGAATCCACAGCCTGATCTAACAATTTACACAGCCAGCATTGAGGCTGTGGGCACAAGTCTTCCTCCGATGCATGTCTTCTTTAATTCTTCGTCACATAGGAAGCACAGGAAAATCTGTAGGGTATCGCCTACCTAGCTGTGTGCGGGTGTCCAAGCTTCACCCTGGCACAGCACTGGCATGGTAAGTAACTTCATTCTCAACTCCCTTACGACTTCGATGCCAGAGTCAGCCAGAGAAACTCAAGGCAGCCAGGCGCGCTCCAGGCCTAGTTCACAGGCGGGCTCTCGGCGCGAGGCTGCAGTTGCTATGGAAACGGCGAGAAAAAAAAACAAACTGGACTCCCCGCGGGCCTAGGCTGGCCCTCTGAAGATACCAACGGCGGCGGCGGGAGCACTGGTGCTAGAGACGCGCGGCCGCTTAGGGTTCACAGCGCTGCGGGCCCCAGAGTCTGCAACCCGCCCCGCCCCGCCCCCACCTGAGCCCCTCCCCCAGCTCCTCCCCCACTGCCCGCGAGTGTCGGTAGGTACCACCGCCAAGGGCCCACCCGAGGCTCGCCACTGGGCGGCGCTGGCCAGAGCGGAGCGCCGGGGTCAGGAGTCGTCTCTGCTTCTAAACTGCAGATTATTTAGTTTATTGATATTAATTTAGTTTGGCGATAATTGAGGCTAGACAAGAACTTTCTAGGTAGTCCAGGCTGCCCTTGAACTCGAGGCAATCCTCCAGTGCCAGCTTCCCCTAATTCTAGGATGACAGATGTGCGCCACTGCGCCCGAACTTCTCAATGCATTTTTAAGTATTTCGTTTGCCGTAAATGAAAATCCCGGCAAATTTAGTCGGGATCCAAATGTTTTTTGGGGGGGTGGGGTGGGGAGTGGGTGGGTGGGTAGGTGGGAGCTAATGAGCAGGTGGCGTTAGAGTGCAAGACCAGGGGAAGAAAAATGAAGCCTTTGGGAGAAACGACGCAGACGTGATGCTAGGCACTGAATCTCGCCATGTTAATACTGTGCACTTGAGTCCGGGTGCATGTGTGCGCGCTTGAGTGCGCGCGCGGCCGCCGCTGTCGCTCCTGTCCCGGCTCGCGCAGGGGTTTAAAGCCCGAGCGGCGCGGGTTCCCAGACTGCTTACCTGGATGCTGCGGGGCGGGGGAGACAAGCGTGCGAGCCTGCGAGCCTGCGAGCGCTGATTGGCCGCCGGTGCCGCGCCTTCCTTGAATTGCTACCTGCTGGGGCTGGCCCCGCACGGCTGGCCCTTCGTCACCTGCGGGTAGCTTTCCTTGTCCCTGCAGGAGGCGGTCCTCAAGCTGGTGTTGCAGGCCGGTGGAGTGCTTGCGGGCCCGGCGCCCCGCGGGGAAGATGAACGGTCCCAGCTCCAGGTCCAGCCACCTGTCGCAGCCGGTGGTGAAGAGTGTGCTGGTGTACCGCAATGGGGACCCCTTCTTCGCCGGGCGCCGCGTCGTCATTCACGAGAAGAAGGTGTCCAGCTTCGATGTCTTCCTCAAGGAAGTGACCGGCGGTGTGCAGGCGCCCTTTGGGGCGGTTAGGAACATCTACACCCCGAGGACGGGCCACCGCATCCGGAAGCTGGACCAGATAGAGAGCGGGGGCAACTATGTGGCTGGGGGACCAGAAGCTTTCAAGAAACTCAAGTGAGTCTGTGTGCCCCGGCTCTGTGGGGTGTGGTTGATGGGAGGCAACCTCCGGGTGAATCTAGCAGGGAGCTGGCAGTTGCTGGTAGGAGTTGAAACTGGAGAAGGGATTTAACTTCAGTAGCGGTAGGTGCAGATTTTACGCGACTGGCTGAACGGTGTAGGAACGGCAGGATTCTTTTGTTATTCTGAGACAGTGTCTGTAAAGTTCCTCTGAAATTCACTAGATCAGACTGGCCTAGAATGCGCTGCAGTCCTCCTGCCTCAGCCCCCAAAGTGTGGAATTACAGGTTTGTTTGTTTGTTTATTTATTTAAAGCCTTTTACCCTAGGAGGAAAAATAACGAATTAATCCAAGAGCTGGATGCTCTGTTATGACTTCCCTCTTCATTGTTTGAATTCCTTCACTGCAAACAGGATGCGCAGAGCCAGGCGCTGTGCCCTCTTCCTGTCTCCGGGGTGTCTGTGCTAGTCAGAAAGTGCTTGGAAAAGTCCCCTGACTATCGTGTCTGGCCCACTGACTAAGCTCTAGGATCCACAGGCTACTTTCTGGATAGGAAGCTTTCTCACAGACATTTGTGAATTAGCAAGGAAGCTTAAGGTCTGTGGCGTTGACTTGTCTTTGAGGGCCTCCAACCTGCGCACCAATACTTTCACTGCAAATCATAGAGAGACCGGCAGAGTAAGAGAAGTACTGAAGTCTCTGTGGGAGTTGAGAGCTGAGAGTTGTGGGGAGTGGACAGGATGATGAACTACATGCCATGAGTGTTTCAAGGCTTTGCTGACATTCACTTTGGTGAATCTACCCAATTCAGGGATTTGCAGAGTTGTGAACCATCACCAGAGATCCATTTTCACAACAATTCCATCACTCCCCAAAAGAAACTGGCAGCTCCCACTTCTTCCTCCAGGCATGAGGCAACCAGTAAGCTATTTCCTGTGTCTGTGGGATAGAAAAGTACTACGGCACATGGACTTTACATCTGCTGTTTGCCACTGCCACTCCTCTCAGGGGCCATCCCCCCAGTAGCGTGTGTCCCTGTCGCTGTATGGTTCAGCAGTTTCCCATGCTATGGATCTAGTGATTTTCCTTCATCCTTTATGGCCGATGGATATTTGGGTGCTCGCTTTGGGGATGTCATGAAGAATGTTTCTGTGAACATTCATTTACCACTTTTTGTTTCTCTCAGTTGTATCTACCAATGGAACTGTGGAATCACAGATAATTCTATATTCTATAGCTTTCCAATAGAATATTTTAATTTAAACTTATCTTGGACACTAGGATAGCCAAAAGTTAAAAAGCATTTACTATGAATCTGTTTCCTGTGATTATTTTCTAATTGTATGGAAGCATTTTTACCAAAATACCATGGAAGTTCCCTATTATGCTCACCATTGCACAAGCCGAGCTCTAGGGATTCTGCTCCTCTGGGAACAGAAACATTCTTCTCATGAAAGGAAAAGGATACTTCTGGATTTATTTGTTTCTTCTATGAAACTTCCCTTAGACATGATTTATCTAACTCTTGAGAAAAGAGCTCATGGAACCCCATGTCTAAAAGAAACTTAGAACTGTTTCTGTGTTGTTTCCCTGAGATGGTCTCATGTAGTCCAGGTTGTATGTATGTATCCAAGACTGACCTCGAACTCCTGACACCCTGTCTCCACTTCCAGAAAGAGAGCAATTTCCTCCTAGTATGTCATGTAGACAATTCTAATATTTTGGATGCCATTTCCAAAGTTCAGGTATATTTTAAACCATTCTTTTACAGCATTTTTAGGAAGTTTTCCTCAAAACTTTTCTTGGGGCAAACAAGATGGATCAGTGGGTAAAGGTGCTCGTGCCCTAAGTCCAGCAACTAGAGTTGGACTTCTGGAACCCATGCGAAGATGGAGGAAGAGAACCCACTCTACAGGACGGCATTTTCCCGCCTCAGTTCTGCAGAATATTATCTTACAGAAACAATTAGGGCTATTGCAGCACATCAGCTCCACACATGAGCTGTAGCATGTGCATGACAACACACACACACACACACACACACACACACACAGGCCATGCATACACATACAAATGCTTGCACAAGTGTACATGCACACACCTCTAAAACTGTTCTCATACATTTTTGGAGCTGTCTCATCTGCATTAACCGGTTAGGTCTGAGACATTTAGAATATAAAACAGGAGACATTATCCTGCATACCACAGAATATTTTATTTTTTGATTGACACAGTTCCAGGAAAGCTGAAATCCACTGTGCACACTGTCTCACACAATTGCTATTGGCATAGGAAAGTGTAGTTGGGTTTTATATCAATTAACTAACACTCTGCCACCCCACCCCCACAAACATTAGCCAATAGTGATCATGTTCAGTAGCCAAACTTAATTCTAACATATAAACTTGTAGTAACAATGTATTGCATTTATTATATTGTGTGCATTTATGTGTAAGTATGTGTGTTACAGTGTGAATGTGGCAGTCCCAGGACAACTTTGGGGAGTCAGTGCTCTCCTTCCACTATAGAGGTTACAGGGACAGAACTCTCTGTCAGGTTTGGTGACAGGTGCCTTTACCATTTGAATAAACTCTTGTACAACTTGTCTGCTACAGTAGTTAAGATAGTTGAGATTCTAATTGTGGTTATGAAATAAAAGCTAGATTTATTTTTTTTTTACTAAAATAGTTACTTAGATTTTTTTAAACTTATAAGACAATTTAGGAAGCATTTAAAACCGGAAACTGGGTCACACTGATGGACTACCTGACGTTGACAAAGATAACACGTTTTCAGGTTGTGTTTAGGCACAAGCCACTGGTTAGTATCTGTAGTGGAAAGAATCGGACGATAAGGGTCTCAGAGGCTAATTAGACATGATAGAGGGCATGCCCCCATCTGTCTGTAAGCTGATCCAGTGCCCAAGCCACCCCACAGGACTGGGCATGCCAGGGTCATGGGGAAACCTACCCGTCTTTCCCAGCTCTTATTTTGACACCCCAGTCTGTCTTTCCTAGGTTTTCACTATTTCCTTTGACCTCACTTTTGTAATGAATGGAATTAATACAGTTTGCAGGATTCACCCAATAGAGTGACAGTCAATAACTAAAAAGCAAGTCAGTTGGTAGAGTACTCACATGTGCTGGGTTTGAGCCCCAGCACCACATAACACGGGTATGATGTCACACGTCTGTCACCCCAGCAATAGGGAGGTGGAAGCAAGGGGATCAGAAAGTCAAGGTCACTCTTGGCAACACATTGATTTCAAGCCTAGTTTTCAGTGTATAAAACCCTGCCTCTAAAAAAGAGAATAAGAATGGGAGGGAGAGGGAGAGGGGAAGGGGTAGGGGGACAGGAAAAGGAACAGGGTAGAAATGGAGAGGGATAGGGAGAGGGAAAGTCAGTCCAGACTGAGAGACTACTACTGAGGGAGCTGTGCTTCCTAACCAAAGCACAACCTAACCACACTAATGCCTCTGCGTTTAGGTGTCTCCTCTGGTTGGTGAGTCTGCATGAACTCCAGTCTCACGATCTAGATCTTGTGCCTACTGATTTCTGCTACGGACTTTTGCATTTCCCTTAACTGGTTTTACTTTTTCATAATGCTTAAACATTTTATGCAACTGACTTCAAACCTGTAAAAGCAACCCTTACTTTTTTTGTTCCTTTCTAGTTACTTGGACATAGGCGAAATCAAGAAAAGACCGATGGAAGCTGTTAATACTGAGGTAATGCAAGCTCTAGTTTGAAACTTTAAATTAATGTCATCTTCTGGTTGTTGTTGCTTATAGCATGTCTGACGTGTGGATAATACTCTCCTATTGAGTTATGAGGTCTTGGATGTATGTCAGGACCACTATATGTTTTAAGGAAAAGTAGTCATTTCTTTGCTGGACTGTTTTCAGAAATGAAGAGATAATATCCTCAGGCATTCAGGATCCGATGACACATTCTCTTATTTTCCCATTTTCTAGCTTGGTGTTTCTAGATGAGACCCATACAAGAAGATTCTTAGTATGCTAGATAAATCTCTGTTCAAAGTCCATAAGGAATCCCATCACCATCCCTACAGCTTACCTGTCAGAAACTGCCAGGGTCCCACTTCCAGCCTGAGGATTTCCAACAAGACAGTTGCCATGTTGGATTTATTGCATCATTATCTTTGGTTTCTTTGAGACAGTGTCCCTCTACACAGTACTGGCCGTTCTGAAACTCACTATGTAGATCAAGCTGGCTTGAAACTCACCCAGTTTGCCTCTGCCTCCCGGGTGCTGATATTAAAGGTGTGTGCCACCATGCCTGGCTCAAAAATATGTTTTGTTTTCATTTTTAAAATTATTTTCTTGGCTAATGATTAAGCCCAAGTACTTACATATGCGAAGCTGCGGAGTTACACCCCCTGTCCTGATCTCGTTAGTTAGTTATGCTGTAGATAGGGTCTTGCTAAGCTTAGCCTCAAGCTATTGTACCCCAAGCCTACCCTGAACTTACATTTCTGCCTGAAGTGCCGCAGAGAGGCAGAGAAAGATGTAGACCAGACTGGACTCTGCTCACTAGCCCAGGTGGATACTCTTTCTACTCAACGTTCCCTAGATCCAGTACTAACATATAGAAGAAAGCAGTTCTTCCTATCCAAAGTCCAGACCCCAGGGAGGCTATGCACTGCTCACCGTGTTCTCTCTCATTCTACTTAAGCATGTAACCAGGCTAACTAGATCACTCCAGGAAAGCCACATAAGACAGAACTCTAATTGTGCAGTATTCAGAGAATACGAGGTTTCATTCATTATTCCATGAATATTCACTGAATGGTTTATGGAAGAGGTGCTATTTTCAGATCATGTTTAAAATAATATTTTGTCTATCTTTTTCATTTTCAGTGCATGTCACATTAATTGTCTATGAAAGTAATAGGCTTTAAAGCTTAAAGCAGACAATGGTATATGTTTTTTTTTTTCCTGGTTGTGTTTTTTTTTTTAATCATGTCTAAAGGATGAACACTTTTGATAGTTACCTTGTGTAAAAGTCAAGAAGAGTTCCAGACAGAAATCTATCCACACTTGTTTGAAATAGGCCACCTTGGACACAATTGGTGCTAGAACACGGATGTCTGTTGTAGAATCTGAGATGCGCGAATTCCTCAACAGCATGAGCTTCATTTCAGTCTCTGTGGTGAAAGAGTTGAGCCTTATAAAGTGGAACAGGTGTGCAACAGGTTCGTCGAGAGTAACTCTTCCGTGCTGCGTGTGGTGCTGCTTACCCAGCACACCAGGGAGAGCAGAGCTGTAGGCATGTGCCCGTCGTTGGTTATTGAGTGAGTGCTGGCAAGCACTTTCCTAACTGAGCTATCTTTCAGCCCCATGGATTTTATCTTAAAAATGTTTCTTTGTATTTTTTATGAGTGTTTGTTTGCCTGCTTGTACATATATGTGCGTCACATGCATGCCTAATGTGCTCAGAGACCGAGAAAGTGTCACATGCCCTGGAATTGGAGTTATAGGTGACAATGAGGTGTCCATCATGTGTGCTGGAAAGACCGTTCTGCAGAAAAGCCAGTGCTCTTAACCACTGAACTCTCTCTCTAGTCCTTTCTGGGACATCAGAAAGGCAGCTAGTGTTGGTCCTCTACCTTGCTGCTGTGCTGACTAGTTTTATATCATCTTGACACAAACTACAGTCATTTGAGAGGAGGAGACCTCACCTGAAATGCCCTTATGCCTCTATAAGATGGAGGATAGAGGAAAGCCCGTAGGGCAGTTTCTTGATTAGTGATTGTTGTGTGAGGACCCAGCCTGTTGTGGAAGGTGCCATCCCCGATAGGCGGTCCTGGGTTCTGTAAGAAAGCAGGCTGAGTAAGCCATAAGGAACAAGCCCATAAGTAGCGCTCCTCCATGGCCTCTGCATCGGCCCCTGCCTCCATGTCCTTGCCCTGCTTGAGTTCCTGCTCTGATTACCCCCAGCAGTGAAGGCTGGTCTGAGAGCTGTAAGCATGAATAAACCCTTCCCTCCCCAAGTTGCTCTGACCATGGTGTCTCATTGCAGCAACAGTGACTCTAACCGGCTGGGATGGTGGTTGAGTTTAGAGACAGTTCGTGTTACACTGTTCTCTTCAGGATGACTGTGTTGCTAGGAAGCCATCTGTGGACACTTCTGACAGAAGTTTCCATTTGTTCTGACCTACATGTGAATTCCATCCCTTTCCCCTGTCCCTCTTGTCCCATCCGGGGCAAGGGTCTTCCAGACACTGGCATTTGTAAAGTTATTTTGAGTCAAAGACTTGTTAACATAAAGGGGGCCATAGCTCACAATGGGTAGAGAGGTAGAGAACAGGTACCCTCACACTAGAGTACCTGGATGTCCTTGGAGCTGTTTTGAGTGTGTCTTATAAACCAAATGCCTCATGGCTTTGCTCAGTAGGAGGTTAGAGTTGGGTAAGAGACAGAAACAGCCAACTGTGACCAGATTCAGCACAAGATGCAGCTTGAGGGGACTCATCTTATTTCACTGTTGTAGAGGATTCATCCAGCATGGTGTAGAAGGCTTGGGAGCACGTGGTTCTGTGCCCATAGAAACATGAGGTTGGGGCCCTCTCACCTCCTCAGATCTCCTGGGGCAGGAAACAGCTGAGCTATAAACTCGTACAACCCACTCTCCCAACCCACTTCTTCGAGATAGGCAACACCTCCGAAGTGATCCAGAGTTTTCCCTAACAGCACCACCATCTGGTGACAAGGGTCAAATACACAACCCACGGGGGGGACATTTCCATCCCAACCATAACTAACTACAGTTTTCCAGAGGCTTATGTACCTGGTTAGAGGTGTGCCTAGGGGCCTGGGGAAGTGCAGGTAGAGTTTTAATGTGTGGATACATATTTTAAATATGAGTCTTTATTTTTTGCCTGTTTATTAAGATCTTAAACAAACATTTTTTTTTTTTCTGGTTTTTTGGATTTGGTCTTTTCGAGACAGGGTTTCTCTGTATAGCCCTGGCTGTCCTGGAACTCACTCTGTAGACCAGGCTGGCCTCGAACTCAGAAATCCGCCTGCCTCTGCCTCCCAAAGTGCTGGGATTATAGGCGTGCGCCACCACCGCCCCTGCCAAAACATTTCTTTCTATAGATCTTAGAAGAAATTATTTAATATTTGTCACTGAAAGAGTAAAAACACTTGTTTGGAAGAAAGCGTGAACACTGGCTTGGAAGGGCGTGAGAACAAGGGAGTCTTGTGTCAGCGGGCTTCAGACGCTAGGCACGCCCTGGGCATTGGCAGGAAGCTCTGTGCTGTCCACTCTGCGGCGCAGCCTCACAGTGCGCCCAGGGCCTGGGTGTGCGGACACTGCCTTTCTCCTGACCACAGCGCCACACAGCTTTGCTGCCCCCATATTTTAATTGTTAAACCACCCCGGCCTCGGGGTCACCCCCGGTGATTCCCCACTTCCGTCTCACCCGCAGAGAATCGATGTCTGCTTCCTCTAGCTCCTCCTCCTCGGAGGCCTTCATCAGATCCAAAGCCCTACACAGAGCCTCACCCCTCTTTCTCAGCGTCCTGTGGCTTTCACGTGCTGTCTTTTGCCACACCAAGCCAGCCATCCGATCTTGTTGCTTCCAGCTGATCTCACCTGATCAGCCTGAACAAGTGCATTGGAGGCTCCTGCTAGGCGTTTGCTTCTAGGAGGCCCACTCTGATCTTGTACCTGCAGGCGACAGCTTTAATTATCCTCTACTGTTAATGTTCCTCATTGACTGACTTAGGCAGACAACCATGTGCTGTGTGCATATGGTCTCAATCCCCCTTTTCTGGATTCCACACAGGTGAGATATGGACACATTGGCTTATGTTTTGTTGCAGATAGAAGTTTGTTACATTCATTTTCCCACTAGTATGATTTGAAGTTACATCACGTGAGTACTACTCAGTACACAAGTATTTACTGTGTGCCAGGCATTGTGATATGGCCTGAGGGCCAAACATAGTCCAGGTTGACAGAGTTTACTTCGCTTAATCACGATAATCTGGTTTTAAGTTGATTTTAATTTTATCCCTCTTGCCTTTGTTGTAAAACTTGATGTCAAGCTTCTTTGATGCAAGAACACATTTTGGGGCTAGAAGCACAGTTTCCGAATTTTTAAAATGTAGGTGAAATACATTATATTATATTATATCATATCAGAGAATAAAGGGACTGATATTCCAGGAACAAGAAATAATTGAGTCCTGGGTAATTAATACAAATTTCCAAAGATTATAAACATGTAATTACTGATTGGCTGTAATGTGGCTGATGTCTGGGCTGGGCCTCACCGCAGCCTTGAGAACACTCAATATTCCTCCCTGGGTCTCGTGGGAATTCCTGTAGGATGAATATGCCATGGTCATGCCTTCTTCTGGCCTTGCTGCCTCTAAAGTATCGGTTGAGGGTGTGACCCGTCCTGATTGCTATGGCTTTTGTCTGTTTAGTATGCCATCAACCCAGAAACAAAGCCCTCTTCATGACATCAACATCACCCCCTCCCATGTCAGTGGCATCTGCCAAGGGTTTATGGAACTGGTGGGCATTTTTGGTGGTGCAAAAATCTCAGCTGAAAGTTAGCGTTGCACCGGCCCTTTTACGACACAGCGGCTCAGGCTGCAGCCTTTGCTCCCACTTGTGAGTGGGCCCTTGGCTCTCTCCTTCCTCCCACGGCGTTCCTGAGCTCCTCCCATTCTGTGTGATTAGAACACAGGACAGTTTAGGGCTTCATTTTGCTTCCCGGAATCTTGCTGACCCCCACACCAAAGATCAGTAAGGTTATCTGTTATTAATTTATTTATATGTGTGGTGCTGGAGGTCAAAGGGCAACGTGCTGAAGGTGGTTTTCCCGGGATCTGGAGGATTGAACTCGAGCACCTTTGTCTGCTGAGCCACCTCAGCAGCCCAGTCACGATAACTGTATTCTATTCCCACATTGGCTTGTTATCAAGAGTCCGTTTGGATGCCCTCTTTCTTTCTTTGTTGGTCCTCACCCATTGGGGGAGGAGCCCTGGCGACCAGTAAAGAGATGAGCAAGAAGAGGGGTGGGTGGGGCTTGTCCTTCTCCAAGGGACCTGTTGAGTAAATGGAGCTCTATACCGGGGAGACACACTGCTTTGCTAAGCCATCTGCTAGTTAGGAGCTGAAGTTAGACCCAGTGAAGGCCTCTGTAAGGTGTGGCAGAACCCTCCCCACCCCCATTGGAAAAATCATGCTGCTGAGCCCTCTGGATCTACCCAGCTCACTTTGGAGTTTTCTTTATGAGACTCTGGGTAACCTTAGTTATGTGGGGGAACATGGTACCAGGAGGTGGGATGAAAGGAAGAAAGCACCTGAAACTAACATTTTACCTTTCTGGAAATGTGTGGGGGCCTGAGCTGTGGCCCCTGTCATCCGCTTGGATGAATGTCCTTCAGATGGCAAATATCATTACTGAGACTTGCCTGGTTCAGTTTAATCATTAGGCATGATCTCTAATGAAATATACCATGAAATTGCTACTTAAAGTGCTGTGGCTGGGACTGGAATTCTAGACATTAAGCTGCACACAATTATTAACCATGCTTCAAGAAGACACGGGGACTCCGCGGCTGAGCTCACTAATTTTTACCGCGTGTATTCTGAGTTCTCAGGGGAGTTCAAAGGGGCAGACACTAAAGGGTTAAACAGCTTTTCCTTTAACTCTAGGAAATCATTGCAGATGGTGTCAGCAGACTCTGGCATACTCATTTATTGAAGAGTAAAAGAAAAGAAAACTCCTGTAAGCTCGGCTAACAGCGGTGGGAGGCTCTCTGCTCCTTAGACCGTCCCTCATTTCAGCAACGCTGTCCCGCCAGAGGCATTTCTTTTCAGGCAACGCAGAGGTCGTGATCGTTCTAATATGTGTAAGATGTTACCAAGGCTTTCTAGAGAGTTTCTTCTTCTTCTAAAGAACAGTTGATTATATTGCATTTTTAAAAATTATTATTATTATTATTATTATTATTATTATTATTTTGGTTTTTTGAGACAGGGTTTTTCTGTGTAGCCCTGGCTGTCCTGGAACTCACTCTGTAGACCAGGCTGGCCTTGAACTCAGAAATCCGCCTGCCTCTGCCTCCCAAGTGCTGGGATTAAAGGTGTGTGCCACCACTGCCGGCTTACAATTATTTTTATATTTACACATTTTGCGTATGATCATGCTTGCACCATGGTGCTGCTATGGAGGTCAGAGAAATGTCCCTGTCAGTCTGGAAAGTACTAGCTGAATGAAGAAAAATCCACCGATAATGCTCAGCAACTATGATGGAAGCTAGTACATTGGTGGTTTGGCCAGTAGTCAGGGTGTCCGGTGCTGATTTACAATATTCGCAATCCTCTTTGCATTTAGACATCACTTTAGTAAATCTGCAACCCATGAAAGTGGCAGACATGCATATTAGAGCTTGTACCATTCTTGTTTACATTAATAAGTTGTCCCAAGCAACAAGAGAAATCCAATACATAAATAAACATTTAGATTACTCAGCCTCCAGTCTTGGTTTGTTCTCCAGATCTGCTGCCCTCTCTTGTGTCCTGCTCCTTACAGCTTGCAAAGGGCCCTTCAGCCTATATAGGTCACCACCCTGCAGAACAACCAAAGATCACGTCTTTAAAGTAGCGAGCTATATAGCCCATCTTCCTGTGTAAACCAGGCTCCAGCACCCGTGGATGAGGCTGCTTTCAGGGCTGGGCCGTCGATGTCCGTTCAGTCGGTCTCATCACAAATATGCAGCTGTGTACCTAACGTCTGGCTTGGTCAACAGTGAAAATTCCCACATACCATCATGAGAGACTCCCTTGTGAGCAGCCAGCTAGATCCAGCTAAGATATCATCCCATGGTTACATAGTTTGGATGTTTGTTTGTTGAAATAAAGTCACTCTTGGCCCACCTGCTAGCTGGGGGCAGAGGCGGAGTGGCCCAGGACTGTGGGAAAGGGACAACGGAATCGACTCAGCACTTTTGCTCCAGTGCTTGATGCTTAATGGGAACCACTCTCTCTAGGAACGTACAAACGGTAGCCCAGATGGTGTTGTGCTGCTTTCTTCTGGCGACAGGCATCCGGGGCTTCCATTCCCATCCTTGCTAGCTCAGATCCCACATCCTAGTGTAACTGGTCTTCCAAGTTTTAAAAAAATGTTATGTGCCCAGCCTCGTGTGAGTTGGGTTTACAACGATGAGGAACCCTGACAAGGGTCCAGCCAGCCTTCTCAGCTGTCTGAGAAGGAAAGCTTCTACTGCCTGAAGTGAGACGGAGTGGTCAGAGTCAGAAAGCACAGGGTGTGGAGGGCAGCTGCTGTGGGCCCAGTGTCCTCAGCAGCTCCCTTGAAGAACTGATACTTTGACTGAGCCCTGTTAGCAGGCTGGAGGAAGAGCCCTCAGAGTGGAAGAGACTTCTCTCCTGCACGAAGACGTAGGAAGGACAGAGCCCGTGTGGCGGGGGTTGGGGGTTGAGAGGTAGGGCTTGAGAAACTTAACTATAATGTTAAAAACCACAAACAAACAAACAATAAACGTTCTCCTAAAGCCAGCTAGAAGCTGTTGATGGGGTTTCAGCAGGGAGTGGGCACAATCTCTCTTGTCACCACTGTTGAGGCTGGAAGCCAGGAGACTCTTGAGGGGTGAATCAGGTGCTCTTGATGGCTGAGGCAGTGAAGCAGAAGGGTCAGAGCTGAGACGCGGTTTCTGAGTTGCTTCTGATGCTAGAGTATAGTTACTCTCCCCACTGCCGTGACAAAATACCTGATGAAGTCAACATAAGGGAAGATGGGGGATTGTGGCACACGGTCTAAGAAAGGCTGAGATAGAAATAAAGCCTTTCCATTTAATTTACATATTTCGTAAATGTAACTGTAAAAGGATTGTGGCTGAGAAGGCACATTGAAAGAAGCATGAGCCGTCCTGTTACGTTGGGTCTGCAGTCCAGAAATACGGAGTAGACAGAAGCAGGACCAGACTTCAACCTCAAGGCTAGCTCCCAGCGACCTCCTTCCCCCAGCAAGGCTCTTACAGGTTCCATAATCTTCTCAAACAACATCGTAGCTGGAAACCCGGTGTCCACGCGCATGGGTGTGTACGGATGTGTTGCAACAGGTGCTAATGGAGGGATAATACCTGGGTGCTTCTTAGGTTTCTGGCCTGGGTAATCGTGCTGGCTATTTTTTAATTTCCCCCTTTTATTGAAAATAGATTCATTTCTCATACAATATATCCTGGTTACAGTTCCCCCATACTCCTTCCATACTCCGGGTTCCTCCTTCCTCCCCTCCCCTCCCATTCTACCCCCTTTCTGTCTGTCATTAGAAAGGAACAAGCTTCTTAGAGATAACAATCATACAGGACAAAATAACATTTAATAAGATAAAACAGAAAACAATGCATGGTGGCTAGACCACACAACGCGACAGAAGGCAAAGAGCCCTAAGAGCAGGCACAATAACCAGAGACCCACTCGTCCACACACTCAGGAGTCCTTTAGAAACACTAGGCTGAAAGCTGCAGTCTGCAGAGGCCCTGGTGCAGACCCGCGGAGGTCCCGTGCCTGCTGCTGCAGGCAGCACTGTGGGCTAACGAGCTTTGCTCAGTCGGTTCAGAGGACCGTGCAATCCTGCGTCCATGCCCTGCGGCTCTTACACTCTTTCTGCCTCCTCTTTTTTGGGTTCCGAGAGCTCTGAGGGGAGGGATTTGATAGAGCCCTCCTATTTAGAGATGTGTGTTCCAAGAGCATGGTCTCTCTCCCTCCCTCCCTCCCTCTCTGCCCTCCCTCCCTCCCTCTCCCTCCTCTCTATCCCTTCCTCTCTCTCTATCTCTCCATCTCTCCCTCTCTCCCTCCCCCCATCTCTCGTCTGGCTGTGAGTTCCTCTGTCTGTTCTTGTCTGCTGCTCTGATTGATGAAGACTGGATAGCACACTGATCTATGAGTATAGAATACCAGTAGGAGTCATTTTATTGTTTTTGTTTGTTTGTTTGTTTGTTTTTAGTGTGCTGGCTATTTTTATGTCAACTTGACATAAGCTAGAGTCATCTGAGAGGAGGGAGCTTCTACTGAGAAAATGCCTCCACACATTAGGCTGCAGGCAAGCTTGTAAGGCATTTTCTTAATTAGTGATTGATGTGAGAGGGCCCAGCCCATTGTGGGCGGGGCCATCCCTGAGCTGGTGGTCCTGGACTCTATAAGAAAGCAAGCTGAGCAAGTCAAGAGAAATAAGCCAGTCAACAGCAGCTGCATTCCGTGGCCTCTGCATCAGCTCCTGACTCTGGGTTCCAGCACGGTTTGACTTCCTGTCCTGACTTCCCTTCAGTGATGAACATGGAAGCTTAACACAACTTTATTTTGGTCTTGGTGTTTCATCACAGCAATAATAATGCGATCCAAGAAAATAACTGCAAATTATGTCTCCACTCATAGACACAAGGGACACCTTTTATTTGTATGTTTGAGAAAGGGTCTCTCTATGTAGACTTGGCTGGTCTGGAACTCAGTATGTAGACCGCGCTGACCTTGAACTCACAGAGCTATGGCTGCCTCTGAGTGCTGGGACTAATGGCATCTATTGTGGCGTCTGGCCACTCTTGGTGTTTTGCTAGCAAAGAATCAGAAATACCACACCAACTACTGGAATATACATTGTTGGAGGCTCTGCAAGCCTGGGACTTGGCTATGAGCATGTGATTTCTTTCTTTTTCTTTCTTTCTTTCTTTCTTTCTCTCTCTCTCTCTCTCTCTCTCTCTCTCTCTCTCTCTCTCTTTCTTCTCAAGTCAGGGTTTCTCTGTGTAGCCCTGGCTGTCCTGGAACTCACTCTGTAGACCAGGTTGGTCTCGAACTCAGAAATCTGCCTGCCTCTGCCTCCCAAGTACTGGGATTAAAGGCGTGTGCCACCACTGCCCAGCTGCACATGTGGTTTCTATGCTATGTATTTAGTCCTTTACCTGGGTTATCCAACTGAAACCTTCTGGCTGCCTTGTGATGAAGAACACAGGTGTGTGTGTGTGTGTGTGTGTGTGTGTGTGTGTGTCCATTCCTATTTTATGAAGCAAACTAGTGCTCCCACAGTTAGAGACCCACTCATTATTTTCTGGCATTGTGCAAAGGGAAGCATTTCCAGCCAAGCTGGAAGAATTTAAATTGAAGATGATCACTCAGTCTGTTTGCTGTGGAAGGAGTTCAGAATCAGGTGAAGGTATTTAAAACTTGCCATCCTTGATTGGATCATGACAGAAAAAAAATGTAAAAGGAAGACTGAACATTGGGAAGTGAGTCTAGACAGGGCTGTGGCTGTCTTTTGATTGCCTCAATGCCCATCTTTAACAAGTTGTTAGTGACAGTCTTGCTCAGAGCTATTTTAGTTGTCAGCTTAATTGGCTTCTTCTTCTTCTTCTTCTTCTTTTTTTTTTTTGGCCATGGCTTATATTCCCTATAGGACAAGATATTTATGTTGAATGTTTCCACTGCAGTCGTTGAAATGGCTTTGGCACGTCTACTTACAAAAGACTCCCATGGGAAACTGAAAGTATTTTTACATGGAAATTTACTATTGTGTGTGAGGAGATTAGAGGCAGGGATACCGACCCAGGAACCATTGATTAAATTTTTTGTACTAAGGGCCATTTTGGTTACTTTAACTCTTTTGACCAGAAGTTTAGAATAATATCAACCATATTATCAGGGACATGAAATAACTTGCTAGGATGGAGAGGACCATCCTGTGTTGCAGACAAGCTACCTTCCAAATACTCAGAGCTTCAGAGCAGTATTTCTTCTCTGCTGTGGTTTGAGTGTGAGATGTCCCCAGCAGGGTCATGTGTTTGATCACTTGGTCTTAGCTGATGGCCCTGTTTTGGGAGGTTGGGTACTTTTAGGAGGTGGAGCCTTCCTGGAGGAAGTGAGTCTCTGGAGGATGGCCTGGAGGCTGACCTGCCAGGACTCACTTCCTGTCTGCTCTCGGCTTCCTGACTGCAGAGGCAATGCGATCAGATGACCTTCCTACTCCTTCATGCTTTCCCACCTCGAGAGACTTTATGCTCAAAACTGAGCTACAATAAAGCCTTGCGCCTTTGAGCTGCTTTTGTCACAGCAATGGGAAAAGCAACTGATGCAAATGAACTGTTTATTCCAATATAAAGAATGCTCAGACGCTAAGAAGCCAAAATATGACAAGTAGTTACTAATGGTGTCCGAGATTCAATAACAACATGTCTTCTTTCTGTCAGAATCAAAGCAACCCATCTTCACACTTAGACAGTTGGCGCATCCTTTCTGAGGTCACCGGAAGTCTCGGTCTCTCCTCTCCTCTTTATTTCTCTCTTGTCTATTCTCCCCTCCCTCCTCTCCCCTTCCTCTGCCTCTTTTCCTTCTTTCTTCCCCGCCCTTTCAGATGGATGCTAGGGTTTGTTAGTATGCTAAAACCCTCATCTTTTAGGACTTTGGGTGATAGCTCATCTTTTTCTGTTCTATTTTAATATTTTTAAATCTATACACTGAATTATATGTGTAACTCTTGTTACTTTATATGAGTGGGATAAAAGGAACTGAGGAAAAAGTTAAAGCTTCCCATGTATGTCAATATCTGACGTATACAAAGCTGGGCAGTGTTGGTGCACACCTTTAACCCCAGCATTCAATAGGCAGAGGCAGGTAGATATCTGGGTTTGAGGCCAGCCTGGTCTACAGAGGAGCAAGTTCCAGGACAGCCAGGGCTACACAGTGAAACACTGTCTTGAAAACCCCAACAACAACAATAGCAACCATAAGAAGGACAACAACCACCATCACAATAACAATCACAACAACAAACACAAAAGCAACAACCACCCCCACAGCAACTACAATAACAGTGACAACCACCACAACCACAACAAATACTGCAACAACAGTAACAACAACCACTATAAATACAACCACTATCACCACAACAATAGCAACAACTACCACAGCAACCACCACCACCACCACCACCACCACCACCACCACCACCATAACAACAACCACAACTACCTCTACCATAATTACTATCATCACCACAACAGCAACCACCACCACCACCACCACCACCACAACAACAACAACAATAACAACAACGACAACCCCAAAGTTGATGTGTATAAGTGGTCAGTACACTGGAGAAGTGTTCACACCTTTCTCTCCTAATCTTCTTCTAATTAGTGCTTTTATATACTTAGGGTTTTAACTAGTGTGAGTACCCAGAGTTGTGTTCTATAGAGTTCTGAGTTGACTTTTTACCCTTGTGTGGTTGGATTGTCAAATGAAGTCTGCCTTTTCCTCAAGTCTGTAAACTCCAAGATATTTGGGCCATCATACCTTTTTAATGCTCATCTCTGTATTTCCCTGACATCTAAAACAGATTCTGGCACAAAGATATATATGTACATATTTGACTAAATAATAATAAACAAACTGTTTTCCTGATACAGGAAGATGGCTGTGGACAGTCTGGGCTTTAAGCATTACTATCGTAAGGTCCTCCAGTGTCCAGCTTAGAGTCATCTGAGGAGGGAGTGCCTATTGAGGGATTGCTTAGATTGGATTGGTTTGCAGCTTAGAGCCATCTGAGGAGGGAGTATCTATTGAGGGATTGTTTAGGTTGGATTGGTTTATGAGCCCCCTGCCCCACCTATGGGGGACTGACTTCTGACTTGATTGATAATTGGCATAGGAGGGCCCAGTCCACCGTGGGTGGCATCATTCCCTGGGCTGGAGGTCCTGAGCTGTACAAGGAAGCTAACTAACGTGAACCACAGAGCAAGTCAGCAACCAGCATTCCTCCTCAACTTCCTGTTTGAATTTCAGTCCTTACTTCCCTGTACAAGGGACTGTAACCTTGTAAATTAAAAGAATTATTTCCTCCCATAAGTTGCTTTTAGTTAGATTGCTTTATCAGAGCAACAAGAGATGAAGGTAGAATACCCAGTTTTAGGGTTGACTCATAAATCACCCCACAACTTAGTAGCAGAAACAGCACTGTATTTTATTCATAGATCTTTTGTTCTAGGAATTAATAAAAGGCCCAGAAGAGTGGCTTTTTTTTCTTCATGATTTTTAATGAAATACTTAAAGGCTGCATGCTAGACTCATCTGGAAACTAACATAGCAGTAGAACAGATGTTGGCCATTGGATAGACCCTCATTTTCCCTCCTCTTCTGTCTTTTCATTTTCTTTTTGTCATATAGATTGGTCATCATCACAGAATGGTTGTGGAGTTCTGAGCTATGGGAAGAAGGGAGAGGGAGAGGGCGGGGGAGGGGAGAAGAGAGGATAAGCCCTCTTCTCTTTCATACTTTCCCTGTGTCTCCATTTACTGGCTTAGGCTGCTTACTGAGAAAGAGGGTAGAGGTCATTTAGCATCTTAGAGTATGAGACAGATCATTCCAAACAGACACAGTCAACCTAGGATACTCCAAACAGACTGATCTGAGAAAGGTTTGTTCACATTCTGTGTGAGCATGCCTCACTGCTCGCTGAAGAGCTGAGAGAAGGGAGTCTGTAGAGTCCCATGCACTGTAAGAGCCTCTTAGTGTCTTCCAGTCACACAGGCAAGGTTCTGTGGAGTGGGTAGCTTATCTGTAGCTGTTCAAGCAAACCAGAGGCTGACTGGAAGAGCTGGAGATGGAAGAGGGCAACTGGAGAGGCGCCAGTGTGCACCTTCACCATAGTGGACAGAACAACGAGAGAACACCCGGCACTTGGCTTCCTTTCCTGTCCATATTCCTTTCTCCCATATATTATACTCTGTAGAGTGAAGGCTCCAGTGGCTTCTCATGCTAATTCCTCTTCATGGTAAAAATGCCTACTTCTACAACTGCAGTTCAGCCTTGTTGGGAACACCTGCAAGGTCCTGCCACGCTGGGTAAAGGCTTATCCCACGACTGAAAACCTTGACTAAACACAGCTCTAACTTCTCTTGTTTAGGTCGGAAGTGTCCATTTAAAACGCCGGGTCCTGTGAGTGTTGTTTTCCTACTTCACAGTTGCTGTGGTTCTCTGCCTCTTATCTCTGCCTTTCCCCGAATTATGATTGAACAGAAAAAGAAATGAAATATTAGGGAGTCAAAGACAGTGGCACAATCTGACACAGTGGCATAATCTGAAGAGAAGAAAGTGTTAAGCAGAGCGGAGAGCCTTCCCACGGGCAAAAAAGTGTTCTTCCCGGTGGTCTGGTTTCAAAGGCCAAGTTTTCAGATAGTTCCGGGAATGAAATTCCTCTTCTCTCTGAAGCTGGACAGAGTGACTTTTAGCGGGAGTTGCGCAACCAGCACCGTTTGCACATGGTGACCCTCTGCTTTGATTTATTATTCTACTCCCTATGGGTGTGAGGATTGCAATTCATCATCTGGTTCACAGGGCAGGTTTTAGAGTCTGCCTGAGGTTGTTTGGTCCTTGGTAACCTGGAAACCTAATTGCAACAACAAGCCATTTAAAGGCAGCAACTCTCTGAGTGCTCACAATAAAAGCGATACCAGGGAGGCTCAGCCAGCGGCTGATCAGTGTGTCCTTCAGACAAAATGACTCCTGATTTTCGCTTATGGATGGTTGGGATGCTGTAGTTTAGAAGCACGCTTAGTAGATTAAAGAGGAAAAAGAAAAAAAAAAAGAATGCCATTGAATGTAATAGCTGGTTGAAGCTAATACTTTCTTTTCCCCACCAGATGAGTAAAATAAATAAATAAATAAATAAATGAATAAATAAATAAATGGAGGGCATGACTGCTCTTAGGTAGGGTGGAAGAAAAGCTATTGTAGATATGAGGGAGAGCATAGGCGAGGCAGAGACAGCTGCACAGACTCCCAAGTGAACATGACCTTGAGCCAGGCCATGCGAGGAGAGGTGATGGGGAGAGGGGAGAGCGGAGAGAAGGAGGTCAAAAGGCAAAACGGGCTTCCCTAACCCAAATGGCTTGATTATACAGGGAAGAAGAGCAGCTGGGGGCAGGGCAGCCTGGACAGTTTAGGGTGTCAGCCCAGTATACCAGCCAGGAGGACTCTGTATCAAATAGGGACTGAGGAATCCAGGGAGAGCCTGGTGGCCAGCTTCACCTTGGCTGTATTAATAGGCAGCTCAATTAGCTGAGACCTAACACCTTGAAGAAGTAAGTATTTTGTCCTTTGTATTCAGGAAGCTACAAGCGACTTGCTCTCTTAGACAGATTCATATTCCTTCTCTTAGTATTATTTCATATTATATAACACTGTCAGGTAAAAACACACTAGCCTTTCTCAGTGAGGAAAGCATAGGAATTGGATGCAGAGAGAAAAGTTAGTCTCAATAAGCTTAGTCACCCCATGTGAGTGTCGATGAGCAGTTTGTGTTGCGGCTTAAACAAGGCGGTAAATCCAGGGCAGGGAAGCGAGCTCCATGGGAACGTGCTTGGTGTGCAAAGTGAGGACCTGGGTTTGGATCGCTAGCATCCATATAAGGAGCTGGGCATGGCGGAGTGGACCCTGTGGTCCCATCACTGGGGGACAGAGAAGGGCAGGCACCTGAGTTGTTGACAAGACCCATGGGGTAGGGTGAGGGTAAGAGAGTTGGAGTTAGTGTTAAAGAGAGACTTAGAGGAAATCTGGACACAGACGATCTCTCTGCCTTTCCCTGTTTTATCTGAGCACATCTTCACTTGCATATTGCAGAAATCAATGCTGATAGGTAGAAACGGGTGCAGGGAAGAGCCACAGGCCCCATGGCACCTGATCTGTGTCATATCTCGGGTTCTCTGGATTCTTTGAATCAGCTCCATTGAAGGTGTGGAACAAGCTTGACCACTTCCCCCACGGGTGGGCTCTGGCTTTAGGTGTTATTATAAATGCTTCTCCAATCCCCGGTGTTTGGAACTCGGGTGGCTCATGTAAGATTGCCAACCAAGCTGTCTGCTTGCTGCTCAGCCTTACTTCCAACTGCCCTGCCATCCTGACACCATTGAAAAAAGCAACTTGAGAGAGAAAGGGTCTGTTTTGACTCACAAGTCTAGGGCATGTCTGTCTACTATGGTGGAGTAGTCAAGGCAGTAGGAGCCTGAAGCCATGGGTCCCATCAAAGTCACAGTCAGGAAGCTGAGGGTGATGAAACCCTCTGCTCAACCTAGTGTCCTCCTTGAAGTTCAAGGTCCCTGCCCAAGTAGTGATGTCTCGCACAGCAAGGCTGGGTCTCTCCCCACAGCAACCTAATCAACACAATTCCTCACAGACACGCCCAGAGGCTAAATGTCTCCTGTGGTCTTGGAGGCTTGGCTCCTAGATTCTTACAGCTTTGCAGGTTGAAAGCAAGGTATAGAGGCAAGAGCACATAGGTCCCTTAAAAAAACATATTTGCTTCTATAAAGCTAAATGGGAAAAACCCAGATTTACCTAAGCTTAGTTTTCTTATTTATATTGATACTGTGCTTAGGGAAGCAAGCAAAGAAAGAGGAAAGGCTTTCCGTGAAGTCTGTTTCCGGTGCAAAGGGCCTGAGAGCGAGCTGCTTCCTCTTTAGTTGGGATCTCTATTGCTTTGTGTGCACTGTTCGGCTTATAGGTGAGTAAGCATAGTAAGCCCGAGGTTTCTCTCCAGACCTGTTTCTGGGCTGAGGTATTACCCCAAGGACCTAAGCCAGTTGACTGGGCTTTGGCCTGCCCTGATCTCTTCTGAGCATAAAAATTTAGATTTTACACTGCTTTTGTTATAACTGGGAGGATATTAGTATTTGTTTCTTTGCTGTAAAGGCAAAAAGGTGTCTAGAGTCACTAAGTATAGTAGCCTATAAATGCCTTTATTTAGGAAGAACTAGGACGAAACATAAGGAAGTGGGAGTCCTGTTTCCTCAGCGCGGGTTGAAATGTTTGAGTTTGGACCCCTGGGCTTGGGAGATTCTGCTTTTGGTGAACCTGATATTTCCGGCAGACAAGCCACGGTTCCAAGGCCCTTATGAGATAGACAGGATGGGAAAAGAAGAACAGAGCCTCACTCCTGTGCAGCCCTTTCCACATTTCTACCCACTGTGCTGTCTCTGATGTAGCTGAAATATTGTACCTATCAACACAGCACTGCTCTGTCATGAGCTGCCTTCACCCAAGCTGTCCAGGCAGACGAGGCAGAGGAATTGGGAAGGCCAATGAGGGAATGCAATCCCGACAAGTGGAACATACAACACCACAAGCTGTGTTCTTGGAGGCCTTAATGGAACAAGTATGTTTTATTTCAATACATTTTCTTTAAAACAATTGCATTCAATCTCACCCATGCTCTGTTCTTAGGGATAATGATGCCTCAGTCCTGTAGGCTGGGAAAAAGCTAACAGTGGACTAACTGCTTAGGAGACACCCAGTGTGCTGCCATAGTCTTCAACAATAATTTTTTCAGCTGATGATATTTTCAGTAATCTTTCAATAATTTTTATCCAATATATTTCGGCCTTTTCCTTTCCCCAACTACTCCTTGCTCTTCGTGACCTCCCATCCACCCAGCTTCATGTTCTCTCTCTCTTTAAATGAGAAAAACAAAACCAAAACACAAAGAACTAAAAACTCTCAGGAAATGAAACTCAAACAAACAAGCAAAAGGACCAATAAGACAAAAAAAAGGCAAAACAAAACCAAATGAAACAAAAAGCACACACACACACACACACACACACACACACACACACACACACACCCGAAAAGCAAACAAGCAAAAGAACAAAACATGGAGTTTATTGATAAACCCATCGCCACTCCATTAGAGAAAACTAAAACCCAAAATGAGGTTTTCCCTTTCCCAACAGGTGTCAGTTGCTAATGGCTTCTTGGTTAGGGGCGGGACCCTGTGTCTACTCCCCTGTCTCAGCGCTGGGACCCTGTCCACCTTGAATCTGTGCAGGCCTTGAGTATGCTGCCACAGCCTCTGCACGTCAGTTCTGTTATAGACTGCTCTATAGTTCAGCTAAAGACACTGTGTTCTTGAAGTCACCCACCACTTTTGGCTCTGATAATCTTTTCGCTTCATCTTCTGTGTAGATGCCTGAGCTTGAAGGGAGGCTTTGATGAAGGCACCCCGTTTAGGACAGAGTGCTCCTAAGTCTTTCTCTCTGCACATTGTCCAGTTGCAGAGGGGTCTCTGTTAACTCCCATCTACTGCAACAATTACTTTTGAAAGTAATCTCTCTGTCTCTCTGCCTGTCTGTCTGTCCCCCAGTTTTAGAAATTGTCATACAAGGGGCTGGTGAGATGGCTCAGTGGGCTAAGACACTTGCCACCAAACCTAAATACTTGGCTTCAGTTCCTGGAACCGTTTCCCTCTTTTTTGGGAACTCATTCCCAAAAGTTGCCCTCTAACCTCCACGCGGGTGCCACGGCACACTTGTACCCACAAACCCACACAATGATAAACAAACATAATAAACTAAATAAACTAAATAAACATAGCAATTAGCACACAAAGAAATGGCCTTCAGGAAGGCACTTTACAATAACTTTATTCTTATTGATCCTAGCCAGTGCCGTCTTAAGCAAGAAGCAAACTGCCTGCAGAGTTGCAGTGCGTGGACCACAAATTATATTATGAGCCAGAGTGACAGACATTGGACCCCAGTCCACAAAAGGACTCCAGATGTGCAGATTAATGGAATAGAGTAAAGACCCAGAAAAATCTCACTCAGCTACAGTCATTGAATTTTTTTTCTGGTCAGAAGTATTCAATAGAATGAAACCTTATAAATGTTTAAAGTAATGTTTGTTTTGTCTGTTTCCTTTCCCTATTGCTATTTTCTTTTATTTCTATTAATTTTAAATTTAATTAACATATGACATCACCCCTTTATTTCCTCTCTTCTACTTCTCCCATGTCTACCCCCTTCTCAAATTTATGACCTTCTCTTCTTTAACCATTGTTCTTATATGTACATAGAAAGTGAATAAACACATGAATGCAACCTTCTGAGTCCATTCAGAGCTGCCTGCATGTCTGTGTTTCTAGGGCTGACTACACAGTACTGAGCAGTCAATCAGGCGTCTCACCCCGGGAGGACTACTTTCCCAACTCTCAGCAGTTATTAATTGCCTGTAGTTCTTCATCTAGGGGTGGGGCCCTTTTGTGTATTCCTCCATCTACACTGGGATGACAGCTGTTGACAGGTCTTGTTGAGCAGACATAGTGTTGAGATTTCATAGGTGTAACTTCTCTGTTACATGTAGAAGACTTGACCTCACAGTGGAATTCCTGGTCCTGCCCCTTCTTGTGCAATGTTCCCTGAGCTTTAGGTGTAGGGTTTGTGATTGTAGATGCATCAGCTGGGCCTGTGCACCCAACACTCAGTGATTCTCTGTGTTTGTACTAGTTGGGCTTTCCGTGATGGTCTCCTTCTGCTGCAAAAAGAAGCTTGGTCAATGAGGGGTGATAGTTACACTTACCTGTGGATATAAGGATGAGTATTTAGAATGCAGTTGGCAGTTATAATGGGCTAGGAATTGGCAGAAGTAAGATTCATGGCCTCACTAGTCTTGTGCATTTTGTTCCGTTTACAGTGCACCGTGCCAGGCACAGACTGATTTTTCCTTTTATCCTTAGGTATCAATTGCAAATACCTTCTTGGTTAGGAGTGGGACCCCGTGTCCATTTCCCTCACTTGGTGATAGAACCCTGCCTAGCTTGAGCCTGTTTCCACAGTCTCTGTGAATTCATATGAGTTGGTTACCGCCAAGACAGAAGTGCCATTATTGCTCCTCTAGGGCTGTCATTGCTGTCCGTGGTTCATGGGCATCATGGCTAGGTTAGGACTGGGCATTGCTTTTCTCACTGGCAGCTTGCAGGGAGCTTTTTGGTAGCACAAGCCCTATTTCTCAGGTAGGAGGCTTTCAGGTGAGTCCAGCTCAAACCCTCTGAGCCCTCCCTCCGAGGAGCCTGGTACAGTCATCTAATTTTTGACAAAGGTGTCAAGAACATGTATTGGAAAAAAGACAGTTGAGAAACTGGATTCCCACTATAGACATATGAAAATAGATCATATCACTCACTGCACACAAACATCAATTCACAATGTATCAAAGACCTTAATATAAGACCCAAGAGAGGGACAGCTACTGGAGAAAGTGTAGGGGAAAACTGGTGGTTGGGTAGGCATGCGCAAGGACGTTCTGAGAAGGCCTTCAGTAGGACGGGAGACAATCCGCAGCCCCAGCAGTGGGAGAGTAAGCTGTTTTAATTGAGGAAGTCGCTCAGCGAAGCCTGAACATTCCTCTTTATCTGCGCCCTGTGCTTCGACCTCTGGCCGGAGCACTTTTGATGTGGAGCTGAGGTTCTCTTGACCCACTTCTACCCTTAGGGAATGTAAATATTTTCTCAATTAAGCCCAACTCGCTGGCTAACAAACAGGCCAGCCATTGTTTCTCAATGTTCTGAGCTAATAATCTTGGCATGTGGGCGAAGACCCCCTGCCTCCGCAGATCAGCCGCGAACCTCATGACTGATCTTCATAAGATAACTGCAAGAAATAATTAATTTGGTGTGAACTTAGTGTGGGTATTTTTGTTTGTTTATTCAACTGTCCTCTGGCCTAACAAAGCAAAAGAGGATCAGGTTTCTTTGACTACAAACCAAAGGCCAAACGGAGTCACAGGTCCGAAGTACTCCTGGGTTAGTCCAATTACAAATTGGAGTGTTGTTGGTTCCCAGGCATGAAATTGTAGAGAACTCTCCCTGATTCTTATGAGACACAGCTTCTGTTATCCTCTTAAATGTAACCATTTGTGGATATTGCAATTTGGAAATTAAAATTGATACAATTACCAAATCTGCAGATCTTGAGGAACATTGTCAATTTTCCCAACACACCTTTTCTGTCCTTATCCAGAAGCCCACACTTCACTTAGTTGGCAATGCTTTCTTAGTGAACGCCAGGCTGGGCCTACTCCTCAGCCTTTCATGGTTTTGGTGATTCCGAGGCCAGCCGTTTTGTAGCAGGTCTCTCAATTTGTGTTCGCATGGTGTTCCTGTGGCTTGCTTGGGAACCCTCATTTCTGGAACACAGAGTCCAGAAAACATTGCTTTGTCCTGCTATCATGTCCTATCAGAAGGCATTGCCCAGGAAGTATCAGAAATAAGACACCATCACTGCAAAGAGATAAAAGTAGTGAGAAAGAAAATAACTCTAATCCTGCATAGCACAGATGGTAATTATGGACAGACCGCCACGCGTTGCAAGGCAGAAGGACTCTTCACCGTTTTGTATAGCCCGACGCCTGCAACCTCTGACAGCCAAGCTTTGCCGATGCCGAGTAGCCAGTCCTCCAGTAAGGGCTCTGGACAGCACCCTTTATTCACAGTTGTTTTATTCTAGCTGCGCTAAGCATTGGTGTAAACTGCCCTCATCCAGAGGGGACACAGACTCCTCACACCTTTACCTTCACACCTCGGAGCGAGACATGCCCTTTGGGCTCTCAGCCACTGGCTTTGCTCTCTGCTGTCCCACACGTCCCTGGGGACGGAGGTCTGCCTCCCTCCATGGACTTTACTCTTGCTTTAAAGTTTTTATTTGTTGGGGCTGGAGAGATGATTCTGCAGTTAAGAACACCAATTCCTTTTCCAGAGGATCGGAACTTGATTCTCAGAGGCTAACAAGCATCTCTAACTCCAGTTCCAGGGTATCTGATACCTTCTTCAGGCCTCTGTGGGCACTAGGCGTTCACTGTGGTACACAGACATATGTGCGCAAAGTACCCGTGCACATAAAATGAAGATAGATATTTAAAAGGATTTATCTAAAACTTTTATTTATTATATTTGTGTGTGTGTGTGTGTGTGTGTGTGTGTGTGTGTTGGGGAGGGCACTGCAGACAGATACGCACATCTCATGGCACACCTGTGGATGTCAGAAGACAACTGGTAGAAATTGGTTCTCTCCATCATCTTGGTCCTGGGATCCAACTCAGCTAACCATGTTTATTGGCAAGTACCTTTACCCCCTCCCTGTCAGGCTCTGCTTCCGTATGTTTCTGAGAGATGTCTCATGAGTCCCTGAGAAGATGTTCTTACAAGTGACGGATGCCTGTCAGGCATCCGAAAGGACTTTATTCTTTTCAAAGAGACAAAAAACTGTTCAAACTCTCTGATTTGCCCAGAGAACTGAGAGCAGGAAATCTCACTTCAGCAGGCCGAATCGAGCCTCTTATTTGGTGTTAATTGTCCTGCCAGTGGATGACGCGTGAATGTGTGGTGCTGACGATGATGCTAACCTTAACCACAAAGCTACGTGTCCTATCTGCCAGCTTTCTCAGCTGACGAGGACGCCCTGTGGAGAGTCGTGGAGACTGCGCAGGTGCACCGGTTCCCTTAGTCAGGGGTTCCACCCAGAGTCCATGATAAATCAGCAGCTCTTTTCTGCATCAGCTGACATTGTGTGTTGGCCTGTGATGGTTTCCTTTTCTCTTTATCTTTTCGACATTCCTAACCAGAATTCTACTGTACAGAGCAATTTTTTTCTTATTTATTTGTTTTGCCTTATTTGTATTAGTATGGATATGGGTATTTTTTTTTTTTTTTTTTTTTTTGTTTTTGTGAGACAAGGTTTCTCTGTGTAGCTCTGGCTGTCCTGGAACTCACTCTGTAGACCAGGCTGGCCTCGAACTCAGAAATCCGCCTGCCTCTGCCTCCCAAGTGCTAGGATTAAAGGCGTGCGCCACCACCGCCCGGCAATATGGGTATTTTTTAAACTTTACTTACTGTTACTATTTGTATGTCTGCACATGGACACACAAATGTGTCGCAGTGTGCATATGGAGGTTAGAGGGACTTTGTGGCACAGATTTCCTCCCTCGACCTTCCCCTAGGTTCTGAAGATGATCTTAGGTCATTATACTTACATCATAAGGTAGCTTTGTCATTTGCCAGGGCCATGGATATTTATTTTTAGCTAAAATCCAACACTGTCATTATTAATTTTGTTGCTTATATTATCCCTGCTTTGGACCCTGGTCACTCCATCAAGATGGTTGTCAAGGTCCTGCTAGTCTCTGATTGCCTTTTTACTTTCTTTTTTCCTTTTTTCTTTCTTTTCTTTTCTTTTCTTTTCTTTTCTTTTCTTTTCTTTTCTTTTCTTTTCTTTTCTTTTCTTTTCTTTTCCTTTCTTCTCTTCTCTTCTCTTCTCTTCTCTTCTCTTCTCTTCTCTTCTCTTCTCTTTTCTTTTCTTTTCCTTTCTTTTTTTCTTGGTTTTTCGAGACAGGGTTTCTCTGTGAAGCTTGGGCTGTCCTGAAACTCACTCTGTAGACCAGGCTGGCCTCAAACTCAGAAATCCGCCTGCCTCTGCCTCCCAAGTGCTGGGATTACAGACGTGCGCCACCACCGCTTGGCTCCTTTTTACTTTCTAATATCAGCAGATGTAATATCAGAGTAATTTTTAGTATTTAGTCTTGGATTGGATTGTTTGTCCTGGAAGCCCTCATTAGTTTAAGGTAGTATTTCAAACCCATCATCTGGGTATGGGATGTTCCTTGGTCTTGGGATATCACTGCTTGGAAACCTGCTCAGTATGCACAGTTAAGAAATAGATGCATGAGGACACACATTCACACAGCTGCAGTATTTATTCTGCACTAACCCATCTGTTTCAATGTAAATGTGTGCAGAAATGTTTTTGGTCATCTGCGATCACCCTGATTCATCCAGTTATATCCCAGCACAGTGGGACTCCTTCTGACCTGCACCCACTCCTTATTTGTAATTGTCTCTGAATAGGTCCCACGTGCTAAGTGCGCCTCTGGAGCGCCATCTTTCTATAACAGTGGAAACCCCCGTTCTCACTATTAGCCTCATTAAATTATATCATATGACGTACTACATACACACAAAATAGTTGTAGGATTGCTAGCCCATACTTATACACAAGGCATTTTGGTAACTACAGTATAGACTATGCATTTGGTGCTTTTGTGTTTAGATCTTACAGTAAGCAGCAAGGATCCTCTTTTCCCAGGTCATGTAGATGAGACACCCCTCCCTCCCCGCCCCACTCCCTTTCCCATTGTGTCAGTCGCTTATTGTTGTTGCTGTAACTGAATAACAGACAAGAAACAACTTGAGGGAGAAGGCTTAGTTTATTTTGTCTTACAGTCTGAGGATATGTGGCTGAGAAGGTGTGGTGGCAGGAATGAAAGGCATGGTGGCCATACTGCATCTGCCATTAGGGAACAGAGAGGAGACAGGAAGTGGCGTCAGGCTCCTGGATGTCAGGGTCCATCCTCAGCGGCCCATTTCCTCCAGCTGAGCTGTACCTACCGGATGGTACACAACATTCTGAAACAGCTCTGCCACCTAGGATCAACAGTTCAAGCACATAAGCCTGAGGTGGCTATATCACATTCAGACCCGGAATGCACCCTGTCCAGTCTGATTGTGTGCTTGATGTGTAACAGGCTTGCTTATTTCTGCTGATTGAGCCAAACCTCGAGCAAAGCCTCTCTTGTGAAGGAACTCTTACTCTGGAATATGAAAAGGGCTGCATTTCAGTGTTCACATGCTAGGCGGGACTGGCCCCTGGTATGTCTTGAGAACAAAGCAAAGACATCATCAGGACAGAGCAGCCTACAAGCCATTACGTGAGAACTCTTAGTGGGGGGCTGGTGAGATGGCTCTGGTTAAGAGCACTGGCTGCTCTTGCAGAGGACCTGGGCGTGGTACTTAGCACCCACACAGCTTACAGTAGCCAGTAACTCCACCTCTAGGGAACCCAATACCCTCTCTGTCCTCCATGGGTATTTCATACATGATTTACAAACATGCAGGCAAAACTCTCACACACAGAAAGTAAAATAAAATAAGATTCTTTTCAAAGTTTTGTTTTTGTTTATTAAAGAAAGAAAGATTTAAGGCCAGCCTGGTCTACAGAGTGAGTTCCAGGACAGCCAGGGCTACACAGAGAAACCGTGTCTTGGAAGAAAAAGAAAAAAAGAAAGAAAGAAAGAAAGAAAGAAAGAAAGAAAGAAAGAAAGAAAAGGAAAAGGAAGGAAGGAAGGAAGGAAGGAAGGAAGAAAGAAAGAAAGAAAGAAAGAAAGAAAGAAAGAAAGCTTATTTTCTCTTTTAGTAGTAACAGGGAGCTGGCATGCGCTGAAGAGAGAATGCCACATGGTCTTAAGGTCCTAGAAATGTTAAAGAAATAATATCTAAAAGATGAAGCTGGTAGCTTCCCTGCACTGGCCCAGCAGGCTGTTCCTCAACAAGGGTTTCTGACCTGAGGAATTAGTTTTCATTATTTTGTTCTTGTTTTTTTTCCCCCCATTTACAAGAGCATGTAAGACTTTAGATTTCTTCTTTCAGTCTAAACTTGTCAGTGGTTTAGCATTTGTTTCTTATGTTAATCTTCTTCTTAGCAGTGCTCAATTACCAATATCAATAATAATACCAATACCAAAACCAAAAGCAGTACCAGTCTTCCCTTCAGAACACCACACTCTCACCTTTACTTCCCTAATTCCCTTTATTTCTCCTCTAGTTTTTTCTCCTCCATTACCTAACTCCAAGGGTTGGTCTCGAACTCCCTTCTTCCCTTACTGTTTCTTACTATATTTATTAATTTGATGCTATGACCCAGCACCCAATAAGAAGCAACTTAAGGAGAGAAGGATCTATTCTGACTCATGGTTTGGCTGATGCACTCCATCAAGGCAGAGGAGGCATCACTCCAGGGGGATCACTGTGCCTACAGCTGGGAACAGAGGGGGGAATGGAACACTGGCTCACCAGGCTTTCTCTCTCCCCCATTTTATTCATGCATGAGCCTCAAGTCTATGGAAAGGTGCTATCCACATTTAATTTAGCATAGACCCTTCTGTAAACCTCTCTGGAAATGCCCTCACAGACCCCCACACCCAGAAGTGTGCCTCCTAGGTGATTTCAACTCTAGTCAAGCTGGCAATGAAGATTAGCTATCACACTTGCTAAGTTCATTTAGTTTCATGGCTTTAAAAAAAATCACCCATGCAATAATTATCCTCAAGTCTGTGTCTCTAGCACTGACTTCTAATCTCCCAGTGATCTGTGTGGATGACATGGAAGGCCTTCTGGGCATCTCAGATGGTGTAAGTGCAGTAATGGCTGGTGACTGGCTTGGGTAAACCTGACTCATGGTTGTTTCCTCAGGTAGAAGTCCTTCACCGAAGAGCTGCAGAAACACATTGTCTAGGATTGTCCATTTAAAAAGGCATAGATTTATGAGTGTCGCCCTTCACCCTAGAAATCAAAGAATTCTCACAAGTATTGCTTATTTCATTCTTTTCTTTTCTTTTCTTTTCTTTTCTTTTCTTTTCTTTTCTTTTCTTTTCTTTTCTTTTCTTTCTTTCTTTCTTTCTTTCTTTCTTTCTTTCTTTTTTCTTTTTTGGATCCGAGGTTTTCCTATGTAGCCCTGACTGTCCCAGAACTTGCTATGTAGACCAGGCTAGCCTCAAACTCCAGACATCTGTCTGCCTCTGCCTCTAACCCTAAAGGCATGTGCTATCATGCCTAGCTAACTGTTCATTAGTTAACTTGTGTGGGTACATGTGGATATGTATGTTCCGTAGAGCACGTGTGGAGATGCAAGGGTAACATGGGAGTCAGTTCTTTCCTTCCACCTTGTGGGTCCTGGGGACCAGAAGAATGTTTCAGGCCTGATGTCAATCACCTATTGAACCATCTCATTGGCTCTTCCCTGGAGCTTCTATTGGAAAAGTATTGCTATTATACAAATATAGGAAAAGCGTTTATTAACTTCAGATTCCAGATTGATCTAAGTTAGAAACACACTTCAGTTTTTATATTTTGCTTTTAGGGAAGGAAATGTCTCAGGCCCTAGCACTGCTTGCACATGTACTGGTTTTGCCTAATGACAGCGCATGTGCTGCGGCTATGTAGAACAGCGGGAGAGACGCCATAGGCTCGGCTGTGCATTATGTCACACTGAACCACGCCAGGGAGAAGTTCTTCTTGGCTCTCTTGTCTTTTCAAAACCAACGATGCTTGTCAATGCAAATTTAGTTCCTGTCCTGTTTGCCTTGTGCTATATATGGCTATAGACAGAGTGTCTAGAAATCAACCAAAATGAAGTTTGTAGATTATTTTATAAAAAAATTAAGGAAATGTAGCAATTTGTATTTTTTCTCATACTTCTACATTGATGTCATTTTCTCAAGTTATGAAAGGATACCTGGATCTGATTCCATTTGTTTACGTTATATTCATTGCAAACATCAGAGATTTCTGTTGTCTTAGTGATCATTTGCCACCCAGGATTAGCAAAGTCATATTCTTAATAGTTTAAATTTCAAAGCTTTTCTTTTTACTTAAGATATTTTGCATTGTAGTAATATTTTGATGTCTCTGGAGAAAGCGCTTTAAGTTATTTTAGGGACATAGAAGTGAAATGCGTGACCCATATCCTAGGTCTGCACATGTAGAGTCACCCAGGTGACGAAGCAGTGTGTGTCGGGGAATGCTGTCAGTGAAGAGTTATTGACATTCTAGGGCTTGAAAGGAACCCCCAGCTCAGGGCTCCCGTGGGAGGCTGAGTGTTCCTTCTTTACATTCATACTGCCATTCCTACGCTCCAGGGAGGAAAAGTGATGGTGGTGGTGGTGGTGGTGGTGGTGGTGGTGGTGGTGTGTGTCTGTGTCTGCCTCCCTCCATGCTGAGTCCTTAGCATAAAGCCTAAAGCCAGGGCTGGCTAACTGGTCACTTCTCCTCTTGTACATATGTTGGTGTGTCAATAGCTTTCTTAATATTAAGAATAATATCTGAGTACACATGTGTTTATACATGTGTTTATACAGCATGTGGCACACACGTGGCACAGGAACCCTGGTTTCCATGCAGGTGAGATGTCTCCCTCTTCTACATGTCTCCCTCTCCTGCCCTGCCCGTCCTCATCTGGGATTGCTATCGACCCTGTGTTGGATCCTCTGTATTCTTGGTGAGAATGTGTAGTCTGCTTTCCAGATTGGCTTGGTAACCTAGACCCAATGTGGGAAAACAAAACAAACCAGAAGCTGCTGATGGTGAGATAGCAAGTCTGGTGTGGTTAGAAGGAACATGTAAATAAAAGGCCCAGTCCTAAATGGCATTCTTTTTAAATGCTTGGTTAGCGGCAGTTCCCGTAACTTCTGAGAGTTCGCTTGGGTTAATTGGTTATTTTTTAACTTTATAGGGGTCATATTGTTCTCTTCAGCATAGCATTAGAGGGACCCACACAGACTTACTTATGAATGCCTTGACAGTATTGAAGTACTGTCTGGTTTCTATATAAGGCAAAGTGCCCATTGAATTAATCATTTTTAGATTAAGGTAATTAGCCAGAGATTTAGCATTGCATATAAGGAGTTTCCAGAGTTGATGTGATCTTTCAAAAATATTCCACAGAGCGTAATAAAGAGAAAATTAGATTGTAATGTCAATGGCTTATAATCATTAGACATGTTGTGAAATAGATTTAATTGGATCAAATTTGGTTGAAGACTTAGCAATATGAGCATTTGTTTAGTATACACATACATTTAAAAGTTTTCCAAGAATTAATTTCTGTGACAAATATTTTATCTTTTGAAGTGTGTGTGTATGTGTGTATGTGTGTGTGTGTATGTGTGTATGTGTGCTGATTTATGCATGTGAAGGTTTTGGGAGTCAGTTCTCTCCTTTCACTGTGGATTGCAGGAGTCAAACTCAGGTCCTCAGGCTTGTATGGAAATGACTTTTACCCTCCTGAGACATCTTGTTGGTCCTCCACATTATATATATATATATATGTATATGTATATATATACACACACACACACACACACACATACACATATGTATGTATGTATACATGCACATGCACACACATATGTGCTTTGAACATGTGCAGACCTAGGATATGGGTCATACATTTCACTTCTATGTCCCTAAAATAACTTAAAGCTCTTTCTCCAGAGACATAAAAATATTCCTACAATGCAAAGTATCGTAAGTAAAAAGAAAAGCTTTGAAATTTAAACTATAAAAAATATGACTTTGCTAATCCTGGGTGGCAAATGATCACTAAGACAACAGAAATCGCTGATGTTTGCAATGAACATCACGTAAACAAATGGAATATATATATTGACCCAGGACTCAGCAAGTAGGCTAGGACAGGCCCTCAAGCTCTAGGGGTCCTCCTGCCTTGGTCTCCCTAGCACTAGGACTATAAATGTATGCCACCATACCTGTTCATTTGTTTCTTTTGTCCCATGAGTTCTGGGGATCCAGCTCAGGTCCTCACTGGGCTATCGCCCCTTTTAAGTTAAATATGAATCTTCCATCTTGCTGTGCTTTGAACAGCTGAACTATTCATTTGTTTTGAATTGTTTTCCTGCTCCAGGGAAAGGAAGAATTCTATTTCAGTACCCGAAGACAGATGTATAATTTGATAGTGAACATATTTGGCAAAACTACCTGAGTAGGAGATTATAAGCCAGACTGACAGATGAACCCCAGGCCATCTTCTGGGAATTGGTGCTTGTGCCGGGCTCAGCGCAGGGATCCGCACAGGACCCGGGCAGAGCCGAGGTGTTTCATCAGCTCAGAGTAATTGTAGCCTCCTGGGGATGCTCTGAGCACCCTGCCCGCTGTAATTAGCAACTCCTTCGGTGACTAGGTCCTTCCTGAAGTTAGGCTGGCTGGAATTTTTGAAAATCACCATAGCTGAACAGTAAAGTATTATTCAACCAGGGGCCTGAATCTGCAATCACTTTCTGGGATCTGGAATTTCATTAAGCTTTGATTTTTGTTCTATCTGCGTACATAAAAATTGTCTTGATGATATCATGTCATCTATATTTCACAACAGTAGCTGAAGAAAGGGGAGTGAGTGGATTTGGGACCATCGAATGAGCATGGCTATGTGCTAATGCATGGCCTATGCACACTGTTCATCGTCACACGACCCAATCAAGACCTCAATTAGATGACTACAAACACATGTCGGCTCTTTCTGCTGGTGGGTGGGTTTATCCGATGCGACTAGCAGGCTGAACGGTGCACTAGGAAACCTGGGAGGAGAAGTGAGGGGCCTCTGTGACTATTTGTTTGGCTCCTGAGATGTGAGGAGGCTCGTCATGATTAGAACAGTGTTAACCACGGGGTTGGTGAAAGGGCTCACCGGGTAGAGGTGCTTGCCACCAAATCTGACGACCTGAGTTCAATCCCTGGGACCTTATGTGGCAGAATGAGAGAACCATTCCCGAAAGTTGACCTGACATCAACACTGTGCCTACTGTGGCACAGTGCATCTCTGCCCCGAAATAAATAAATGAGATGTAATAGAAATAAAACACAGACCAGTGCTAACTTTATAAAGTATCACCAAAGGGTTATAGATGAGTGTACTTCCTAGGAAAATAAAAAGAAAGACACAGCCCAATAGTTATAACAGGAGAAGGCACAGAAAATTCCCTAGAAGAGTGATACAGAATTTCTGAGGGGAAGAATTCTAGCTAGTTGACTGCACAGCCTGTGAGAGGGTGGTGAACAAGGCCATTGCATGCTGGGTGTGGCCAGAGAGCGTGAGCTCAAACCTCAGGTCCGAGGCTGTGACCTTCACTGAAGGCAGTGGCAGCCCCTGGAGAGTCTTGCACTGGGAAGCTGTGTACTTGGGCCTGTACTGCCTGAAGAATAATTCAGAAATGGGTGCTTTATTGAGGAAAGGCACCGAATGCAGGAATTGTGCTCAGCTGTTCTGGAGGTGGAATGAGAGGATTCGTGAGGTCCTACTGTGAGGAAGAGGGAGCTTTGGATCCGCCATTGAGTTTTTGTGGTGACCACTCAGCAGTGCTTTGAAAACGTGCAATCTTCAAATTTTCAAATGCTTTGAAAAAAGTGCAAGTTATCTTTGAATACCGGGAGAGACGCAATAAAATTTTATGTTACAGTGACTTGGTGAAGGCTTAGATACAAATGGATCTCCCTTCCTTCCTTCCTTCCTTCCTTCCTTCCTTCCTTCCTTCCTTCCTTCCTTCCTTCCTTCTCTCTCTCTCTCTCTCTCTCTCTCTCTCTCTCTCTCTTTCTTTCTTTCTTTCTTTCTTTCTTTCTTTCTTTCTTTCTTTCTTTCTTTCTTTCTCTCTTTCTTTCTTTCTTGAGTACCCTGTAGCTGTCTTCAGACACACCAGAAGAGGGCATCAGATCCTATTACAGATGGTTGTGAGCCACCATGTGGTTGCTGGGAATTGAACTCAGGACCTTTGGAAGAGCAGTCAGTGCTCTTAACCACTGAGCCATCCCATGATTACAAATAGATTTTTCTGAATCTTCATTTTAGAGTGAAGAAATAGACACAACAGATAGAAACTTGGTTGGCAGTGGCAAAATTATGTTTGAGAGCAGTGGGTTGGATAAACTCGTCTAAGAGGATGTTCAGGTTGAGAAGTGAACAGGGAGTGGCGTGGAATCCTAGAGAGGGCATGCTGACCTCTGTGGGTCCGGAGGAGGAGGAGTTAGCAAAGGAAACCGACGGTCACAAAGTGCCTCAGAGGCAACATAGTGATAAATCATGGAGGATCGTTGAGCTAATATTTCTTTAGAGTTTTCCCTCTGATACCATAGAAGACCATGAGATAAAAACAGCTTCATGTTGTAGTATTCTGAAATGCTAATATTTGATCTGCTGAAGCTTAATTTTCTGGTCTCAAAGATCACAATGATACTAAAAAAAAAAATAGATTTAACATATCAGATATATAGTAGATAATGCTGTCCTCTTTAAGAAAGCCTCAACTTTGGAGTTGGGCTGACTCGGTGTTGAGGGCCCACTCCGCTCCTGCAGAGGAACTGAGTCTGGGTCCCCTCACAGCACTCACACCAGGCAGCTCACAAGCGCTGCCGTGGAGCTCCATGGGATCAGCGGCCTCTGCGAGCTCTTGCTGGCGTTTGTACTCATGCGTGCACATACTCACAGATGAACGCATGCATTATGTACACACAATTAAAGAGTCCAATCGCTCTTTACAAACAAATATCCAACTTTAGAGGTAAATATGTGTATTATCTATGACAGTTATTGGGAAAATGGGCATTATTTATCTCCTATACTGTTTCATTGATCACACCATGTGGATTAGCCTGTTCCCCCTGCTTTCTCATCTGCTCCTGTCTTTATACCTAAAGTATGTTTCTTGTTAATGGTATGCAGTGGAAGTGTCGGTCTGTTATTCATTCTTTTGACTTTTTTTTTGTGCTTAAAAATGTAATTTCATTTCTTGTTTCTAATAACATTAATGGAACTAATTTATTTTTTAAAGTTATTTATTTATTGATTGGTTGATTGCGTGTGTGCACACGCATGTGCGCGTGTGCTGTGGTAGTCACATGCAGTTGGTTCTCTCCTTCTTCATGTGGTCTCCAGAGCTCAGGCTGCCAGGTTTGTGCAGCGAGTGCACTTACCAGCACAGCCATCTCTCTGGGCCTCCATTTCCTCTTTCAGAAGATGCTTTCTCAGGTCTATTCTGCTAGGTTGCTAAGCCCATGTAACAAATTCCTCATTTCAGATTTCTGTTTTATTGCTTCTAGAATTTTCATGTTTCTTTTTGAAGTTTCAATTTGTGGTCTAGATCTTTCCATATAACTTGAGTTTTGTTTGATAGACCCATCCCTACGCTACCAAGCTGTTTCATGTATTAATAACAGAGTAAAACCTTACTGCCCATCTCAACAGCACTGGCCATCTCTGGTTTGCTCCTTTTTTTTTTTTTTCCCTCCCTAACAATAGGCCCAAATCCCTACCTTGTTTGAATTGCTTTGCAGTGTTTGCTGTGTAGAGGTGACCTTATGTAACATGCTGTTAGGTGTAGGAACTGAAAACAGATAATACTTTTCCTCAGAAGAGAGTGCTCCTGCCTCTGTTAGATGGATGCCAGGAAAGGAGTTGGTGGGCACCCAGCCCTCGAGTAGCTTCAGAACAGGCTGGAGGCAGCCTCACCGGCCATCACTGTACCACTGCTTCCAAATGTTACAAGAGTAAAATTAGGACTTCTCTTAGGGCTTGGGAGCTAATCCTGAGGAGATTTAGAGGTGTCTCTTGACAGTTGGTCCAACTGCTAGCAGTTCATGCCACTGGAGAATCTATTACCAGCCCCACCTCCAACCTTCCGCGCTGTTGGCTTCTGTCTCTGTTTCTTTGCCTTACTCCTAGCTTGGGTTCCACTTGTGTGTGCCTGCAGACGGCTCCAGGGGCAGAAGAGTTTGCTGATAGTGCGGATTTTATCACATCCTTGTCTTCTCCACAATGCCAGCCCATCTTCTGGCTAACTCGACGCGGAAGGTTTGTCATCCTGGGCATGCAAGCCTTAGATTTCTTTTCACTTAGAGCGTGTGCTCTCTAGAATTTAGGTCATCTCTAGAATTTAGATTTCTTCGAAGCTTAAGCTACTTTGCGTGCTTTTAAAAACACCTTTCAGCTCTCCTTGTTTCGGCAGATGCGACTGACTCCCACAGGGTTCCCTCTAAGCAGGAGTGAGCCCGTGTCTCACAGTTTTCTTATGAGTTTTGAAAGGTCTGTTGCTAGTCTTCACTTCTTGCTATAAAGTCTTTCCCTTTCACGCGTCTCTTTCAGGTCATGGACCCTGAGCATTTCTATGACAAATGGCTTTATCTCTTAAGTTTAGGGACAGTTCCTAGAATGAACTATCCCCTGATACAGGCTTCTTTCCAAAGTCACTTACAAGCCTCACGGTCAGCAGCCGGGCAGGCTCAGTCCTGTGGAGTGTGTGCTCACTGTGGCACTGGCTTCAGCTGTGCTTTACTCCACTGACAAGAGTGATGTTGGGGTAAGGAATGATGATGATGACTGATACTCTTCTTCTCCGGGTGGTTAACAGGGACCAAGCCCAGCGCCTTATGTCCAAGACAGACTCTCTGTCATTCAGCCTCACACTGTTTTTGTTTTTTTTTTTTGTTTTTTTTTTTTTGTAGAGTCTCACTGTGTAGACAGATCTGGCTGGCTTGGAACTCACTATATAGATTAGGCTGGCCTCAGACTCACAGAGACCCACCTGCTGCTATCTCTAGAATGGTGGGAGGAAAGGCTTATGCCACAATATCCAGATCCTTGGATGGTTTTTAAAAATCTCTTTAGGACAATTGATACTTGGCTATGTCTATTATATTGATTCCTAGTGAAATTACTTATTTTTTTGTGTCTTTAAACTTTTTGATCCTCTATTTTTTTTTATTTAAAAAGGTGAACATTGATTAGATATTTAACAAGAGACTTTGTTTCCTCTTTGATGCTGGGTAATGTTTGCAAAGCAACAAAGCTTCCTCAAAGATTTTCAAAATCCCTTAAATACATACCAGGAGGAAAGTAGAGTTAAAACCTAGTGTACATTGGCCTACGTTTGGCAAATGGTTAACTTTAGTTATTTGTTTCTCTAAATAGACAGGCATTTTGGAAAGTATTGCAAACTGAATCCTTAGCAAGTGTAAGGAGTTTTTACAGGAGGCGAGCGCCGTCGGATTGTGAGAATTCGCTCTGCTTGCTCCCTTGGGTCCTTAGGCTGACTTTGCTTTTCTTGGTCCAGGGTTGAAAAGGTGGCAAGTGCCAGTGAGCAGCCCCTGGGGGCAGCCCGGGGTGTGCAGCCACTACTGCGCAATTAGTGCACTAAGCAACTCTTCAGGTTAGCTTAGAATTATTCCAACCTCTCTGCACTGATTGACTGACTAACAGATATATTACCTATTTAAAAAAATTTTTTTTGGATTTTTTTTTTTTGAGACAGGGTTTCTCTGTATAGCCCTGGCTGTCCTGGAACTCACTCTGTAGACCAGGCTGGGCTCGAACTCAGAAATCCGCCTGCCTCTGTCTCCCAGAGTGCTGGGATTACAGGCATGCGTCACCACCGCCCGGCTTATATTACCAATTTAATCTAATCTATCATTTATCTAACTTCTATCTATCTATCTATCTATCTATCTATCTATCTATCTATCTATCTATCTATCATCTATCTATCTATCATCTATCATTTGTTAATCTTTCATCTATTCATCAATCATATACTATCTATCATTTCTGTCTATTATCTATCTACTTTGAGCTGTATTCTATATTTATATTATCACCTGTGTCATTTATCAGTTCTCTGTCTCCCTAGCATCTAGCTATCTCTATTTACCACCCATGTACCTATCTGTCACTTCCCTCCCTCTCCCCTCCCCTCCCCTCCCTCCCCAGTGCTGGAGTAACAGGAGCGTGCTGCCACATTCAGCTCGTCATGCATGTTTCTAAATGGTATTTTCAATAACATCACATCTAAACTCGAAATAAATGAAACCCAATCAACTGGGATGGGGGCTTTCCAGAGCTTTGACCTGGGAGAGGTGTCATCCATGTGCTACTGCTGATCAATATTATGATTCTGGATAATGGGAGACAACAGGAAACAAGAGTTCTTAACATTTTGTCACTTTCCCTTGACCTTTGACACAAACGGTATTGGCAAGAGAGTGATGTGAAGTGTCTGCACACGGAGTCTGAATGAGTGCACACGGGGCTGCGGAGGACGCAGCACCCACTCAGACCTGGGGGACCAGGGGTGGGCCGGGGGAGGAGGGGGGACAGGGGTGGGCCAGTGAACAGGCTGAGCAGGTTTGGCGTGCAACCTGCAACTGAGACCCAAATAAATGGGCATCACTCATTGTTTGCGGGGATGAATCTTGTGGTAGGAGCCCAGAGTGGAGTCAGGAGAGGCTGTAAGAGCATGGCTGGGGGGGTGGGTGGAGCAGGAAGGTCAGGAAGTAACAGCCACACAGCCGGGACCAGGGAGGAGCTGGGTCTGGGTGTTTATAGCACACACTGTAGTTCAGTGTGTGATGCCGTGCACAGGCTCACATGTCCCACCCAAGGACTAGAAAGGAACAAAATTCCTCACACACTGGGGACCAGGGTAGCAGATGAATCAGGAAGAGAGAGGGGGACATTCTGACCAAGTCCTCATTTCTGCCAATGAGTAAAAGACATCACAGAGAATAGATGGGGGTGGAAAATGATAGGGAGGGGAGGAGGGGAGGAGGGGAGGGAGGAGGGGAAAGAAGGAGGGCAGGGAGGAGGGAGGGAGGATGGGAGAGAGGGAGGAGGGGAGGAGGGAGGAGAGGAGGAGAGGAGGGAGGGAGGGAGGATGGGAGAGAGGAGAGGAGGGAGGAGAGGAGGAGAGGAGGGAGGGAGGAAGGCAGATCAACAGTTCAAGGCTCATATGACAAATTTGAGGTAAACTTAGGAAACATAAGAATCTGTCTCAAAACAAAAGCAAAAATATAATTTTTCAAAAAGTAAAATTGCTTTATATGATCTTAGATGATTTCCCAATTCAGACATATCATTTTGTTTTTCAGATACTTTTATTAGACTGTTAGAAAATGACAATGCAGCCATTTAGTTAGTATCACTGGGCTGGATACAGTTAAGATTAGTCTTCCATTTAGATGGTTAATCATGAACCCTCAGAGACTATCTGTGCCAAGCTGAAAATAACTGTGGAGAACATAACCAGCATTCACACAAATGCCAGATAGTTTTTCAGATTTATCCTGAATTTTATATCCAGAATAAAGTTACAAAATTATTTCATAACTGTATATATTTATTTCTCTAAATTACTAAAGTAAAATAATGTAGATAGAGCTTTAAAATCATTTCTTTATATAGCTTACTTATCTTTAATTCAACAACCCAACAGGGTTTTAAGCTACCAATGAGTATGTGGCGAGATGTATACACATGGAAGGCTTGTCGGCTGACATAGTACATGCCGACCACGTGACTGGGTAATGCTGAGAGTTCCTAAGGTGACAGGGAATTAGCGATTGCAAACCCTGTGAGCACGACACACTGGTGTGGCAATAAGTGCTCGGGAAGAAGAAATCAGAGGGCATCAGAGAACCATGGGCACCCTAGCGACTGCCAGCTGAGCTGTCCGGAAGGAAGTAGAGGTGTGTTCAGGAGGTGGAAGATTCTGAGGAAGGGCCCGTCAGAGGCACGGAACCCGAAGGCATGTCCTGACCTGGGCAGAGCGTCCTTCACACCCTTTACACTGTTAAGACTTAAGAGCGATCAGACATGCTACAGGGCCTTCCTGTCCTCTGTGGACTATGTAAGCCCCAGCCTGCCTCAGATGGCGTGATTTATGTATCAAGTCCAGGTTTTTATGCAAGGATATGAGCTAAGCAAATAAAGAGATCTTCAGATCAACTTGACCGTGTCGTAAATGCCATCAACCTGAAAGAACTGCTTACTCTTTATTTCAGAAATTCTCAGTGGTCACTGTTGACTGTGTAGATAAATGTACAACTTTATGCAAATGAGTGGGAGACTTTGAGTCAGAAGGACCTCGTTGGGGAGGCTGGCCGAGTTACAGCCTCTCTGGGCTGCCGTGCAGACAGCAGGCATGAAGGAAGAACCTCCCCTATTGTAGCAGTATGAGACGAGACGGTTCCCAGGGCAGGTCACCACGTTAGGAAAGCAAGGTGCTGAGTGGTCCCCGCCCTCCCTCCGTCCCTTAGCTTAACAGTCTAACAGTCGCAGCCTGCCGATGTGTGCTGATGACGCGCAGAGACCCTACTGCAGGTGTTTTGCTACCTCTGCTTCCAGCCTGGTGCCTGTGGACCCAGAGTGGGAGGGTTAGGGTTAGGGTTAGGGTTAGGGTTAGGGTTAGGGTTAGGGTTAGGGTTAGGGTTTAGGGTTAGGGGTTAGGGGTTAGGGGTTAGGGTTTAGGGTTTAGGGTTTAGGGTTTAGGGTTTAGGGTTTAGGGTTTAGGGTTTAGGGTTTAGGGTTTAGGGTTTAGGGTTTAGGTTTAGGGTTTAGGGTTAGGGTTTAGGGTTTAGGGTTTAGGGTTTAGGGTTTAGGGTTTAGGTTTAGGGTTAGGTTTAGGGTTAGGGTTAGGGTTAGGGTTAGGGTTTAGGGGTTAGGGGTTAGGGGTTAGGGGTTAGGGGTTAGGGGTTAGGGTTTAGGGTTAGGGGTTAGGGTTAGGGTTTAGGGTTTAGGGTTTAGGGTTTAGGGTTTAGGGTTTAGGGTTTAGGGTTAGGGTTTAGGGTTAGGGTTAGGGTTAGGGTTAGGGTTAGGGTTAGGGTTAGGGTTAGGGTTAGGGTTAGGGTTAGCGTTATGGTTAGGGTTAGGGTTAGGGTTCCTTTTTACCTCGTGTTTCTCTGGGCACTTGAATTTGTTGAGGCCTATTCAGTATATGCTAAGCTCTTAAAATCCCAACCAAACCAAACCAAAACCAAAACCACCAGCATCACTATAAGGATTAATTTAAGGCCAACAACCTGTGGGAGTAAAATTGGAAAAGTTGTTGCCGTTAAAGTTTTAAAACTTGATTCTCAGTTAGAGCAGCTTTTAATTACCCTCCAACATTTATTGTACAAGTAGCAGCTGCGTTGTTCACGGGCACTGTTTCAGCAACCGGAGAGTGGCTGGATTCTTCCTCAAACAGAGACCAGTTCTTTTTTCTTTTTCTTTTTTTTTTTCTTTTGGATTTGGTTTTCTGAGACAGGGTTTCTCTGTATAGCCTTGACTGTCCTGGAACTAACTCTGTAGACCAGGCTGGCCTCGAACTCAGAAATCCACCTGCCTCTGCCTCCCAAGTGCTGGGATTAAAAATATGTGCCACCACCGCCCGGCTCAGAGACCATTTCTTAGAGAAAAGGCTGCCATGCGTCCCTCAGGACCAACCTTTCAGCAGCAGTGAGCGTGGCTAGCTGCTCCCAGGCCCCCTCCTAATGCTGCTGCTGTGGCTGCTCCTCCCCCTCCCCTTCCTCTTCCTCATTTTCTCCCCTCCTTGTCCGTTCCTTCTTCCTCTTCCTTCTCCTCTTCCTTCAACCCCACCTCCTTCTCCTTTGCTCCCTCATGGCTCTTCTCACAGTGCCCCACCTTGTAGCCCAGGCTGGCTCTCACAGTCTTCTTGCCTCACTCAGCCTCCCCCTGGAGTGCTGCTGGTGTCACAGACCACACTTAGTCATGTGCCTTCTAGTCGTGTGGTGAGGGCAGATTAGCCCAGCTGCAGCTGGGTGGTGATGTGTGTGGTGAGGACGCTCGAGCGAGTAGCTGTTGTGACGATGAAAAGGGGCGCAGCGTCTGGGAGCCAGCACAGCGCTTCCTGCGCAGCGAGGCGCCATAGGTGACAGCTGTCCTCATGCAGAACTGCTGCCTTTTCTTTTCCATTTTTGGGTGTGCTCATTTTTTTTTGTCAACTTCACATAAACTAGTCACCTGGGAAGAGGGAGCCTTATTTGAGGAAATGCCTCCATCAGAATGGGCTGTAGGCAAGCCCGGAGAGCAGTTTCTTGAGTAATGATGGGTTTGGGAGGGCCCAGCCCCCTGCGGAAGATGCCATCCCTGAGAAAGGTGGTCCTGGAGGGAGGGAGAGAGCAAGCCGGCGCGCCAACAAGCAGCATTTCTTCACGATATTTGCCTTGGTTTCTGCCTCCAGGTTCCTGCCCTGACTTCCCCCAAGCGATGGACTGTAATAGGGAAATAAAAGCCAAATAAACCCCTTGTCCTCCAAGTTTCTTTTGGTCATGGTGTTTCTAATACAAATAGAAAGCACATTAGTGTAATGGGGGACCTCACCCCTAAACCGTGTAAGTACTGCCACCGATTGCTTTGCAGCCACTGCCGAGGAGAGAGGCAAACCATGGGGCAGGGTGCAGTCAGGCCTTGCAGAGGCAGCACAGGACCCCTGGGCCCTGCCTGACGCCTGTCTGTGGGACTCCGCTGCATCTGGTCCCATCAGCCGCTGGGTGAACCCCCACCCCCACTCCGTCCCGCTATCCCAGGTTCCCGTCTGCAAGTGTAGCAGTGTCGGGACTTAGGCCAGCTACTTTTGACTTATACTTTTCTCCTAGTTGAATTACTTTGGTTAATACATCTGGACCATGGACAAGGCCATGGAAATCGTAAATGTATTTGGCCAAGGCAGACCCGGCCTTTGTGCAGAGTGAGGGACAGGGCTGAGGACTATCTGGGCAAACACAAAATGGAGTCAGAACACGATGGCATTGCCTTAGTGATCTCAGTGTAACAGATCCTGTCCAGTTTCCCCGCTTGGAATTATTGATTTCTTTGCCTTTGCTTTGCTTTTGAAGGTGAAGCCCGTCGTCCACAGCAGGATCAACGTGTCCGCCCGCTTCCGGAAGTCGCTGCACGAGCCCTGCACCATCTTGTAAGTCGGAGGCAGAATTAATGGGCTGCGTGCTTCCTTGGGGTTTGGAATTTGAATACTACGAGCGTGACTGTTTCAGACGTGTTTCTCTTTCCTTTCCCCCCTCACAGCTTGATTGCGAACGGAGACCTCATAAGCCCAGCTTCGCGCCTCCTCATCCCCAAAAAGGCTTTGAATCAGTGGGATCACGTGCTACAAATGGTCACAGAAAAAATAACTCTTCGGAGTGGGGCTGTCCACAGGTGTGTTGTGACATCTTCCCACAGGGGGATGGTTTGGGGATCCTGGAAGATGTCCTCCGAGGCTCAGGAGTCATTGATCCCTAGATTGACGTTTGGCTGATTCCGCTAAGCTTAAGGCGCTTCTGTTTCCTTATATGAAGGTTATGATATATAATGAGATTTCAACGGGGCTGTTTCCAACAGTACTGGGCCTGCTGGAGCACACCAGGAAACGTCACCTGTCCTTGCATGTTTAGTGTGGAGTCGTAAGTGCGTGCCATGCTAATTTAAGAGAGAAGGACATCTTAACCCGCACAGTCTCTTCATTCATAGTTAACTTTCTTTTCCCCAAAGAGGCAGGCCTGCTCATTCAGAGGCTCCGACTGTCTGTCCCAGGCAGATGCTAGGAAGAACAGGTGGGCTTACGGAGCAGACAGGGGAGATAGGTGAGATTATCTAAATTAAAACCAAAAGCGTTTCAGTGAAATTAAATGGACATCTAAAAACTATGGTGTCGCCTATGAAATTATCTCAGAAGTTTTCTATTTCCTTATTTATGTGTGGGTGTTAGGAGGGGCATGTGCTACAGTGCACATGGAGAGCTCAGAGGACAACTTTTGGAAGTCACTTTTCTCCTACCACGTGGGTCTCAGGGTTCAAACTCAAGTTGTCACGCTTGGTGGCAAGCACCTCTAGTCGCTGAGCAGTCCACCTGGCCTTGAGGCTATCTCGTTACCAGCTAAAGGATAAATGCCACAGAGCAGTATGAGAGACACAGATGTAAGAACACACTGAGAGAACATACATAGTGCATACATGCAGGGACACACAAATACACACTCATACGTCTCAAATTCCGAACAGTTCCCTCAGTGCCTGTCTCCTCTTTATCCTTCCTGGTGCACTGCACAGTGAAAACACACACACACACACACACGCACACGCACACGCACACGCACACGCACACGCACACGCACACGCACACGCACATGCACACACATACACACACGCACTCGCACACACATGCACACATACATACACACATGCACACGCACACACATGCACACACACATGCACACATGCCCACACACATACACACACACACACACATACACACACACACACACACACAACACACACACACACACAGCACAGCCATGGCTTACAGTAACTTCCCAAATGACTGTACCCTCTGCCCTTTAGTTGAATCCATGTTTATCTTACAGTTTTTTATCACCACTGAAAATTGACGTATAAACTGTTTTAATTGAAAGTAATGCGTAAGGTATGAGAAAAATTCAAGTAGGACGAGAGTTAAATCTAAAGTATTTCTCTCACCTCTGATCCACCATCCCTTTCCTGAGTAGCCTTTATATCATAGAAATTGGAACCAGAAATATTCTATGCATGAACAAGTATGCACGCTGTCAGCGTCTCCTCTCCCTCCCTTTCTTCCTTCTTTCTTACCATCTTCCCTCCGCCTCTCCTTCCTTCCTTTCTTATGTGTAGTGTGTGTGTGGTGTGGTGTGGTGTGGTATGTGTGTGTGCATGTGCATGTGACACATGACCTGTGTGTATGTACAGAGGTCAGAGGAGGGTGTTGTGCATCGTGTCCTACCGCTGTCCTCGTCAGCTCTTTGAGCCCAGGCTAGGCTAGCTGCCAGCCCCAGCAATCCTCTTGTCTCTACCCGAGTCCTCAGAGTTAGGTTACAGGCACCCACAAGACATGCCCTCAGAGGCAGAGACAGGAGGGGCTCTGGGGCTTGCTGGATGTCAGTCACCTTAGCGCCTGGTGCAGTGAGAGACCTGTCTCAAGGGAGAAAGACGGAGCGCACACCACAGGGCTCCCTCTGACCTCCCGTCGCGTGTGCAGACGGCAGGGTACCACTTTGCATGCCCACACCACACACATATGTGGTGCTCACACACAAGTGCTTTCATCGGTTCTTGATTTTTATTTATTTGATATACAGGATTGTCTGTTGATTTTTTTTTTTTTTTTGCATTCTAGGTATTTAATATTCATTTTACATTTTAAATGAATCAACTCAGTGTTCTTATGAATTAAACATTCTCTTTCAATAGATATGGCATATGAGACCCAGAGAGGAAAGGTAGATGTCCAGGAATAAGCTGACACTGGGGAGCATGGCTGGCTGGCCAGCCGAGCAGGCCGGCCGGAGCTGGGCCGCTCAGCTCCAGAGCCACTTTCTACACACATGGCCTGTGCCTACGCCCCGTTCTGTACGGTCTGTCACAGTCCTTACACAATTGCATTATGGGTTTTCAGCCACGCTTTATGTTTAGAGAAGTTGGCCTCTTTTGTGTGTAAGTTTCAAATGTGTTTCCAGTTTGTGTTTTACTTGTTTTATATATAAATACCTTGAGTTTGCAGTCTTTCTCTGTGTTCACTAATTTTATTGCCAGCCCCAATCTTCCTGTCTCTGGGACTATAAAAATAATTTTATGTTGTTTCATCTTATGCTTTTTAACTTTTATTTAAACCTTAGCTACTTTTTGGTTTGTTTTAGTTTAGGTAGGGAGTCAACACCACTAATTATTCATAGTTTTTAAAGAAAATATAGGTTTATCTTTTAATATCTATATAAATGCTGACATCCCAAACAAATAATATAAACTGTATGTATAAACTGTACAGTTTCTTGTCTAAGTGTATCTTCTCATAAACACGAACAAACTCTTAGGTAGAAATAAGTAGATATGAAAGCACTAATAGAAATAAAAATACACGTTTCCCATACACTTGAATATTTAGAGAAATTAAATTTGTGATTTCTTAAAATAAGGCTTCACTTTATACCTTTGGCTGGCCTGGAACTTACACTGTAGCCTCAAACTCTTGGCAATCCTCCTGTCTCTCTTGAGTGCTACGATCTCAGGTGTGAGTTAATGCATCCAACTGAGGAGCTTAATTATTAATCAATGGTAGACCTGGCGCTGCTCACGTGGGAGAGCCCACTTTCCCCTAATCGAGCCCTGAGAAGGCTTTCTGTTATGCATCAGTATATTGATTTAATATCAATATGTCCTGGTGTTATTCATTCATCAGTATATTCATTTAGTAGTAGAATGTCAGTATGCCTTTCTGTTGTGCAGCAGTATATTAATTTACCGATAGCACCCCCAGAGACTGGCACAGCTCCCTTTTCATGATTCTTGTGTTTTGAGGCCACAGAAGGAAACAGGTCAATAAGGGCTACATTCATGAAGCGTAATGAGTCACAGGTTGGAATGTACTCAGTAGCCTTATCTACCTGCAGGCTAAACCAGCCAGCCCTTGGCTGGGAGGTCCTGGAGTCCACATCTACACAGCCTTTTAATTTCTGGTGTAACAGTAACTGCTGATTTGAATCTCTTCTGGAGGAAGGAGGGTGAAGAATGTGTGGCGGTCTGGCTCTTGGCCAGTGGGTCTCAGCCAGGTGATTTTGCTTCCAAGAGACACGCATCTGTGTCTGGAGCCATTTTTGGTGAGCACAGCAGAACATGCGAACAACTTCATCCAGAGTCAGGTGCTGGACACCCTACAGTAGACAGGGGAAAGGGTGGGGGGCTGTCAGGCACCCTGTGATGGACAGACAGCTTCCCTATACAGGACTGGCTACAACGCTTTTGCTTGGGATTGGTGGTCTCAGTGCAGCAGGACAAGCAGAAATCTGGTTTGTGCTGCTATTTATACAGACTTAGAAATGCCACATTATAAAAAGATGTTAGCATCTGTATGTTGACTAGTTCTGCTACTGTTCAGGGCTTTTGTGGCTATTTTCAGTGCTCTTGGCTCTTCTGATATGGCCAAGCTGATATCAATGGATCCTTTTTTCCCCCTCTTTGAGACAAAGTCTGTTCCTGGCTAGCCAGCCTGGAACTCACTATGTAGCCCAGGCTAGCCTTGAACTCATGATGTTCCCGCTCCCGCTTTCCTAGCATTAGAAGGATTTTATTATTGTTATTCACTTTACTATGTAATATAAGACATTTGAAAATTTGCGTTGAAACCTTACTCTACACTTTTGTTTATAATCTTAAAAGTTGCATTAGCGTCATAGTCTAGTTTTCTGGTGGCCTACTCTCCTCTCTTAAAAAAAAAATCTGGAGATAATTTAAACCATCTAGTAAAAAAAAAATCAGTGTTCTTATAATAAGTGACGTATTAATTGCAGTTACAGCAGCAGTTTTACAGTAAGGGAGGCTCTCTGAACCCCCTGGCTCCCGGAGGATCGTGCTCACTCTTCTGCTTAGGCACGGCTAAAAAAAGGAGGCAGAGGCATGCATGCTATGCAGTTCTGCGTCATTAGTGCTGGCCTGCCCCTGCCCCCATTCCCTCTCACCTCTTTTTTCTGACCCACTTCTGTGTGTTTGGCCGCAGTACCTTGGCCAGAGGCGATCCTTAACCGAGAATGGGTCAAGACGCTTATCGGCTTTTGAGTATCCCAAGAAAATACACATAAACAGTGTGGATGAAAACATCACTCGGTCACTCTTCCACGGAAGCCAAGCTTGAGTTGAACACCATGTCCTGGGGCTGGTGAGGCGGCTCAGTGGGTGGAGGGACTTGCTCGCCTAAGCCTGAAGCCCCACGTGTCATTCCTGGAAGGAGAGAACCAAGTCTTCAAGGCTCCCTTTTCCATTGGCACATACCTGCCCTACTCCCAAATAGTCACAAATGAGAACAAATACATTCCATATAAATGTCTTTTCTTCTTCTAAAATCTTCCTATGCTACCAGAAGGGGTGTCTGTTCAGCAAAGATCATGCCCAGATCTCTGGTAGGAAGGCGGATTCCTGTCCAGTCTACTGACTTCAGAACCAGTAATCGGAAGAGTAACTGACAGCCCCGTGAAGGACGGAGCGCCTTTACTCGGTCATGACTCTAAGCAGCTTGCTAGATGCTGCGGAGGTTCTAATTGTTGGCACGGTGTCTCAACAGGCTATATACGCTCGAAGGAAAACTGGTAGAGAGTGGAGCAGAACTGGAGAACGGGCAGTTCTACGTGGCTGTTGGCAGAGATAAGTTTAAGAGGCTACCGTACAGTGAGTTGCTTTTTGACAAGTCAGCCATGAGAAGGCCTTACGGGTAAGTCCTCGCCTTTGCTCACACTCTCACTCCTTAGTTACTGTCTGTAGTAGCATGGGGAGGGGCATTGGTGCAAAGGAGGGGGGAGCAAGAGTGGGCAGCGGGGGGGGGAGGGAGGGGGGAGAAAGGCCACTGTCTCACGTGATCCCTTGGAACACGTAAACATAAGAGTGTAACGACTCTAGGTAAGATGGTGCACGTGGTAGTCCCACCACAGAGGTGGAGGCAGAAGGATCAGGAGATTAAGGTCATCCTCAGCTGTGGAGTGAGTTCAAGGCTAGCCTCTCTCAAATATCAAACAAAACAAGTATTTTCTGTAGCTAATAGTCTCATTAATCAGTTAGAAAGGAGAGCATTCGTGGCCGAAAATTGTTGTATAAAACATGCTGATAGGATTTGTGAGAGACTCAGAACCTTCTATTGCACCAAGTTTAAACTAAATACAAAGCTCCAGTCTTGTGAAGAAAATGATGGACCACGAGCTCTCTGTAAATCTCACAGGCAGGTTTAGGGTCTAACAGTGGAGTCAGAACAAGTGAGTTTTCAGTTAGTCTGGCTAGAAATTTACAGTAGCTTACTCTATCTATCTATCTATCTATCTATCTATCTATCTATCTATCTATCTATCTATCTATCTATCAATAGACCCCAGGTCTTTTGTAGCCCAGAATGGTCTCGAATTGGTTACATATCCTAGACTGTCCTTGAACTCATGCTCTTTTTGCTTCTACCCCTGACTTCTGGGGTGACTAGCATTCATCCCAGAAGGAAAGCCTCATCTGGCTTACACCCCCTCCATCTCATTTAAAAACCATAAAATACGAAAGCAATGCAATTGTGCTTGCAAAGATAGGGAGGCTGAGTATCAGACTGTGTGTGTGTGTGTGTGTGTGTGTGTGTGTGTGTGTGTGTGCTCTGTGTGCTCACACATGGTATGTTAAGGTCAGAGGTTTATGTCAAGTGTCTTTACTGGTTGCTCCTTGCTTTATTCAAAGTCTCTCACGTAAACTCACAGCTTGCTGTTCAGTTTAAGGCAGCTTGTTTTAGGGATTCTTTATCTCTGCCTCTTACGCCCTGAGATTATAAGCCAGTCTCTGTGACCACCCAGTATTTCCATGGGTACTGGAAAACCAACTACTTTATCCATTGAGGGGTCTCCTCAGCAAGGCTTGAACTTCAGTCACACATGATGTATTGTGTTCTTTTTACCCCCTTGGAAATACCTTTTGTGAGGATGTCATGAATAGTTTAGCATCCGTGCTACAGAGCCTTGAGCTGTGACACTGATGCCAGTGGCAGATACTTGGGATCCATCTCTGTTGTTATGTACTGAGTTCAGGGCCTCTTGGCACTTGAAATTGCCTTTTTATGGCTGTCCTCTGCAGAGGACACCAGTGTGTTCCTATTAATTTGTATCCTGCGAGGCTAATGGAGGTTTGCTTAGGCTTCTAGAGAGTAACAATGGAATTTCAGGGCTGCTGGGACTACGCAAGAGTCCAGGCCTTCTTTGCCAGCAGACTGGTTGTTGATTACCCAGTCCATGAAATCCAATCCTTTAACAGCGTGTGCTTAGCAATGCTGGTTCGCACACTGGGAGCAGCACTGGGGACTTGTGGAAATGTGACAACTGAGACTCATTGGCCTCTCATATACAGTAATGAGGTCCAACAGTATAGACATGTCTTCCTATTTTTGGAAACATAATTCAAGATGTATTTTTTTCTTAATGACATAGACATCTGAATGTTATGAAAAGAGTATCTTCCTTCACCTCCTCCTCCTCCTCCTCCTCCTCCTCCTCTTCCTCTTCTGCCTCCTCCTTCTTTTCCTTTTTGGTGATAATTGACCAGTTTAAAAACTCTCTCAATATAAATGCCTTGATTTTTCGTTCTTTTCCATCCCAAGCGTACACTTTATTTTTACATTATTTATGGTCAGTATTATAATTATTATTGTTTTTGAGGCAGAGTCATCTTGTGCAACCTTGGCCAGCCTTGAACTCTTGGTACCTGAGATTACTTCCTTAGGGCTGGGATTAATAGATGGGTGTCACCATGCCCAACAGCTTCATTGCTTTTCATTTAATCCACCATGGTCATCACTTAGTTTAAGAAATGTTTATTTTTTTTTATCTATAAATAGAAAGTTTGGAAATTTGAATTAAATTATGAAAAAAAACCTTGTGTTAAAAGTTTATAAGCATCAAGTCAGGTCATATTCAGGAAACTATTAGAAGTAATTTAGAATAGAATTTTGAGATTTTTATGGCACTAACCTCAAGGGCCAGTGGACAGGGTGGGATAGCAGATTAGAATGATTGTCATGTGTCATGCATCATTATGTGCAAAATTCAGATGTGCAAATTGCAATTTGTTTCCACAGTCAGAAAGCTTCTTCACTCCCTCCCATGGTTGGATCCAGGAAGTCTAAAGGGAGCGTAAGTATCAGCAGCTTTCCTCATTAGTGCTCTGTCTCTCCGTAGAGCCATCCTTTGGGTTTCAATTAAATTCAGAGGAGTAAGTCTTGGCTACTAGTGGCATATAAGCAACTATCTGAAACATTGTGAGAGCTTCAATGCCACATCTGAAGTCCTAAACAAGACCTAATGCTTTTAGAATACAGAATCAAGCCCCTTCCCTTGTGTAGATTTGAGGCAGCGTATGTTGTGCTTGTGGGCTGAGTAGTGTTTCGCGCAGCTGTGAGGTCCTCCCAAGGTCACAGTGGTGCTTCGAAAGTCTTGTCTCCTGTGTCTAACAAAGACGGAAAAGGAACTTTAGGTAAGAAAATGGTGACCCTCGGTTGTACTTCTCTGTACAGTTAAGATCTCGAAAATTAAGAGCCACCCTAATTGCTTCGTTCCACTCTAGAAGCTTTTCCTGGTCATTCCTTCACTGTTAGCTGAGCAAGCATTGACAATGCGCCTGCGGTGTGGGAACTAGAGTATGCAAGGAGAAGTCCCTCTGCTGACAGTTCAGCCTGCACTGCAGCTACCCCTAACTCCCACTGTGCGCTGCAGCCACCCCCTAACTCCCACTGTGCGCTGCAGCTACCCCCTAACTGCCACTGTGCGCTGCAGCTACCCCCTAACTCCCACTGTGTGCTGCAGCCACCCCCTAACTCCCACTGTGCGCTGCAGCTACCCCCTAACTCCCACTGTGCGCTGCAGCTACCCCCTAACTCCCACTGTGCGCTGCAGCCATCACGTGGCGCCCCCATGCTAGGGCTCAACCCCCACTGTGCGCGGCAGCACATCTCCTAGCCCTGCCCCATCCCTAGCTCCCCTGAGGGGAAGCCCACTTTGCTATGGAGTGCTGCTGCAGCAGGTCTTTCTGACTGAGGGCTCTCTGATCTATCAGGGGCTTCAGCAGGAGTGATCAGAACTGATCTGGCATTCCTACCCCACTTGGATGAGCTGGTCAGCGGTTGTGTTCTGGTGTGCTGTAAGTGCCTGCTGAGCAGTGATATTGTCTCCTAGTGGGCATGTACTCATCTTTCCCTACTATTTTATTTCATGACATTCTTAACAAAAGAGAAAGATCATTTTGTGTTCGTATCGTTGGACTTGACACTCATTCCTGGAGACTGTACCGCTCACTGCTTATGGAAAGTCTTGCCTTCCATACTCTTCACACTCTCGGGGAAAGAAAGAAAACCACCTAGAAGGCTATGAACAGCCTGAAACTGAGTATCCAGTACATGAACACCAAGAAAATAGGATTCAAGCACTGCCCTTGAATCCTAGTGAAGATTTTAGTGGACACAGTCGAGGAGAGGGGTTTCAGGAGGAGGGTGGTGTTGGGGAAAGAGAAATGGGTACGGAGAGATACCATGAACATGGTAGCCAGTGTCCTCCCAAGGTCCCACTGTGCCAAGTTCTCTTCAGGATCTAAATAGTGAAAAGCAAAACAAGAGCCATGAATTTAGGTTCAGAAATTATATTTTCTCTCTTCCCTTCTCCTCCTTCCTCCTCCTTTCTTTTCCCTGTGTATCAGCCATGCACTTACCCACTCTGTCATCTATTTTATCACTCATCCATCCCATTATCCATCCATCCATCCATCCATCCATCCATCCATCCATCCATCTCATCATCCATCCCATCATCCATCCATGCATGCATCCATCTATCATCCATCATCCATCCATCCCATCATCCACCCATCCCATCATTCATTTATCCATCCATGTATCCATCCATGCATCCATGCATCCATCCATGCATCCATCTCATCATTCATCCATCCACCCCATCATCCACTCATGGATGCATATGCATGCATCCATCTATCATCCATCATCCATCCATCCCATCATTCATTCATCCATCCATGCATCTATAATCCATGCACCCATCCATCCATCCATCCATCCACCCATCATCCATGCATCCATGCATCCATGCATTCATCCATTCATCTGCTCTGTTAGTCACCCATCTCTCCACCCTACAAGCTACCCACTCACTTATTCTATCACCTGTCAACCCATTCACTCTATCAACCTCTTATATCAGTCAGCCATCCACTCAACACATATTTGTTGATGATTTATTTGCTAAGTGCCAAGAATGACTATACACATTTAATTTTATACATATAAAGACACTGACCAGGATCTTACTGGATCTTTCAAGTTCTCGAGTGTGTGTCAGGGGGACGGAGATTTCCCAGAGCCACTCACACAGGAAGGAGATGGCAGGGAAGAAGCCAAGGTAGAAGAAACAAACTTATTCAAGTTGTTGATAAAGAACTTAATAGGTGAAAGTGAGGGAGAAGACCAGGGCAGTCAGTGCTGACTAAAGAGGAGCTGGCAGCCCAGTCATACAGACCAAGCAAGGCTTGCATCCAGGCCTTCGTGGGAGCCACTGAGGGACTTAAAGGAAGAATGCTAGCATTTGATTTACACTTTTTTATTAAAGGTTTATTTATTATGTGTACAGCATTCTGCCTGCATATATGGCTGCAGGCCAGAAGAGGGCACCAGATCTCACTAGAGATGGTTATGAGCCACCATGTGGTTGCTGGGAATTGAACTCAGGACCTCTGGAAGAGCAGCCAGTGCTCTTAACCTCTGAGCCATCTCCCCAGCAGCACTTGAATTATACTTTTAAAGTTAAAAAAATTGAAATTATCTCTCTTTGTGTGTATGTGTGTGTGTGTGTGTGTGTGTGTGTGTGTGTCTGTGTGTGTCTGTGTACATGAATATAGGTACCTGTGGAGGCCAGAAGAGTGTCAGATCCTGTCAGATCCCCTGGAGCTGGAGTTACAGGTGTTTGTGAGCTGTCTGACATGGGTCATGGGAACCCAACTTGGATCTCCTGCAAGAGCAGCAAGTGCTCTTAACCATTGAGACCCGTCTCCATCCCCTGATTTGTAATTTTTAAAGTTTGTTATGGCAAACACATGTCAAAGAAAGAATAGAAGAGGCAGAGGGTGGTTGGAGTTTAAGGACGGGGATGCAGGAAACGAGACTCTGGGCTGCAGGGCTGATGGGAGGATCGCTGGTATAAGCCTTTTCGCGTGTGTTAGCGCTGGTCAGTTTCCCTGCCTGGCAGTTATTAGTGCAGTTCCTTCCCAGGGCACAGTTGCAGTACTTGGGTGTCTAGAGATTTCCAAGCTGACTGTGTAGGGGTTGCTACTCTAGTGTTCTCTAGAAGTCTGTGCCTGGCGCCTTTGATGTCAAGTAGGGAAGAACTTGGAGGAGAGTTGTTCAGGACAAGGGAAGAGAAAGTAGGTGAAGGTTTGTTGCTGTATGGTTGATATTCATCTGAGGAGAGAACAGTCTAGAGCACAGAGCCTGGTGCACACAGAGTTCTTACTCAACCCACATAGGGTGTGTGCGGACGCCCCACAGTGAGCCCCACAGTGAGCCGCCGCCGCCGCGTCCTATGCCAGTAAACCCAGCCACAAGCTTGGTTTTGAACAGAACTAATTTACACCTTTTTCTATAATTAATAGGTTCCCTGGAGAACGCTGGGCTTGATAGATCATTAACTGTTTGGCCCCACGGGAGGGGTATGAGTGAGAGGACTGTGTAGGAGGGTGGAGCCTCCTACTTCAGGGGCCTCTGTGGACCTCACTCAGCACTGACCTTAAAGGGGACACAGAACCAGATCGTGAAGCATGTGCGTCTCGCACTCAGCTTCTATTAATTGTTTTACTGCATGAAGAAGAGTGGGAAGGGGAGAAGGGGGTGGGGCAGTGGGGAGGGGGAGGGATAGGACTTTGGAATACAAGTAGATTGAAAACAACTAGTAGAATTCATAGTACAAAACGCTCTACCAACTGATAGGTGGGAGAAATGCAGAAGTTGGTAAGTTGAGAATAATTTTTGGTTATTATTCCATTCTAAAAATAAAAAAGAAAAGTGACTTATTTTCATAAAGCAAGCTCCGCGCACGCAGGCCCTCCACCTGCGTGGTTCCACCGCACGGGATCAGGGTGTCCTCTAGTGGCAAAGAGGTGAAAATGACAGAAACACTGAAAGGCGAACTGGCTTGTTTTTGTTATGTCCAGTCAGTGCCTCTTGCGGGTCAGCAGTTTGGGGGTTAAATATTAGGATTGCCAGGGTCTGACTCAAGACTCGGTTGCTGCCATGGCTCAATCAGTTATCACGAAGTCACTGTGAGGCAAATCGTAAATACATTAAGGTGAAATTTTCCTATCCCCCAAATTGCATTCTGTAGGAAATTCTGTAGGAAACTGCCTCCAGGACGGGCAATGCGTACCTGCCATCCGTAGGCGCGTGAGAGAAGTATCAGTGGCGTCACAGTGCTGTCTAGAAGCCCCTCAGCAAGGCCAACTCACAAAATGACCTCAGACTTGTTATTTTATGGTCTGATTTTTTTTTTTTTTTTTTTTTTTTTTGGTGCAAGTTTATGAGGGTTGGAAATGGGCTTCTGAGAAGGGGAGGAAGCTGGCGTTGGTTAGATCTTCCTGGAAAGAACCTCGGAAGCTGTAGAATTGAAATCCAGCTGAACCACCAGTCTTCATAGGTTGGAGAGGCCATTGGAGGCTTTATCTGGAGCTCTTCATATTTGATCTGTCAGTGCACGTGTGAGGGGCAGGCAGGCCAGTGGCTTAAGTATCTGCTGGTACCATTTTTTTTTTTTTTTGCAATGTGCCCCATACATTTTGGCTGCCTCTTGGCTGTTCCCACATAATCATTAGGTACTGTCTGTGATGGCTCTTTTCGAAGGCCACACCACATGGCAGATGTTTCTAGTGCCTCAGCGTAGGAGTGGAGGAGATGACTCAGTGGGTAAAGTTCTTGCCTGGGAAACGTGACGACCTGGGTTTGGATCTTCAGCTCACACACAGAGCCAGGCACGGTGGTGCGTTCTTATAGCCCCTGTGCTAAGGGGGTGGAGACGGGAGACTCTCAGGGGGGCCTCTGGGCAGCTAGTCTAGCCAATTGGTGAGCTCTAGGATTTATGAGACCCTGACTACCAAAGACACACACACACACACACACACACACACACACACACACACACACACAGTGATAGAAGACAGCAGATGCCATGCTCTGGCCTCTATTTGCATCTAGGGTGCACACCTCTCCCCCCCACACACACACAAATAGAGAAGGAGAGGGAGAACTGAGATGGGGAGCAGGGGAGAAAATAGGGTAGGAGAAACATCATTCCTGGAGAAAGTGGATTCTTTTCAGTAGACAATGCTAAATGCATGGCTTTAATCTAAAACTACGTACTATTCTATGGCCCTGACCATCAGGAATAGTGTACGTGTGTGTGTGTGTGTGTGTGTGTGTGTGTGTATGTGTGTGTGTGTGTGTGTGTGTCTGTGTCTGTGTGTCTGTCTGTCTGTCTGTCCGTCTGTGTGTCTCTCTCTATGTGTGTGTGTTGTGGTTTATCATTTGCTAAAAGAAGTCAACAGATTGGAAGCAACAAAACAAGTATTCCCCACAAATGTTGAAAACCCGTGTGGATATAGGCTGATAGTGTCTGTTTGCAGTTCTGCATGTTACTCTGGGCCAGTAAGGTAACTTCTCTGTAAAACTCTGCTAAAGATTTCTGCAAAAAAAGAGAATTCGCCATTCCTTTTCCACACCACGTTTTCTATGCTGTTCAATAAATAAAGAACAAAGGTCTTAGTTGCGACAGGCAACAGGGACAGATGTACACAACAGGCAACAGATGTGCCACAGACCCCAAACCACAGAAATGGAAGACACGGGGAGAGAGGTGTTGAATTCCTGCTTGGCTTGCTTCTGGTCTAACTTCCCAAGAGGAAGCCTTTTCATTTCTTAAGGTGACTGTAATACATTTATCTATTGAGACACTTCCCAGCCTTTAGACCATCCTACTTAGTGTTCCCTAAACCACCTCTCTGATTGTCCTTTTTGGAAATGGTAACATTATTAGCCCCAAGACATTCTACAGTGTCTTAATTAGGGTTTTACTGTTGTGAACAGACACCATGACCAATGCAAGTTTTATAAAAGACAGCATTTAATTGGGGTTGGCTTACAGGCTCAGAGGTTCAGTCCATTGTCATCAAGGCAGAAACATGGCAGCATCCAGACAGGCATGGTGCAGGAGGAGCTGAGAGTTCTACATCTTCATCTGAAGGCTGCTAGTAGAAGACTAACTTCCAGGCAGCCAGGGGGAGGGTCTTAAGCCCACACCCACAGTGACACACCTACTCCAACAAGGCCACACCTCCTAATAGGTCACTTCCTGGGCCAATCATATACAAACCATCACATACAGTGAGGTCTCCATTCTTCCCATCGCACACTCCTGCTGGTGAGTGATGTTTTCCCAGAGAGTGGTAACACGGCCCTTGCTGGGATCCAACTCCCTTACCGGATAGGTTTTCTACAGAGTCCCTACAAGTTTAACGGCATCTCCAAACCTTCTACAAAGGCACTAACTGTCTGTGAAGGGTCGCTGTTGTCACATGAGCCTTACAGTGTTCAAATCCCAGGATGTGCTGACCTCACTGAATACAGACCACAGTCTGGGTCTGGCCTAGCGACTTCAGAAGCTCACTGTTTGTCTTTCTTCTCCAGACAGTGACTGTACTGAGAAATAGAAAAGAAAAAATAAATCTCTGCTTGTAGATCATACAATAATTAAATGGAAACTAGATGTCTAAATTGCAGTTGGAATGGGAAATTAAATTATGCAAAAATGTTATAGATTTAGACAAGTTTTCATACTGTTAATAAATCTATGCATAATTCATTTTCTTGTAGGCTGTGACAAAATAGCATAAATAACTTCATTTGTAAGATGGGGATTTTTTTTCTATTCTTAATTGGGTGATGGCTAAAACCATTTAAATGCTTTTGGGTGACTGAATATATAAATGCTTAAAATGAGCAGTTATAATAGGCTTCTAGGCATATTTGTTTATTTAATATTACTACATTTATTTTTCAGACAGTAGCACAGTACAGATGTTGCATAAAGATTGCACCAATATGGTTGTTATTTATTTATTTATTTACCTAGTTGCTGTATTCTTGCCGTGCTGGAGATTTTGTGCAGAGTCTTACACATGCTCAGCCAGTGCCCTATCACAGAACCACTGCCCTATCTCTGATACAACTTTATATCTTTACATACATCCACATCTATACTCTCTGATCTTAGAGAAAACACCAGACCCTTATCATCAGGCAATATTCTAGTTAATTTACACATTTTCCCCTTCATCCTTGTGACAGTAGGGCAGGTACCTCAGTCATGCTCAGCTGATGAGGCAGTCGTGTGTGTGCTCAGGCATGTGGTTGGAGGTCAATGTCTGATGTTGGTTTTTGGGATACCTTCCAGTTGTGTGCTTGTTTGTGTGTTTTTGACGGTACCTGAACCCCCAAGGTCCCCAGTTTGGATAGGGTGCTGGATGGCCAGGGAGCTCTAGGGATCCCTTCCCAGGGTTGGGATTGTAAGTGCAACCTCCATGCATGGCTTTTCCTGCATGTGTGGGCCAGCACTTTATGATGGAGCCATCTATCTCCCCAGTCAAGGAATGGCTTTGTTTTTGTTTATCTCTGTGTACCATGGGGATGGATTCTTGGCCTCACCAAGTGCTAGGCAAGCGTTGTGCCTTTGAACCCCATCCCCAGGCCCAGGGGAAGTAGTTTTGTGCCATGCCTGGCACCTGTGAAGGGATTGCCAATTGTGGGTGATTATTTTTAGTCTTCCTCCTCTGCCAGACCTTCCGCCTGCCTCTAGGAAGGTGTGTTTGCAGTTAGTGTGTACCTAGACCAACAGTTGGAGACTAACTCAGGGCCCTGTCCCTGGGCTCACTAGTTAACCACACGAGTGTACTGGGCATAGCTCCGAGAGTTCGCTAGCCAGTTGTAAAGGTCTAATCTTTTGTCATTTAGGGAAATTATCGCCAATCTAAGTCAACCATCGGCTCCAGTGATAACTCATCTCCTCAGCCTCTGAAGAGGAAAGGGAAGAAAGACTCCAACTCAGAAAAACCCACGAAAGTGAAACAAAGTGTGAAGTCGAAGACTTCCCACCAAGCAGTCTCAGACAATGGTGAGTTGAGGTCAACGGGCTGATGGCCATTTCCGTGTCGTCTTGTTATCGTCTTAAGGATGTGGACCCATTTTAAATCTTATTTAAAATTTTTTATTTTTACTTATGTGTAGGTGTAGGTGTGTGTTGGGGAGGGTTATGTGCACATGAGTGCAGGTACCTGTGGGGGCTTGAACTGCGTGAGAACTCTGGGAATGGGATTCAGGTCCTCTGGAAAACTAGGAAGTGGGCTTTAACTACTGAGCCATCTCTCCAGCCTCTCAATTTTCACTCTTATTTTGAAATGCTCATTTCTCCCGGCTCACAGAGGGCATTCCTTTTTGTCGTGTCATATGTGATGTTGTTCAAAGGAGATTTCTATCAGGCGAGAAGTAGCAGGTTCTCACACTGGGCTCCTATTGTAAGGCAGTCTTAATAGGACAAAGGGGAACGCTGCCATCCCTCGCGTGCGCTGTTTGAGCGTGCTTACTTGTGCCTTTACACTTTTTAAAGCACTGTTGACACTGGCCTCTGTGGGCTGAGGCTCTGTCCTTGTCTGCACTTAATATTTGCTTATATTCATATCTCACATTTTCTGAAAAGATGTTCTGATATCTAAGTGAATATTGCGCACACATAAACTTCATAAAAACAAGCTATTAGATAAATTTAAAAGTTTTAGAGCAAGCCATGGTAGTGCATGACAGCCATCTCAACACTTGGGAGGTGGAGGCAGGGGGATCGATTTGGCGGTTGAGGCCACATAGTGAATTCCAGGCCCTTTGGGTCTCAACACACACACACACACACACACACACACACACACACACACAATTAAAAACCCAAAGCAAAACATTTTCAATGGTCTGAGAATCCATTAGCATGAGGCAAAGGCATCCTGAGGTGTGATGAAGTGGTGAACCTTCACACTGGAGGGGAGGCTGTATTTGGTTTTATTTTCAATAGGATGGCTCATAAAAGTGGAGAGAGATTCTTGACTCAGGCCACTGCTGGCTGGAAACAGAAAATAGTGTGGCTGCATTGCCTTCCCTACTCATGGTCCTTCCACACAAAACATATGTGGGATGCGCGGGGTGAAGACAGATAGGAGAAGGCCTTCAAGAGAGCTTAGCCGACCAGTGGAGCTCCATCTGCCATGAAGAGTCGTGTGGGGTTCACAGATGCAGGGCAGTGGTTTAGAGGGTTAGAGGACGCCACACAAATGCCTAAGGAATTAGACAACGACAAATGACCTAAGGTTGGAAGAGAAAGTGGAATGATCAGACGGCCCACCCAGGGGACTGAGGCTGTAGGATCTGAAGTTCAAGTCTAGGCTGGAGGGTTTAGAGAGCCCCTGTTTCAAAATATAAGAAAGGACTGAGGAGCTAGCTCAGTGGTAGAATACTTGTCCTATCTGCATGAAAGCCTAGGTCCACTCCCCAGGGCTGCAGCAGACAAAAGCACAGGATAAATGCATGGCTCCCCAGAGCAGGGGCTCCAGTATCCTGGGATCTCACTGTGGAGATCAGCCAGCAGTCAGGCTTGTTGGACACCATTCTCCTGCTGTTAGCTAGAAGGTCACTTCCTCCTCCACTCCCACCATCCATGGTCTTCCTCCTAACTCGGAGTTCATGCTGTAATTTTTTCTCACTATGTTGCATATTCATAGCCTGTTGTATTCCTTCTAGAGACCAGTCATCAGGGAGGTTAGGATGAAATATAGGTGTCAGGTACTATTGGGTGCCTATTGTATAGCAAGAAGGACAGAGAAATAACTTAGCTGGGAAAACAGGCGATTTTTTTCAAAAGTTAAAATCAATAGAGGCTTTATTTTGATAAACATATATTACATTTTTTAAAATTTTTTAAATTTTTTAATTTTTTGAATCAGGGTTTCTCTGTGTAACTCTGACTGTCCTGGAACTTACTTTGTAGACCAGGCTGGCTTCGAACTCAGAGATCCACCTGCCTCTTCCTCCCAAATGCTGGGATTACAGGCGTGCGCCACCACCACCTGGCTTTTTTTGTTGTTGTTGTTGTTTTTTTGTTTTATGTTTTTTTCATATATTACATTTTTAAAGCCCCTAAGACTGTGTCTGGACTGTGCCTTACTAGTTTTGTTGAGACAAGGTTTTCCTCTAGTTTAGGTTGACTGGGAACACACTATGCAGTCCAGGCTGATCTCAAACTGATGATAATCCTCCTGCCTTAGCCTTCTGAGTGCTGGCATAAGCTATTGTATCTAGCTTTTTTTTTAAACAAAACAAAACAAAACAAAACAAAACTGTCAACGCTAGCCTAGGTCTTATAGAATCAAGGCATTTAACAAATACTGGCCAAATAAATGGTGGAAATTAAAGATGGCTGAGTCTCTGTAATACTTTAGACCCCACTAAGAAACTGGACCCATTTAAAGCTTGTAATAAATGACTTAGTCAAAGAGAGAAGGTACTATTCACCCTTTGTCTGTGTGGCTCTTATCAGTGTATGGAAGCTCCAGTTCTAACCTGCAGTGTGTCCATCTTAAGTCTTCGGGCTTCCTAGTGGTCCCTGTGCAGGTTGGAGAACACAAGATCGGATTAATATTCCTTTCATTGGAAAGCAGACTGTGTTGGCAAGTTGAACTATCAGAATCTTGTCTTTTGTGGAAATTTACAAGGAGTCTTCAATCATATTTCTCTCTTTGGGCATGAAAATAGCAAACTTCATTAATACTGAAGCAGGTAGTTTTTAAGATATGATCTCCAAGGCGGCTCCCTTCCCCGGGTCATGCCTGGCCTTGGGAGAATGCCAAGTTGCTTCAGAGAGCTTCCCATCCTAAGCGGGTATTTTCCAGGCTTTGCAATGCAAGGGCCACAGGCTCTTAGCTCTAGCTCATTGTTCCCTGTGGATCCGTGAGCCTCTTTCAAATGAAGGTCTTAGGGGCTCATTTTCCCCCTTGACACAGGGCGATGTTGCTGATTTAGAAGACTTGTTGAAAAGCAGAGATAAAACACTTACACATATTTTTCTACAATTGGAAGAAGCACATGACCCCCTCCCCCGCCAAATAAACCTTGGCTTCCAAAACCATTGACTTTCCATGACAAATGAAAGAAAAGGCACAGTCCTGTAGCTGAAGCTGCACTTGCTAAATTTAAGAGTATCAGTTCATGTATGGTTGAAATCCAAACAACTGCTCCTTAAAGACCCCCCCAATGTCCTTTGTTATAAGAAGTTTCCAGAGTGTCAAGTCGTCCGGGTCTCCCTAACTCAGCCTTTGTACTCATTTATAATCAAAGCTGCCTTTTCCTTGAATGCCGACCACTTTAGTAATTGGAACCAAGTGTGTGCTTCTCACACTCAAGTCTCTCGGGAGCTCAAGCAAAGGGAATCGAGATTATAAGTAGCAAGAACGTGTAGGATGCAGGGGATCAAGATAATGAGTAAAATGTATAAGAGCTGCTTTTAGAGATGAAATCCTTATCACCTTCCCTACTAAAACGTGTATGTAAAATGAGGAGAGCTATTTGGTATTTCAAAGCCTTAAATTTTAGGGTTATGGTGAATGTTTAAGATTGTTTTCTAGTATGTGTCAAAACTATATACAAATATTTTAATCTAGCCTTCTTTACCTGTATACTGTTTTTATTATAATATTTTAAAGACTAGTTATGATTTTAGTCACACACGCGTCGAGTCCTGCTTTGGTAAAATTTCTGATGTTTACTGATGATATTCAGCGATCAGATCAAGGAAGTGCTCCCTGAAGCAGCAGTGCTGTCTTCTGACTGCAGATGGCACCCTGGCTCTAACTTTAGTTTCCGGTTTCCTTGACTCTGTTTCTCTCTGTAATAGTAAAGCTTAATAATTCAGGCAGAGCAGTGACATATTTCTTCAGGGAAACAAATCCCATTTTCTTTTGTAGCCGAGATGCAAAGTAAGATTGGTGAGTGATTGATGAAGGGGGTGTGTGTGTGTGCGGAGTGTGTCCCCTGCCGCTGTGAGATCAGCCTCCGCCGCTCCCTGTCCTTGTGCCGCCATGCCACCGCCACCGTGCCTGGATAGACGTTTGTAGAGGTGTTAACTAGCTATTCTCACCACTGTGAGCAAAAGCAGGATGATGACTGTTTTGAAACAGCATTTTGGATGCCAGGCTATATTTATTGCTATTATTAATATTGGATAACTGAAAAAACCTAGTCATTTGGTTAGAAATATCAGAAAGACTGCAAAGAAAGGAGCCTTTACTGTTATGACATATATCAGCCTGATAAACAAAAAGTACTTTCAAAAGCAAAGCATTAGCGTGAAACAAAAGGCAAAGGTTATCGTCTTCTGGAGGATTGTGGTTCTCCAGCGCACACATGGGTAACAGTGTTGTGTGTCTTCTGGCTGTATTATTATGCTTTGTTCCTGGAATGCACAATTGTGTATTTAGACTCCCGACAAGGGCGTGTGCAGCGTTGGTAGAGGGGACCCGAACGTCACACCCCCGCCGTGCGTCTGCCCTTGAGCAGCGTGCTCTTCACTTCCTGATCCCCACAGCCTGCTCATGGTTGGCCTGCGTCGCCACAAGCATGAAGGGTTGCAGCAATCCAGCCTCAAAAGCCACATCGCGTGAGCCAGAGCCTGAGCGCCAATTGTGAACCAGCTTAGGCAACTGCTCGGTTCTCTGTCACAAGAAACTCTGGAGGAACCCTGAAGCACATTTAGAAAAGACGCTCTCCACACTCCTCACCGAGAAAAGCATTGTGTACCAGAAAGTGCACAGGGGAGGGCCCCAAGGTGTTCTGGGTCTGTTTCATAAACGGAAGTACTATGATTTGCTGGTAGCTTTTGCTACCCTTCTCATTGGACGGATGGGAGATATATTTTTTTCTGTTCCTCCAATGATCATTGCCATATATAAATGGGCCAAAGTCTATTTCATTGAATGCCAGCTTCTTAAAAGACTGGGTATTTGCTTATTCCACCACTCAGAAGACCAACATATTTCACAATGATATTCCACTGTAGTCAGAGGCTGCTAGCTTCTTGCATGTTTAATTGTATAATTCAACTTCTCTTAGCAAAATTAGTTTTAGAGTCTGTGCATTGTTTCTCACTTTAGTGGTGGAACACTGAGAAATTGAAGCTGGGTGAATATAAGTATGGATACAACACTACTCAGGATGTTCTTATCCTGAGAATAGAACCCAAGGCTTTGCATGGTGTCGGCCTGTGGTCTATCACCGAGCCACTCCTCAGCCTTCAGTATTTTTTCAGAAAAGAGTTCACTTCGTATCTTGCTGTCATGCTAATGTTTGTGGTGTAGAGAAGCATTGTGTTATAGCTGATGTCGCCCCGAGGCTTCTGCAGGACATTCTGTTAGTGGTTAATGTTTGTGTGGTCCGGAGTTGGGATAGTGTGCTGATTCTCCCTCCCTCCCTCCCTTCTTCCTCCCTCCCTCCCTTCTTCCTCCCTCCCTCCCTTCCTCCTTCCCTCCCTTCCTCTTTCCCTCCCTCCCTCTCTCCCTTCCTCCCTCCCTCTCTCCCTCCCTCCCTTCCTCCTTCCCTCCCTCCCTTCTTCCCTTCCTCCCTCCCTCTTTCCCTCCCTCCCTTCTTCCTCCCTCCCTCCCTTCCTCCTTCCCTCCCTTCCTCTTTCCCTCCCTCCCTCTCTCCCTCCCTCCCTTCCTTCTTCCCTTCCTCCATCCCTTTTTCCCTCCCTTCCTCCTTCCCTCCCTTCTTCCCTCCCTCCCTCCCTTCCTCCCTCCCTCTTTCCCTCCCTCCCTCTCTCCTTCCCTCCCTCCTTCCCTTTCTCCTCTCCTCCTCCATCCTTCAGTCTCCCTCCCTCCTTCCTTCTCTCCCTCCCTCCCTGTTTTTATTTGCCTACATGTGTACATGTATGTACAATGCATGTGTGCCTGGTACCATGGAGGCCAGAAAAGGGCACTGGATCTTCTAGAACTAGAGTTAGGGGTAGTCATGAGCCACACTTTATGCTAAGAACTGAACCTGGTCCCATTAAGAGCAGCTAGTGCTCTTAACTACCAAGCCACCTGGGCTTATTTTGCATATACAATTTTAGGGCACAGGGAGGGACGTGAGGCATGTTAGAGGAACAGAACTGACAGAAGGTGTGTGTGTGTGTGTGTGTGTGTGTGTGTGTGTGATTTATTAGATGTTTTTTTAGTTTGTGATACAGCTAGTCCAATAGTAGTTGACTAACAATAGAAAGTCCAAGAATCGAATTGTCCAGTCCGTGAGTCTGCATGTCTCAGAGGTCTTCAGTATAATCCAGATACCAGTGAGGGAATGAACTAGACAGGGAGAATGCAGGCAAGCAGGCAAAAAGCAAGAGTTTCCTTCTCTTATGTTCTTTATACAGGCTGCTACCAGAAGGTGTGGCACAGGTTTAAAGTGGATTTTCCTACTCCAGAATATTCAGATTTAGGGTGGGTCTTTTCAACTCAAACAAGTCAATCAACAAAAATATGTCACAGTTGTACCCAGCCACTTGGGTTCTAGTTAATTCCAGATGTAGTCAAGTTGATAACTGTCTGAGGTTTTTACTGCTGTGAATAGACACCATGAACAAGGCAATTCTTATAAGGATGGCATTTAATTGGAAGCTAGCTTACAGGTTCAGAGGGTCAGTCCATGATCACCAAGGTAGGAACACAGCTGCATCCCGTAGTCCCTCGTCCACAAAGGGGAGGAATGTGAGGTGGTGAATTACATAGGGATTCTCTTTCTTCTCTTTCTCTTTATTTATTCTTCTCTCACATGATGCATCCTGACCACAGCCTCTTCTCTCACTCCTCCCAGCCCCCATGTTGTCCTCTTCCCCAGGTCCACTCCTCTGTTTCCCACAGAAAAGAGCAGGCTTCTCAGTGTTAACGACTGGGAAATCATGTAACAAAAATGTACTAAATCTATGCACATCCGAGCTAGATGAGGCAAGCCAGAGGGAGGAGGAGTTCCGAGAGCAGGCAAAGGGTCAGGCACCCCCAGTCCGCTCTGGAGAAGTCCCACACAACACCCCAAGCCAAACAGCCACAGCATGTATGCAGAGGACCCAGCCCAGACCCCCGCAGGCTCCATGATGGCTGCTTCGGTCTCTGTGAACCTCTATGAACTCCGCTCAGTTGATTCTGTGGGAGATGTTCTCCTGGTGTCCTTGACCCCTCCGGCTCCTACCTTGATCCCTCCTCGCTCTCTTCCACGGGTTCCCTCTGCTCTGTGTAATGTCTGAGCAGGTCTTTTTGTGTCTGCTTCCATCCGCTGTCAAAGGAAGCCTCTCTGATGATAACTGGGCCAGGCACCAATCTATAGAGGGATTGTAAACCTTTGCAAAGCTATATTTCAAGAATTCATTTTAAGTAGGTATTTTGGGACTCGGATGATATTACGTATATATGTATTTCTTATAAACCTCGATGTGATGCATAGTTCAACTGAGTCATTGTGTTGTACAGGTGGCATGTGAAATCAACACAGGTGCAAGGGGTGTTTTCAGTAGAAACTGAAGCGGGTATACAATTCCAGAAAGTCGAGAACTTACTCTATGCTACTATGTATAGATAACGAACATCTTCATTTGAAAGCAGCCAGGAGGGGACTCTCCTGCAGGCAGCCAGGAGGGAACTCTGTTCTGCACTGGGCAAAGCCTGAGCACAGGATCCCTAAAGTCCACCCTCACAGGGACACACGTTCTCTAACAAGGCCACACCTCCTCCAAAAAGGCCACACCTCCAAGCTTATGCAAATCACCACGTTATGATGCTTAATCTAGACAACATGTCAGTGCTAGATACTGATTTGAGGTTTTACAAGCTAAGTTTTCAAGTTCTTAGTGTCACAGTTCACTGGCTCAGCAAATGGCCTGGGCACGGGGAAGGAGAAAGCGGTTTATCCAGAGTCCAAGGGCAATGCAGTAGCCAAGCGTTCTTGAAATGCCGCAGCAGGCTCGGAGGATATTCCTGTGGGAACACCTGCAGCGGGCCTCTGGGAGGAATGAGCGATGCTATTCAGTGCTGTGGTGGCCTGTCTTCCTTTAGGGCTGTGTGTTGGTGTCTCACATTCTGGAGAGGCCTTGTCCTCTCCGCTCTTCACTCCGGTACTTTCAAGTTGTGAGTGGGGAGGAGTCACTTCAGCCCCTTTTCTTCCTTAATCTGATGTCACAGTGGCTCGCCTCTGATCTTACATAGGCTAGCCAGGGTCAGAGTCTGTCTTCAGCATTCAGGGAACACTGGAATAGATGCTCTCTGTGAGGCTGACCTCTAGTTTATGTATCTATGCATCACATGACAACACTTAATTACTTTTTTTTTTTTTTTTAAGGATAGAGTATTATTGTGTAGCCTGTGCTAACCTAGAACATTTTGTATAACCCAGGCTGGCCTTTAACTTGTGGTAATACTCTGGTCCAGCCTTCGAAGTGCTGTTATGACAGGCATGAGCTCCACTTCCAGCTGCCCTCATGTATTCATTAAGCAGTTTCTTGAGATCTCCCACACGTTGGATGCAAGCTCTCCTCCCTGGTCTTTAGGTTTAGGAGTCCAGCCCATTTCTAGATACTGCTTCACCTGTGAGCATCCCTGACGCCCGCTGGGTACCACAGGCCGAGCTAACTCCCAGGGCAGCTGCATCTCCTTTCCTTGGGACCAGTTGCTCCGAATTTATTGCTCTCCTTCCAATGGTCATAATTTCGACTTTATACAGAAGTTTTCCTTGGCGAAGTAGAACCAGTTTCTCTTTTCTCATTTCTGTGGTCAAATTCCTTCCACCACCTATCAATGCCAACACGTTTTGCCATGCAAATATTGATGTTTTTCCCTTGTTAGTATAAAGTATGTTCTTGGCCCTTGGTGACTATCCTATCTATAAGAAGCAGCAGCATCCCAAGAACAGCGACGGCTTTCCTGCCCGGAGTGCGTTTACAACAGAGTTGGGGCGAATCTGCAGTGCTGGTTGCTGCTATAAGACAGGGCAGAGATGTTTCTCCCACACATGACACGCCGGCTTTTCTGGGACCATGGCCTACTTTACATCTCACTCTATTTTTGTTCTTCTCTGCTGCCCTAGTTGTTTTCAACCCAAGATAGAACCTTTATTGGAGATCAGCATGCTGTGTGCTACCACAGAGGGGAGAACGGGGAAGATCAAATATCTATAAAGAACTTCTGAGCATCCTAAATTTAGAGGTTTCCCACTTATTTCTATTCTGTACAATTGGATGATAATTCAAAATTGGTCCGGTTTCACTCCATCTAAAGGCTGCCCCTTCCCACTTTGAGGCGGGCGCCCTCACTGTACAAGTTCAGAGCTCACTGTAGCTGAGTCCGTATAAGCATCACTTTGCTTAACAGCAAGGAAGCAACAGAGAAGTCATTTTCCAAAGGGGATTGGTGCCACAGGATAGAAACAAGATGCTTTCACATCTATCCCAAGGATAGGTCCCGAGGCTGCAGCCCCTCAGTCTGGTGACTGACGTCACCCTAGTCTACAGTGCAGAGGATGGGCAGGTCCTAAGAGGAAGCTCTTAACCAGGTCATTTCCTAATGTGGAGTCTGTGGTGCAGACATTCAAAGAGTTTTGATAGATGTTTGTAACAATCGCAGTTTGATGCTCAAAAACTATACATTTTGGAAATGGATTAATCAAGTTCAAGCCACATTTTCTACTAAAAGATTCTGAAGTCTTTGCAGGCATGCATGCTTGTGTATGTGTGTATGCATAGTATGCATGTGTGTGGTACATGTGCACTGTGTGTATGTGCGAGTATACGTGTGTGAGTGTGTGTGTGTATGTGTGTGTATGTATGTGTGTGTGTGTGTGTGTGTGTGTGTGTGTGTGTGTGTATACATTCTGGTGCACATGTTGCAGAGACCAAAGGAGGACCTTGGGTGTCTTGGTCTTTTACACTTTGCCTTATTCCCTGAGACAGAGTTTCTTAGTGATCTTGTAGCTGGGTTGCTGGCCAGCAGTCCTCAGCAGTCCTCCTTAGTCAGTGCCTCACAGTGCTGGGGTTGCAGGTGTGCCCATGGCCTCATCTGGCTTTTGGCAGCAAAGCAGGAAAGCATTCTCCCTCCTAGCTTCTCCTCCAGCCCTCTCTCTCCGAGCTTTAGCCCTATAAATAGTCCATGCTTGATTTTTCCCTCCCCCTCTTCTTTTGCCCCCTTCCCTCCCCCTCTCCCCCCTTCCAAACCTTTTACCCCTTTCCTCTTTCTTGCCCTTTTTTCTCTCTCTCCCTTTCTTCCTCCTCCCACCCCTCTCTTTTTATCCTTCATTTTGAGATAGGTTTTTACTATGATGACCTTTTGCTAGGCTTTTACAGGCTGACCTCAAACTCACCATCCTCCTGCCTCAGCTTCCTCCTTCTTCCTGTTCTGTGCTTTCCCCACTTTATGGTCCTGTTACCACCTGGAGAAGAATCAGGGCACACACACAGGTTTGGGGGCAGAAGTGTATCCACGGGGAGCTTTCTGTGCAACTCCATCAGCGCTACTAGCATCCTGAGTATCATTTCTGGGGGTTTATGTGCTAGGGCTGCCCTGAGCATGTCACGTGTGCAGTCTCATCGGTGCTCACGGCTGCTGTATGAGGCAGATGTAGTTATATTGCTGCCGTTATCCCATTTTATTGATAAAGAAGCTGAATGCTGAAGTGTTAGAAAGCCTGCCTGTGACCCCTCCGCTCTGCTCACTGTCAAGGCTGCGTTAGGACACAGGGCGATGCTCCACTGTCCCACAGATTGTTATGTAGTTCATTAATTCACAATGGCACATACACACACAGGGACAGAATGGTGTTTATTAATGACAGAAAAAATAGAGTAAAAAAGACAGTATGTATTTGACAGCCCTCATGTTCTGCACACGTTGAAGAATTATAACATGAGGCCAGGCTGAGGTTGATTCTGTCCCCTGCCTCATTAAAACCGTGTTCCCTTGATGATAAAGAAATCAGTGGGATTTCACAGCAGGAAAACATATGTTGCCCATGCTGAAAAAGATAGATAATACATGTGAGGTTAAGATGAAAGCTTGCTGTGTGCCTGCCTTGCGTGTGTGCATGTGCACGTGTGTGTGCATGTGCAGGTGTATGCTTTCCGTGGTGCATATGTTAAGGTTCTCTCCCTTCACTGTGGGTCCCAGGATCAATCCGTCTCACTGCCCTGATTAATCTTTTCTCTGGAAATTCAAGACCTTAAACAACTGTTTTCTTCTGCACCTCTTTTAATCAAATATTTTTATTAAATTTTGCGAAGTGATCTGACTTTACCATGAGACACCGTGGTTTAGTGCTAATCTTACTGGTCATTTCTGCCATTTGGAAGAGGTCATAACCTCAGAAGCTCACATCTTTTAGTGCTGAGGTGTTTTCCTGTATTATTTATATATTTCCTTTCTTAAGATAATGATAATTTTCTCTACTGTGTGTATATTTTTCTCTAAGTTTCTGATGGGAAGCAAACCTTTTGGGTGGTTTAATTTCGTCCTTTGTCCCCACTTCTTGTCTCCCAGCTCTTGTACTTTTGCTGCAGTTTCTGGAAAATGCTTCGGATTTCAGTGTCCTTCTGTCCCAAATGTCTTCCAAATCATGTTTTTGGTTCCCTAGACTGGCTGTGTGTTTTTAGAATTAAAAAAGTAAAGTGAAAATTCTATTCTACTCTTTTCCCTCCCCCTTTTCTTTGTTTACTTTTTGTTAGTGTAAATCTGTGAGGGGTGCAGTGTTCCCCGGGCTCTGTGTCCTTTGCCCTTTGCAGAGGCTGCCCTGGGCCGGAGCATGAACTGGCCACTGTTTCTGTGGTCTCAAGGTTTCTTTCCTGAGATTTCTCTCTTGTTCTGTTTACCTCCAGGAGTCACTGTTGCATGTGTGTGTGTGAGTGTGTGTGTGTGTGTGTGTGTGTGTGTGTGTGTGTGTGTGTTATAAACATAAGCACATTTCTTGCCTGAGTAGAATTCAGTCTCATCTCAGGCATGAATGCCTTCAATTGTACGAAGAGCCGTGTGCTCTCTTTGGTTTCAGAGACCTTGCTTACAGCCAGCAATGATGGTCTTGCACCACAGCCTGCCAGACACGTTTGCCTTTTAGAAGTCCTGTTTCTTCCGTGGGACCAAGATGGTGGAAGAAGGGGGACAAGGACCTCTGTGTCTCACCTTCTGTTCATGTGGAAGGAACAACACTTTCCTTTACCTTGCTCAGTTTATTTAGTTTATACTTTAAAAGTCTGTTCTGAGATTGTTGACATAACTTTGAATTCTCCTTGTTTTCAGTCTTCTCAATAGTTCTGTTTATATGTACTTATGTATGTTTGCATGTGTGGTATTTGCATTTGGATGTGTAATATGTGTGTGTGCACATGTAATGTATGTTTACATGTGTAATGTGTGTGTGTGCGTGTTTGTGTGCATGTGTAATGTGTGTCAGCCTCAGTTATGACAGATGCTTTGCTCAACCCCCTGCGCACCTGGCGGCCTGCTCACATCAGAGCGAACCGCTATAAGGTGGGCTCCAATGCCTTGTGCCTCAGTGGCGACTGTTAGCTGGTCAGAGCTGGTCACATGAGGAAGTAATTGTAGCTTTTCAGCCACGTGGATGAGTCTTTTCTCAGGGATGGGATGATTTTACATCCTTCTTATTTCTTGTTTTTGGGGAGGTGGTTGCCTGAGGCTGGAGCTTGGCAGCCAGATGCAGGATGGGTGGTAGGCTTTTACTGTGCAGCCTGAATCTGATGGAGTGAACCTGACGTCAGGGTGGGACTTGCTGGAGCCTTCAGCTGCACCTGATGTTGTCCAGGTTGGGTCTCTTCCGAGTCAGAATCTCCAATGCTAAGAAGGTGGGGAAAGAGAGATCCGGAGACCAACTCCTGTCAGCAGCCTTTCACGCGGGCCTTCTGAGCTCAGCCCTCTGCTACACCTTCCTCAGTCCCCAGTGGTACCCAGGGCCTCCAATTCTGGAGCCTCTTTAGAGTTCTGCAATATGCTTTTAATTAACTGGCTTCTCACATGTTTCTCTACCACAGCTATCATGATTGCAAATTCTTTATTTTCTCCTTTTCTATTTTCTTGTATGTTTGTGACCATGTGCATATGGGTGTCCATGTGTCTCTCCTCAAGCACGCACATCAAAACATTACTGTCTAGGAAGGTATATGAAAAGAAGTCAACTCTGTTAAGTCATGAGGTGTGTGTATTATAGCATACAGGAGGTGACGTCACAGCCACTGAAGGTTGAAATGGGAGAAAAGGGAAGCAAAGAAAGAGACTGAGTCCAGGTGCAGAAGCATGCACCTTCAGGGAATATTCTGAAAACACTGGCGTATGGGCAGGGCAGTCAGGTGAGACGGGTAATAGGATCATAGTGTCGCTGATGCCCATCTGAACCATCCTTCACACACACTATTCCTCAGAGGAACGAAGAGATTATCCTCCAGAGGCTGTACCTAAGAAACTGGGCTTGAGGAGCTCTTCCAGGGTTAGGAAGATTATGCTTTGTGGGGACAGAATTCAGCCCAAACCTGCGTGGTCCTGTGGTTTGTTCTATCAGGTGGATTCAGTGACAAGGGAAGGTTTCAGCTTTGAACTTCAGGAGGCTTTGGAAGGGATGCAGCATCCATGCCGGGCTTTTGAGAGATGGTCTCTGGTAGATTGTGTGAGTTGTGGATTGTGGGAATGACTAGAGATGTGGAGAGCTGGCAGTCGAGTGTTAAATGAGAAGCCAAGGACCGGCTGATGAAGGAGGAAGTTTCTGACAGTGAAGCAGACAAAGAGGAAGGTTTGTTCAGTCCAGAGCGGATAGGAGGATTACAACACGGGACTTGTGTGAGGCTGTAGGCAGGGCCTGGAATGGGTACCACCCAGTATTCGGCCTGGGTAACAGCTGAGTTGACTGGGGCCATTAAGTCTCAGGAAACGTGCCCACAAGGCGAGGCGGACTCTGCTAAAGGGCCTATATGTACTCGTGAGCTGTATGTGGATCTGCTGGAGTCAGGAAAGTTTCCTTTGCAAATGTGGGTTGATCTGAGGTTGTCCAGATAACAGGGGCAGAGCCACAACAGAGGAGATGGTGCCCCAGAGAGAACCCAGAGACTTAGAAGAGACGGCTCAGTCCTGACTGAAGCAGCCCTGTGCTTCATGTCGCCTCGTTGGATTTTGTAAAAACATACCATGAGGTATGCAGTGATTATGATTTCCATTCTATAGAGCTGAGGGTTAAAGTATAGAAAGTGATAACCTCTTGCTGCCAGCCACAGCCGGGTGACATTTCATAAGTAGCAGCTATTGCATTCTCAAGATATTATTACATCAAATGAACCAAGGCTTTATAATTCCAGTTTCCCACATGGTTATAATGTGCAAAGCATATACCCGCTGGAATTAGTCTGTGTATACTGTTTATAGAGGTCCTATGACAATGTTGGGGGAGGGAATAGAGAGGAGCCCTTTAGTTTCCATCTCTTACAATCTGTCAGTGTAGTTATCTGCACAGGGTCCATCCTAAGGTACCACCCACTTTGTGCACATAGCGTCGGAATGTGGAAAGGATCTGATGCCCAAGGCAGCGCAGAGGCTGACCACCCTGTGGAGTTCCTGGGTACTGTAGAACAATAGCAAGAACACCTGTGCAAAGTGTCTTAAAGAGCTGTGTGAGGAGATGGCACTGTGGATCCAGACACTATTTTTCTGGGTATGAGGTAAACATTTTGTTGTCTCAAAATGAGTGGCTGGCCTCCGTCACTGTTACCCTGCCAAAAGATCTAGCAAGCAGGACAGACATGTGGCAGTCTACAGATAGACAGCGCGTGTGTCAGATTAGACCAAGACAGCATTAGAAACAAAAAGGAACAATGGACATTTTCTTTTCTTTTTTTGTTTTGTTTTGTTTTGTTTTGTTTTGTTTTGTTTTGTTTTGTTTTGTTCTGAGACAGGGTTTCTCTGTGTAGCCCTGGCTGTCCTGGAACTCACTCTGTAGACCATGCTGGCCTTGAACTCAGAAATCCACCTGCCTCTGCCTCCCAAGTGCTGGGATAACAGGCGTGTGCCACCACGCCCGGCGGACATTTTCTTACATACAAGAATTATATCATTCGTCCTTCACTGGCCCAAAAGTTCTTGATAACTGAGTCTGTCTTTGGGATGAGTGAGAGGGGCGGGGCTGCCATTGTTCCGGGTGTCATCGAGAGCATCCTCCGAGGACAGGAAGCATAAAGGAGCGGCAGGCAGTTACTGAGGGACATGTCCATCTGTGCTTTTCCTGGCACCCCAGCATGCCTGGGGCTCATCACAGTTTCAGCTGCAGTGACAGCGGGCAGAGGTCAACACCTGCACGTCCCTTCAGCTGCAGTGTCAGCTGGCCGCGGCAGAGGTCAACACCTGCACGTCCCTTCAGCTGCAGTGTCAGCTGGCCGCGGCAGAGGTCAACACCTGCACGTCACTGTGCAACTTTCAGATGAGTGAATTTGCCACTTGGGAAGTTTTGGTTTTGTGAGTAAGTCCAAGACAGAAGGACTTAAAATACAAAAGATAATCAAAACAAAACAAAACTAAACCAAACCTTTAGCAGGGTACACGGATGCTGCCTGCTTAATGTCTAAAACTTGGGAGAGAAAAACAAATTCGTTTTAGATTCTATTTCCAGGTTCACCCTGAGGTTATAACTTAGAAGCACAATTATTGCCACTTAGCATTTTTATAATAACAGATCTGCTGTAAAATGAATGCGAACACTTGTACAGGGTGGAGAGAGGCTCGAGAAAGCCACGACGCCTCTGGCTGTATCAGAATACCTGGCAAAAACTGATTTAGGAAAGAAAGGGTTTATGGGTTGAGGAGCAGCGCGGTTCATCATGATAGGGAAGACCAACGTCAGGAGTCTGAAGGAGAGAGTGGACAGGAGGTGTGGCCACGCTCACATCTGTGACCCCATCCGTCACCGAGGATGCTCTCTGAAGGTTCCACAGCCATCATCTGGGGACCGAATTTTCAAACACGTGTCTCTGCCGGGTCCTATTAAATTCAAACCACATTGTCTTTCATGGATTTAGTCCCCCTCCCCTCCAAGACACAGTTGTCCCTTTAATCTGACCCTAACAGCTGAACCCTGAAGATGGATGACAGAATTAAAGAAAGCAGTACAGTCAGAGGGGCTGGAAGGGGAGAAAAGGAGGGGCCAGCGAGGGGGTCTGACCCCCATTTCTCATTCTGTTGTGATTTTTGAAATGAAAACTAACTGTAAGCACTCATTTCATGGACACCACGTGTTTCACACTCAGTTTCTTCATAATAGTTTATGGTCAACACTGTGAATATGCTTCTCAGGGAAGGGGCATAAAAGTGTGTGTGTGTGTGTGTGTGTGTGTGTGTGTGTGTGTGTAACTGTGATTTTTTTCACAGAACTTAACACTGAGCCATACTTGCTAATGGCAGGGGGGTGTGGTCCACGGAGGACGCTCAGGCCCCAGGTGCTCTGGAAGCACAGGGAAGGGCAGGCGGGCTGCCGACTGGGGATTGGGATTCAGCTGAGGGAGAAGTCCTGGGCTTATAATATGGAGGGGGGAAAAAAGGAATGGGTCTAATTTCAGTATTAAAATCTCAAATGTGTTTTAAACCAAGAGTAGTTAAATGTTAATTAAGCCTCCAAATTAGAATAGTAATTTAATTTAATATGAGCAGGGAAGGGAAAGGTTGTTTGGAGATTTGTTTATTGGACAATGGAGATTTGTTGTAATTATTTCTTTCCTCTTTTATTTTTTAACTTTTGAGACAGTTTGTAGCTCAGACTGGCTATGAACTCATTATGTAGCTCATGCAGGTGCCCTCAAACTCAAGTCAGTCCTCCTGCCTCTTTGTTTTTCTTTTTCTTCCTCTTCCTCTTGTTGTTGTTGTTCTCCTCCTCCTCCTCCTCCTTCTATTCTTCTCTTCCTTCTATTCTTCTTCTCCTCCTCCTTCTATTCTTCTCTCCTCCTCCTCCTCTTTCTCCTTTTACTCCTCCTCCTCCTCCTCTTCCTTCTCCTCCTCCTCCTGCTCCTTCTCTTCTTCCTTCTCCTCCTCCTTCTCCTCCTTCTCCTTCCCTTCCTCTTCCTCCTCTTCCTCCTCCTCCTCTACATAGGAAGTAAACTTAGGGCCTCCTCCTCCTCCTCTTTCCCCTCCTCCTCCTCCTCCTTCCCCTCCTCCTCCTCCTCCTTCCCCTCCTCCTCCTCCTCCTCCTCCTCCTCCTCCTCCTCTTCCTCCTTCTCCTCCTCCCATTTTTCCTCCACATAGGAAGTAAACCTCAGGCTTCACACACAGTGATGGGGAACAACATGGCTTACTCAGTGCCCCCTGGCTTCTTCTTGGACTATCTGACAGTCATTGCTATCACTGAACGTCTTTCCAGACTCTTTCCTGTTTTTTGCTCATTTGTTTCTTTACTTTTTATTTTAGATCAAGACCCACATTTTTAACTATGCAAAATTTCCCTCTTGATTCTTCACAAGCACAATTATGGTTGTTATTTGACAGTTTTGTAATAATGAAAAAATTTAAAATGACTCACGGGGCCAACAGGTGGCTCAGCAGTTAAGAGCTGGCTGCTCTTGGAGGGCCTGGGTTCAGATCTCAGCACCCACATGGCAGTTTGCATGTCTGTCGCTTCAGGGGGTCTGATGCCCTCCTCTGGCCTCCACATGTACATATTCACATGCAGACACACATGCACATAATAAAAACTAAAAATAAATCTTCAAGAAATATTAAGAAATATTAACCCTTTAGCGCTGGGAATTGAGTTTAGGGCCTCATGCACACCACTGAGCTCTACCTGCAGTCCTACTGTGTACTCTCCAAAAGACCCTAACAGTGATTACTTAATTTAAATAATTAAAAAATCATTTTGCTTTTAATTAAAAGTATGTGTGCATTTCTGTATAAAAAATGGGACTGCTCGAGGAAGCCGGAGATGTTAGGCTTTCCTGCCGTTGGAGTTACAGGTGGTTTTGAAGCCCCTGACATGAGTGATGGGAACCGAACTCAGGTCCTCTGGGAGCGCAGACAGCCAGCGTTCTGACTCACTGAGCCACCCCTCAACCCCCGAGAAGACACTTTCGCAAAATAATCGTACGTTTCAATGACATCTTCCAAGAACTGATTTCCCTTTCTCCATAGATGTCCCCACACGATCCCCATTTCAGGATGCTGCCTACCTGCACATGTGCACATGGTCAGGCTGGGGTGGGCAGCAGAGGATAGACGCTCCCTGTCTATCAGACAGTGGTTAGATTCTCCACCCAACCTCTTTTCTAATCCCCTCCTGGTCACGGGCCACCACTCGGATCCTGCTACAGCTGAAGCAGCCCGGCTGGAACGAGCCATGAGTCTGCCTTCTCACTGTGCATCTCTCCTTGTTGCTGTGATCAAGCCTGGCGAGAAGCCCTGAAGGATGGAGGAGCTCTTTGGGCTCACGGTTTAAGAGACAGTACAGCCCAGCAGGGCAGGAAGGTGTGTCAGGAGGAGTGCCAGGCAGCTTGTCAGGCTATGTCAGATACCAGCAAGCAGAGAGGAGCCAGCAAACGGAGTGACGTAGAAAACTTTGAGGTCTGTCTACCAACCTGTAACTCTCACTTACAGGTTACACAGTCTTCCAGAATAGCTTATCACCTGAAGATTGAGTGTGCAAACATATGAGCCTGTGGAAGACATTTTATATACAAACCACAGGTTCCGGAACTTCTTGGCCCTTGAGGCCCTTCTGACTTACTAACTTTCCTCTTCCTGTGAATGACTTCAGCCTTCTTTCTCCATGTCCCCCCAATCTCCCTCCCTTCATAAGCTGTTCCAGAGCGATGGGTCGGAAACTCAGAATTCTTCTGATGAATTTCCTTTCCTAACATCTCCCTCTCTGTCCAGCTTCATCTTCCACTGGCTTCTTACACACACCCAGGGGCACACAAGCATTTTCTTGATTGGACGTCTTTCCAAGGTCTCCTTTTTGTTCCTAGAATAATCTCTAGTTTTCTAGAACAACTGTGTCTTCTGTAAAGCAGTCAGAGTGAAGTGGTTCCCCTTCCCTGCCCCCACAGCATGAGGTGAATTCACAGCAACATGTCTTGAGTTGCAATAGAGCTGATGATGTCCTGTTGTCCTTATCCTCTGTTCTGTGAACTCTAGAGAGCAGAATTCCCCCTCAGCATCCAGAGGTCTCACCTCCTGAGCCCTTCCCCTGTTCAGTGTCCGACATGTGGCTAGCTCTCTGACTGGCCAGTGGGATCCTTTCCCCTGGCTCAGTGTAACACCTAGTCAGCTCTCTGAAAGTGTGAGGGGACAGCAGCTGCATTTGTTCTGAATTCTGTGTAATTGTTTGTGTTAATATTAGGCATTGCAGTCTTTAGTGATGTTTTCTTAATTAAGGTTAGGTTGATGAGGTTAGATTTGCCAATAGAACATCTTGTAGTGGCTAAAGATTATCATTGTCTCTGGCATGATGTTGATACATACAGCCTAAGGTATATTTCAGTGTAAGCAGAGACAGTTCATTCTCCATCAGGGTAAAGTAATAGCCTAGAGAAAAGATTGCTTATTTGACTCTGGAAATCAATATTAGAACTCAGGTGCAATGGATACTTCTGTGAGGAAATAACTGAAAAATTCATCTTGTTACAACTTTATAAAAACAAGCCAATGTGGTTGAATGGCCCTGAACTGGTGCACCACACCACCGAGACAACGGCCTCAGGGACGTGTCAGGAAGACACAGAGGCTATTAGAGCCAAACTGAGCTGATGGATGCAAGCCGTTCTCTGCGGATGCTGTCTGCACTCTATTGGATTCCTTATTATTAGAAGATTTAAAAGCCACTTTGGACTCACAGTTATTTACATTTCTAATTTCCTGCATCGGGTGGTGGAACACAGTTTTAAGTAGTGGCCTCTGGAACAAAACGTTGTAATGGCACAAATCAGCAGCCTTCTAATGAATGCTCCTCCTGTCCATGGAGACACGGGTCACTTGGTCACTTTGCTTCACCTTTTTCATGTGTCCTGTCCTCAGCTCCAAGAAGTAGAAATGCTCAGCTATCCTGAGGGATTTCTCTTTGAGAATCTGTCTACACATATACAGGCACATATATACAGACACTGGGTACATATGCAGCAGACACTGATGCACAGTTATATTTAAAGCATAAACCTTTTATTGACATAGCATTTCCTCAAATGGTGCTTAAAAGTATCTTAAGTAGGCAGCTGGATGAACGTTCACAGATGGGATGGATGGATGGCTATGTGAGCTCATGAGGCAATTGGGAGCCTTCCCCCATCATTCCCCACCCACCTGGGCTCAACCCAGGAAGAGAACATGATCCTGTCTTAAGTCATCATAGATTAACCTTTCTTGTATATGGACTTTAGAAACTAAGCCATAACCTGCATCATAATCCTTCAAAGAACGGGCTGCATGTTGTGGTGGTTTGAATATGTTTGGCCCATAGGAAATGGCACTATTAGGCGTGGCCTTGTTGGAGTAAGTGTGTCACTGTGGGGGCGGGCTTTGAGGTCTTAAAGCTCCACCCAGGCTGAATGGAGCTTCCTGGCTGTCTGCAAATGACAGTCTCGTCCTGGCTGCCCTTGGATCAAGATGTAGAGTTCCTGGCTCCTCCAGCATCGTGTCTGCCTGTGTGCTGCCCTGCTTCCCGCCATGACAATGGACTGAACCTCTGAAACTGTAAGCCAGACCCATGTAAGTGCTGTCCTTTGTAAGGGTTGCCGTGGTTATGGGGTCTCTTCACAGCAGTGGAAACCCTAACACATGTGGACCTTGTTTTTGAGTCTTGCCCATGTCTGTTCCCTTGTGATTATTTTCCTCCATCACCCCCGCCCCAGGGACTCCCGGCTTGTTTCCAGCTGGAGCTGGAAGCACAATGCAGGTGTGAATGCTTTTCTATTTTTTTTTCTGGCAAACCCATATTTTTGTTAAATTTTGGGCCATGAGATCTGCATTTTCCATCTTTAGAAGCTTTGGCATGCCCCATCTACAGTGTCTAGATCAACACTGTTCCTGTCATCTGTGTGTGACGCTCCCAGGGGCTGCTGCAGTCTCACCAGCATTTGTTACTGACCTGTACATTTTTTTTTTTTTTTTTTTTTTTTTTTTTTTTTTTAGTGATTTCAGCGCGTGAATAACGAGGATCTCATTTGGGTTTTAAGTTGTTTTTCTTGGTGACTGATGAGTCAAGGATGTGTTTTGGAATGGTTTTTAGTAAAGTTCCTTTTGCTTTTATTTCTGTTGCATTGTCTGCCCTTTTAAATTGGATTTATTCTATTTTTATCTATTTATGTGTGTATATATTTATCTATTTATGTGTGCTTGTATTTATGTGTCTGTGTGCACATGAGTACAGGAACCCTTGGGGGCCTGGAGGGCATGGGGGGGGCCAGAGCTGGGGTTATAGGCAGCTATGCTTACAGGCAGGCTGGGTGGGTCCTTTGCAGAAGCACCAGGCACCCTGATCCACTCTCTGTCTCCCCAGATACTTTTGATGAGTTATATTTTTAAGTATACTTCACTTCAATTTAAAAATCTATTGGTATGAAAGTATTCATTATCTTCTTTTAAAAAGTTGTGATGTTGGACTAACCAGATGGCTCAGTGTGTAAAGATGTGTGCCTCCACACCTGAGGACTGGAGCTCTATCAGGGACACACACAGTGGAAGGAGAATCTGTTCCTGGAAGTGATCCTCTGACCTCCCCATACCCTGGAGCAGCCAGCCATGTCTTCTTGCCTCACAGAGACACAAAAATAAATACAAATGTAACAAAAATTTTAAAAGTATTCTTTGAAAAACTTTCTTGTGCTGGTAATTGATATTTTCTGTTCTTTTCATAACCATTCTAGTGTCTTTAATTTTTCTATATTGTTTGTTTTAGTTTTCACAATTTCTGACCTTACATTTTTCTATTTTTAATCTTTTTTTAAAATTTTTTAATTCTTTTTTTAATTTTCTCTATATATTTTTTTACATTCCAAAGGTTTTCCCCTTTCCCAGTTCCTCCCTCACCATATGTCCCATAAGTCCTCTTCCCTCTGCCCATTCCCCAATCAACCCCCCTCCCCATTTCTTTGTTCTGATACTCTCCTACAAAACTGGATCCAGTCTTTTCAAGACCAGGGTTCTTTCCTTCCTTCTTCTTGGGAATCTTTTGATTTGCTAATTTTGCCTTGAGTATTCAGAGCTTTTGGGCTCATTAATATCCACTTATCAGTGATTGCATTTCATGTGTATTCTTTTGTGATTGGGTTAACTCACTTAGGATGATATTTTCCAGATCCAACCAACCATTTGCCTACAAATTGCATGAATTCATTATTTTTAATTGCTGAGTAGTATTCCATTGTATAAATATACCACATTTTCTGTATCCATTCCTCCTTTGAGGGACATCTGGGCCCCTTCCAACTTCTGGCTATTATAAATAAGGCTGCTATGAATATAGTGGAGCATGTGTCTTTATTGTATGCAGGGGAATCCGCTGGGTATATGCCCAGGAGTGGTATGCCAGGGTCCTCTGGAAGTGTCATGCCCAATTTTCTGAGGAACCGCCAGACGGATTTCCAGAGCAGTTGTACCATCTTGCAATCCCACCAACAGTGTAGGAGTGTTCCTTTTTCTCCACATCCTCGCCAGCACCTGTTGTCCCTTGAGTTTTTAATCTTAGCCATTCTGACTGGTGTGAGGTGAAATCTCAGGGTTGTTTTGATTTGCATTTACCTGATGACTAATGATGTTGAACATCTCTTACGGTGCTTCTCAGCCATCTGAATTTCTTCTGGTGAAAATTCTTTGTTTAGCTGTGTACCTCATTTTTTTTTTTTTTTTTTTTTTTTTTTTTTGGTTTTTCGAGGCAGGGTTTCTCTGTGTAGCTCTGGCTGTCCTGGAACTCACTCTGTAGACCAGGCTGGCCTCAAACTCAGAAATCCGCCTGCCTCTGCCTCCCAAGTGCTGGGATTACAGGCATGCGCCACCACGCCCAGCTTGTGTACCCCATTTTTTGATAGGGTTATTTGGTTCTTTGGGGTCTAACTTCTTGAGTTCTTTGTATATACTGGATATTAGCCCTCTGTCAGATGTGGGGTTGGTGAAGATCTTTTTCCAATTTGTTGGTTGCTGTTTTGTCCTTCTGACAGTGTCCTTTGCCTTACAGAAACTTTGTAATTTTAAGAGGTCCCATTTGTCAATTCTTCTTAGAGCATAGGGTATTAGTGTTCTGTTCAGAAACATTACCCCTGTGCCCATGTCCTCCAGGGTCTTCCTCAGTTTCTTTTCTAATAGTTTCAGTGTGTCTGGTTTTATGTGGAGTCCTTGATCCACTTGGAGTTGATCTTGGTACAAGGAGATAAGAGTGGGTCAATTCGTATTCTTCTACATGTTGACCTCCAGTTGAACCAGCACCATTTGTTGAAAAGGCTATCTTTTTTCCACTGAATGGTTGTAGCTCCTTTATCAAAGATCAAGTGATCATAAGTCTGTGGGTTCATTTCTGGATCTTCAATTCTATTCCATTGATCTACTTGCCTGTCGCTGTACCAATACCATGCAGTTTTTAGCCCAATTTCTCTGCAGTACTGCTTGAGGTCAGGGATATTGATTCCCCTAGAAGTCTTTTTATTGTTGAGAATAGTTTTAGCTATCCTGGGATTTTTGTTACTCCAGATGAATTTGTGAATTGCTCTTTCTAGATCTATGAAGAATTGATTTGGGATTTTTATGGGAATTGCATTGAATTTGTAGATTGCTTTTGGCAAGATGGCCATTTTTACTATATTGATCCTGACAATCCAAGAGAATGGAATATTTTTCTATCTCCTGAAGTCTTCTTCGATTTCTTTCTTCAAGGACTTGAAGTTCCTATCATACAGATCTTTCACTTGTTTGGTTAAAGTCATGCCAAGATACTTTATATTGTTTGTGGCTATTGTGAAGGGTATTATTTCCCTAATTTCTTTTTCAGCCTACTTGTCCTTTGAGTACAAGAAGGCTGATTTGCTTGAGTTGATTTTATAGAAGGGGTTATAGAAAGTCTCCCAACCAAAAAAAGTATGGGACCAGATGGTTTTAGTGCAGAATTCTATCAGACCTTTGAAGAAGACCTAACACCAATGCTCTTCAAACTATTCCACAAAATAGAAACAGAAGGAACACTGCCCAACTCGTTCTATAAAGCCACAATTACACTGATACCAAAACCACACAAAGATCCTACAAAGAAAGAGAACTACAGGCCAATTTCCCTTATGAATATTGATGCAAAAATACTAAATAAAATTCTTGCCAACCGAATCCAAGAGCACATCAAAACGATCATTCAACATGATCAAGTAGGCTTCATCCCAGGGATGCAGGGATGGTTCAATATATGGAAATCCATCAATGTAATCCACTACATAAACAAACTAAAAGAAAAAACCACATGGTCATCTCATTAGATGCTGAAAAAGCATTTGACAAAATTTAGCATTCTTTCATGCTAAAAGTCCTGGAAAGAACAGGAATTCAAGGCCCATACCTAAACATAATAAAAGCTATATATATACAGCACACCAGTAACCAACATCAAACTGAATGGAGAGAAACTTGAAGCAATCCCACTAAAATCAGGGACTAGACAAGGCTGCCCTCTCTTTCCATATCTTTTCAATATAGTACGTGAAGTTCTAGCGAGAGCAATTAGACAACATAAGGAAGTCAAAGGGATACAAATTGGAAAGGAAGAAGTCAAAATATCACTTTTTGCAGACGATATGATAGTATACGTAAGTGACCCAAAAAACTCCACCAGAGAACTCCTACAGCTGATAAACAACTTCAGCAAAGTGGCTGGTTATAAAATCTATTTTTAATCTTATTTATTACTTGCTTAATTTTTAAAAGGCAAGGCATCCCTGGCTGGCCTGGGTGGTGCCCAGAGGGGCTCATCTAGAGTCTCTTGAGGACAGCTGCTTCGCGGACTCTGTGATGGCTTCTAGCTCAACACAGTGGCCATACAGGACCACGTTTCTCAGTCTGCTGCCCAATGCTCTGAAGTAAAAGAGTAAAACTGACTGAGGGTAGCGGCCACACTGCAGGGAGATACTCCACGTAGACCTGGAGCAGCATTCAGCTGAGAGCCACACCTACTCTCAATTCTACATTTTATCTACTCATTGTGCTTAGTGAAAAGAATTACTTCATTGTGATGAACTCACAAATAAAAACATGAAATGCTTTAGTTTTTGTTTGTTTTTCTTGCTTTTGAGACCTTAGGCTGTCTCCTGACACTGTGAGGACACAAAGGACAGTGGGAAAGGTGTGGCCGGCCATGCGGCCATTTAAAAGGGACTTGGTGTGACAGCGTACAGGGCTGCAGGCTGGGGGCGGCTCTCATAAACGAGTGTTAACATTAATGTATAAATTGAGTCAGAATAACAACAGTCAGAGATTCTGGTCACCTCACGTCTCTTCTATTGCATGGATAAAACAGATCCCCAAGAGGTTAAACACAGAAGAGAGACTCAGGTGCCTCACTGGCCACACACTGGTGAGAGAGACTCGGGTGCCTCGCTGGCCACACACTGGTGAGAGAGACTCGGGTGCCTCGCTGGCCACACACTGGTGAGAGAGACTCGGGTGCCTCGCTGGCCACACACTGGTGAGAGAGACTCGGGTGCCTCGCTGGCCACACACTGGTGAGAGAGACTCGGGTGCCTCGCTGGCCACACACTGGTGAGGGCGCTTGTGCAGAACGTCAGGTTAGATGGACCGTGAAGGCTCATCCAGCCCAGGCTGCTTTGAACGCCCGTTTCCCCTGGCCCCTGCTGTAGAGTACTGGGATGACAGACCTGCCCCCACACCAGACTCGGCTTCTCTCTTCTCTCCTGGATGTGCCCTCCTGCCTTCAAGGCTCTGCCTTACCACAAGCAAGTTGTGAAGGAGCTGGATGGAATTTTAATTCCCAGTTATGCAGCGCTCCCAGAGATGGCTCACGCTTGAGACCCGCCGGAGGCAGCTCCTCCTCTGTGTCCCCTCCTCCCCTGTCCCAGTGGTGACTTACAAACGCCTCCTCCTGCCGCCATTGGCCCTCTCTTCTTACATTCTCCCAGTCATTTGCGACGCCAGCTTTGCTTATCAGCAATGGAGCAATTAATATCTGTCAGGAGAAATAGATGACATTTTTCATTGCTTGTGACACATTCTTCAATACTGTTTGAAAGTGCTGTAATTATGCACCATCATGAGATGTAATTTTGGTACCTTGTGGAGCTGTGTTTTAGGGGTACGATTTATAGTTTCTGATTTTTTTTATACTGAATTAATAGGAAAGTTGTAATGCTGGGCTGTACGTTAGCAAATGACTTTTTTTTTTTTTTTGCAGAGTAATTGGTGTTATTTCCATCTTTTCTACAGTCGCTTTTCTTTTCGACTCATTCTGTCATCTTACATATATTTGCGTATGCAAATTGTGTTATGATTTTACCACCAGTGGCTTTTTGTCTTCTAGTGCTAGAAATTGAATGCATAGAACGGATATGTGTTTGGAATTTTTTTTTTTAATCTTCATAAGGAAGCAATGATAATATTTGAAAAATTTTTACTTCTCTTGGGCCTCTGCCCTTTATGCGTGGCGGGCCTGCTTATGCGCTTTATCTTAGCTGGTATTGAGTACCGGCCACAGAGGAAGCTTTATGACACTCCCCGTACCAGTTCCTGCTCATCCTTGGTCCTGCCTCTCCTGCCTTACAGCATGGACCAGGTTTTGACTCTGACTTTAGGGTCCCTGTTTGGCTCTCCCATGGCTTAGTAGACTCCACGCCGTGCAGCGAGCCTTGGCTGTTGCCTTCTGTGGTTTGCTCCACACCTCCTCTGTCAGGTTCAAGGAGAGATGATAAGCCAAGAGGATGGAGCAGGGAGGCTGAGATCTGGCAAATGGCATGGGATTTGAGCCTGCTAACTCAGCCTTCCCGACTGCAGCCGCACCCGCAGTGTACCTTGGTGGATTTTCTCGGTGGTTAACGGGCCCTACCGCACTCAGTCATTGCTAGACAGCACCTGTTCCTAAAGTCAACAGTCTGTTTCTTCTTGTTAGGTAACAGTGGATAATCCCATCTGAGCCAGCTCCTTGGTTTAGTATTTGGGGGGCTGCAGTGACGATGCAGTGATCTCACCCCAGCAGGAGAGTCAGGGTATGGCCAGAGTTAGCCTCTAAAGTCTGCCCAAGCAGAGGCAGATGTGTCTGGAGAATGCAGCTGGATGAAGACTTCATCCTCGCTCTCCTCCTTAACAGTTGGCTTTGGGATTTAACCCTTGGGCTGGTTTGATTTGGGCTTGATTGAAATACACAGCAAGGTATAAAGAGCTAGGAATCTGGAACAAGGGAATTTTTCAGTGAACACATCCTGCTTTATCTTGAAATGTCGGAAATGATTCCTCCAGGAAAGGTTTCTTCCTGTGAATCACAGCAGACCGGCTTCAAGCTACATCGAGATGCAGAGGTTTAAAAAAGACAGGAGAGGATGTATTGAGCTTCTCCACTGAACTAAAAAAGAAGCATACTGGGACACAGCGAAGTATCTTACTACATCAGGTGCTCACATAGGATAGCAGCAATCTGTATTAGTTAAAGGGTCACACTCATATCTGCACACACTCCAAAGAGCATGTATCTTATTAATAATTAAGGGGGACTGGGACACAAGGTCTTACGATGCAGTCTTGCTAATTATCTGAGTATTCTGTGCTTTGGTCACGGTCATTCTTTGTGCCTCCCTCTAACTTCTCCTGGATCCGCTTCTCATCCCCCCAGCTCCTCCCAACCTTGTATCCTCTGTATGTCTGTGTGTCTGTCTGTCTCTGATAACTCACAAAGTCTCTAGTTTACGTTGCTCATAGACTCGTGTGTGTGTGTGTGTGTGTGTGTGTGTGTGTGTGTGTGCACGCGCGCGCGCGTATAGGGCCACCCCCCAGCGTGCGGCCCTGCACACTCTTAAACCTAGTTTCTTTTAAACAGTCACATGTTTCACACTGTCCTTTGTCCAGTGTGAACACCTTTCACACTGTCCTTTGTGTGGGGAGTCAGGAGAAGGCCTAAGGGAACCACTGTAGAGTCAATGGTTTATCCGAGGGCTGAGTTTCAGCTTTAATGTATTAACTGAGTCTAAGTAACAGTTAGAGATTATGGTCATGTCACGTCCTTTCTATTGCATTGCTAAAGCAGATCCCCAAGTGATTAAATGCAAAGAGAAACTCAAGAGGCTCACGGATGGTGCTTGTGCAGAGCATTGGGTTAGAAGAATGTGAAGACTCATCTTCCTGCATTTCTCAGACATCCCCCACTCAGCCCAGAATAACCATCTTATGATCCTCTGTCGAGCTCCCATTTCAATTTAACACAGGGCAAGTTCACACTTTAAAGTGTTTGTAGTTATTTTTAATTGCCGTGCCTTTTATATGAGGCAGGTCAGCACATCTTTTTATATGGGCAAGGCAATATCAGGTAACAAACAGAGGACATGGCATACAGCTATAAACACCCATTTCAGCCCTGGAGAGGATTACAAATTAAAATTCACCTCTTAGTGCCTTAATATTCCAAAGGTCACAGAGTGACCTTTGCTTAATCATACATTCCATGCCAGTTTAACTGGGTGTAGCAAATTATGTCTAAAAATACTAGCACCTACTGCCGACTAACGGCTTCCTGTGTGCCAGGCAGTACGTCAAGCTCTTTATCCAGTCTGTGTAGTCTCATTTCCATTACAGCCTCACAAAGCAGCCATTATCTTCATTTTACAAATAAGATATCTGGCTTGGACAAGATTGGCCCACCTGCCTTGAGGGTGAAGTTCTACGTCTGTAAGTAAAGACATTGGGGTTTGCATGTGACCTTGCTGCACAGAACTTCTCCACATAGTGTCTCAATTAAGAACAAGGGCCAGGGCCTGGAGAGATGACTCAGCAGTTAAGAGCACTTACTCTTGCAGGAGGACCTGAGTTTGGTTCCTAGCACCCTCATCAGGCTGTTTGCCACCAGTAACGGTGCTAACTCCAGCGCATCTGTCGCCCTCTTCAGGCCCCCCCAGGCACATGCGCTCATTTTTTTGAGCAGATACTGCTGGACAACACACTTGGCAGCACAACTGTCAGTATTGTATTTCCACCCTGTAGATGCAGAAACTGAGCTCAGGAAGGGCACAGAACATTTTCAGAACCTGCAGCTATTCATGAACAGGACTGAGTTTCAAAGAAGACCACTCAGGCTTCAGAGCCATTCCAACATCTGCCTTCTATACCCTGCCCCCTAAACATCCCCTCTCATGTGGGATAAGGCCGTATAACTGTCTTAGTCTGTGTCATGTTGATCTAAGAGAATCCAGGAGACCTAAGGTAGTAATTGATAATGACCAGAAATCCATCAATCCATCTGATTCCTGGTTTTGGAATGGCTCTGGTGTTTTCTGGAAGGCATCACATGGTGTGTGTGTATGTGTGTGTGTGTGTGTGTGTGTGTGTGTGTGTGTGATATGAACTCATCCTTTATAAGGACTCAACTCCCAGAACATGCCCCCGTAGTAAAGGCATTAGTCTATTCTTTTGTTTGATTTTTGTGACGTGTCTCATGTATAGTCAAGTCTGACCTCACACATGTGACTGTCCTTCTGACAGGTATGGATCACCACATCGGGGTGACACTAATCTATTCCTGAGGTCCCTACCACCTCTCAACAGATGAGTAGGGGATTAAACGTTTCACACGGAAAGTCTGGGAGGGGCACTCATACTGTAGCAATGGCACGGCCATTTGAATTGAAGTGTGGATGGCTAGTGGGGTTTTTGGAAAGGCTATGCTCGAGTACTCTGCCTTCTATCCTTACTCTTCTTCCTGTCCACACCTTCAGCTTCAGCGCTCTTCATCTCTTGTTCCACACCCTCCCAATAAGATGTCATGTGAAGAGGACTTCAAGTTCCTTCCAGCAAATTATAAAGGAGAATGTCATTTGCTTTGCTCTTCTCCTAGCAGTGGGTATTTTGGGTTAATTTCAGATAGAGGGCTTTGGCTGGGGAGCACTCTCATTTATTTTTATTTTTATGTGTATGGGTATTTTACCTACTTGTATATATGTGTACCACATGCATGTCTGGTACACACTGAGGCCAAAAGTGTTGAATTCCTTGCAATTGGAGTTACAGAAGGACATGAGAAGATATATGGGTTCAGGTAATCAAACGTGGGTCCTCTTGTCTCAGTTAGGGTTTCCATTGCTGTGAAGAGACACCATGACTAAGGCATTTTTTATAAAGGACAACAGTTAGTTGGGGCTAGCTTACAGGTTCAGAGGGTCAGTCCATTATCATCATGGTGGGAAGCAGGACAGTGTTCAGGTAGGCATGGTGCTGGAGGAGTTAAGAGTTCTACATCTTGTTCCAAAGGCAAACAGAACACTGGCTTCCAGGCAGTTACGAGGAAGGTCTCTAAAAGCTCACCCCGATGGTGGCACACTTCCTCCAACAAGGCCACACCTCCTAACAGTGCCACTCCCTGGGCCAAGCATATTCAAACTACCACATATGGGTCCTGGTAATCAAACCTGTCCTCTGAGAGAACAAATAGTGCTCTTAACATTGGAGTCATCTCTCTGTTTTGTTGTTGTTTCAACTGAAACTTTGTTTGATTTAGGTTGGGTCTTACTATGTAGCTCTGGCTAGCCTCAAATTCAGAGATCTGCCTGCTTTTGCCTCGCGAGTGCAAGATTAAAGCCATGCACCACCATGTCATGCCTTAGTTTTTAATGTTGCAGATATTAATTGTACATGCCTTTTAAAAATCTTGATTTTATGTATGAAAGAGAAGAAAAACCACGCAATATTTGTCTTTCTGCCTCTAGTTTATTTCTCTTAGCATGGTTTTCTATTGACTGGAGATTCTTGGGATTCTTCAACATGTAACATGGCTAGTCCTCTTTCCAGACATTAGGATTAGCCTGAACTCATGGAGTGTTAAAGTGGTTCTATTGTCTGGTGTCATCTAAGTGTCTGTCTTGGTTATTGTTCTATGGCTGTGAAGAGATGTTTACAAAAGAAAGAATTGGACTGGGAGCTTGCCTGCAGTTTCAGCGGGTGAGTCCATGACTGTCATGGTGGGAAGCATGTTGCTGGAGTAGTCGTGGGGAGCTTACATCTGTTCTACAAGCAGAGGCAGAGGAGGGCAGGAGGAAGAAGACCTTTATTTTGGTTCCCGGTCTGAGTACTCAGTTCATTGTAGAGCAGAGAGGGGAGAGGGAGCGCTCACATCGTACCTGAGCCAGGAGAGAGAGAGAGAGAGAGAGAGAGAGAGAGAGAGAGAGAGAGAGAGAGAGAGAGAGAGAGAAGCTGGCGCTCAGCTGGCTGTCTTTGTTTCATTCATTCTAAGACCTTAGTGGGAAGTCACCCAGAATTGTGTATTTCATAGATCATTCTAAATCCAGTCAGGTTGACAGTGATGATTTAGCTATCATAAATCCTAAGCTCTCTTGCCGTTTTCAGGGCTAGCAGCCAGGTTTAAAGTCCATTTCAGGACTGGGCACGTAATTTCGTTCTGCAGCCTTGTCTAGCATGCAGAAAGGCCCACATTCAGTCCCAAGCACTGCATAAATGGGAGTGTGGTGGTGGACACCTGTAACTTCAGCCGTCCAGAAGTTCAAGGACAATCTTATATACACAATAATTTTACAGCTTGGGGGTAAGGAAGCCCATTCTCTTGGGATTTGGAACTTGGGAAATCATCTCAGCTTTATTCTGGGGTCCCCTGTCAGCTCCACCTGGTGTGACACTGCGTGGTTCCAAGGCTAGAGAGATGACTCAGCAGTTAAGAGCACTTGCTATTCTCCCAGAGGACACTAGCTTGGTCTCAGAATATTGTGCATCTCACAACTGCTTTTAACTCTAGCTCCAGGGGAACGAATACCTTCTGCTGGCGTCTAAGTCTACACACACATATGTCACACACACACACACACACACACACACACACACACACACATTGAGAGAGATACACAGAGACAGAGAGAGACAGAGAAAGGCTAAAGTCCTAGCTCCTAGCCCCTCCCAGACTGCGAATCCTAACCCCCTCGCCCTAAAGAACCAGGGCTACCTACCTGCCTTTTGAGCTGAGCTCTGAAGGGAATGTAAGGAATCCAAGGTTTGCCTGCTTTTCTGTGTGTTTGCAGCAGGGGTGGTCCATAATGCCTGGGTTTTGTTACACACAGCCACATAAGAGTAAGGATTCTATCGGATTTGGAAGTAGAAAGCCTGGCCTGAGTCTCCTGAGGGGCTGGAGGAGCCCGGAGAGGAGGTAACAGTGTACTGAGGGTGGGGGAAGACAGAGGAGAGCTTGAGGGGCCCAGGGGCAGAAGCCGGAGGTGGGGCCGATGCTGCAGACCTGGCGTCACCTCATGCTGCCCCTACCCCGAGCTAGTTTTTCCTCACTGACTGTGGTGACATTTACCAGCCAGATCAAAGATGAACCTGCTGTGACCTCAGAGGCAGCTCTGAGATCTTCTTCAGGGCTGAAAGGTCTGGGGGGCTTCTATTAATCTATTCATGATTTCACAGAGTAGACATTTCCTTCTACACCACAAATAGTTATTCTAAAATGAATGACATACATTTCTTTTTTTTTTTTTTTTTTTTACGGTAGGCGCTTTTTTTTTTTTTTTTTTTTAATTTTATTTTCTATATTCTATGTTTACATTCCAAAGGCTTTCCCCTTTCCCAGTTCCCACCCACCATAGTTCCCATAGTTCCTCTCCCCCCCATCTGTTCCCCAATAATTCCCCCTCCCCCCTCGGTTTCTTTACTAAACTGGAAGCAATCTTTACAGGCCCAGGGTCCTCTCCTTTCTTCTTCTTGGGAATCATTTGACTTGCTATTTGTGTCTTGAGTATTTAGGGCTTCTGGGCTCATTAATATCCACTTATCAGTGATTGCATTTCAGGTGCATTCTTTTGTGATTGGGTTAATTCACTCAGGATGATATTTTCCAGGTCTAACCATTTACCTACAAATTGCATGAATTCATTATTTTTAATTGCTGTGTAGTATTCCATTGTATAAATATACCACATTTTCTGTATCCATTCCTCCTTTGAGGGATATTTGGGCTGCTTCCAATTTCTGGCTATTATAAACAAGGCTGCTATAAACATAGTGGAGCATGTGTCCTTATTGCATGCAGGGGAATCCTCTGGGTATATGCCCAGGAGTGGTATGCCAGGGTCCTCTGGAAGTAACATGCCCAATTTTCTGAGGAACCGCCAAACTGATTTCCAGAGCGGTTTTACCATTTTGCAATCCCACCAACAGTGGAGGAGTGTTCCTCTTTCTCCACATCCTCGCCAGCACTTGTTGTCTCTTGAGTTTTTAATCTTAGCCAATCTGACTGGTGTGAGGTGGAATCTCAGGGTTGTTTTGATTTGCATTTCCCTGATGACTAATGATGTTGAACATCTTTTAAGGTGTTTCTCGGCCATCCGAATTTCTTCTGGTGAGAATTCTTTGTTTAGCTCTGTGCCCCATTTTTTGATAGGGTTATTTGGTTCTTTGCGGTCTAACTTCTTGAGTTCTTTGTATATATTGGATATTAGCCCTCTGTCGGATGTGGGGTTGGTGAAGATCTTTTCCCACTTTGTTGGTTGCCGTTTTGTCCTTCTGACAGTGTCCTTTGCTTTGCAGAAACTTTGTAATTTTATGAGGTCCCATTTGTCGATTCTTGATCTTAGAGCATAAGCTATTGGTGTTCTGTTCAGGAACTTTTCCCCTGTGCCCAAGTCCTCCAGGGTCTTCCCAAGTTTCTTTTCTAATAGTTTCAGTGTGTCTGGTTTTATGTGGAGGTCCTTGATCCACTTGGAGTTGATCTTAGTACAAGGAGATAAGAGTGGGTCAATTCGCATTCTTCTGCATGTTGACCTCCAGTTGAACCAGCACCATTTGTTGAAAAGGCTATCTTTTTTCCACCGGATGGTTGTGGCTCCTTTATCAAAGATCAAGTGACCATAAGTCTGTGGGTTAATTTCTGGGTCTTCAATCCTATTCCATTGATCTACCTGCCTGTTGCTGTACCAATACCATGCAGTTTTTAACACAATTGCTCTGTAGTACTGCTTGAGGTCAGGGATATTGATTCCCCCAGAAGTCCTTTTATTGTTGAGAATAGTTTTAGCTATCCTGGGTTTTTTGTTGCTCCAGATGAATTTGAGAATTGCTCTTTCTAGATCTATGAAGAATTGATTTGGGATTTTGATGGGGATTGCATTGAATCTGTAGATTGCTTTTGGCAAGATGGCCATTTTTACTATATTGATCCTGCCAATCCAGGAGCAAGAAATATTTTTCCATCTCCTGAGGTCTTCTTCGATTTCTTTCTTCAGGGACTTGAAGTTCCTGTCATACAGATCTTTCACTTGTTTGGTTAGAGTTACGCCAAGGTACTTTATGTTGTTTGTGGCTATTGTGAAGGGTGTTATTTCCCTAACTTCTTTCTCAGCCTGCTTGTCCTTTGAGTACAAGAAGGCTACTGATTTGCTTGAGTTAATTTTATAACCAGCCACGTTGCTGAAGTTGTTTATCAGCTGTAGAAGTTCTCTGGTGGAGTTTTTTGGATCGCTTAAGTAGACTATCATATCATCTGCAAATAATGATACTTTGACTTCTTCCTTTCCAATTTGTATCCCTTTGACTTCCTTATGTTGTCTGATTGCTCTCGCTAGAACTTCAAGTACTATATTGAAAAGATATGGAGAGAGAGGACAGCCTTGTCTAGTCCCTGATTTTAGTGGAATTGCTTCAAGTTTCTCTCCATTTATTTTGATGTTGGCTACTGGTTTGCTGTAGATTGCTTTTACTATGTTTAGGTATGGGCCTTGAATTCCTGCTCTTTCCAAGACTTTTAGCATGAAAGGATGCTGAATTTTGTCAAATGCTTTTTCAGCATCTAATGAGATGACCATGTGGTTTTTTTCTTTTAGTTTGTTTATGTAGTGGATTACATTGATGGATTTCCGTATATTGAACCATCCCTGCATTCCTGGAATGAAGCCTACTTGATCATGGTGAATGATCGTTTTGATATGCTCTTGGATTCGGTTGGCAAGGATTTTATTTAGTATTTTTGCATCTATATTCATAAGAGAAATTGGCCTGTAGTTCTCTTTCTTTGTTGGATCTTTTTGTGGTTTAGGTATCAGCGTAATTGTGGTTTCGAAGAATGAGTTGGGCAGTGTCCCTTCTGTCTCTATTTTGTGGAATAGTTTGAAGAGTATTGGTGTTAAGTCTTCTTTGAAGGTCTGGTAGAATTCTGCACTAAAACCATCTGGTCCCGTACTTTTTTTGGTTGGGAGGCTTTCTATAACCCCTTCTATTTCTTTAAGGGTTATGGGACTGTTTAGCTGGTCTACTTGATGCTGATTTAATTTTGGTATTTGGTATCTGTCTAGGAAATTGTCCATTTCCTCCAGATTCTCCAGTTGTTTTGAGTATAGGCCTTTGTAGTAGGATCTGATGATCTTTTGAATTTCCTCTGTTTCTGTTGTTATATCCCCCTTTTCATTTTTAATTTTGTTAATTTGGATACTATCTCTGTGCCCTTTGGTTAGTCTAGCTAAGGGCTTATCTATCTTGTTGATTTTCTCGAAGAACCAGCTCTTGGTTTTGTTGATTCTTTGTATGGTTCTCTTTGTTTCTGCTTGATTGATTTCAGCCCTTAGTTTGATGATTTCCTCTCTTCTACTCCTCCTGGGTGAGTTAGCTTCTTTTTGTTCCAGCGCCTTCAGGTGTGCTGTTAAGTTGCTAGTGTATGCTCTTTCCAGTTTCTTTTTGGAGGCACTCAGGGCTATGAGTTTTCCTCTTAGCACTGCTTTCATTGTATCCCAGAGATTTGGGTAGGTCGTACCTTCATTTTCATTGAAGTCTAAAAAGTCTTTGATTTCTTTCTTTATTTCTTCCTTGACCAGGGTGTCATTGAGTAGAGTATTGTTCAGTTTCCATGTGTATGTGGGCTTTCTGTAGTTCTTCTTGCTATTGAAGACCACTTTTACTCCATAGTGATCCGATAGGAGACATGGGATTAGTTCGGTCTTCTTGTATTTGTTGAGGTCTGTCTTGTGACCAATTATATGATCAATTTTTGAGAAGGTACCGTGCGGTGCTGAGAAAAAGGTATACTCTTTTGTTTTAGGATGGAATGTTCTATATATATCTGTTAAATCCAATTGGTCCAAAGCTTCAATTAGTTTCACTGTGTCCCTGTTTAGTTTCTGCTTTCCTGATCGGTCCATTGAGGAGAGTGGAGTGTTGAAGTCACCTACAATCATTGTGTTAGGTGCGATGTGTGCTTTAAGCTTTAGTAAAGTTTCTTTTACGAATGAGGGTGCCCTTGCATTTGGTGCATAGATGTTCAGTATTGAGAATTCTTCTTGGTGGATTTTCCCTTTGACAAGCAGGAAGTGACCTTCTGTGTCTCTTTTGATGACTTTAGGTTGAAAGTCGATTTTATCTGATATTAGAATGGCTACTCCAGCTTGTTTCCTGGGACCATTTGCTTGTAGAACTGTCTTCCAGCCTTTTACTCTAAGGAGGTGTTTGTCTTTGACACTGAGATGTGTTTCCTGTATGCAGCAAAATGTAGGGTCCTGTTTCCGTATCCAGTCTGTTAGTCTGTGTCTTTTGATTGGGGAATTGAGTCCATTGATATTAAGAGATATTAAGGAATAGTAATTATTACTTCCTGACATTTTGGGAATTGTTATTATTATTTGTATTTGAGTGGTTCTCTTCTTTTGGGTTGGATGAGATGGGGTTTCTATCTTGTTTCTTCTGGGGTGTTGTTTCCCCCCTTGTGTTGGTATTTTTCCCCTATTATCCTTTGTAGGGCTGGGTTTGTAGATAAGTATCTTGCAAATTTGGTTTTGTCGTGGAATATCTTGGTTTCCCCATCTATGGCAATTGAGAGTTTCGCTGGGTATAGTAGTCTTGGCTGAAGTTTGTGTTCTCTTAGGGTCTGCATAAGGTCTGCCCAGGATCTTCTAGCTTTCATGGTCTCAGGTGAGAAGTCTGGTGTAATTCTGATAGGTCTTCCTTTATATGTTACTTGTCCTTTTTCTCTTACTGCCTTTAATATTCTTTCTTTGTTTAGTACATTTGGGGTTTTGACTATTATGTGACGGGAAGTATTTCTGTTCTGGTCCAGTCTATTTGGGGTTCTAAAGGCTTCTTGTATATTCATGGGCATCTCTCTCTTTAGGTTGGGGAAATTTTCTTCCATAATTTTGTAGAAGATATTTGCTGGCCCTTTAAGTTGTAGATCTTCATTCTCATCTATCCCTATAATCCTTAGGTTTGGTCTTCTCATTGTGTCCTGGATTTCCTGAATGTTTTGGGTTACCAGCTTTTTGCATTTTGCATTTTCTTTAATTGTTGAATCCATGGTTCCTATGGTATCTTCAGCATCTGAGATTCTGTCTTCTATCTCTTGTATTCTATTGTTGATATTTGCATCTATGACTCCTGATTTCTTCCCAAGGTTTTCTATTTCCAACATTGTCTCCCTTTGCGATTGCTTAGTTGTTTCTACTTCTGTTTTTAGATTTTGTATGGTTTTGCTCAGATCTTTCAGTTGCTTGTTTGTGTTTTCCTGTAATTCTTTAAGGGATTTTTGTGTTTCCTCCTTTATGACTTCTACTCGTTGACCCATGTTCTCTTGTATTTCTTTGGGTGATTTTTGTTTCTCCCCCTTATTGGGATTCACTTTTTGCTCTATATTCTCCTGGATTTCTTTAAGTGATTTTTGTGTCTGCCTTGTATGGGCTTCTAGTTTTTGATCTATTTTCTCCTCTATTACTTTAAGAAATTTATCTAAGTGATCCTCAATCTGCATCTTTACCAGTGATTTTAGATCTGAGTCTTGTTTTTCTGGTGTGTTGAGATATCTGGGATTTAATTGTGTTTGTCTTGCAATGGCTTCTAGCTTTTGATCTATTTTCTCATGTATTACTTTAAGAGATTTATCTAAGTGTTCCTCTATCAGCATCCTGACCAGTGATTTTAGATCTGAGTCTTGTTTTTCTGGTGTTTCAGGGTATCCAATATTTATTGCTGTTGGGGAACTGGGTTCGGATGCCGCCATATTGCCTTGATTTTTGTTAGTAGCGATCTTACGTTTGCCTTTTGCCATCTGGTTAACTCTGGTGTTAGTTGGTCCTGTAGATACTAGCTGGTGCTTGACCCTCCTGTGGGGTTGTAAGGCTATTTCCCAGCGACTGGGATACCTGAATCACTGTCCTGCGGGGCTCTTGCTCACAGATTGCTGACAGGTGGCCTGAGTCCCCCGAGGTCTTAACCTCAGGATATCCCAGGTATTTGGTTCCGCCTGTTGGGCGGCTGCTCTGCACTGCTCCTGCTCAGGGTTCGCTGTCTGATATCCTGTTTCCCCAGGGGTCTTAAAGTTGGGATATCTCAGTTATCTGGTTCCGCCTGCTGGTCCCAAGCTGCTGGGAAGCTGGCTGGGTCCGGTTTCCAGCTTCCCTGCCACTGGCTGGATGGGAGGCTGGTTCGGCCTCCGGCTGGGTCTGGGTACCTGGCACACTGGCTGACTCTGGCTTCCTCACCACCAGCTGGACGGGAAGCTGCAGGCAATATGGCAGGTGCCTGCAGGGAGCTCGGGGTCCGCCCCGCGCGCGAGTGCAGAGTGCACCCGCTATTCTGTGCCCAATTCCCACTCCAGGCCTGAGTCCCCGAAGGTCTTAAGCTCGGGCTGTGTCGGGTACCTGGTTCTGCCGCCGCCGCCGGATGGTTCTGAGCACCTGGGACGCTGGGTGACCCTCCGGCTTCCCCACCGCCAGCTGGGCGGGAAGCTGCAGGCAATATGGCAGCTGCCTGCAGGGAGCTCGGGGTCCGCCCCGCGCGCGAGTGCAGAGTGCACCCGCTATTCTGTGCCCAATTCCCACTCCAGGCCTGAGTCCCCGAAGGTCTTAAGCTCGGGCTGTGTCGGGTACCTGGTTCTGCCGCCGCCGCCGGATGGTTCTGAGCACCTGGGACACTGGGTGACCCTCCGGCTTCCCCACCGCCAGCTGGGCGGGAAGCTGCAGGCAATATGGCAGCTGCCTGCAGGGAGCTCGGGGTCCGCCCCGCGCGAGTGCAGAGTGCACCCGCTATTCTGTGCCCAATTCCCACTCCAGGCCTGAGTCCCCGAAGGTCTTAAGCTCGGGCTGTGTCGGGTACCTGGTTCTGCCGCCGCCGCCGGATGGTTCTGAGCACCTGGCACGCTGGGTGACCCTCCGGCTTCCCCACCGCCAGCTGGGCGGGAAGCTGCAGGCAATATGGCAGCTGCCTGCAGGGAGCTCGGGGTCCGCCCCGCGCGCGAGTGCAGAGTGCACCCGCTATTCTGTGCCCAATTCCCACTCCATGCCTGAGTCCCCGAAGGTCTTAAGCTCGGGCTGTGTCGGGTACCTGGTTCTGCCGCCGCCGCCGGATGGTTCTGAGCACCTGGGACGCTGGGTGACCCTCCGGCTTCCCCACCGCCAGCTGGGCCGACATACATTTCTTGAAAGGAGAGTCTTTTCATTAGCTTTCTTGGAGCCAAGAATTTTATACTCTGTTGTATCTTCATTTGGACAATTGACTAAAAACTCAAAAGGTTGCCATTTATTAATTTCCCTGTGGCGATGGTAAAGGCAGAGCTAGTTTGTTGGCTTATTTAGTTAGATTTTCTGAGACAAGGTCTCATGTAGCCCAGGTAGGGCTGAGGCTGGATTCTCAATCCTCCTGCCTCAGTCTCCTCAGCAGTAGGATTCTACTTTGTTCCTCTGCCCTGCCTCCAATTTCTGAGTGGTTTGCCTCATTTCTGAGTCTGAATATCACTTTTACTTTTCCTATGTTTTTTTTTCTTCCCTCACTGCTGTCTGTGTGTTTGAACAGAAAAGGTACCTCAGAGGTTGGACCCCTCCCTGCTCCAGTTGTTTTGACTAGAAATCTCCAGGGTCTTCTTAGTGGGGCATTCATTTAGTGTCATCTGTTACCTGGTTACCTGCATCAGGATTTTGTTGGACATCCGAGGTGTCCTTGGGACACTCATAGACCAGTCGTAGACAGTAGCTTGTGCATGTAGACAGAGCATGTGCATGTAAGTCAGAGGACGACTTTGGGGAGTTGGTTCTCTCTCTATCATATGGGTCCCAGGGCTGACACTTGGCTCTAAAGACCTTTATGGCAGGCACTTCCTGCTAAGCCATTCTACCTGCACTGGAATAAACATTTTTTTATTTACATTTATTTAATTTATTTGTATATAGGTGAAGACTGGTTTTGATATTAATACCATATTATTTTCTCATTTTTTTTTGTGTCCAAATTCCTGACAAAAAGTAAGGTGTTATTTGGCTTCAGGTTGAGGGCTCAGTCCATCATGGTAGAGAAGGGTGGTGATGGGAACAGCTCTTGGAGTGTGAGGTTGCCAGTTCTGATCTGGTAGGTCAGGAAGAAGGCTGGAGCTAGCAACCTCAGTGGCCACTTTCTCCAGGGAGGCCTCCCTACCAAAGGCTCTAAGACCTCCCCATAACAGCGCCACCATCTGAGAAACATCCCTTCAAACATGTGAGGCTGTGGGACACTCAAACCACAAGAGAGGTCAAATGCTTTGTGAACCCAGGGAAGGTTGTGCGGGAGTGGAAGGCCATTATCTGACTACCACAGTCTTGTGCCTTTAATCAAAATACAGGCCTCCACCCACCACCCGGGCAACGGTCACTCTGCTCCACGAGCAAACTCAGGCTGTAGAGGGCCTTGCTTCCCAGCCCCGTCTGTCTGTCTGTCTGTCTTGTGTGTCACTTCTCATTCCTGCCCACAGTGTAAAGCTCCTAATCACGTGCTTAGAGAGACCTGCAATAGAAGGATCTGATAAGCTTTTCTGGATTACTCCAGCTTTTTAAATTGACCAGTTCCCAAGTCTGTAAGTCATTTATTCCAGCACTCCTGGTGATCAAATAATAACGTTAATGATTTTCCACTACCTAGACCCACGATGTGAATTAAGTGATTGAAATTGCTTTGAAAAGCATTGTGGCCAAGGAGGTCTGTTCTAACTTTGTTGACAAAATAATTTTGTAAAAGTCCACTAATTTTAAATTTAACCCAAGATCTCAGTGGAAAAAGCTTTACAGTTCAATTAGCAGGAGATAAATTGCATGATGTGTGTGAGCAGAAAAACTGGCACAAAGTCGATGTTCAATTACTACCTCCAGCCTCTCTTGCCTTCCGATGCAGCTCTTTAAAGCCACCAAGGATCCAAGGATGATAATTAACTTCTCTAGTGAATTAAAATAAGCAACCTGGCATAGACTCAGCGCGGCTTCTCTGCTGGCATTCCTTAACAGTCTCCTTAGTCCTTTATGGTTTTCTAGTTAGAAACGGCCAGTTGGTCAGTTCACTGCTTCTGGAATATTCTTTTTAATTGTACCACATGTGATTTTATGTATATTTTAACATTATGACAGTTTGTCATGTGGCTGATTCTTCAAAATGTTCCATGTCTTCTCTATCTCTCACACTTCTCCATCAGCTTGAATTGGAGTTATTTTCTAAGTTTTAATTTCTAGAATGATCTCATTATATTTGTATCTTCTGTTCAAATTGTCTTTGAAGACTGAAAGGAGAATGTCAGAGCAGGGGATGTGGTTCAGTAGCAAAGCAGTTGTTTAGAACATGCAAGGACCTGGCATCTATCCCAGCTCTACAAAATAGAAAGGAAAAAGAAGATTAGGAAGGAAATAAAGAAGAGAAAAACAATATTAAAACCCCGAGGTGGTGATCTGAGAATCTGGGGTAAGAGGCCTCTCAGTGTAGATTCTTTCAGTCCCTCAATTTTACTCATTGTCCTTTATTGCACACAAAGTTTCCTCTTGTGGATGGAATATAGCTGCAGGCAGCTCCCAGAACTCTTCTACTCAGCAAGGAAAGGGGGGTGAAGAGGACTTCTCCCTTTGACTTTAGGTAGAGGATAACAAAAACCAACCAATCAACCAACCAAACAACCAGCCAGACAACCAACCAACCACTAACCAACCAACCAACTAATCAATAAACCTACCAACCAACCAACCAACCAACCAACCAACCAACTAATCAATCAACCAATCAACAAACCAACCAACTAACTAATCAATAAACCAACCAACCAAATAACCAACCAACCAAATAACAGATCAACCAACCAGCCAGCCAGCCAGACGAACAACCAAACAATCAAACAACCATCAATCTTCCAACCAACCAACCAACCAACCAACCAACCAACCAACCAACCAACTAACCAAAACAACAAAGAAAAAACCTTAAACAATCAGAGAGAAGGAATCTAATTTTCTCAGCTTACCACCATGTACCTACTCATGGTAAATAGCTACCTGGGACATATGATCAAATCAGAGATAATGTTTGTTATTAGAATAAAGGAGAGCTATCTCTGAGTTAAGAGGTCCCTGCCTATGAGGGTTAGAAGTTAGAGAATGTGATGCGTAGAGTTTGGGCAACTATTAGAATGATATTTTTAAGGGAACTGTGTGATGATTTTATTTGGTAGTTGTCTTAGAGTTTCTATTCCTGCACAAACATCATGACCAAAAGGCAAGTTGGGGAGGAAAGGATTTATTCAGCTTACACTTCCACACTGCTGGTCATCACTAAAGGAAGTCAGGACTGGAACTCAAGCAGGTCAGGAAGCAGGAGCTGATGCAGAGGCCATGGAGGGATGTTCCTTACTGGCTTGCTTTCCCTGGCTTGCTCAGCCTGCTTTCTTATAGAACCCATGAATACCAGCTTAGAGGTGATACCTTTCCCCCTTGATCTTTCCCCCTTGATCACTAATTGAGAAATGCCCCATAGCTGGATCTCCTGGAGGCACTTCCCCTACTGAAACTCCTCTCCCTGTGATAATTCCAGCCTGTGTCAAGTTGACACACAAAACCAGCAAGTACAGTAGCCAGTTATACTAAAGTGACTTTGTTTTGTTTTTGTTTTTTAAAAAGAAGTTAAAAAAAAGAAGAGATTGTGGTCTAACCCATTTCTGGCTGAATGTGTATTTTAACATTATGACATTGTTTGTCATGTGGCTGATTCTTCAAAATGTTCCATGTCTTCTCTATCTCTCACACTTCTCCATCAGCTTGAATTGGAGTTATTTTCTAAGTTTTAATTTCTAGAATGATCTCATTATATTTGTATCTTCTGTTCTGAGTGTGTGTCCCTCAGGAGGATGCTGGGGAGAAGTGTGTGTCCCTGAGGGCACTGGGAGGAGTGTGTGTCTGTCAGGATGCTAGGAGGAAGGATGTGCCCATTGGGACGCCGTGGGAAGAATGTGTCTCTCAGGATGCTGGGCCGAGCAGGAACATTCTTCCTCTTGTTCTTAGTTCAGAAAGAAATGGTCTTCCTGTAGTTCCTTCAGGTTGACACCAAACTGCTCTTTACTGCACTTGCTACTTGTCCTATAATATATTTAAAGCCAACCTCCATCCCTCTGGCTTACCTGTGTGTATATGGACATATTCATGATATGAACGGAATGCTCAAAACTTGCTGAATGAGTGAGTTTGATGACATATAGCAGCCAACCACAAGCCTAATGCCCTGAGTGACATTCTAGTTGGATGACACATGACTTTTATTCTAGCACTGGGAAAATCAATGGCAAAGGAAATCTACTTAGAGGACTGCTCTGTCTGTGCTCCTTCAGAGTACCCATGCTCCATGTCCCACAAGCCCACATTCCCTCTGCTCTTACAAGTTCCCTGGTGTGTTGTTTTTAACTTATTTCCTCCGCTGTTCATGCTTGACCTCAGACAGGTGTCTGGAGGGAGCTGTGGATCCTTGTATCAGTCTTGCTTCAAGGGAAGACTCACCAGGGTCTTTTCAACATCCCTTAGTGAGACGGGTTCTAGACATTCCCATCCTGAAGACAGTCCACCTACAGCTGTTTGCTGTGTCAGTGGCCACCAATCTGAGGTTCTTAGAACCAAGCATGAACATCAGGGTGGAGCTTAATTTGTGCATAATTTACCTCGAAGTTATCATATCCCAGGATCTTAATTTGTGGTTTGGGAAGTGGAACTGTGCCTATAAAGGCAGATGTATGCCAAATCTACTTTATTTAACAAATGGAAAAGATTCTGACTAGTTGAAGAAGGTTCTGTAGGCAGGCAGGAACAGCCTACCCACCACATTTATGTTCATTGTAATGACTACTAGAATGTTTTCATAAAATCTAGAGTATTTTGTTGCTTATGTCAATGTGAAAAATATGTACTAACACTGTATTTAATTTTTTAAGTGAATGAAGTCCCAAGTTCCCAGACTTAACATACATTATATTAAATTTAATTGCTATCAAATCTCATGCTTATTTCCTTATGTCACATGTCAAATCATAGCTTCCTAGACCATGATGGATTTCTTCCCTGTTTTCCTATTAAATTTAATTTCATAATCCATATCCCAGCCTGTCAGGACCATTTTGTATTTTGATTTCTTTGCTACACTTTCTATCTACCAGAATCTAGATATTGAGGAGTGTGCTATTAACAGGTCTATTTAAGGTAAATCTCTATCACTCTGGTTTACCTTGTTTATATATGAATGTATTCATGTTATATCAGTGCTTGTTGAATAATTGAATTGAATGACATACAATAGCCAACTGGCAGCGAGTGAGAAAGACACAGGGACACAATGTCATCAGGGTTTAAAGACCTTACGCCCAACATTCTGAAACCAAGAGAATTACTGCTACTCCACAACTTTCTCCAAAGACATCATCCATGTCTGCTTGTGCCTGGACCGGAAGCAGTCTTGGCTTCCCCCTTCCCCTCACCACTTCCTTCCAATCATCTATCAAGTCTGCTAAGTTCATAAACTGTAGGAAGTAACTTAGACTCACAGTTCTCTCCCTCTGTTTTTCTTGCCCCTCATTTGGTGCTGCTGTTTCTCTACAGGGAACTGTCACCTCCCAACAGGTGTCTTTTCTGGTCACTCCCAACTTGTTTCTGCACTCATTTCTAGTGTCATTTGTCCAAAATAAAATTTGGCTGCCTGGCTCACAAACTGTAGCCGGGGCCCCCCTCCCCGCGCCCCGCCCCCTCAGCATCTTTGGCCTCCCACAGACGACGCCCAGCATCTTCAGTGTATATTCTAACTCGTGATGCTTCCTGTTTTTATCAGCTGCTGACAGCTCTACACTGCACAACAGTAAACAGGTTGCAAGTTGTCCACAAGCCATGACTTCTTATCTCCTTTGACATTCTTCTGACTCCTCCTGCCACCTCCATGGGTTTTGTCAGACTCAGCTTAGGTGTGGCCCTCTTCTAAGATGTCCCCCAACCCTTTTTCTAGAGCTGCCTTCTTGCTGTAATCCAAGTCTGATTATTGGTGTTTGCCGTGTGTCCATGTGCTTCTACCTCCCAGATCTAATGGTTATTCTTCACTAGAGGGTGTGCAGCTTAAAGATGGACTCTAACCTGGACTCCCGGGGCAGTGGTGGCGCACGCCTTTAATCCCAGCACTTGGGAGGCAGAGGCAGGTGGATTTCTGAGTTTGAGGCCAGCCTGGTCTACAGAGTGAGTTCCAGGACAGCCAGGGCTACACAGAGAAACCCTGTTTCAAAAAAACAAAAACAAAAACAAAAGAACCAATAACCTGGACTCCCTTTGCTGTGGTTTGAACTCCCTGCGGTGTTTAGCAGCTTGTTAGCATCAGTGTCTGTTGAGTCTGTGTGGTAGCTGGTGTATAGTTAGTCCCTGCAGGCCCATAGGGAGTGCTACTGTTCAAAAGGTGTGGCCTTGTCTCCAGCACCTCCTCACTCCTGTCACTGTGGGGCTGGGATTTGAAGTCTCCTAGTTTAATCTATGCCCACTGTGACACACAGTCCCCTTCAGGGGCCTGTGGATCAAGATGTAGCAGTCTCAACTTCTTCTCCAGAACCATGTCTGCCTGCATGCCAGTATGTTTCCTTCTATGACAATAATGGACTAAACCTCTGTAACTGTAAGCCAGCCACAATGAAACGTTTTCTTTTATAAGAGTTGCCATGGTCATGGTGTCTCTTTACAGCAACAAAAACCCTAAGACAACATATATGTATATATGTATATATGTATATACATATATATGTATATATGTATATACATATATGTTTATATATGTATACATGTATATACATATATATGTATATATGTATATATGTATATACATATATACATATATACATATATACATATATAAACATATATGTATATACATATATACATATATATAAACATTTTATTTTCCAACCTGGAGTTCATTAATATATAAACACATAGACTAAGGCGAACCTGGTATATTTAAGACTCCATCTTAAAACAAAGAAAGACAGCTGGGCAGTGGTGGCGCACGCCTTTAATCCCAGCCCTTGGGAGGCAAAGGCAGGTGGATTTCTAGGTTTGAGGCTAGCCTGGTCTACAGAGTAAGTTCCAGGACAGACAGGGCTACACAGAGAAACCCTGTCTCAAAAAGCCCTAAACAAATAAACAAAAAAACAAAGAAACACATCAAAGGTACACTCAAAAATTTAAAATTCCATATTTAGATGGGTAACACACTATTTTATAGAGTTTGCTGATGAAATCTGATAGACATTTTATCAAGTATGTGTGCGTGTGGTATGGTGTGTGTATGAGAGAGTATGCCACACAGTGTGCATGCGCAGGTCAGAGGACAAGTGTTTAAAGGTCGTTCTCTCTTTCACTTCAGTATGGGTTCTGGGGATTGAACTTGGTCCACCAAACTTTCACAGAAAGCTCCTTTATCTATTGAGCCTTGTTGGCAATGCTGATAGATATTTTAGTCATATAGGACACAGATTAGAGTTTCTGTGTCCTTGAAGATTAAACAAATCATGAATTCAAGGAACAGCCCAGGGTGTTATTCTGCAGTTATTCTCTTTGATGTTGACATTTTTAGGAAACTTGGATTTTCTCAGGCTAGTCAGGGACAGAAGGGAAAATTAGCTCAGGGCTCCCTAGGGCAAGGGTAAAATGCAATTGGAGGCGATTAGAGTCTTATTCCTGAGACCTCCATCTGTTTGTCCTCCCCTCCATGCATCCATCCATGTTTATTAGAGACTCATTGCAAACAGACTCTCTGGAAGCCACTATTACAGGTGGTTTCGTAGTGACTAAAGCAACATTATAATTTGATACCATCATTCTGCGGTGCCTCAGATAGTACTTGTTTATGGATAGGTAGAGCCTGTAATGAAAAAGCATTATAAGCTATAGGGTCTAGCCTTGCCTCTGGCACCTTACTGGTCAGTTCTTCTCTTTATAATGAAAAGAGTTGACTTACCACATCTTTCTAGTCCCCCAGGGCTTTAGAATACAATGACCTGATTAGTTTTGATGGGTTTCCAGCTTATAGTTTAGGATTTGTGGTTTTGTTTTGTGTTGGGCAGTGATGATTGGCTCTTGAAACCTGAATTTCTGAAAGCCAGTGGAAATGACTTGCTAATTTTCATAATAAAGCACTGTCCTTCTGTCCATAAGGCTGTCAGCGCTCGTACTCTGCAGGCACTGGAAAACTTAGTGAGCTAATATTTATTACTTAGGAGGAGAGCAGTTCAATATTTCTGTTCCTGGTTAATTGAGATGTGGTGCTTTGATTTTATGACATTTTATGTAATAATAAATCTTTTAACATGCTGCTTGAGAGCATGGATATTACCAATGTTCTAGCCGCAGCACAACTATACATCTTTTTCTATCTGTTGCAGTGGATTAAATTGCTATATAAAGTTTAAACTGCTCCATCAACAAAATTGAACACTTTAGTTATATATATGTGAAATTACCAAAGGCATGAAACAAATATTATCTCAAAGTCATTTTTGAAAGGGAGTAGGTTCTGTGCGCAGAGTGAGTAATTTCTGTCTGCCTGAGAGCTACTGTTGCATCTTGGGAAATGTTCAGAGGAGAAGATAAAATTATTTAGATTTGCAACTTCTTGCCACAGGAGGTGAAAGCCTTTTTATTACTATTATTAATGTGATGGGAATGGTTTCAGTCACACCGAGTCTGTGCGGCACCCCCAGGAAAAGCCTTCAGATAAATAATTACACTTCTTCTTTTTTTTAATGCCCCCTGTCCCTTTCCACTCTATGCCTTTGAGCAAAAATGGCACCCTCCCGTCCTCAGGTAAAAGTTTTCCTAGATGTTTTCAAGAAGCTGGCATTTGGTGAGAGTATGGCGGTGACAGGAAGACCTCTGTCCCAGCAAGACTCTGAGCTGGCCCAGAGAGTGTGCCAGAGGCAGGTGTGCGTTCCTTCAAAGGAAACTTCTCTCTTGTATAAACTGCCATACCGTTGCTCAAAGGAAGCGCCAGCATCTTTCCTGTTATCTTTTCCTTCCTCCTGGGTCTTGTGACTGCAGAGCTCAGGCCGAGCATCCACATGGACTGTGACACGGGGCCTTCCGTAAGCCAGAGGCCTGCCAGGATAAGGTGTGAGTGAGCTGGCAGGGCCTCACCTCGCAGGCAGCTGCCACTCTCACAGGGGGGCAGACAGCAAGCAAGGCACACAAAAGAAACAAGGCAAGGTCGGAGGCAGAGGAGAGGTGGAGGGAGAAGTGTCTGCTGAGCGCTATCTGGCCTCCGTCTGGCCTCCGTCTGGCCTCCGTCTGGCCTCCGTCTAGCCATCTTGCCTGGAGGGAGAGCCACAGGCAGCCGGAGGGTGCCTCACTCTCTAGTCCTCCCCTCAGGGATGAGCTTGAGCTTCTCTGGTGCAGACACCCACCATTGTTTCACAGAGTATGTAGGAGTAAAAAAAAAAAAAAAAAAAAAAAAAAAAAAAAAAAAAGGCCTATGTGAGCTGCTTAGTAGGTTTTTTTTTTTTAAGATTTGTGTGTATATTTGTCTACATGAATATGTGCACATGTGTATATGTGTTTGTGTGTATAGATTATGCATATGTTGTCTGTGTGTTTGTGTACATGTGTATGTTTTATATGTCTGCATGTGTGTGTCTTTGTGTGTCTATGTGGGAGGGTGATACACATCTGTGCACTTGCAGAGACCAAAAAGGGTATCAAGCCCCTCAGAGCGGCATTAGAGCATGTTCTGTTCACCTGGCTTATTGAGTGGATGCTAAGACCCGAGCTCTGGCTCTCCTCACGAGACAGCAAGTGCTGTAAACCGCCGAGTGCCCTCTGCAGTCCTATAGGGCACTCCAAAAGTGGAGAAGGGAGACTCTTACAATGGAAACGCGAGGTGCTGTAGAGAAGACTCCCAGCCCCGCGGCTTCCAAATGAGACAGAGGGAGTTTTAGCAGTGCAGAGCTCAGGCCTTCCGGTAGTAATTTTTTCCTGTCTCTTCACTTCAGAGCTTTTGTGCTTACTGTCTCCTTTGCTTGAATAATTTCCTTTTGGATATTCATTTTCATATTTTAGTCTCTATTTAAAGATTATTTTTTCCAGAGGCCTACTCTCACTACTCGATTGGAAACTGTATTATTGTTCGCAGCACGTTCCACATGTGATATTCTTGTTTGTTACCTTTGCTTTCATTGATCCTCCTCTTCCACAAAAGAAACTTCTGCGAGGCCAGGAAGCTTTCTTTATATTCTCGTCTTCATTCCCTAGAACAGGGCCCAGTGCCTGGCACACAGTGTGACCACCATCCATTGTTGGATGAATGACTAGAGAGCCTCCTCTTCTTCAACATATCATCCCTAAAGGGAACATCTCTCACAGGTGCTTCCATGGAGCAGGCAAGGGGAGTATGGGTGAAGCAGCAGGAGGGTGGGTGGAGAGGCAAGCAGACGTCTCTTAGAAAGGTCTGTGTGTTAGTTTTGGAGAGATACTCTGACTTCTCCAGCCCTGACCCCAGTCAAATAGAAGCAGAACTAGGTTACATGAAGCTATAGTGTTTGGGATTCAAAACAAGGTTTTAGAGTTTGAGTATTCTAGAAGGACAGCTCTACCGTGGCTTAGCGTGGAGTGTGCCTCCCACTCGCCATGTGCTCGAACCCTTGGTCCCCAGCTGGTGGTGCTGTTTTGGGAGGCTGGGAATCTTTTGGACACGGTACCTCTCTGGGAGATGCTGGGCTGGAGGGACAGGGCGAGAGCCGTGTAACAACTCCCCACCCGACCATGCCTCTCTGTCCTCAAGATGGGAGCAGTGCAGGCACGTGCAGCCCCAGCCGGCCGATGGGAAGTACATCGTCAAGCAGAGAGCCAAAGTAACCATCTCCTCCCTTGTGCCCCATCTGGTCAGGCTTGTGCGCACAGTACCAAGAAGAAAGCGAACACAGACCCTGCAGACTAAACCAACTCTTCTGTTTGACTTGCCTTTTCTTCCAAAGGATTGAACGCACGCAGTTTCCCTTGCTCTGTAATGTGACTTTCCACATGTTCAGTCACCCATGCTAAAACACTTCCCCAAATCGACAATTTGTGTTTTCAATCGCTCGTCATTCTGAAAGTCTGATGTTCTGCCATGCCTTCCCTGCTCCATGCCGTCTGGGGCGGGACTCGTCTCTTGTCTGTCATACCCACACTGCACTGTGTACGTGCACAGGGAAAGATGGTGTCTGCAGCTTGATAACCTCTGCAGTTTCTGGCATCCGCTGAGAGGCTTGGAAAGGATCCACAAAGAAAGCAGGGACTCCTGTGCTGTTCTCCTCCCCCGCCCCCCTCCCCCCCGTGACTTACTGGGAATTTGCTTGGCAGAGTGCTGACCCCTGAAGATCTGCACCCAAACCCAGACCTACTTGTGAATGCCATGCTCGCAAGGGGCAGTAGAGGTTGCCAGTCAGCTGACTCACACTAGGAGGATGACTCTGAGTGACTGACGGATGTGATGTAATCCTAGGGTCCCTTAATGCGTGCAAAGGAGAACAGGAGCAGGAGATTCAGAGTAAAGAGGATACTGTGACCTCACAGCTGGACAGGGCTGGGTTTAAGGATGGAGGGGTTTAAGGATAGTGCTGTGGCCAGAAATGAAAAACACATACAGGGGTGCAGCCTCTCAGGAATCTTCCAGAAGGGATCCTAGCTAACTCTGTTAGCATAAACTAGAGTTTTGCACAGTATGGTACCTGTCAGACTTGTGCTCCCAGATTTCTGAGGTAACATATTTGCACAGTGGTAATGATACAACAGCTGCAGGGAACCGATCTAGACTTAGCGAAAACCCACGTATCCTCAAGTGTTTACCAGGCAGAGCTGTGATTTACAGTATCTGTTTAGAGAAAATGACAAGTCAGAGTGTGGAAATCTGCAATTGCCCAAGAAGACAGCATGCACACTGCACCTACTAGGGAACTAGCTGTTCTCCCAGAGATGACCCGAGGTTCCTTCTTCTTCAGCGTCACTGTCTCTCCAGCTCACAGGCTCGAGGCCTCGAGACTTGGTGACTCCGCCAGAACCTGGCCCAGGCGGAGTCGGGATGCTTAAGTCAGTGCATGGTGCAGGTCTCCTAGCTCATTATTAGAAATGTTTAAAAGTCAGCATCCTAAAATTACACAGAAAAGCTTATAAATATGAATTTCCTGCAATTTACATGTTATAAGCACTCCTATCAGCTGTGTCACAGCTTGAAAAATACCAAAGGTGCATTAGAAAAATCTTTCTGTTTAAAACTAGATTGATCCCACATTTACATGGAAAAAGAAGGCCATTACACGGCAGGCATTAAAAGCTTCATTTCAGAGAGCTTGGGGAAAAAAAAATCAAAATAATCCACTTCTACCCAGGCCATTTGACAACTGTTAGATTTTCCTTTACAAACTAAAAAGAAAACCCGGCCACCTGCTGCTAAACATCTCCAATTAATTCTGTTAAAACTACCTCCGTTTTAAGATGCCAATGTGTAAATTTCTCCAAGCTGGCCACAGGCACCTTTTCCGACTGTAGATGGCAACCTTTTGCCCCTGGGACATGGGCACCCTGATTTTCACCTAATTACAGAAGTGCCGAACCCATTTCCATTCATTAGATCTGATTCTGTAGAGTCCGCATGGCTAACTGCATGATACCTGTGTGACCTGTGTGTGTGTGTGTGTGTGTGTGTGTGTGTGTGTGGTGTGTGTGTGTGTGTGTGTGTTTGTGTGTGTGTGTGTGTGTGTGTGTGTGTGTGTGTGGTGTGTTCAGTGGAAAACATGTCAAGGACCTTGAGTAAGGCAGAAACACAGGGTGAGCTCATCTGGGGGAGAGCTGGCAGGAGTGAGGCTCTGCCTCTGGGGACTTTGCAAGCCATGGTGAAGTCTCTGTCCCAATTCCCCCACCTGGTTAAACAGGGTCAGATCAGCCGAGAAGGCACTTGCAACAAGCACCTGTTCTGTTCCCTGCTCTCCCATCGTGTCAGCCCAGGAGCTAGCATAGAAATGACAGAGGGCTCTGCAGAGATCTACAGCTCTAGGCATGGAGGTTGTGGTTGTGGCTCTGACCTGGCCTGGTCTCGAAGGGTCTCACTCTCTGTTCTGCTCTTAAGGAACCCCACGTCTGACTTTACTTCATCCCCCCCCTTTCTCCCCAGAATTCATCATGAATCTGGTCCAATAGATTGCTTAGTGGTGGTTGCCCCTCCAGTGTTTCATGCTTTAATGCCTGCATGGAACATTTACAGATGAGGATTTCTGCTCTGTTTTCTATATTGAAAGGCCCAGAGGGAGTGTGAAGTTGCCCCTGTTGGTCTCATTCATTTACATTTGCTTACTGAATGACACATGACTTGGCCTGTGACATAGATGTTTGTTTCAAAAGGCCTTGGGTTGCCTGGTGCCTAACTAAACCAGTGCATTTTACTGCTGTTTCCTGGGTACTCTGATGTCCTCTCAAATACTTTCCCCTAGTTTTTGTGGTGTTTCTGTCTGCCATTCTCTCCTTTCTGTTGGGGAGGGAGGACAGGGCAGGACTTGAACAGCCCCTCTCTTTCACTGCGTGTAGTGTTCCTCAGGGCTCTGTCACAGGCTGGCATTCTGCGTCTCTACTCTCCCAGCCTTCCTTGGAGCATCAGACCTACCTAATGTAATAGGATTTTCAAGCCTGAATGTCTTAGACAGGGCTTGTATTCCTGCACAAAACATCATGACCGAGAAGCAAGTTGGGGAGGAAAGGGTTTATTCAGCCACAGAGCTGTTCATTACCAAAGGAAGTCAGGACTGGAACTCAAGCAGGTCAGGAAGCAGGTGCTGATGCAGAGGCCATGGAGGGATGTTCCTTACTGGCTTGCTTCCCCTGGCTTGCTCAGCCTGCTCTCTTATAGAACCCAAGAATACCAGCCCAGAGATGGTCCCACCCACAAGGGGCCCTCCCACACTTGATCACTATTGAGAAAATGCCCCACAGCTGGATCTCATGGAGGCACTTCCCCAACTGAAACTCCTTTTCCTATGATAACTCCAGCCTGTGTCAAGTTGACACACACAACTAGCCAGTACACCACCCATAATGGACTCAATTAGTGATCCTCTTGATCACTAATTGAGAAAATGCCTCCTCAAGGGGAGGGGGCTTCTTTCTCTATGATAACTCCAGCTTGTGTCAAGTTGACACATAGAACCAACCAGTCAGTACACTGAAGCATTCTAAATTAGACTCATGGATTCTGTCTTAGAGTTTTATTGCTGTGAAGAGACACGATGGCCACAGCAATTCTTATAAAGGAAAATACTTAATTGGGGCTGGCTTATCGTTCAGAGGCTTAGTTCATTGTCACCATGGTGGGAGGCATGGTGGCACGCAGGCAGGCCTAGCGCTGAAGGATCTGAGCGATCTACATCTTGTTCCAAAGAGATCGGAAGTGACTGAGACACACTTCCTCCAGCCATGCCCCACCTCCCAATAGTGCCACTCTCCACGAACCTCTGGAGGCCATTTTCCTTCAGACCACCACAGATGCTTGCTAGTGTCGACTTCCTTGTGTGCTGTGTGCAGATGCGGACGTGGAACACCAGAGTTGTCTTTCAGCATGTTTCTGACTTGTTCCGACATACCCTCAGGAGATGGCTTAGTCTCCTTCCAGCTCACGCCTGGAGTTGGCTACACTCGACTGTGTGAGGGCTGCCTGGGTCACACACGCCTCCCCCACTAGCTGTCCTGCGAAGGGGTCTGAGCCTCTGGACCTGCTCCTCTTTCTGCTGTTGTTGACATTGCCAGGTATGATTGTGATGCACAGATATGGTCCTGAGACTTTCACCCTCAGTGCACACCTTCACCATGCTCTCTGTTGCGTACTGTGTCATAGGTTGTGGACACAGTCCACTGGAGTCCAGAAGTGGTGACTTTTGCTCTCCTTTGTGTTCTAAATGCTAGTGCAGAACTCGATCCGGGTGCAGGGGATGGGTGTCAGTCGAGGTGTGGAAATCACTAGATGCTTACAGCCAAAGAGAACACAAACCTACTCTTAAAATTTATTTTAAGTCAGTATACAAAGTAATGACCTTATTATCACACACATATAAACATACACACTTATTTAATAATAAAGCATGTGTGTATGTATGTGTGCATATGTATATACATGCGTATGTGTGACTCTGGCCTCATCCGGTTTTCTACCTTCTGGCTGCCGCATCGTCCTGACCACTTCCTGCAGCCCCATTTCCTAGCTATATAGTCGTGTTTCTGTTTTCTTGTCACACATTATTCTTTTTTTCTCTACTTCTCTACCTTAACATTTCTTCTGCTTCTCTTAAGAGTCCCTTTCAACACACACAACACTATCTAGAGTCTGCATATGATAAAAAAAGAAAGATATGTTTTTTGAACATGGCTTATTTCACTCACTACAATGGTCTCCAATTGTATTCGTCTTCCTTTATGTATCTTGATTTTCCTCAATTGTAGAGTTAAACTCTATTGTGTATAAGTATATCATTTCCTTTATCTATTCATTTGTTGGTAGACACGGGCTGATTCCATTTCTATTATTGTGAATAATGCAGTGATAAATATGGATGTGCAAGTATTTGTATGGTAAGCTGTAGTTCCAGAACACGTGTGTGTGTGTGTGTGTGTGTGTGTGTGTGTGTTTGTGTGACCATAGAGGCAAAATTTCATATCCAAGGCAACTATGCTGACTAGGAGTAGTTATTTTATACCACTGACATGAAGAGTTGTAGGATATGCCTGAGTGACATTGGAGACTGTCTAAAGGAGAACCAGTTAGTATAGTCAGAATGGTGGGTAAAGTCATAAGAGGCTAAGATTTAGTTTTCCGGAATCCCTTGTAAGCATCCATCCATCCATCTTTATATATATATTTATGTTTTTCTCTATGGGTATGAATGCCTCTGTGTGTGTGTGTGTGTGTGTGTGTGTGTGTGTATGTATTTATGTATGTATGTGTGTATTTAGTATGTTTATCCAGTGAGACAGCATGTTTTTCTGGACAGGCAAACTTGTCCATTTGTTACTTGTGTCTGTTTTCTATTCTAGATCAATACATCTAATAAACTATCAAACGTGCACAGATTCTTGCTGACATCTTAATTATGTTTGTATACCACATTGAAATGGTATACTTAGTTACATTTTAAAAATTATATTAGCTCCTGGAATCCCACAGCACCTATGGATTTCCAAAGGTTTGCTGGGCACAGACCCATTGACCACTTAGAACAAATCTGGGTGGGTGAGGAATCCCCAGGTCTGAAGAAGAGACTGGAAATCAGTACAGACACAGCTTGCAAGAGGTGCCTTCCCTCTGGTCACTCTCGGTGCCACGCTCTTTGACATGGCTTCACGAGATGTGTTTTGAACCCAGGATGAAGCTCTCCTCCCTCCACAGTCTTTCCATTTTCACAGTTTCTCTCGTAACTCAGATACTGTATCAGTGACCTTTCTTGTCACTGGAACAGAATACCTGATAAGAGCAACTTAAGGAAAGAAAGGATTTATTTTGTCTCAAAGTTTGAGTAGATAAAACCCATTAGGGTGAGCAAGGTATTGGTGACGGGAGCATGGGAGGACTGTCCACACTGCATGTGTGTGATTGGAGCATGGGAGGACTGTCCACACTGCATGTGTGTGATTGGAGCATGGGAGGACTGTCTACACTGCCTGTGTGTGACGGGAGCACGGGAGGACTGTCCACACTGCATGTGTGTGATTGGAGCATGGGAGGACTGTCCACACTGCATGTGTGTGACGGGAGCACGGGAGGACTGTCCACACTGCATGTGTGTGACGGGAGCACGGGAGGACTGTCCACACTGCATGTGTGTGACGGGAGCATGGGAGGACTGTCCACACTGCATGTGTGTGACGGGAGCATGGGAGGACTGTCCACACTGCATGTGTGTGATTGGAGCATGGGAGGACTGTCCACACTGCATGTGTGTGATTGGAGCATGGGAGGACTGTCCACACTGCATGTGTGTGACGGGAGCACGGGAGGACTGTCCACACTGCCTGTGTGTGACGGGAGCACGGGAGGACTGTCCACACTGCATGTGTGTGACGGGAGCATGGGAGGACTGTCCACACTGCATGTGTGTGATTGAAGCATGGGAGGACTGTCCACACTGCATGTGTGTGACGGAGCATGGGAGGACTGTCCACACTGCATGTGTGTGACGGGAGCACGGGGTGACTGTCCACACTGCATGTGTGTGACGGGAGCACGGGAGGACTGTCCACACTGCATGTGTGTGACGGGAGCACGGGAGGACTGTCCACACTGCATGTGTGTGACGGGAGCATGGGAGGACTGTCCACACTGCATGTGTGTGATTGAAGCATGGGAGGACTGTCCACACTGCCTGTGTGTGACGGGAGCACGGGAGGACTGTCCACACTGCCTGTGTATGATGGGATCACGGGAGGACTGTCCACACTGCATGTGTGTGACGGGAGCACGGGAGGACTGTCCACACTGCCTGTGTGTGATGGGAGCATGGGAGAACTGTCCACACTGCATGTGTGTGACGGGAGCATGAGAGGACTGTCCACACTGCATGTGTGTGACGGGAGCACGGGAGGACTGTCCACACTGCATGTGTGTGACGGGAGCATGAGAGGACTGTCCACACTGCATGTGTGTGACGGGAGCATGAGAGGACTGTCCACACTGCATGTGTGTGACGGAGCATGGGAGGACTGTCCACACTGCATGTGTGTGATGGGATCACGGGAGGACTGTCCACACTGCATGTGTGTGATGGGATCATGGGAGGACTGTCCACACTGCATGTGTGTGACGGGAGCATGGGAGGACTGTCCACACTGCATGTGTGTGACGGGAGCATGGGAGGACTGTCCACACTGCATGTGTGTGACGGGAGCATGGGAGGACTGTCCACACTGCATGTGTGTGATTGGAGCATGGGAGGACTGTCCACACTGCATGTGTGTGACGGGAGCACGGGAGGACTGTCCACACTGCCTGTGTGTGACGGGAGCACGGGAGGACTGTCCACACTGCATGTGTGTGACGGGAGCATGGGAGGACTGTCCACACTGCATGTGTGTGACGGGAGCATGGGAGGACTGTCCACACTGCATGTGTGTGATTGAAGCATGGGAGGAGTGTCCACACTGCATGTGTGTGATGGGATCACGGGAGGACTGTCCACACTGCATGTGTGTGATGGGATCATGGGAGGACTGTCCACACTGCATGTGTGTGACGGGAGCATGAGAGGACTGTCCACACTGCATGTGTGTGACGGGAGCATGAGAGGACTGTCCACACTGCATGTGTGTGACGGAGCATGGGAGGACTGTCCACACTGCATGTGTGTGATGGGATCACGGGAGGACTGTCTACACTGCATGTGTGTGACGGGATCATGGGAGAACTGTCCACACTGCATGTATGGGAGGAAACACAGGGAAATGAAGGCTAGCTCTGAGTGTGCTCTCTCTGCTTTTAATAATTAATCAGTTTTAACCTGGTAGAGGTAGCACACACCTTTAATCCCAGCACTTGGGAGACAGAGGAAGACAGATCTCTGTGAGTTCTAGACCAGCCAGATCAATAGAGCAAGTTCTATGACTGCCTTGACTACACAGAAAAACCCTGTCTCAAAAAACATAATAATAATAATAATAATAATAATAATAATAAAGTCTTGTCCTTATACAATTTCATACTTGTATATAACATCTGAATACCCTCCCCCTTTTTGCTTTTCTATTTAGTGTGGAAGCCCAGCCTATGGGATGGTGCCACCCACATTCAAGGTGAGCCTTTGTTCTTCAGATGAACCTCTCTGTATGGCCTCCTAGACAGGCACAGAGGCATGGCTTCTAGTTGGCTCCGAGTGCAGCCAAGCTGATTATGAAGACCGACTGATAGGTGCTAAGTGGTTCTAAGAACAGAGCTGAGCAAGACGTATGTAGTCTTTCCTTTGAGATGCAAACAGGTGAGTTGATAGTCTTTATAGCCCCTGGGTAAGGTAAGGTACTTCCTGCATAGAGGCAGGGCAGGGCTTAGCAGGTGTATAGAAGAAGAAGGATTGGTGACTGCACAGAGCAGCCAGGGGCCTCCCCGAAGGGCGATGCTTGGGAGCTATCAGATGCTCATTTTTCACAGTGGTTGGGACGCCCAGCACAGCCCTCCCACCGGGGCTACTGATATCCTTCACCTTCCTACCTGAGGCATCTCAAAACGCCAAGCATCAATATACACACCTCGTGTGCGTACACACATGGCTGTCCGGTTATACACACATATACTAACATACACCAATGCTTCAGCAAAAGAAAACAGAGCAGATCAGAGTGGCATTGACTCCAATTATATTGCACGCTACAAAAGAACACTCTGCCTTTATATCTCTTAGTAACCTATGGGTTATGGATTAACATGTCGGGCTCATTTTTAAGTTCCAATGAAAAGACACAGGCAATGGAGATTCATGGTTGAACCCGCAGGCCCTGTGACGTCATCTCACTTGTCCTGTTTGCTTCATGAGTTTCTGTCTCATCTAATGCTTACTTGCCTCTGCCTCGATTCTTCAGTTATGAAACAGTAATATGTTGCTATTCTCTGTCGCGGACCTGCGAGTTGTCCGTGTGGGGTCCTGCGAGTTGTCAGTGTGGGGTCCTGCGAGTTGTCACTGTGGGGTCCCGGCGCAGAGCTCAGCCCTGCCCATCACTCCTTTTACAACTTTATCTCTACACTGAAACACTAACCATCCTCTTTGGTCCTCCTCTACTCCCAAACGTCTCTCCCGTGTCTTTTTGACCTCTTCATCGGTGCACGTATTTTCCCCACCTCCCTCTTTCATACCGGCGTCTCACCACTTGCCTGTGGACCTCTCAGGCTAACACAGAGGGGCCTGCTGCTTCCTGGGTGGTTTCCAGTACAGCTCGGCTCTACACAGCTTGTGAGGGTCTTTTCAAAATACAAGCTCAGCCTTTTCTCCCTCTGCTCCAAACCCCGCCATGGCTGCCACTCTTCAGGACCGGCTCCTTTCTTTGGTTTACAAAGCTTCTTCTAGCATCCCTACTGGACCCACATCCTGTCCGGCCTCACCTACCATAATGCAGTGTTCACTTAAGTGCTTTTCAGCTATTGGGACCCTTTGTTGTTCCTCAGGCATGCCTGACCACACGTGTCTTTGACCTTCGAGACCTCACTTCAGCTGCTTTCTTTTGCGTCAGTTTTGTTACCTGTCACCTCCTTACCTGTCTGGCTGCTCTAGTATTGGGGCCTCTGTTATCTTGGCACCACTGTACCCCAAGAAGACATCCTTAGATTATGTGCTGATTTCAAGTTCCTGGCTTCTGATTGGGAGAGCTGTTCCTGGTCTTCCGCCCTCCCCTCCCCTCTTCTCCCTTCCTTTCTCCTCCCCTCCCCATTCTTTTCCCCTCCCCTCCCCTCCCCTCCCCTCCCCTCCTTTCCTTTGGATGCTGGTGGGATCCAGGAGCTTGTTGGACACCAAATGATCCATAGCTGCAGCCCTCTGTGAGATGGTGGCAGGACTCCATCGGGTGGACTGATCTCTGGAAAGAGAGCTTCTTTCCTAAGTTGGAAAGCCCAGTACCCCGACAGACAGAATTTACTCTTAAACTCTTTCAGGGACTGCGCTTGTATCATCCGCTCCCTCTGGCAGCTTTTCTTTTCTGTTCTTTTCAAGGGCCATTTTGGTGGACACATAGATAAGTGTGGCAACTGTTGCTAGCTGAAAACCCCCAGCACGCGATAGTTTATAAAGTACCCACTGGACATAATTCTTGACCTAAACAATTCATGGCTTATTTTTACAAGCTTGTAAATTCAGGGAGATGAGTCAGATGTGTAAACCATTCACACGGGCTGTTCACTTAACATTTCTTTGGGCCTTGTCAGTCACACCTGTGTTCAGCCATTCATTCACAGCCGTGTACATCTCTGACAAGTCAAAGGTCTTTTCAAAGTCACGGTGGCAGCGCTGCACTCCACAAATGACTGGGAAGGTAGATAAAGTGGGAAGTTGAGATATCATATTTGATGTACAAAACAAAGGCTTCTGGGTGCTTTGGGCAGGATCCCCGAGGCACTCTGTCTGTCTGGTGTCAGCTGTGCGCCCACGTGTGGGAGTGCCAGCTCCCCCCACCCCCAACTCCCAGTCTCCTTTTTAAGCACTGAGGTCATTGTGCAAGGTTTCATCACCTATTTTCATCAGCTTAGCTTAACATGTAGAAAAGAACAACACGTGGTACATTTAGATGAAACTGGTCTGTGTGAATAGTCTTAAGACTGTGTTCATAATGAAGTCAGTTCAGTTTGACACGGTTTCAGTGACACTGTAAGCTCCTCTTTGCCTAAAAGCTTTTCCCCAAAAGTTTTCTTACACAGTTCGCCAAATCCCATCTAAACCCAGCTATGAAATACATTAATGTATGCTAAATTCATTTGGTTGCTGACTTCTGGAAAGAAGAAAAAAAAATCAATTTTTGTATATACACTCATATGAAAATATACAGTTTAATCAGTCTTTTTAAAAAGACTTCAGCCTTTGCTTGAAAATGGGAAACTATATTCAGATAAGTCGATATGATTGAAAATAAAAATAGCTTCGCAGTAGAGTTTGCGACCTCATCGAGGCAGCAGCTAGTCGATGCTTTGATGGTTTTAGTTTTGTATTCTAGTTTATTCTGCTGCATATAGATCAAGCCACTATTATATCTATAGACCAACCTGTCTTCTGTCCTTGTTTTAACTGCTCTATGAGGAGAGGCAGATAGATTTCTGGGTTCAAGCCCAGCCTGGTCGTCAAGGTCACTTCCACCACAGCCAGGGCTATAAAGAGAAACCTTGTTTCAAAAAACCAAACCAAGCAAGCAAGCAAGCAAGCAAAAAATGTGTTAATATTTGTAACACAAGCAATGAGAGCTGTTAAAAATGTAGATTCCTATGTCAGATTCCTGGCCCCCGAATCATGTGTCCACCCGTGGTGAGGAACTCAAAGCATCCCCAGTTCTCATATGTTAGAGGCAGGCATGTGTGACTTTCCCTGGGGAGATGTGAGCAAATGCCTATTAGCTCCAGATAAGGCAGCACGGACAGACCAAAGAAACAGTTCCACCCAGGTCTAAGTTGGGAAAGGAATGAGTTTCTGGGTTACTTATAGTGGTGTGGTGGGTGACTCAAAGGTAGCTTTATCCCTGGGAAGTCCACCCCACATGTGTAAAGCTCACCCCCGAGAGCTCCCTGACCAAGCCCCAGCAAGCTCCATCCAAGAGCCCTCCCTGCTCTCACAGTTGGTAGTTGTACAACCTCATGCATTCTTTAACTTCCTGAGTTCTTTGAGCCTTGTAAATTTCCTTAGCTTCCTGGGTCTAATATACCTCCTTTCTTGCGGGAGGGAAGGGAGTGTTAAATTCAGAGGAAGTTGTTGTGCAAAGGAGGTAGTGATAATTATTTTATAGAGTCATTATGGATTGAAAAGGAGTTAATATTTGTAACACAAATAATTGTGTTACAATTGTGTAATTGTTAGCTAATCACTATTATCATGGCTAATGTTATTCTTGCTTTAGTTATATTATTTTGCTTTAGTTATATAATTTACATGTTGCTTTAGGTAAGTGCTGTTAGAGAAATATTTCTTGGCTGTTATCAACATGTCTTCTTGAAAATAGATGCCTTTCTAGGTTTTCCAATATTTATGTCTTATTTTATATGGAAGCATATGAAATATAATAACTAGATAAAGACTAGTTTATGCCATACTTAAGATGAGGGAAATGTTTAAAACTACAGAGTTTTGAGAAGAACCTGGCAAAAGATTGCCCTATTTCTTCAAAGATGAAAATAGATAATTACAGCTTCTCAATTATCAGGTAAGAGAGAATATAAGATAACTTTCCCTCATTGCTGATGGGAATCAGTGACCACATGAGGACCCCCAACTCTGAGCCACATGCCAAGAAGCAGCACCGACCCCCAGGCTGCCCCTCGTCAGGGCCCGCCACTTCGTGGTAATCAAGTCAGAATCCACTGCGGTGGAATTAGTTAAATGCACTTATCTCAGTCCACTTTAAATAAAGCTTGTGCAAGGTAAGTGATATTGCAGAAAAAAATCCCCTGGGAGGACTTTCTAAACCACTCACTGACAACCACTCCTTGACTTTATGCATATTCAGATAAGACGCTAAACTGAATGCATTATAACCTCTACTTTATGTTAAGGTGGGAGATTAACCACCAATCAGAGCTAAATTATATTGTTAGCAAGACTTCAACCCTGATAAAATTTCATCCTCTCTATAAATCATCCTGGCTATTTCATACATACCCCAAACATGGTGAGTCAAGAGATCTCACTTTGATGGTGTTAAGCAAGTAGACGTGTGCTTACCTATGAACTACTGACACACAGACCACTAAAGGCTTTCTCGGAGCTAATGAGCAATTCCAGCTATTACCCGTGTCAGTTGGGCTGGGGGAAGGCAGGCCCTCTCCTCAGGATGGCTGGCTTGCTCAGAAGTGCTCATTTTCAGTGTCCCTGCGTCTCAAGTGAGGACCTTCTTTCATGGAGTCGCCTGCTTAGAATGCAGTTGCTTGGCACTGACCACATTGTATTGATGTTACAGATGGGGTTTGTTTGCTTGTTTATTTAATTTTCTATATTCTTTGTTTACATTCCAACTGATTTTCCCTTTCCCAGTCCTCCTCCCCTAAGTCTCTTAAGGCCTCTTCCCGCTGCCCATTTCCCAATCAAGCCCCTCCCACTCCTCTGTCCTGGTAATCCCATACATTGCTGCATCAAGCCTTTCCAGGACCAGGGCCCTCTCCTTCCTTCTTCTTGGGAATGATTTGATATGTGAGTTGTGTCTTGGGTATTCAGAGCTTCTGGGCTAATATCCACTTATCAGTGACTGCATTCCATGTGTGTTCTTTTGTGAATGAGTTACCTCACTTAGGATGATATTTTCCAGATGCAACCATTTGCCTAGGAATTTCATGAATTCATGGTTTTTAATTGCTGAGTAGTATTCCATTGTGTAAATATGCCACATTTTCTGTATCCATTCCTCCATTGAGGGACATCTGGGTTCTTTCCAGCTTCTGGCTATTATAAATAAGGCTGCTATGAACACAGTGGAGCATGTGTCCTTATTGCATGCCGGGGAATCCTCTAGGTATATGCCCAGAAGTGGTATAGCAGGGTCCTCTGAAGTGTCATGCCCAGTTTTCTGAGGCCAGACTGATTTCCAGAGTGGTTGTACCAACTGTATTCCCACCAGCAAAGAGGAGTGTTCCTCTTTCTCCACATCCTCACCAACACATGCTGTCTCCTGAGTTTTTTTTTTTTTGTTTTTTTTTTTGTTTTTGTTTTTTTTTTTTTTTTTCGAGACAGGGTTTCTTTGTGTAGTCCTGGATGTCCTGGAACTCGCTCTGTAGACCAGGCTGGCCTCGAACTCAGAAATCCGCCTGCCTCTGCCTCCCAAGTGCTGGGATTAAAGGCGTGCGCCACCACCGCCCGGCGTCTCCTGAGTTTTTAATCTTAGCCATTCTGACTGGTGTGAGGAAATCTCAGGGTTGTTTTGATTTGCATTTCCCTGATGACTAATGATGTTGAACACTTCTTAAGGTGCTTCTCATTTGAAGTTCTTTAGGTGGAAATTCTTTGTTTAGCTCTGTACCCCACAGAGGTAGTTTAAAAGCATGCTGTCACTAACTGTCCACGGGGAAAGCTGAAGCCTAGACTGTTATTGCCACATCAGCAACAACTGTGATAACTTTGTGATGCTTTGTTTGTCTCCCTTGACTGGGTTTGGAATCGCCTGAGAGACATACCTCTGGGCCTGTCTGTGAGGGTATTTCTGGAGAGCATTAGCTAAAGAGGGAGATGCACTCTGAAAATAGACTGAAGTCTATAACTGAATGCTTAAAAAACAGAAAGGAGGAAACGAAGAAAGAAAGAAAGAAAGAAAGAAAGAAAGAAAGAGAAAGAAAGAAAGGAAAGAGAGGGAGGTCCTTCAACAGAGGAATGGATACAGAAAATATGGTACATTTACCCAATGGAGTACTACTCAACTATTAAAAACAGTGAATTCATGAAATTCTTAGGCAAATGGATAGAGCTAGAAAATATCCTGAGTGAGGTAACCCAATCACAAAAGAACACACACACGGTATGCGCTCGCTGATAAGTGGATATTAGCCCAAAAGCTTGGAATACCCAAGATACAAATCACAGACCACAGGAAACTCAAGAAGAAGGAAAGCCAAAGTGTGGATCCTTTGATCCTTATTGGAAAGTGGATCAAAACACCCATGGCTCACAGCCAACCAATAGAATGAGCACAGGGTCCCCAATGGAGCAGCTAGAAAGAGAGGACCCAAGGAGCTGAAGAGGTTTGCAGTCCTGCAGGAGGAACAATAATATGTTCCAACCAGTACCCCCAGAGCTCCCAGGTACTAAACCACCAACCACCGAATACACATGGAGGGACCCATGGCTCCAGCTGACCATTTCAGACATCAATGAGAGGATAGACCATTGGTGCCATGAAGACTCTATTCCCCAGAATAGGGGAATGCAAGTTAGGAAATTGGGGGGGGGCTGACCAGGGGGAGAGGGGAGGTGGAGGGGATAGGGGGTTTTTGGAGGGGTAAGGAGGAAAGGGGATACCATTTGAAATGTAAATAAAGCAAATATCTAATAATAAAACAAAAAGAAAAAAGCAAAAGAGGGAGGGAAGGAGGAAGGGACGGAAAGGAAAAGAAGTTAGGAAAAAAAAATGGATACTACCTGCTGAGCATGGGCTTTCCCACGTCTCTGCTCCCAGATCAGCCAGGATGTAGGAGAGCAGCCCCGTGCTCCTCGGCCTCTGCTACAAGCTGCTGCCTCTACACTTCTGCATCATGGCGGACTGTATCACTGTCCCTCCAAGCATGACTCCAAACCCTTCCTCCCCTAGGCTGCTTCTCATCAGACGTTTCACAGCAGCCAGCAATAAGTGTCACACACACGTTCAGTCTGTTTGTAGAGTGCAGCCGTGTACTTAACTCTCAAAGGCCACACCGTATATGTAATTTAGATGTTATTATAAATAATTTCTGAATTACAGCCCATCAAGAGGACTACTTCAACCTTCTACAGTAATCTGGAAACTTCAAGGTTTGAAAATGAGTTTTCCTTAGCTTCTGTTTATTTTCCAGATTTCTCTTATGAATTTTCAAGTCTCCTGACACTAAGAGGTCTTGCTTCCTTATCTGAGGTGACTATTATCTCCCCCTTTGAGCAGAATGCTCCGGCATGTACAATGATGACCCATGACTGAGGCCGTTGCTACCCTGCTCATTTCTCCTCTTTCCTCCTGACCCTGATCCCACCTGCTGCAGTGGATTGCTATGATGTAATGCACTGGAGCTTTTTAGCTCAGGGTTACACACCAATAAATCCCCCCCCCCCCCGTGTGTGTGTGTGTGTGTGTGTGTGTGTGTGTGTGTGTGTAAAATACAGCTCTGGTTACATTCGTTCTTTCAAGATGAATTGCTTTGGTTTACTTTGCCCGTGAGTGAGTAGGGATTGTTTGAGTTTCTGTGCGAGTGTTTGGATTTCCTGAGACAAGCCTGCACACTGGGGACTCAGGCTGAGCAACAGTTTTCTGACGCTGTGATGAATTCTCTAGAGTCAGGAGAGATGTGGTTTAGCTCCTTCTCATTCCTCCCAGACTCCTTGGCTTCAGGTGTCTGACTTAGGTTCCCTGGGACTCTGGCCTGTCTTTGCTTCACAGTCAGTGATCTTGAGAGAGTACTCTGGACCGCTTGACTTGCGTTTCTCAGCTTCTTTTGGTGCCTGCCCCTCTTCTTGCGGTTCCCTTTAACTCCTTGGTAACCTCTGCCTACCACTGCAGTGCTGAATGGCTGAATTTGCTCTTAAGCTAATCCTACCCCAAGCTATTCCATAGATACTTGGCTTTATTAACCAACTATATTCTCCTTTATTAGTTAATAATTGTTTTTTTGAGCACTTTATACATGAACACTGTAAATAATTCTCTCTTGTCTCTCCCTCTCCAGCTCCTCCTATAACCCCACAAATTCATGATCTCTTCTTTAAATATTACTGTTTGATGTATACAAATACGCTCACATGTATGCACACATCTATATATAACCTATTGAGTCCATTTAGCTTTGCCTTTATGTACATGCATGTAGGGTTGATCACTTTGGACTGGAGAACCTATCAGGTGGGAGCTTGTCCCTGGAGACGCTCCTCCCTCTCAGCAGGAATTGACACCTGTAGCTCTTCATCTAGGGGTGGGGCCATGTGGAATTTCCCTTGTTTATATTGGTGTGTCAATTGGTATTGTCATTACATTGATCTTGTTCAGGCCAATATGTTGTTGAGAGTTCATGGGTGCAGCTTTCTTACCATATGTAGAAGACACTGTCTGACGGCAGACTTCTTGGTACTCTGGGAATTACAGTCTGATTTCCCACTAGCCTTAGGTTGTATTATAGATGCACCAGCCGGGGTTGAAACCCCACACTCATGCAGTCTCTGCATTATGGTCACCTGTGGGTCTCGGTGATGGTCTCCATCTGATGCAAAAAGAAACTTCTTCAACGAGAGATGATGGCTACACTCATAAGGGTAAGTATCTTAAATACAGTTAGAAGTTATGTTCGTCTACTCAAATGGCTGTTGTAGGTTTTCCTTTAAGGTTTATGACCTCTCCAGCTACAAATAGCTGGTAAGGTTTATGGTTCTAGGCCTTAAGTCCAGTTCGATAGCTTTTGGTTACCCTCAAGATAAAAGCACTCCTATCTCACCATTTCGGCTATCCTGGCAGTCCAAGTCCTTGTCATCATTCGTAGATTTTTACATCTGGTCAGGACTATAGGTTGATTCTGGCCTTCTGCAGTCTGCATAGCACCTGGCTCACCCAGTTCTCAGGGAGGAGGCTTTCAGGTCAGTACCAAACAGCTCTTCAAGTCTCGTGTCCAAAGTATGTGGTGCCATCAGTAATAGGGTCTTACCTTCAACTTCGAGGAGGAAACCAAGGCAGCAGCTCCAGTCCATATTGTCTTAGAAATCTCTGGGACCCCCTGAGCAACAATTTGAAGGGAGGTTTCCCATGGCTGCCACCAGGGCTTTGTTAGGCAGTTCTTGAGTGGGAACATTATCATCCGGAGTGGTACAACTTCATTTAAATTACACACATACACAGTATATATATTTTAACTAAACATAGACTACAATGTATCCTTATGGCTTTTTCAGTCCTCCTAGTGTTCCTCATTATTCCATGTGTGTCTGATCACATTTTTGTTATCCATTTATCAGTTGATGGATATTTAGGTTGTTTCCACCTCCTAACACTTGTGACTAGAGCAGTAATGAACACAGCTGACGGACATCTGCGGAGTAGAATGTTGAGTCTTTTGAGCATATGCCAAGGATGGCATAGCTGGGCTATAAGGTCTCTCTCTCTCTCTCTCTCTCTCTCTCTCTCTCTCTCTCTCTCCCTCCCTCCCTCCCTCCCTCTCTCCTTCCCTTCCCCCCATCTATATCTTTTCATGAACTCTCCTGCTGGTTTTCACAGTGGCTGTCCCAGTGTGCAGTGAGCGAGGGCTATGCTTTCCCGCATCCTCTCCAGCATTTGTTGTCAATCCCCGCCCCTCCCCCACCTTAGTGGTTCTGACTGTGGGAAGATTTAATATGAGAAAGGAGAAAGTAGTTTTAATTTACATTTTCCTAATTGCTAAGGATGTTGAACACTTTTTGTGATATTTCCTAGCCATGTTTATTTCTTCTTTGAAAACTCTTTGTTGATCATAGCCCTTTTTTAAAATTGGAGTTTTGTGAAGGGTGATAGGTATATGGGTGTAGTATCATTCTTCTACATGTGGACATCCAGTTTTCCAGCACATTTTTTTTTTCTGAGACAGGGTTTCTCTGTGTAGCCTTGGCTGTCCTGGAACTCACTCTGTAGACCAGGCTGGCCTCAAACTCAGAAATCCGCCTGCCTCTGCCTCCCAGAGTGCTGGGATTACAGGCGTGCGCCACCACCGCCTGACTTCCAGCGCATTTGTTAACGATTCTGTCTTTTCTCCAGTGTGCACTTTTGGCATCTTTTCTCCTATTTTCTCTATGATCTCCATGTCTCTCTCTCTCTTTTTTTAATGTTTGTTTGTTTATTTGATTTTTGCTGACACCAGGCTGATTTTGCTGCCGTGACTCTATACTTGATTGGAGCTGGGATCAAAGAAGAGGGGAAGGCTGCAGCAGCAGGTGCTCTGCTGCAGAGATGGAGCTGAGACTGGAGGATTAGATTTGGAGGATAGGAGGGAGGGCTGAAGATCTGCCTGCTTTTCTGGCTGGAGTGTCCTATGGGTTCCCAAAGAATGCCTGCTGGAGTTGGGGACAGTCATAAAGTGATGCTTAGTGGGAAGATTTGGAGGGGAAGATTGGTGTGATCCACTGAGATGAAGTAGGGGTGAGGCCAGGCTGCAGCAGGTCGCCTGCACAGAGGTTGGGTGCAATGGGGGATTGGGTTAGGAGGAGAAGAGAGAGGGGTGAAGACCTGCAGTTAGCCTGCTGGTTCCCTGCCCTGTGGGACTGGAGTGTTTCCAGGGGATGCCTGCTGGCGTTGGAGCCTGGGATAATGGGATGAGTGTGGGGAAGGGAGGTTGTTGGAGAAGGTCCAGACCCACTGCAGGCATCAGAGAGGAGCAGGAGACTGTGTGGTATGCTACAGAGCTGTGGGTGAGATTGGCGGATGGAACTTCAATGAAAGGAGTGACAGGTGACAATTTGTGATTAACCTACGTGCTTCCCTGGTCAGAGTGTCTCAGGGAATGCCTGCTGGAGTTAGGGGGCTGGAATAAAGTCACAAGTTGGGAGAGAAAGATCTGTGTGATCCACTGGATATGTGGTGTGTGTGTGTGTGTGTGTGTGTGTGTGTGTGTGTGTGTGTGAAGGGAGGCTGCAGCAGGGGATTGGATTTGAGGGACTGGAGGGAGAAGAGGTGAAGATCTGTAGTTAGGCTCCTTGCTTCCCAGGCTGGAGTCTGTTTCTCTGGTTCATGACATTCATTGGCGCAACGTCTGTTAAGCCATTCCTGCACCTCAGGTATGAGGCTAACTCAATCATGAAAATTATCTTTGTGACCTATACTTGTATTTGGTTTTCCAAACGTTTTATTTAAGATTTTTGCATCTGTATTCATCAGGAATATTGGTCTGTATTTTTCTTTGTGTGTGCATATCTTTACCTGGTTTTGGGTTTAGAGTAATATTAGCTTTGTAGAAGGAAAGCCTCTTTATATATGCATATATATGTGTGTGTGTGTGTGTGTGTAAAGGTATTGACTGTAGATTTTCTTTGAAAGTCTAGTAAAATTCTGCTGTGAATTCATCTGGGACTGGGATCATTTAGTCAGAGAGTTTCTCTTCTTCCACCCCCCTATCCTTTATAGATTCATGTATATGGCTGGTCTCTTATTTTAACTTGCTGGTTTGGGTGAATCTAAAAACCAGCCCGTTTCTTTAGAGTTTCTAATGTAATGGATTGTAGGTTTTTAATGTTCTTCCTCACGATTGTCTGCATTTCTCTTGTGTCAGTCGTTCCACTTCCCTGTGCCCTTTGCTCCTTCCGACAGTCGGGCCGGAGACTGTTGCCGTTGCTTATCTAAACATGGAACCAGTTCTTCCTTTCTTTGTCTCTATTTCATTGATTTTGCTCTGATTTTTTTTTTTTTTTGGTTCTTGTTTTTCCAGATACTTGAGCTGTGACATCAAGTGACTTTCTGTGCTCTTCCTGAGTGCTTATGTGGGTGTTTACCGCAGCGAATGTCCACCTAAGGCTCTTACTGTGTCCCAAGCACTTTGTTGAATTTTCCTTTTCACTCAGTTCCAGGAATTTAAGAAGTTATTTTTTGATTTTTTTTCCCTTTGAGTCATTCATCATTTAGCAATGCATTAGCTAATCTACATGAGGTCATATAATTACTAGAGATTTTTTTTTGCTGTTGATTTCAAGTTTTATTACATCAATATTGCATATTATTGCAAACAGGGATACCCAGAAATCATTTCAAATTTTTATGAATTAATCAAGATTTGTTTCATATCCCAGGCTACGGTCTATGGTGGAGAATCATTCATGGACTGCTGAGCAGAATGTGCTGATTGGCTCGGGTCTGGGGCTTAGGGACAGTGCAGGTGGGCCAGGGTCAGGAAGACTCACCAGGCTGGAGCACAGGCTATACGGCCCTGCCTGGGCCTGGAGGTTGGATATGGCATGGCGGGCTAAAGTCCAGCAGACTTGACAGGCCGGGCTGGCTCACAGGATCCCAACTGTATTCGCACAGTTCTCAAGTTTGCATCATTATCTTAGAGCTTCATATGAATTGAGATTTCTATTTCCATTTACTGGTCGTGCCTTTGGCAATGCTGAGATGGAGGCTAAAGCCCCCTTGCCCATGCAAAGCTAGTTCTCTATCATGAAGTACACACCTACCCCTCTAGGACAAGTCCTTAAGAATTATCTCCATATTTTATTTTGTGTGTGTGTGTGTTTTACTTACATGTATGTCTGCGCACCAAGTGTGTGTTTTGTGATGTGGAGGCCAGAATGGGGCATCCGATGCCCTGAAGTTACAGATGGTTGTGATCTGCCATGTGGGTGCTAGGAATTGAACCTGGGTTCTCTATGAGAACTCTCACTGCGTCTTAAACTAATCCTGTCTTGGACTAAGATGGTCCAAGACTTACCATAGTTTGACTTATCGCTCTTTGAGTTTACAAAGGTACAGAAGCAATACATTTAGTAGAAATTAAACTTCAACCTTTGACCTTTGATTTCCTGGGCTTACAGCATGCACTGCGTCCGTCCCCTGCCTCGCTGGGCCACTGTAATTTTCAGCTCCCAGTCACTCTGAGATTACGAGGGAGTGGCTACATTGTGGTGCTATGGTGCTTGACAGGTTATGCACATCAAGTGCACCTAGATGCAGTATATTCAACATGAGTTTATCAGGACCCATCCTGTCACACAGCAGGGGCATCAGATGTCAAAATCAGAACTTTCCACCTCCTTTCCAGACTCTCTCCCTTCCATTGACTATGTAGTCTTGATGAACAACATAGCAGCCACAAAGCATTGGGCCTCGAGGCCTCTTCCAACCTTTCCTCTTCTTCCTGTCCCCCAGTGATGAGGGAGTTATGTCTTTAAAGCTTCTAGAGTGTGGGACTGTCTGATCCTATATGTGGTACCTTCTTCCAGACCTGCTGTTTCCTGGACAGGAATGCCCCAGGACGAGTGTGCCCCATCCCCCACAGTTGGGGTGGGTGCTGAATGCAGACTAGGATTGGACTCTCTGCTCTCCCTGCAGTGAGTCATCTCCTTTCCCATTTCTTCTATTGGTCCCACGGCTGTCTGTGCCTCTGACAGGCTGATGCAGGCGGTTCCTATCAGACCCACATTCCAGACTTAGGCTCCTAATCTTCTCCTTCTGATCTGTCCCCTCACTCAAAACTGCCACCCTGTGGGTCCATGAGCAATATCTTCCATATCGCCTCCTCCACACAGCCCATTACACATCTCTACCCCGTCTGCCCAGATAGCCTTACCTCACCGACATACCGCCTCTGCACCGGTCTTGTGCACCCTGTATTAAAGCCTCTAAGCTGTTCTTCATAATCTTCATGGTCAAGTTCTTGGTGATGTCAGACCAGGTTTTCTAAAACATTACCACCTCCTCTTGCCAGCCATATGACCTACTGTTCCTCAGTATTGCAACCTTGCAGCAGCAGTGTGAGAGACCTACAGCTTCTAAAATAAAGCACCTCCCCCCCCCCCCCCCCCGCCTCAAATACTCTGGCTTGCTGTCCAGACTGCTTCCCTCTGCTCACCAGTGGCCAGTTCTTCTTGCCTTTCCATCTACAGCTCCTGTTCACCACACCAACTCTGACTGTCTCTCCTTAGCTTCCCTCTCCACACACTTTCTTAACAGCTGGGCAGACACATCCATTACCCCAAGCTATGGATTTTCCCATGTAACTCCCCTGGAGGCAATAAGCCCCTGGAGTTCAGGCCTCGTCCACCTTTCTGGAGCTGGCTCAGCGTGTTAGCATAGCCGCCAGGTGGACGCGAACAGCCAAGGATGCTGTCGCTTCTGGCCGGAGGGAAGATATCTCTGTTGCTATGATGGGCTTGCGAGTGCAAAGTGTTTTCAGTATTGGTATTTTGCAGATTGGAATCTCCAAGGTCATCTGGTGGGAGGTGGACCAGCCAGAATTATGAACAGGAATTAGGAATTTTAGGTCACTTTCTAGGTAATTTCAGTTACTAGGGTTGGAGGAGAAGAATAATTCTGATAAATTGAAACTGATTTTCAGGGTAGTTTTTTTTTTTAAGACTAGAAATAAAAAGTGAATCTTTATCTATGTGTTAGTTTAGGCAAACCTAAATAAATTACTCAGAAGTAATTTATTATCCAGAGTCACATATATTTGACATAGATTCAAAAATTGTATGAAAAATTATGTAGCTTAAGTAAAACATCACAAATTGTATATGTTAGAAATATATGCTTTAGTTTTATATTCTTAAAACTTCTGACTTTGAGGAAAGTGTAAAACATCTATATTGAAAAGAGAACAAAATATAAATGTAGACATCAGAGTGAAATTACCCATGTTTTAGAGAAATCAGTGATAATCTTTGCCTTCTATCTATACTCAGGATATTTTTCTACATTTATTTAAAGTTAAGACAAAATACATGTGGTTAAAATCAATTCTATGCAAATAGTTGATAGTCAAATTTGTATGTAATTTCATAGCAGATGATAGTTAATACCCCACAGTGGGAGTCGGGGAGCAGAAAGAGACCAGATATTTCAAGCTAGAGATATAAAAGCTCAGCCTATGTAAATTCCTCAAGTTATTTTCATGTAGCTTTATAAAGCTTTGCTGAAGAGAAATGGGACTCGTGATGCTCGTGTCTTTGTGGAGAGTTTGGGGTTGAGTTATGTATGACACGCGATGACACACACCAAGAGAATTCATGACTGAGAACAGTCAGTTATATCCCTGACCAAGTCCAAGTCCTCAGAACAGTTGTTGTGCTAGGTGACTTTTTCAGTTGTTCTTGTGATGATACATGTTTATTTAGAATCGTGTGTGTGTGTGTGTGTGTGTGTGTGTGTGTGTGTGTAGGGGTGTTGGTGCATGTCTGTGTACCATACATATGAGACACAAGGGACAGTGCTGCCACTGTAAGCGTTTGAGGCGAGCTGGCTGACCTCCTCTATACAGAAGTGCTGTTCCACATGACTTCTTTCCTGCCAGTCCTCACAGGGCCTGCGTCCCCCGGTCCACCTCCCTGGGTGTGCCTTAATTTTCATTAGTTTATTATGATGTCAACAGTCTCTGTTTATCAAGAGTCAGTTGGAAATTCAATATATCTCACATATTCAGGTACTTACACTAACGTTCAGCTGATGGAAATTGTTTTTATATCATTTTGTAAATGTTTGGTTAAATTCTGTCTCTGCTGACTGATGTGATGCATGGACTATTTGCTTTTAAATGGGCCTTCCCTTAGAGTACTGCTTTATGTACTCAAAGCCAGAAACTGTTCTTTCTCTACATCGTCCTAGTAATCTACTGGGATTAATAAGATGCATTTAAAACTTAACATTTTGTTAAAATTTAACACTTTCTGAGGCAATTGTAGTACTATACAACTTGAAGAAAGTATTCATGGCTATCAGAATTTTCCTCACATAGAAAGCTTCTAGTTAATAAATACCTACAGTTTTCATAAAATATTTATAACTGACCATCAGGATATTATTTTACTTCTAGCTCATCCTGATAATTTAATTTGTTTAAAGCACTAAATGCACTCAAGTGGGATGCATAACACTAAGCATAATTTTAAATAGCTCTGTTGATGGGCCAAGGAGATGGCTTGTGGGTAAGAGCACTTGTAAAAGCATGAGATTCTGGGTTCAAATCCTTAGTGTCCACATAAAAAGCTGGATATAGCTATGCATGCCTGTAATCTCAGCACTGTGGGAAGATGTTTGAGAGATCCTGTGTCAAGGGAGAAAGTAATAGAGTAGATCTTTCTCTGACCACTGTACGTGCATGTGTGTGCTCATCTGTATGTACAATGTGCCCAGTTATCTCACACACACACACACACACACACAGAGAGAGAGAGAGAGAGAGAGAGAGAGAGAGAGAGACAGAGACAGAGAGAGACAGAGAGACAGAGACAGACAGAGAGCAGATAGAGAAAATATAAATAAATGAGTAGGTAGTTAAAAAGTAGTTCTGTTGAGAAAAGCTTGTTGGTCTGGAAGGACTCAGTCATGTGAACACACAGCCTCTGCAAACCAGAGGAGACCACGCCACAATTCTTCCTGTCATTTTGAGTCCAGTGAGCTCTGTGTTGGAAGTCTGGCTCCTGGAACTATAGTACCCTCGGTATTATTTTGGGCCAAGTATGGGGTCATGTTTTATAGCAGCCAGAGGTAGCTAATGCATCATAGGTCCAAATATAATGGTCACAGCTAATCAATGACTCAATCAGTATTTTAAATCTGAGGATTGAAATGAGCTGAAATTCAAGGGCCTTGAGTCAAGGGTCTGGGGGAGCTCTCATCTCAGCTGTGGTCACTGGAGGCCTGGGACTCCTAGTGTTCCTTACCCATTTCATTAGGAGAAGCAGATTCATCTTTACCACGAACACAGCCCTGAGATGCCTTCCCTGCCTCAGAAGCTCTGAATTTTGTGTTTTAGGCCAGAAAACTCATAAGAGATAAGTGAAAAATAATCCAAAAGCATTTTATTTTTCCTCAAGTGTTTGTTATTGCTTTACAGTGTAATGTGCACTAAAATGTCCGTTCATGATACAAAGAGGGACGGCGAGAGCTGACCCGGGCGCAGTGTGCATCCAAGCGTTGTAGCTGAACGAGGGCAGTATTGTGCATCGAGCTCATCCCTGCTCCTCAGTTTCTCACCAAACAGCTCTTATTACAAAGGTTTCAGGCAGAGAGGACATTAAAATATTGAATATCGTTTCTTCTGGCAGTGGTGATGACATTCGCATGCTGTAGGGGAAGGGAAAGGGCAGGTAAACACTGTTATGGGAAGAAAGCAAAGGACCAGAGGCTCGAGGAAGGGTCTTCTGCCCACTGTGTCCTTAGTAGTGGACGGAGATGGGGGTCTGAGCTTCCTGCACTTGTCTTTGCAAAGCAGGTTTCTGCTAGAATTAGAATGGGGTGGCTTTCTCTGGACCATTGTTTTTGGACCTATGATGCATTAGCTACCTCTGGCTGCTATAAAACATGACCCCATACTTGGCCCAAAATAATACCGAGGGTACTATAGTTCCAGGAGCCAGACTTCCAACACAGAGCTCACTGGACTCAAAATGAAGGGAAGAATTGTGGCGTGGTCTCCTCTGGTTCGCAGAGGCTGTGTGTTCTTGCTAAGGGCTCAAAGCCAGCCAGAACACCTGGATTCTCTCTCACTTTCTGGACCATTCTCTGGATCCCCCTTTTGCCTTCAGGCATCATTATAACCACTTTGGATTCACATCAGACTTAGCCTGTGAAGACTTACTTCTGTGTCCCAAACAGTGTAAGGTGCCACAGTTTCCCAGTATCTGGCAAGGCCCAGGGAGATGACTATTTAGGCTTTGACGTAATTTATCCATCCCAGTCTAGGTTGCGCCTCAGTCTTCTTGATCCTCTCTACTCTTGACCCCATCTCTGTACAAATGCTATACTACCAAGTGTGGCCAGCGTGGGAGAAAGGCTTAGTAGAACAGAGAAGGAAACCGTGTGTTTTTAAGTGGTTGGCTCCTCACATGTACAAAGGTGACTCAGTGTCCAATCATTCTTCCAACAATCTTTTTTGATGTCTGTACTGGGTTCTGTTCTTTGATGGAGGCAGAAGGGAGTGAGGTGGACACACCCCTGCTCTCTGCTTTGAGAGGAAGCAGAAGGACAGAAATTCAGTAAACAAATGAGCGCCAGGCAGAGAGAGAGAGAGAGAGAGAGAGAGAGAGAGAGAGAGAGGAGACACTGCTGCCCAGTCCCAGTTCTTCTTTTAAAAATATTTATTTATTTATTTAATTTATGTGAGTACACTGTAGCTCTCTTCAGACACTCCAGAAGGGAGCGTTGGACCCCATTACAGATGGTTGTGAGCCACCATGTGATTGCTGGGAATTGAACTCAGGACCTCTGGAAGAGCAGTCAGTGCTCTTAACCACTGAGCCACCTCTCTGCTCCTGCCCTAATCCCAATTCTTTATAACACTTCACTATTTCACAAGAATTTCCCACCTTGCTTTTTGAGACAGGGGTCTCTCACTGAACCCGAAGCTCCCTGATTTGGTTAACTAGCTGGGTAGTGAGCCTGGGGGAGCCTCTTGGATCTGCCACACCTGGCTACTGTCCCTGCCTCCACTCCCCCCCCCTTATCTGTTTAACATGGGTGCTGGAATGTGATCTCAGATCTTTATGCTTATGTAAACTGAGTCATGTCTTCAGCCCAAATTAAATAATTTTTATTTTAGTCTTTTAATTAAAACTATTTTGGCTGGGCAGTGGTGGCGCACACCTTTAATCCCAGCACTGGGAGGCAGAAACAAGCTAATTTCTGAGTTTGAGGCCAGCTTGGTCTACAGAGCGAGTTCCAGGACAGCCAGGGCTACACAGAGAAACCCTGTCTTGAAAAACCAAAACCAAAAAAACTTTATTTTGGAGAACGTGTTAAAAAAAAAAAGAAAGAAAGAAAAAGAAAAAAAGGAAAAGAAAAGGTATAGATGGAATAGCTATTCTGAAACCATGGGACTTCCATTTATATGCTAAACTTTCATTATCAATTACATTATTATGTATTTATCCACCTCTCCCCAGTACTGGCCCCAGGAGACAAATCCACAGCAGAGTTAACACCAGAAAAATATTCAGTTTGATTTCCTTGCCTTGACGTGTGTCTTCTCCTGCATTCCATTTGTGGCTTTTAGTGTCGCCTCCCTCCCTGACCTCTAGTCATCACTATTCTGACTGACAGCGTCAAAGGGGACTTTTCACGCCTGTCAGCCCAGAAGGGAAGATTCATTTAAACCATGAGGAGAATAACTGGGTAGAAGGGCTGGAAGGGAGAAACAGCGGGAGGGGAGCTTTGATTAGGGAAATAAATAAGGAGAAAAGTGAGGAGGTTAAAGAGCAATAAAGATATCTGAAAAGGTCATAATGTGTCATATCATTGTTTACTTACCTAAAATTTCACAGAAGACGTAAATCTGTATGTGTGTGTGTGTGTGTGTGTGTGTGTGTGTGTGTGTATATATATATATATATATATAAAATTTACTTTTACTTTTACTGTTGAAGGCGACATGGACTCCTGATCTTCCCCACAGGTATATGCACATTGAAATTCTATTATAGATAATATTTATAGACCAGAGTTTGTGGTTTACACAGTACTTGGTAGTGTCAGTTTAGCTTGACAAACATTTTCTCAGAACCTGTTTGGAGACAGCCATTGTGGCAGTAGGACTTGTAAAGACAAAAGCGGTGACCTCCACCTGAAGGACTTGTAGAACATCAGGGAGCAAAACAGAATAAGGAATAGAAACTGATAAAGGAAACAATGATTAATGACTGAAGACTGTAGACGCTGACTTCCTGGGAGGGAAGGAGTGACTGGTTCTGCTGGCTCTGTGATCAGGAGTGGCACTGGCAGTGATCTTTATAGAGTATTAACACTGAATGTGATTTGGACTGAGGGTTAGAGGCCAGCAGGACTTCTGTAAGGACAAGAGAGAGAACATGCAGTGGGCACGGCAACGCAGGCACACATTACTAATGCGCATCGTCTAGGACAGGAGATGCAGCTGTGGCAGGTGTAGGGAGGCTCTGGCAGTGGAGTGAGAAGTAGGAGAGATACATAATATGAGGGGGTCAGGGATACAGGACGGGGTGGGGAGGGAGATAAGAAGGTGAGATATCCTTAAGCAAGAGGCAGGAGGGGAATCCAATGAGATACTGCAGAGGGAGGTGATACAGTTGTGTCCTGTGCTCAGGGAGGACCATGTGGGAAGGAACTAAACACCCACAAGTGTCTGGAGCACAGCACATGTGGAGGGGGCATCAAGCAGGGAGGGGGTTGACGTGTGGGAAGGAGAGTGAGCCTGGAGCTTGTTTTTCACCTTACTTTCAATGAATGTTCACTGCGAACTTACTGTGTACAGTGCTCCAGGCTCACTCTTGGAAAACAAGGACTCCGAAGAGAGATATTTGCTTCTGCTGTGTACATAGAGAGGGAGGAAGCATTTGCCTCTGGGATCTCCTCGGTGACTGAGCCTCCAGGATGTGCGTCCTGATTCCAGAGTGGCGTTTCTTTACTCATCTCAGTGCAGTTCCACATCAGTCAACTTCTCGCACCGCGCCCTCTCTGTTCAAAGATACGATTTGTATTCTTTTGTAGTGTTTATTAATTTTGGCACAGACTCACCATATTTTAATGTTTCCGAGTAACACTCCAATGTCTTGATAAATGCTCATGATATATTTTTAAAGTACATAGTAACATAAATTTCAAGTTTTATTTTTTGTGTGTCTATGTATATGTGTGTGTATGTGAGTGTGTATGTGTGTGTGTGTGTGTGTGTGTGTGTGTGTGTGAGAGAGAGAGAGAATGGAAGAGGAAGAAAAGGAGGAGTAAGAGGAGGAGGGTGTTGGAACATGTGGCTGACAGCTGTCTCCGGACTATGAGGTATTGGAAGGGGGTTTATTTCCTTCATCTTCTGACTTCCCCAAACTGTATACATGTTGTATCAAAATGAAGAACAACACTATTTTTTTTTTAAAAATGCGTGTTATAATGAGAATGGATTATCCCAATCACCCATGGATAATCCCAATGAGCTCTCTCCTTTCCTTCTGGTGTTGGTTTCTGTTGAGTCTGGTAGACATTGTACTCCACTCAGGCCCTCTTCCCTGATGTCAGAGGAAAAAGTTTCAGCATCTCCACTCACGGACACTTGAGCCCCAGCCCCGTCCAAGCAAACACCTCCATGGTGTTTCTCGTCTCAATGTGGATCTTACTGACTTGTATTTTTGCTGTATGTTTTTAAGATCGACCCTTGCCATCCAAGGATCATTTCAATTGAGATAGTATTTCATATGTCCCAGGTGGGCCTTAAATTCAGTATGTAGTCAAAGATGACCTTGAACTTCTGATTGGTTTGCCTCCATCCTCTGAGTGCTGGGATTCCAGGTGTTCATCATTTTGAGCAGTTTGTGCATTGCTGGGGATGGAGCCCATGCCTGTATATGGGATAGGCACTCTGCTACCTGAGCTGAAGCCCATGCCCGTATACGGGATAGGCACTGTGCTACCTGAACTGAAGCCCATGCCTGTATACAGGATAGGCACTCTGCTACCTGAGCTCCATCCTCAGCCTCACTTATTTTCCATGAATGCGTAACTGTGGAGGGAGATGATGCAGTTGTGTCCTGTGCTCAGGGAAGACAGCATGGAAAGGGACTAAACATCCATGAAGTGTCTGGACCATTGGCATGTGAGGAGGGGGCATCAAGCAGGAAGGGGGTTGATATATTTTTTAGAATACATCTGTCAACAATTCGTAGCTCTGCTTGAGAGAGTTGGACATCGTCATTGCCCATGAGTTCTGAGAACAAATTCTGCTGTTACTGATTAATTCTAGAGTGTTCCCCATGGTGTCTGTACTGGTTGGTTTTGTGTGTCAACTTGACACAGGCTGGAGTTATCACAGAGAAAGGAGCTTCAGTTGGGGAAGTGCCTCCATGAGATCCATCTGTGGGGCATTTTCTCAATTAGTGATCAAGGGGGAAGGGCCCCTTGTGGGTGGTACCATCTCTGGGCTGGTATTCTTGGGTTCTATAAGAGAGCAGGCTGAGCAAGCCAGGGGAAGCAAGCCAGTAAGTAACATCCCTCCATGGCCTCTGCATCAGCTCCTGCTTCCTGACCTGCTTGAGTTCCAGTCCTGACTTCCTTTGGTGATGAACAGCTGTGTGGAAGTGTAAGCTGAATAAACCCTTTCCTCCCCAACTTGCTTCTTGGTCATGATGTTTGTGCAGGAATAGAAACCCTGACTAAGACAGTGTCCCTTTGTAAGTAAGCCCAGCATTTGGAGTAAGTCGTAGCTACAGTCTCGTGCATCTGCCATCTGACTGCTCTGTAGTTCTGTAATCTAAGACAGCAATGGCAGCCATGCCTGAGTTCCCACCCCCACCCCACGCCCTTCCTCTTCCCCCCTTGGGTCTTTCCCTCTGCATTCCCTACATGCTGCTGCCCTCTTACCTATGAGACTCCTGACCTCTGAGCAACTTTGAGGTGTTCAGTGTCTCTCTGCTTTGTTGGGCTGTGAGCAGCCACGGGGAGCAGATTACGTCAGTGTGAGTGCTCTACCTCCATCCCAGTGACCTACATCCCAACCTGGGAGCTACAGCTCACTCATATCAGAGACTAGAGTGCTGGTGTTTTGTGTATGTTTACAACAAATGTGAACATACATTTTGTAGGGAGTTAAGGTTGACCGTGGGACTTCAAGCATTGTGTGTTTAGTCATGTGGCATGCATCAAGTAATTTTTCTAACAACCATGCCTTTATTACAGAAGACAAAACACAGGAACAGTTTCTAGGCTGCAGGGATAATCAAACACTGGAGTAGAGTACCAGTTTTAAAAAAAAAAGTAACATTTCCATCCCTGGAGAGCCTTAAAAATTAGACAAAGAAGACATCTGTGAGGGTGTCTGAAGCAGTAAATCTGTCTGGAAGCAAGCAGACAGACAGAATGACAGATGGCTCTAAGATCTGATTACTGGGACTGGAGAATGGAAGGCGTCCCTGAGGGGGGACATTAAAAGTTCTTCAGCAGAGACTGCTGCTTGGCAGAGGGAAGCAAGTTGCAGGAGCTTAGCCTAAATCCCCAGGGGCTTAGGTCTCTTCTGTTGTCAGAGCTTAAAGCCACAGGTTGTGAAAATCCTGTAGAAATCTGCAAAGCAGAAAGCATGCTGATTTTCTGGAGGGATGCAAAAAGTCCGCTGCATGTATGAGCGGGCCGCAATAAAAACGCAGTTTCCCTGCTCCGAATAGAGAGGCGAGCGATCCCCTCTATTTGCCTACATTATATCGGATGCAGAGTTCTCCAGGGAAATGGAAACTCTTAAATGTATTGTAAAACAGGGAACATTGTCACTGATTGCTGGGTAGGAGGGGACTGGGGTCCAGCCAGGAGGCTTTTCCATCTCTGGCTACAGGTGCCACCCGTCAGCAGCAACGTGCGAGCAGGCAGGCAGGCATTCCAGCAGAGCTCTGCTCTCCCCAGGCAAAGGCAGCCTCATTCTGGCCGCGTCCTCTCAGTTAAAGCCTAATAATTGCGGCCCCAGGACCTTTAAATCCTAGCGGTGTGTGAGGAACTGAAATACGTGTATACCTCTTCAGGCCTTTCACTGTAATGTCAGCTTTCAGCCACACGATGTCACGATTGGATTTTGATTTTTTCCCACATGCATTTGTCTCCACAGATGAAGGCATTTTCAAAGCTGGGGCAGAGAGATCTGAAACAAGGGGGGCGGCGGAAGTTCAAGAAGATGAGGACACCCAGGTTGAGGTTCCAGTGGACCAGGTAACCTTCCGCCCCTGAGCGTTCCCCGAGCCCAGCAGTCATGGTCTTCTTACCCTGCCGTCCCTGCGTTCAGGTGCCGAGCGGTCAAACGACTTTAGAAGTTTAACACGGTACCCCAAGTTCTTCTTGGCACCCCTCCAGAAACACCCACTTGCCTCGATTTAATGTGGAAATGGCATGTTCTTGATAATCAGGACAAAACAAGGAGCTGGATATGAGTAGCCAGCTCACAGACAAAGTCCGATTTTAAAAAGAAGCATGGCCGGGAATTTTAATCTAGGAGAAAGTCATTTTCTAAAAGAAAACATTTCTTTTTCTTTTTAATGCCATAGTATTCTCTCCTTCAGGGTTTTCAATATTTTTGTGGTTAGATTTCTCTCTTTTCTTTTCTAAAGGAGTTGCTCACATAAATACAACTCAAATGTTGTCTCTGTGTATAGTAATTTCCTTTCCTAGGCCAAGGGAACAATGTACTTATTTGTGTCACAGGAAGGTATGCTAACAGAAGAAATTAAGACATGTTAATTCTGGCTAAATGTATGAAGTAAGCCAGTTATATATGTGTTTATGTGTGCACATATGTGCAAGCCTCTCTCTTCTCTCTCTCTCTCTCTCTCTCTCTCTCTCTCTCTCTCTCTCTCTCTCTGTGTGTGTGTGTGTGTGTGTGTAGGTCGGAGGTAGACACTGAGAGTCTTCCTCAGTTGTTTTATGTCTTATTTTTGGGACAGGGTTTCTCATCAAACCAGGAGTTCACTGGTTCTCTTAGACTCGCTGGCTGGCAAGCCCCAGAGATCCACCTGTCCCTGCCTCCTCAGCACTGGGTCAAAGATGTGTGCCACGCCCAGGCTTTCACGTGGGTTCTGGGCATCTGAAGTCAGGCTCTCATGCTTCCATAGCAGGCTCTTACCCACTGAGCCAGCTCCCTAGACCCTATCAAACGTTCTTTCATTTACAGTCATTCCTTATTAAATGTGAATATTAAATTTGAATTATATGAATTACAGGATATTTTTCTTTCCTTCACATTTTTGTTTTTACACTGAAAAATTTAGCAAAGTTCATATTAATGATACAATGAACCTTCAGAAACACCACTGTAGGTACCAAAATGAGTTTACACACAGGAGTCCATTTGCATTATAAAGGTTATAAATAAGGCAGCAGCTTGTTTAACTAAGCTGTTGTGCCTGGTACCATCCAGTGTACATATTAGATTACTTTGCTATTTCAAGCTTGGCTCCATATTGAAATGGTTTGGAGAACTTAAAAAAAAATACTGATGCCTGCGTCCAGAAGAAATGTTAACAAAGACTCCCCGTTACACTTTTTAACATGATCATCACAATTATAACTGGAGAGTTGGGGTTCAGTGTGAGACTCTGGAGTTGCCATGTGTCCAGGGACTATTTCCGTTTATAAAATCAAATTTCCCAATCAGGCAGGCAAATGAGCGGTCTTCCCACATGTGTTTCTCTCACGAGGGCGGCAGTGAGACTGACGTCTGATTATCCCTCCACATGCCCTGCACACATTCCTCCCAGTGAAAAGCCTGTCGTGCTAAACTTAACAGATTTCAAAAATCCAATTTATTTTCCAGGATTTGCTCTCACTAATAATGTTTCATAAACCCCGGTTGTAGTTATTTTTTTCCCCTGGGAGAAAACAGAATTTCAAGTCTTCTGTGAAACCATAATTAAATATTATATTTTCGGACAAAGAAGAGTAATCATGTATGCACAAAATTTATTAGTTGTAGAAGCTAAGACTAATTTATATTCTAAAGTCAGAACCTCTTCTCTAGCGATGTGTGCAGTTGTGAGGGGCATCTGTTTGCCTAGGTGTTGTGTGGTTTGGAGAGAGGGCTGTGGGGAGGGAGAATGGACCTCCTTGTGTCACTGGATCAGCCTTGCAGCTCAGTGTCTGGTTTCTTATTGGACACATGGAGATAGCTGAGAAGGATGCAGCCAGGGGGAGTGAGAGAGAAACAAGCAACGGGCGAGAACAGCACCAGGAGACAGAGGACTGGAGGAAAGGCAGCTGGCGGCAGAGGTTCCTTCGCGCTGCCTTCTGGTCCACACAGTCACGTTTGTTCCATGGTGGGCAACAGGTTAGGGTCGATGTCCGAGCCCCTTCTGTATGTTAGATAGCTTTAGTGAACATTGCATGAAGCCCGTGAGGGTGTGGAGCGATTACCACCAGTGGCATTAGCTCCATAACAGCGCAAGCAGCTCTGGAGACCACACCCCTCCCTCCATGGTGTGCTTTCAGTAGCAGCCGCCTCTCATCAGGTACCTGCTAAGGGCTGAGAACTGCATGCCTCTTCTCTGAATAACTGTGACCACTCGGCAGACAGACCTTACATCCTCACTTTCCATGCACAGACACACATATGTACATATATAAATGTTGATACATATGCACATAAACACGTATGTCTAGACACATATGTGTAGGTGTGTGTATTCGTTGTTTGTGTACTGTTTTCACCATGTGGGCCCCAGGGATTAAGGTCTTCATGCTCGGTAGCAGCGCCTTTCCCCCCTCTCTCTCTCTGTCTTCTCGAAGATGTTAGTATAAAGAAAGACCTTGGACATACAAAAAATAATCTTGTCATCTCAAATATTATGGAGCTGATCTCTTGATTTTATTTATTTATTTATTTTACAATGTAGGTATTGTTTATTAAACCTTCTACCTATCCAATGACTGTGGGAGCTGGTTATTCAAGTGCTCCTCCCTCCTCCCTCCTCCCTCCTCCCTTCTCCCTCCTTACCAGTACAAGTCAACACAAATATACAAGCTTACCTTTTGCGCTTATTTCTAGTATAATTTTATGGCTGTTGCTGGGTTAATTTTGGATCTACGGTCTGTCCTCACTGTTTATCACTCTTGGATGACTCTGTGCAGACTCCAGGCACACCGTCACCTTCCTGCCTCCCTCGCCTGGCCATTACCTTTGCTTAGCTCTCTGTGTACCTGCTGCTGAAGCCGGGGGCCTGTCTTTTCCTGATTCATTCTGTACAGTTTGTGACTATGTGATCTTTCCAGTCCCCTTTCCCAAGTCCTGTGATCACCGAAGCTACTTATCTGCCTCTGCATATGCTTCTCGGATTGGCCTGGTATTTTCCTTATTATTTTGGGAATTTCTTGTGTTTCTCCAGTGTATGGATCCTGGTATTTGGACTTCATGACTTTTTTTTTTTCCTTGACTAAACCTTTATTATAGGAAAGTTTCCCACACAAAGTGAAGGTGGAATCAATTTTCCTTTACTCAGAGAAACACTCCATGGGAGGCATATTGTGTGGGGGAGACGTTCTGAACCTGTAGCCTCATGCACACAGGGCAAGTGCTCTACCACTGAGCTACAGCCCCCGAGAGAGGCTTTTTGTATCTGAAGATAACCTTTGATTTCTCTACTCAAACTTGATGGTCGGTATGGCTGTGTGTAAAATCCTAGGGTCACATGACTTCTCTCAGGACGTTGAAAACCCTGCTCAATTTGCTTCCCGCTCAGGAGGGCAGCTGAGACGTCTGACAACTTTGCCTTTCCTGAACTTGTGTGATCGCCACTTTCCTGTTTCTGGCCTCAGTTCCTTGTTCCTGACATCCAGAGCTTCTACGGAGGCGCCTTGGGCCTCCTTGTTTGCTGACCACCCATCGTGCTTCTCTCTTCTGGAAGTATTCGATTCTAGTTCTGGAAGAAATGTTGAATTATTTCTTTAGTAGTCTTCTTTCTTAAACTTCAGTATTTCCGTGACATAACTTGACTTTTTTTTTTTTTTAAAGCTAAGCAACAATCCATAGAGACACAGAGCAGAAAAGGTGATTAGGTATAGTAGGATCTATCATACATGTATCTAATACAGGTTACATCACAGATACAAAATGCAGTTCACACCTACAGATACACCCCGCCAGGGACTGAGCTCAGCGCCTGTTCCTACGGGGCAGGGACTCTCCCAGAGTCACATACTCTCAGCCCTACCTCTTGGTATTCTCACCTGGGCTGCCATATCATTAAGTTCTAGATACTTTCATACTTCTGAATGTTCTTTCCCCTACTTTGTCTATGTGTGTATGTATGCATGCACTTGATTGTATGAATGTACTCATGGGTACATGTGTGAAAGCTGGAGGTTTGATCTTTATCTATCACTGTTAGCCTTTTTTTTTTTTTTTTTTTTTTTTTTTTTTTTTTTTGAGCAAAGGTGTCTCACTAACCCTGGAGCACATTAGTTTGGATAACTGAGCCTCAGGGATTCTCCAGTCTCTGACTCCCCCTGCCCACAATTCTAGGTTGATGATGCATATATGCCTGTCTGTTAAGTGGGTGCCAGGACTCTGAATCAGGTCCCCATGCTCGTGAAATAGCCACTCTAACAACTGCACCATCTCCCCAGCCCCGAGTGTTCTTTTTATAGCATACTATTCTTGTTTCTTGGATGTGACGTCTTCCCTTCTCCAAATACTGATGCTCTGCTCTTTCAAACTTCATTTTTCTGGTGTGGTTCTTAGGAGGTTTCTTCTTTGTCTTTCTGTTTTGATTTCTGCCTTAGTGCTAGATGGATTGTATGTGTGTGTGTGTGTGTGTGTGTGTGTGTGTATTTGTGTGTATGTGTGCGTGTGCATGTGCATGCATGTGTGTGAATCACTAAGGACATTGCACAGTCAGAGTTTGCTGGGGGCAGGCAGGGGAGAGATGCAGGCCAGTGTGCTTGGCTCGCAGTAGTACAGAGAGAACTCTGTATTTTTTGGTAGCTTTAGCATTGCTCTTCTGATTTTTATGAGAACACGCTTTAGGTATTTGCGTTGTTAGTGTGAGCCTAGTGCTGAGCAGTGGGGACCTGACTGTGCAAAGTGGACTGTGGACTCTTGGTTTTTTTTTTTTTTTTTTTTTTTTTTTTTTTTTGGTTTTTCGAGACAGGGTTTCTCTGTACAGTCCTAGCTGTCCTGGAACTCACTCTGTAGACCAGCCTGGCCTCAAACTCAGAAATCCACCTGCCTCTGCCTCCCAAGTGCTGGGATTACAGGCGTGTGCCACCACCGCCCGGCTGGACTTTGGACTCTTACCAAGAGACTTGTTCTAGCTGACTTTGGTACAAGGGGCATGTACCCATTCTTTACCTTTCCTCTTTCCATATTTGAGTTTTCTTGCATCTAATCTTTTTTTGGACATACAGCCATTGACTTTATTATATACCAATTTTTGTTGCTATTCTTTCTTTTTTCTTTTTCTTCCTTCCTTCCTTTCTTCCTTTCTTTCTTTCTTTCTTTCTTTCTTTCTTTTCTTTCTTTCTTTTTTTTTTTCCTGAGACAGGGTTTCTCTGTGTAGCCCTGGCTGTCCTGGAACTCACTCTGTAGTCCAGGCTGGCCTTGAACTCAGAAATCTGCCTGCCTCTGCCTCCCAAGTGCTGGGATTAAAGGCGTGTGCCACCACCACCCGGCTATTATTTCCTTTTAATGGATGGATTCCTTAAAAATTCCCTTTACTGATACTTTGGAGGGACATTTGGAAGATGTCAGGGGGCAAAACAAAGCATAATGTTCAATTTAGAGTGTTCAGCCAGAAGTCCCTTTCATCCTAAACTGTCTTCATTTAATCTACGCTAGGGATGGAGCGCTGATGGCCTATGACCGGATTCTCCAGGAGGTGGTTAGTGGCCAACCTGGAGTATACTGTGCCTGCACCTGTTGGCATGCCACATATTTTTTCAGCCATTTCTCCCTGTTCTCCCACACTTGTCCCAAGTTAAGCATTTATATTGCCTGCCCAGCAGCCCCTTGGGTATTAGTTTCAGCTGCGACTACTGTTTATCTCTGCAGAATGCAATATCATTTAAAAAACTCTATAACCAGCCCAGAAGTATATCCAGAAAACAGGGGTTTTGAAATCTGAACGTCAGATTTCCGGGCTTGGTCTATCACTGACTCTCCCTGCTTCTCAGAGATGACTAGCCATTACCTGCAGCAGGAGCCCAGCAAGAGGCAGGGCCTACAAGTATCCAGTTTTCATAAACATGAACATAACCCTGACTCCTCTTCAGTCAAGTGCATTTACTAAGCAGAACTATAAAACATTTAGAACCAAAGGGATGCAATCTTTTATTTTGTCACAGAAGAAACAAAATCTTCATCAGAGAGAGTCATCCTTCCACAGAACCACCACCTGCTGCTGACGCTGTTGGCACAGGAGGAGTCCAGAGGCGCTGGCTTCTGGTTTATGGCTCTCTTAGAACCCCTCGTGTAGGGAGTGCAGAGGCTGGGAGCTTCTGATTTTTCCATAATTGGCCCCATCTCCTGCCTGAGCACAGGGCCACTCAGCCTTTGAGGATGGAAGGAATCAGAACCACGAGCTCATTGGTTCTCTGTATCCCAGCCACAGGTGTGTGTGGAGCAAGTCCTCCTGGTGCTGTGAGCATCCCACACAGGGAGCATCAGGATGAGGGTGAGCTGGACCCCTAACCTTCTGTGGCTCACCAGAAGTTGGGCTCTTGGTGAATCCGTGTTTGAAGATTTATGTTTAATTGAGAGAAATGGTGTTAAACATTAACATGTACCCTGCAGGGATTTCTGTGAAAATGAAAGAAAACCAACATTTACTTTTAAAATGAGAAAACTGACTGTTTTCCCCTTTCAATGATGACTTCATAATCCCACACTACCCAGATACTTCCGGTAAACTACATTTTCATATGGGTGTTACAGGAGCTCAGACCTCTCCAGGGCCTTGGTGAATGTCTGCTGGCCAGTGGCAGCCTCAGCTGGACCCGGGCTCACACCTCTGCAGATAGTCACCATTACTGTGGTCTCTATGCCCTCAGACAATGTCAGCCCCCCTCCTCCATCAAAGTAAGCCAGAAAGCAGAGAACAAGAAAGCAGTACTTAGCTATCATGAAAAATTGAAACTGATTATTTCCAAATACCTCATTCAACTTGGTAGGAGATGATTTTAGTTTCCATGGGAACAGAAATAAAAACAAGCATGATAATTTCTGTACTTTCACTGCCAGTGCTTCTGCCATAAAGCACAGAAATACCTTCTATTTCACTGCGAGCACGCCAGACCTGCACACATGTCCAGGCTGCCTCTGGGGGGGGGGAAGTCCCCAGGGGGCACAGCTGCTCTCCATGTTTATTGAGTCAGCCCTTCAGTTTCCCCCAGTTTCTCTCCAGTGGTATTTTCAGGGTGGGAATAATGCTGTTCAGGAAAGGGGGGTTAGATAGAATACCTGGACTAGAAAATCCTATGTATTTTAGATATCTGAAATCTTAGCACTTGAAGACAGACCTCACAAGTGGTGATGTGAATACAGTAAATGAGGACATTTTATCTCAGTGGGCCAGGAATCAGCCCAAACCCTGAATGCTATGAGGATGTGGCCAGTGATAACAACCCCAGACTTTCCCCAACTTTTCATACACACCAAGTACCTGCTCGGAGTGTGAGAAACTAAATAGTAAGCTGTGATGTGGGCGGATCTGAGCAGCGTGTCCTCAAAATGCCATTGCTGGTGTCGCGTACAAGAGGGATCTGCCCTGCCTCCCTACTAACAAACATGAAGAGCAATTACTAAGATATATTACATCATATATTATGCAATATATAATATACTACTAATAAATTATATGCTTTTTAAAAGGCAAAAGTTGATTTTCCTATGCAGAGCTGTGTTCAAGGGTCTGTGGCGTCTGTGACTGTACACATATATAGTATGTACTCTTCTCTAACCCACTAACTTCATGTGCTCTGGATGAATGCCAAGGATACTGGGAGGCTGGGGCCATAGAAGTGTAAATGACTTCTGCACTCATGGTTATGTGATGCATATTTCAAACAGAGTAGACGGAATACATCTTTAAACTCCAGTGAAACACAGTTGTGTCTTATGTATAAGTATCATGCAATTACTCATAGGCATGAGCTCATCATGAAATTTCAGGATATGTATATCCCTGAGAGTAATGGTTTCTATATGAAAACCTGTTTTCTGAAAAAATTGAGTCACCAACCAACTAAAATTTGATGTGTTGGGTAGAGGATGCGGGCGATTATGGGCAAAGCTCTTTCCAAGTCACTGTGCTCACATGTCTGTGTTCCTGACCCAAAATTATCCCATCCACAGTCATTTTTTTTTTTTAAATTTTTCTCCAGATCCCAACCAATAGGCTAACAAGTTTTGGGATAAAAATGTAACTTTCTCTTAAAGAGGCGACATCACAGCTAGAATGCCTGTTTTAATGTGACATATTTGTGACCAGGCTTACTGCTCGTGGTCTAGAACTCTGTGGTGGAGTGTCCAATGGGGTCCATCAGGGGTGACGTCAGCAGCGCAGGTGTTACCAGGTACTGAGCGCTAAGGCTTCTGACTCAGAACCTGATGCTCAAGTTGTGCCAGTAACTGCTTCAGAGTGGAATTCTATTTTGCTCTCTAAACCCTTCATCTCAGGAAGTGGTTGGGAAAATTTACTGAATTCTGTCTTCTTCCATATCTGCAAATTAGGATAATAACAGTATTATTCTTGAATCATCGTCGAAGGTTAATGTGGCTGCCATTATGCATATGAGATGCATAGAAGGCACCAGGAGAGAGCTTGATAAATGTGTGTCTCTCTCCTCTTCATCTGTGCGTTCCCAAGGCAATTGTTAACCCTTTACCTTGTTAACGACTGCAAACATCATAGTCTGCCACAGTGGGCTAGAGATGAATAAGAGAAGGCCTCTGCTGAATGCCGTCCAGGGGTCTCCCCAGAGAGACTGGCAACTCCCATCATTCCATATTAGTGCCAGCATCTTGGAGGTGGGGAGACGGCCTTTGTCTGGTTAGCAATTGTGTTCACTCTCTGTATGACCTACAGCTAGACGATTAGAGAGTCCTAACGCAATCAGGACACAGGAAGGGTGCCTAGCAGGGAGGGATTCCGCCTTGAGGAGCCAGGTAGCTGTGCTAATTATGGGAACGATACACTGTCCATGCACAGGCACAAGGAGCAGCATGGGCACTGGTTGTACAGGGGAGTGGACTAAGAGTTTTCCTGTGTTTCTCAGAGGATTCTCCTCATATTAAATTTCAGTCTGGGAAAGGCTCCATTTATTCTTCTCAATTAGGGCTCTCTCTCTCTCTCCCCCTCCCCCTTCTGCGTGTGTGTGTGTGTGTGTGTGTGTGTGTGTGTGTATGTGTGTAGGGGAGTTGTACTTGGGTAGTGGAAAAGTGGAGGGTTGCTAACACAAAGAACCACAATGGGAATCCTTAAGCAGCAGGAATCCTTTCCTTTCTCTCTTTGTTCTGGGGGCTGCAGGTCTCCAATCAAGTTGATGATGAGCTGGATGTCCTGAGGCCTATCTTGGGCTTGCAGATGACTGTCCCCCTGTGGTCCTCACTCAGACTTCCCTTTGTCTCTACAATTACCTCACATGGGGTTCAGGAACTACAAAGTAACTTAGTCACTTCTTTCTCGAGACTATCCCCAGGTTGGGGGGAGGGAGGGGAGCTCTAACATCAATTTATGAGTTGTAGAGTGAGGCCAGAGACACAGGTTAGTCTGAAACTTTGAGAAAACAGGGAGTATCTCTGATTTCATGCTATCCAAAAGATCCCGGTGGTAATAGAGTGAGGGGTGGAGTCAACTTTTAATCAACTTAGAATTATCTTTATGCCTATCATTCTATCTATATAATTTCCATGATAATCTTTAATTTTAACATGCTTTTCTATATATTTCTTCAATTTTATCAGAAATATTTTCCATGTAAATCTTCAAGTTTATCAGAAAATGTTTATAATTCCACTTTCAATCAGCTTAGGAATACTTTTATACCTACCATTATTATATCTATATAAAACTTTCCATGATAATCTTCAATTCTAACATGTTTTTCTACATTTTTCTACAATTTTATCAGAAACATTTTCCACATAAATCTTCAATTCTATCATAAAATGTTTCCATCCCATATTTCAATTAATTTAGCAATGTTTTACATGTCTACCACTTTACTCCTTAATTTTCCATGAAAATTGTCACTTTTAACATGTTTATCTGAAATATTTTCTATGTAAATCTTTAATTTTATCATAAAGTGTTTTTATTTCCCTTTGCTTCCCTTTTCAATAAATTAAAAAAAAAAATAGAAAAGAACTGCTGCTGTTGATTTCAGGAAGTGACCTTTGCTATGGTCCTCCTGGCCTGTATCTCCACTGCTTTAGGAAGCAGAGAGCAGTTTGGAAACAAGTATGCTTTGAGATTGTAACTTTAGTGCCAAAAGTGCCCCAGCGTTCTTGAAAGACTGGCAGGTGCTGCTGAGCGGGAGGCTGATGAGCCTTTGAACATTGTCCCCGACCTTCCCGAAGGACCGTAAGTCACATGCCGCTTCTCATTTTAGCTGTGTCTAATCTCGCAGAGGGGAAAGCCTAGCACGAAGTGACTTAATCTCTTTTTCATTACATTTTAAAATTATGTGTGTATGTGCACGGACAAGTGTGTGCTGCAGTGCAAGTGTGGAGATCAGAAAACCACTGTGGGAGTCAGTCATGCCTTCTACCATATGGATTCCGTGGGTGGGGCTTACGTCCTCAGGCCTGACAGCAATCACCTTTACCCATGGAGCCATCTTGTAGTCCCAAGTGTATTAATCTGAAAGCCACTTTTTGTCTTTATGTAAATGAAAAAAGTGTATAGCTCTATGTGGACCCTTAGACAAGGATTTTGTTCATACAATAGTGTAAGGTCTGTATTCCCCTCTCCCCCCCTTTTGAGACAAAGTTTCATGTATTCCAGGATGGCCTCAAATTTGCTATATAGTTGAGGATGACCTTGAGCTTCCTGTGCCTCTACCTCCTGGGTGCTGGGATTAGAAACGTGTCACCCACCCTCCACTCCATCTGATTTTATTCAGTGCCGGGGCTTGGAACCAGGCTTTTGAGCTTGCTAGGCACGTTCCAACTGAGCTCCACCCCAGCCCTGTACTAGTTTTTCATCAGACAACTCTAATGGCAAGAAGAGTAGAAGCACCTGAGAGTGCACCAGAGCTGCTCGCTCGCTCAGGCTTCAGTGAGTGTGCTCTCACTCCGCCCAGTTTAGGCTGCATGTCTGCCTTGCAGGGATGCTGGAGCACCTCCCGCATACCACTCAAGGAAGGAAGGATGCAGTCCAAAATAGGGGTCCCAGCCCGTATTCTTCCTGATGAGAAACAGTGAGATCTGGGATGGATGCTGTGGCTCTCAATCTCCTGTGTGCCCAGAGCTTGGGATGTCAAGGAGTATAGAGTGGCGGTGCACATGTCTGCCCTTTGCCTGTGTGCCGGGCAGGAAAGGGACGGCTGAATCTGGAATGGGGTGGGATTGGGTTTGGTTCTGGGTGAGCGCCCAGAGTATGGAGGGCCTGGAAGAGAGAAGGCCTTCTCCGGGAGATTTAGGCAGATTCTTGTTGATGGAGATGGTCCTTGCTCATCCAGACTTTATTTATGACTGATGTGAATGCATGCATCTTACTCAGGGTGAGCCAGGGATTAAATACCTCTTTGAGGAGGGATACTCTAAAAGGAAAGCTATTAGCTAAACACTGGGGGCCTATACGGATACCTCATTAGCTCTAGGTTTTCACGCTTTATGACCAGTTATCACAGTCCTCTTAACGAGGTGTCATGGTTAAGTGTTCCAGGATAGGCAGAGTCTGTCTGGGAGCTGGTTCCAATGCCTGGTAGTCTCAATTATGAGATTTCCTGCGGCTTTTGGACCTGCTTCAACCTTACCAGTTCTTCAGTCTGCTGGCAAGGTCCACTTGCCCCACAGTCTAGGTGCAATCCTCACCTTCAGAGGGGACTGAAAACTTTCTGAGCTTCCTGAGTCTAGAGTATGGCTACCTTCTTGAGTCTCGCCAACCTCTCTCCCTTCTACAGAAGTGAATGCTTCAGTTGGGATGAATCAGCTACACAAGGAGGCCCCAACATATAGAGGAGGGCCTAACATATAGAGGAGGGCCCAACATATAGAGGAGGCCCCAACATATAGAGGAGGGCCCCTTTCTTTGCAGGATCTTACCACAGTTTAGATTTTAACTGTGTGTGTGCACGTGTATGTGTGTGTGTGTGTGTGTGTAAAGCTGGGTCTTCTGGAATGGATTGATTGATGTATGCACTAGGAACATCTTTAATAATTAATATGTGCTTTAAAGGCATTTATACCAAAAAAAAGCACATTGCTTTTTCACTTATTCACTACAGATCTGTCAGAGCAGTGGGTTTTGTCTTTCCCCCCAACCCCGAATGGCAGTGTCATGGTAATAGTAAGATTTGTTCCAGCCTCAGAGTATTTTAAAGGATTATAAGCCTTTTAACTAGTGTTGCCATCTTATTTAAATTGATCAAATTGCTATTTCAGTATCCCAATCTCGCCTCTCTTTAAGCCGTGCTATGCAGCTGTGGGTTTGTTTGATGATCACTAAGTAGCCATGCTGGGGAAGTCTAATGGAAATAATGAGACGCAGTAGACCAGAGTGCAGAGTTAGAACTAGACCCTACGACACCGGGGAGCCCACCAGCCCTGTGACAGAGGAAAATTAGACCTCTGGGAATTAGTCAAAGAGAGAGAGCTCAAGACTAAGAGGAGGGGAAAAAATCCAAAAAGGAATCCTGTTCTTACTTTACAATTAATTATTAATTACAAATCCAGATGTCAGGGAAACAGGTCCTCCTGCCCCCCACTTACATGTAATCATTTCAACAGACTCTAGTGAGCACTTGGAGAAGCAAGAGCTGCATTTACATGTGAAAACAATTAAATTATGAGTGTTCCCTCTATTTTTTATGATTACATTATCTAGACACTCCCCTCCCTATGTAAGGAGAATCATACTGAGGCCCCAAGGCCAGGAAGTTACCCACAGTGAAGAAGTGGGTCACGGTGGCCGTTGGCCCTGGATGGTGGGGTTGTTGATCTAGTGAAGTGAGGCCAGCACAGGGCGTCCTAAGCTTCAGATATGGTAATATGTCCCATCTGAAGCAAACTCACAAACTGCACATGAAATAGTTAAGCTATTGGCATGCATTTCTCCTATTGTCTGAGAAATTTTGAAAGAACCCAGCTCTTCTCAGCTGTTAGCACTGAAGTGTTTCTGGATTTCTATTCAGTACTCCTTATACAACTCCGCCCAACAGTCCTTGCAATGCCCACCCCTAGGTCTTACTGGAAGCTTCTGAGAAAGGCTTCAGATTGCTAATTCCTTAAACAGTTCCATCAGTGAGGCATGGTGCAGACATCATTTGCCCTGGCCACTAGAAGGACACACGAGTGCCCCCTGGCAGCATCAAAATGAGGGTACAGCCCTATTTTATGAAATCTGTTTAAGGCAGGATATCATGACTTTGAGTCAGATTTTCTGGGCTCAACACTCACCCATCTTGGTACCCTGGTGTGTGGTATTGTAAGCACTGAGAGAGCCAGTAATTTTCTCATTCCTATCATCGGAACAAGAAATGTACCACGTGGGACTTCTGAGGGCTCCATGGAAGTGCTCCGTGCTGGCTTTTGTACCATTGAGGGGGTCTCTCTCTTGACTTAGTAGATTGTGTTGGGGGACATTTCTCTGTTGAACTCAAGTGTTATAAACCATGAGTGTGGAACACACTTGCATTCTTTAGTATCCCCATTTTAAAATTTCATGGTGTTTTTCATCATGTACAAGTTTTCATCTCTTTGATTGATTTAATTCGTATTTTTTTCTTTTTAATGTTTTTGTACATGGAATTGTTTTAGCAACTTCCTCTTCAGTTTATTCATGATTAATATATAGAAGCAATAATTTTCACATATTTCTATTTCTATTTCTATTATTATTATTATTATTATTAATTTCATTTATGTTTTCTGAGTTAGATTTTGCTGTGTAGCCCTCAATGGTCTGGAACTTGCTATGTAAGTCAGGCTGTCCTGAAACTTTTAGTGATCACCCTGCCTCTACTTCCTGAGTGCTGGGACTATAGGCACTGGCCACCACATTTGCCTCATTGTTTTGATGACAATGTTGCCTTCTCCTTTACCAATGCTTCTTTATGGCTTCAGGGTGTGTGTCTCAGTGATTCCTTCTGTTTGCTCTCTGTTGAGAGAGGTGAGATGAGGGTGTGTGTGTGTGTGTGTGTGTGTGTGTGTGTGTGTGTGTGACGGAAGCTGCCATGTCTCCAACGAAGACTGAGTTTTGCTCATCCTTGTTCACTGGGTCCACACCCTTCCCGACTCTGCTTTCTGCCTGGTATTTGCCTTCTATGGATTTTCTCCTCGTCAGAACACTCAACTAGCAAGTGCTGAGTGCTGGGGTTTGACTCGAACCTTGGTATGATCATCACACAGGCTATGGTTTTTCCATCCTAAGGAACACTACATTCTTCTCTTCATTGTTAACACTACATCATTCTCTTCATTGCATGTTTAATATATAGGCAAACTAGAAGTAGAAAACAGGCATTTGACAGGAACTGGGTATTATGAACAGTATACAAGTTTTATATGAATTTATAGAATTTAAAATTTTGCATCTACAGATAAGTTCTCAACCCTGAGGCACTGTGGAAACCTAAAACTCTCTAGAAAAGCCCAGTTTGCATGCGGGTGCAATTCCCTCCCCTGTAGGCTGGGTGGACAGTCTCCACAGAACAGTGTCATAAGCTGACGTGCTCCTCTGGGTCAGGCATTCTGGAGACAGCCATTGTTCCAGGACCCTGCTGTTTGGTTTCCTGCCTGCCCTTTGGGTTATGAGCTGGAACCATAGCGCACACAGTTCAGATTATAGCTCATCCATCAGACTGTGCCAGGATCTCTTCTGTGCCTTCGTCGTCTTACCTGTAAGGTGGAACAAGCCCAGACTCACAGGCTCCTCTCAGATGATCAGTGACCATAAACCCCGGGTACCCTGCAAACTACTCTGCAGTTGTGAGGAGGTTGTTTTACCTGACGGCAGTGTACCAGTCACAGCTCTATGGTGTGCGATGGAAGAGCCCCGTTACACTCCTTTTACCCATTGTTTCTTTTGCTTTTTAAGAGGCCAGCAGAAATAGTTGACGAGGAAGAAGATGGAGAGAAAACAAGCAAAGATGCCAACCAGAAGGAAGACTTTTCAGCAATGAATGGTGAGACTGAAGACAGAGGGGATAGTAAAGCGGCTGATGCCCCAGAGGAGGAGGAGGGAGCCTCAGACCACGGGGAGAAGAAGGCTAGCCCCTCTCGGGTAAATGGTGGCACAGATGAAGAGAACGGTGAGGAACTGGACCAGGTCACTGAGGAGCTTCAACCAACGGCGGAGGAGAAAGGAACAGCTGAAGGAGACAACAGTGGGCAAGATGAGGTACGTCTATTTTTTTTAAGCTTGTTTGTGCATAAATGAGTGTGCACATGCTGGCACACACATGCACGTGCTTAGAAAAGTAGCCAAATGAATTTAGGAAATCAGCCAAACACTTAGAGTCTGCAGCAAAACTCCTTATCGTAGACTAAGAAATGCTGAGCGCCATTTAATTAATTACAAGTTTTACTTGTTTCAATCGATTAGTAAGCACTCTCTTGCATATCTGTTTCTCATTCTGTCCTCTATCTATCCATCCATGTGCCTGTTCATGTACCCACCTATCTATCCACTCACCCAGCTATCCATCCATCCATCCATCCATCCATCCACCCACCCACCCACCCATCCATCCACCCACCCACCCACCCATCCACCCACCCATCCATCCATCCACCCACCCATCCATCCACCCCCACCCACCCACCCATCCATCCACCCACCCACCCACCCACCCACCCACCCATCCACCCACCCATCCATCCATCCACCCACCCATCCATCCACCCATCCATCCATCCACCCATCCATCCATCCATCTATCCATCCATCCATCCATCCATCCATCCACCCACCCATCCATCCATCCACCCACCCATCCATCCATCCACCCACCCATCCATCCAACCATCCATCCATCCACCCATCCATCCATCCACCCATCCACCCACCCATCCATCCATCCACCCACCCATCCATCCAACCATCCATCCATCCACCCACCCATCCATCCATCCACCCATCCATCCATCCATCCATCCATCCATCCATCCATCCATCCACCCACCCATCCATCCATCCACCCACCCACCCATCCAACCATCCATCCATCCATCCATCCATCCATCCATCTATTCATTCACTCTCTCACCCATCTGCCACCCACCCACCCACCCACCCACCTACCAAGGTAAGATAAGAACAAACTAGAAAATAGGATTGAGTTCAATGAAACCTTGAACTAATTTAAAGAGCATCACGGACCTTCCCCAAAGCTTTTTTGCTCCTTACAGAAATTAAAGTCTAGTTGATTGGCCAGCATTAAGTAGATTAATCCAGCATCCAGTACCATTACCGGTTTGTTTCAATGCAAATCACAGTAGGAAGTTTAACAGCAGAGTGGTGCCAAGCGCTCCCAGGGCCGGGCTTTAGCAGCCGGGCCCAGGCTGTCTGCATTCTTCTCTACACTCCTGCAAGCGTCTTATTCATCTAGAGGAAAGCACTAGGCATGCCTTGCATGACATCTTTACTCAAGGTGAGATTTCCACAGTGTCTGTGTAACACGTACAGAACACAATTTCTCACGTGGAGCTCAGCATAGTCCTCCTGGCTATATATATATGGCAACAATAGCAGGTTTCACGAAGCTCCCTGTTGTAGCATTTGATGAAAGCGTACAGCATGAAAACAAAGTGCAGTTCTATAGTAGGGCTCTGTAGGCAGGCCCTAGTATGCAATCTTCCAGGGGTTTAGCTTAATTCAGTCTGTGACCTAGTTAGACTTCACAAAATACATGGTTTGTAAAATTCTTCCTGTAATTTGCAACAACATAGAAGGTCAGAGGAACAACTGTTAAGTGGAACAAACCTGCCACAAATCCTCTATCAGGATTTGTATGGGCTCCTGTGTATAAAAACGCACCTGACTTCATAGGGGCAGAGTGGAAGGGTGGCTAAGGAGCCTGAGGGCTGGGTCGGGGACAGAAAAGTTCAGTCTGAGGGACAAGTTCAGGAGCTGTGTAGTCCAGGCTAGTGACTAAGAACGTGTGTTTATACTTGAAGATCTGAAAGGGTTCTATTTCTACTGATAGAAAAGGTAATGTTGATGTTAATAATTCAAGTTCACCATTCCACAATGTACTTGTATTTTAGGACATTATATGTTACATTATAAACATATATACTTTTTTCAATTAAAATAAATTAACTTAAAATCTAAATTAGAAAAGTGGGCTTTTCATAGGAATTAGGCATCACTTAAGTTCAGAGTGATGCACTTGTGTATACACACACACACACACACACATACACACGCACACACAGAGTGAGAGAGAGAGAGAGAGAAATGCTTTAAGTATACCAAGTGTAGGAACATCTAAACTTATATGTACTGTAAATTAGAGGTTGACAATGGACTTTATAAAGGACTTTTTACTCACAAATGACTAAAAATTCAGTTTACATGTAATATTTTGTTACATGTGACAGTTCTTATGCAATGTGACAAATAAAAATAGCAAGAGAGCCAGACACCAAATCCATGATAACAAACTGACAGTGTAGGAAGCAGCAGGAAATAGAAGACAGATACACAATAGCAACTACCGTCTATTGACATTATGAGAGTATATGATATTCAAGACATCATTTGAGATACTTCACAAGGAAACAGTGTGAAATAAAATTCAGATCTGGGAGGATACAAATTCACACATATATAGGTACATACCTAAATACATATACATGCATATATGCATGTATATATACACACATAAGCACATGTAGGCATATATTCATCTATACATATATACATATTCACTGGCATATATACTTTTATAGATATGTGAAATGCCTTTGCCTATATACACATACATGCATATATTTACACACATATCTGTACACATATCTATATACATATATGCACTCATAAATTTTTATATATACATATATACCTACAAGTGTATATATACACATGCATATCTCTCTATATACATGTATATATATATATATATATATATATATATATCCTTGCATATATGTTTCTTTTCTATTTTTAAGCATAAACCATGGATATGGGGTTCAGTGATCTGGAGCTGCTCTTGTCCCTAAGACTGAGGGCCCCTCGTGAGGCTGTGCCGCCTCCAGGGCTTCATGGACTCTAGTTTGAACACTGGCCAGCTCTCATCTCACATCGCAGCAGCAGCCTAATGGGTAGATGAATTATAAATGTGATAAATGTCGTTGGTAACAGGGCATGTGCAAGGGACAATGGTTGTTCCTGGAGAAAAGCCGCCTCTCTGCTCTGGTTCTATGTCCTGCCCTTCCCTGCCAGACACTGGCACTCTGTGGCACTGGAACCTGCATTCTGACGGAAGCCCAAAGGGCCACTGGTAGCACACGGGGTTGGTGAGACTGACATGCTCTTGCATGCATTGCCTCTGGAAACACTTAGGGGAAAAGTACAGATACACATTTGAAGAGAAAAACGGAAAGAGATGCAGAGCGAGAGAGAGAAATGACCCCGCGGCATAAGAGATGAGTCTGTGCTTTCGCTTCATCTAGTTATTTACTTGTTTTAGTTTTTGGAAACAGGCTTGCCTCAAGCCTGCTATGCGGTTGAGGCTGGCTTTGAACTCCTGATTCTCCTGCCTCTACCTCCAAAGTGCTGGGATTAGAGACTATGCCTCCACATCCTTCCTGCCTGTGCTTTTAAAGCACATACTGGAGTATGGTCACATGAGGTATCAGCCAACTAAGGGGCTAAAAGTAGCAATCTGGGGGAAATGACTGACGAGAAACTCGGGAAGCCAATGGATGCTTTGTAGCTGAATACTTACTTATATGGTTAAATGGGACGTTTATGTACAATTTATTCAATTCTCTTTGGTTTGGTCTATTTTTCTTCCAGGCTGGTTTGGATGCTCAAAGACCACCAAGACCAGAAGTGACAGTCACCAGCCCACAAGAGAATGAAGAGAATGAACCAAACAAGGCCTCTTCTGCTGTGGCATAGGTGGTTTAAAGCAGAGAATTTGAGGGATGCGAGAAGATGCAGCTATAATACTTGAATAATGAGCACAGCATCTCTTCATGCAGAGTGTGGCAATGTGGTGGAGGCCCTACCTGTTGCATTTTAAAAATAGAAGCTACATGAAAGGAAGGGTTAGGCCTTTTGTAACTCAGTAACTTACGCTTATGACAGGTGTTTAAAAAATTCCTTTAGAAGAGCAAAATAAGAGAGACAGGGGATTTGCACCTTAGGACAGCAGTTGGCTACCTGTGTTTGTAAAGGGGAAAGACATGGGCTAGCTCCCGTTAGATACTTTATTATAGACTTGGAAGCAAGAATACTGGCAGCTTGTTCTAAAGCATTTATCTAGGAACGTATAGACTTTTTAAAGAATTGGTAATAGGAAAAACATGTATTATGTTCTTAAAGCAATAAATGATTGATTGAACAAATTGCAATTTAGTTTCAAAGATAATTTGGAGATAATTTGGTAGATCTGAACACTCTGAAGCCGGGGATATCCCTTTCTTCCTCCAGCCAAGGTCCACCTTGGGCAAAGTCAAAACACAGCCTGAGGTGTCCCCTGGGCACAGGAAATGCTTCCAGAGCGCCTTGGTGACTCATGTCAGGTGTGTTGTGGCTGGCATACTCTCAGGCAGGAGCCAGAAAGTGTGATCTAGACGTCCTGTGGACTTTTCACTGGTCTGTTTTCATTGTGTCTGTACCAGGAACAAATCCCTTCCTTCTATATGCTGCTGGAAAACCCAATATTGGTTAATATTAAATTATTTTCAGGATTTTAACAACGAACATTTTATTATACACAAAGGAACAGAAAAGGAAGCAAAAGAAGAACAGTTTATGACCATCCAGTTCCTTAGCTACTGTCATGGCTGTCATGCTTGCTAGAGAGAGTATGTCCATCCGTCCTTCTACTCATCCATCTGTCAGTCCATCCATCTGTCAGTCCATCTATCCACTGATGTATCTTATATGCTTTTAGATTTTCAAGCAGACTTTTAGACTATTTTAGCTTTTCAAGCAGATTCTCTCTCTCTCTCTCTCTCTCTCTCTCTCTCTCTCTCTCTCTCTCTCCTCTCTCATATATATATATATATATATATATATATATATATATATATATGATTCCATCTGATGGAAATTGATGAAAAAACTTGAAAAATATCCATAGCTCCTGATTTCAGTTAATGGGTAGATAAGCTAACATGCATTCACCTTGTGGGGTTCAGATGAAGGAAAAGATAATTCTGTTAGTTGGATAATCATAGTAGAGATGATATCTCTCCCCCTAAATACAGAAATAATATGTTTTTCTCACTTTAAGGAATATATTTTTACTCAGATAGAAAATGCAAACTGGAATATTTTAGATTGTAGTGCCTTTGTAAGACTCATTACTATTGTAAGTCTATTTTCTCCTCTAGATTTCACAACCAACCATCTGGGAACAAAATAGTTGGGAGTTATATATACTAAAGAAATGTAGAAAATAGATGTATTTTCCCCCAAAACTATTTCGATTCTTCCATAAATAGAGAATCTGAGCAGAGCTTATGACATCATGGTATTTGAGGGAGATCATGACACGCGGCCTGAGAATGCAGGAGGATGGGCTTTAACTGGGGCACAATCTGGGTGGTGCTTTCTGTGCACATGATTACATCCACCACACATGGACTGCCAGCAGCCTTCTTGCACTGTTAGGAAAACAGAGAGGCTCTCCTTCTGATGTGACATTCCAGCATCTGGGGTTGAAGATTCAAATATCTTACAAAAGTTGAATATAAGAAGTTTGGAGGTGGGCGTGTGTCGGGTGGAGGGGCATATACGTGGAGGCAGGGGGTGGGAGGAGGGGTTGGGGGTCTTTGGGGAGGGGGGGAATTTGGAAAGGTTTTACCATTGGCAATGTAAATGAAGACGATATTCAATAAAAAGAAGAAAAAAAAGTTTTAACTAAGTCTCAAACTGATTCTCTTTCTCACTGTGAAGGGTGTGTCTCTTTAAGGAAGCATCCCTTTTGGCTCCTCCTCTTCACAGTGGCACTTTGGTTTCAGGGTCTCTCTTGACAGCTTTCTTAATGAGGCACAACACTGATACTTCACACGAAAAATAAACTCTGAGATTTTATTTCAAGAAGGTTATAGGCATAGTAACGGTCATAGAATGTTGAAATAAATGGGGGACTCATCTTCTCCTGTGCTTGCATGGAACCCAAACATGTGACTCAAGTCCAAACCATCTCCATATGTTGTTTAGCCAAACCTGTAATCCTTTACTGGGGATTGACACTGTGGCCGTGTCTGTGAAGGTGACCTTTATAGACCTGCAGTTCGGGTCACCTCTCGAAAGTGTGGGTCTCCTCTGAGGAAACTGGATTCCTAAGACAGGTTAGGTCCACATGTAAGTGAGACTTACTGACAAATTTGGGAATTATACATAGAGCACATGAATGAGGGCTTGGTAACGGGTCATGCATCATTCACAGCAAGGCCTCCTGGATATATATATACCTGCAATGCCTTGCTTTGAAGTGTCAGTTCTTTGCCATTTCTTAGTTTTAATTTTTTGTCCCAGTGCCTTAACTGCATTTCAGTTTTAAGGGCACTTATGATCATCTGCACTTATGATCAATGGAACTGGAACACTGGTAGTTTCGCACTTGACTAGAAGTGACTTTGACTAAAGTCACCTCCAGGTGGGAGGATGCGTTACATGTTTAGGCATGTGCTGAAGCCACTGTTGCATGCCCATCAGCTGCCTGTTACTATGACTACAGGGGAGCTCCCAACTCTCTATGTTTTCCTGGGGTCTTGGGGAGACTTGTTATTTAAGACATTTTTCTTGAATACTGTTTTTTAATGTCAGCATGCCAAACTCACAGGAAGAGCATGATAAGGTCATTGTATTCAGCTTAATTCCAAAGGGCTAATTCTTGTGTGGTGTCTAACAGCATACCACATCAGAGACGTGGCTTTGCATCGGTCCTGCACCTCCACGAGCGCACAGCTGTGAAGTGATGCTGATATCTTCCCAGTGTAGTCCTAGGGGAGGGCTTAAACCCTAGAAACCCCAGATTTTTTTTTAGGGGAAATGGCAAGATGGTTGAGCAGTTAAAGTGCCTGCTACCAAGCCTGATGTCCTGTACTGTGGCATGTACATAGCAAAGTTATCCCCAACACACACACACACACACACACACACACACACACACCCCACACCACACCACACCACACAAAGCAATACACTTGCACACACACAGAGCTAAATAAATAAGTATAAATGCATTGTTTTCTTTAGACAACCTGCCTTATACACAGAGGATGAATTTCACTGGTTTAGAGAAGATAGTGTGCTTAAAGCCGTGGCTGCTGTCGAGACCAGCAGCTCACACCTGTAATCCCACAATTTGAGAGCTGGAGGTTGAATCAAGAATTCAAGGTCATTCCTGGCTACATAGTGTGTTTGAGGTTAACCTTTGCAACATGAGACCCTCCTCCCCTCCTTGTCTCAAAAAATAACTAACTGACCAAGCAACCTAGCTACCTACCCACCCCAAGGAAAAGCTAAACTCGCCACCACAGAAAAATAGGAAGGCATGTTCATCATGTCACCAGAAGCACATCCGTGATGCTAGCATGTCTTGTAAAGAATCAACTCTACACTTCCACTGTTTTTAAAGTAGCAAAAGCAAAGTAAAAAGGTAAATTAATCTGTGAGGAGAAAGCCCCACATCTGAACTGGTGCCAATCAGGAGAAACATAACACCCACTGCACATGTCTATCAGCACTTCCATGGGTACACTCATACACTCAGGCATTAAGAAGGGTCTCCTCCCTGCTCTGCACAGAGTAAGGCTCTTGCATGGGGAGAAGCAGAGCTAACAGTGTGAGAGCAAATAGCCAGAGACTACTGTTATCAGCGTTAATGTTGCATTACTGGGACCAAGAGACAATATATTTTCCCAATAAGACAGTTACCAGCACCACTTAAAGTAAGCACGGTGGCATATGACTATTACCCCAGTGCTCTAGGGGTCAGAAGTTCAAGGTCATTCTCAGCTGTCCAGTGAGGTCCAGGCCAGTGCGAGCTATAAGAGACCGATCTATAAAAGGAAGAGATGCTAAAGTTAGTTTTAGTCACATTTTTAAACAATGAAAGATGCATACCCTGTTGCCTGAACTGATGACAGGCTATAGTTTTTGCGGCAGCCTAAAGTACCATGTGGACTATTTGGGGGTGGGGGAAGCGGGGAGAAAGTCTGGGACTGTTCCTTGTATCCAGAAAGCAGGTATAACACAGAGTGACTCTAGTACAGTGTCACCCTGGGCAGGAACCAGTTTCTGAAGGTTTAGTCTGCTTTTCTAACCTGAGGCAGTTGGAGTTCTTTTTCACTGCTTCGCATGTCTATAAACATAAGGCTTTTGCTTTTGACACCTACCCTAGTCTACAGAGAGGCCTGGCTTTTGCATTGTATATTTTGTCCCACGAAGTTTGAAAGTCAGGCGGGGAATGAAACAATGTCCCTGTATGCTGAGCAAGAAAGTAAGCATCATTTTGAAAGAGTAAGTCAACACCTGAAAGAGAGATGTGCAATTAGGAGAGAATTAAAAATAATAATGAAGAAAGCACTTATAAAACCCGAGGGGACCAGTGGAGCTCTGCCCAGCTGAGCCAATCTGTGGCTGCTTAGCTTCGCTCTGAGAATTGTTCAGACGAATTGGTGTAGCTTTACCCCCTGAAATGCATGGTTTAACTGGCCGCTCCAGTTACTGTCAAAAAGGAGGGGGGAGGGAAGGGTGGTGGTGATCAGCGTTAGAGGACTGCAGGAAGTTCTGCCGCTTTCCTGTTCTCTTTACAGTTAACGTTGCTAACACGCACACAGTAATGGGTGATTTTCCATGCACTATGTAAAGATTAAATTAAGCTCATAGCGTCTGTAGCATTTGTTATAGTTAGAATGCCTTGATGTAAGGAAAAGGATGCGTTTTGATTAAATTATGGGATGTAGGTTTTCTTTTGGGACGTGGGTTTTCTTTTGGGACGTAGGTTTTCTTTCTGTATCCGAGCGCATTCTCACATGCTCTCATGCCTGTCCCATCCTGGGAGTAGATGGGTGCTTTGTGTAGTTAACATCCATGCTCAGCCCTCCCATGTGATACTGTGTCGTTAATATGTCACGGGTGAAGCCTTTTTGTAGGTTTTCCATGGACACGACAGCAATCCAGACTCATGTAGATGTCTCTTTAGAGTGTGCTTCTATTCGGACGAAGCACGGATGTTGGGATCATTGCGTATTTCTCTTCTGTTTACAGTTTATATGCATGTTTATTTGATAAAGATCCAGATCTATTAAAATCATTATTCCTTTATTGTACGAGCTCTTTTTAGGGAACCGCAGGTCCCGAGGTTCTGTGATGCTCGTGGAGCACACTTTGTATACAGACAACCACAGAAATAAATGTATCATTTTACAAGGAGCTTCACTGAGATTCCGTTTGTGGGACTTCTCACTGCTATCTTTTCAAAAGTTTTGTTTCCCCCTCTACGATTAAGGAATAGCTCACCACTAAATCTCCATGATTTGAACGCCATGACCCCAGAGCATATATTTAAGCACCCCTTGGACACGTTAGCTCACGGTGCTCATTCTACTGGAGGAGAACCGAAAACCCCAGGGGAAGCAGGCGTCTAAACTGCCAGAGCAGAGCGATTTGCAGACACAGTTAATCAACGTCAGAAACTTCCCGCAGCTGACTCCAATAGAACCTCTACAGGGCAGTGCAGGCGGCAGAGTTCCTCTGGCCTGTTCTGCTTGTTTGTGAGAACAAACACGTGCCACTCTCGCAGGCCTCTGAGTGAACTGTTTTCCTTCTCTACGGGGGCTTCAGTCTATTCAGTGGTTACACAGTGTCTCCAATGCTCAATGGTCAAACCCAATATTCCATTAAGAAGACACACGGTATTGGATTGGCTGGCACTTCTGATTACTCTAACACATTGGTTTGGTAGTAAAAAAAGTGACATCAAAATGCAAACAAAACAAAACAAAACAACCACAAAAAACCCCAAAGTAAAACAGTAAGCTTAAAACTAGTGAGGCAATCACTTTTCACTCTATCTATCTATCTATCTATCTATCTATCTATCTATCATCTATTTATCTATCATCTATCTGTGCTTATTTATGTCATTTTTTTGTAGGTCTATATGTCTGTCTGAGTGTATGCCATGAGTGTGCACGTACCTTAGGGTGGCCAGAAGAAGGTATCAAATTCCCTGGGGCCTGAGTTAAAGGTAGTTGTGAGTTGCTGTGCTGGGAACTGAATCTGGGTCGTTGGGCAGGAGGCACCCTTACAGCTGAGCCATCTCTTTAGCCCCTGCTATCTCATCACTACCACCACCACCACCGCCACCACCACCGTCGCCGCCGCCGCCGCCGCCGCCACCACCGCTGCCGCCGCCACCATTCATTTGAAACAGGATCTCAGTCTGTAGTCCTAGGTGGTCTGAAGCATATGTAAACAAAGCTGGTGTCAAATTCACAGCTATACACTTGCTCCAGCCTCTGATGCTGAAACCATAAGCGTTATGTTACCCTGCTTTGCAAACGATACTGTTCTTTTACATTTTTATTTTACTCTTTTAAATGTATTTATCCCTCCCTGCCCCTACAGTGGCCATGGCAGTCAGGAGTCAATGCACAGGAGTTGCTTTTCTCCTCCTACCTTATGGGCTCTGGGGTCAGAGGTCAGGCGTGGCAGCAGACGAGCCATCTCCTGTACCTGCTGAGACATCTCATCTGTCCCTCAAGCTGCTCCGCTTGGCTATGGGGGTGGGGGGGGAAGTTAGGATTGTACTGGCTCTGCTGGTCCTCTGCTCATTTCCTCCATTCTCTTCCTTCTCTTTGAGTCCCTGAGGTCTCCCTGAGTGATCTCATTCACAGCCTAACAACCAATCATGTGCATGACTTCCGGGTTCCTCCCCAGGAACTCAGACCTCTATGTGTAACTTTTGGCAAAGCATCTTGGCTCCTCAAAGTCAGATGTTCTGCTTTTGGAAGATAGGCTTCTACTCTCACATTGCGCATCCTGGTTCATGGTGCCAGTTGCCACCCTGGGTATTACAGGGTTATACTATCATGTGTACTTTACACGGTGCTGGCCTCCAACACAAGGCTTCCTGCACATTAGGCAAGCACTCTACCTAAACTGACATACATCTTAGCCCTGATACAGTTTGGAAACATTTTCTTTGCTTCTGTTTAGTTACCTTCCTCTGCTCTTATCACTAATATTTCCCTCTGTTTCTATGTTTGCTGTAACTCCTTCAGTGGAACGCCTTGCTAATTGCATTTTGGCTCTTTCCATATTCTGACATATGCTTTTGAGGCTGGAAATGTACCAGCATGTTTCACACCAGCTAGAACAACAAGTTTTGATATAAAATATTTGTGGCTGCAGATTGATGGTAAACAGTTTGGGTGAATTTCCCTATCTTTGACTCGTAGCCCCATGGATAGGTCTGGGGATGCTTGCCCTTTCTACGGACATTCGATTAACTGGTGCGTTTATCCACCAACTGCTGTGAACATGCTCAGACATGAGGAGATCAGAGGGACATTATCACGACCAGGACGTGCGTGCTTTCATTACCGCCCTGCACCCAATGGCTGACTGGCATGGGAAGCAGACATGGGTGCTTTGCTTCAGGTGGCGCTGACCTTGCTGCAGTGTTTACCCCAGAGTTTCTGTGCATACGGCCTGACATTATTTTTCAGTTGACCTATATCCTTGTTCCCCTCCATCTCCCTTCTCCTGCGTCTCTCATAGTTCTTATAAATTTATATGAGAACGCTCATCTCAGTTCTGCAAATAGAACACTCAACTTAAAATAGAGGAAGCCAAATACCAGGGAGTTGGAAGCAGATCTTCAGATGGGCCTCTAGAGTTAGATAACTTAGCTGGCCAAATAACACTTCGTGCCCCAGGGGGGTATATGATGTTTTGAAAGGTTACAGCCTGTGATTGCAGCCTATCTTCTGAGGTTGGTTAACTGTCATACATGGGGAATGAAAGGGATGTATTTGCTACTGTAGACTCTCTGCAATTTGGAGGCATGTGGGGAAACACGCCACAAGACAGACTGTTGTGTCACTCTTTGAATAGGCTTCAATAATTGCAGCGAGAAGCCAGGGACAGTGGCTCATTCCTGTGATCCCAGCACTCGGGAGATGGAAGCAGGAAGATTGCAGTGAAGCTGAAGGCAAGTTTATATCTAGCTTTGACTATAGAGTAAGACTGCCTCAATTCCATGACCCTTCAAAGAATTTGAAGAACATCAGTGGAGGCGTCCACTGAACCCTGATATCCAGCAATTCTGTATCAGTTAAGCAGTTGCATCAGATTGTTGTGGAGGACTGTGGAAGAAGGGACCAAAGGCATATGGATGCAGGAATGCTCAAGCGAGTTTCCTATATAAGATATGGTGTTTGGGGGGCTTAGAATACAGACTGTTTATCAAGGTGATGAATGCTCAGAAGGCTCAGGATTCTGCAGAAAGGTGGGCTGTATCAGTAGACTGGATGGAAAGAAGCTGTTTCTGGAGCAGCGATAAAGATGGCGGGACCTCAGAATTACATTGAGTTACAAGAACCCAAATGGAATTAATTATTTTTATGGGGGGAGGCTCCTGTGGGTTCTGATTTGTTCTTTATAAAGATGGCCCATCAAACCTATTAATTTAAAAGTTTTATTTCTCTCTCTCTCTCTCTCTCTCTCTCTCTCTCTCTCTCTCTCTCTCTCGGTTAGAGACAACTTTCAAGAGTCCCTTTTGTCCTACCTTTATGAGGGTTCTGAGGATTAAATTATTCTCAGCAAGCACTTTATCTGCTGAGTATTCTGAGGCCCCAGAATATGGCATTTTAAAAGATAAGCTAGAGTAGAAACCATTAAAGGTATTTCTTAATGTTTATTACTGATGGAGTAGAGTCTGAAGAGGTGTCTCAGTGGTGAAAAGCACTTATTGCTTTCATAGAGGATCCAGGTTCAATTCCCATGGTAGCTCATAGCCATCCATAACTCCAGGTCCAGAGATCCGAAGCCCTCTTCTGACATCCACTGGCACCAGTCATACATGTGATACATGCACACAAATGAAAAAAGATTTAAAATAAATCTATCTATATATGACTGACAGAAAGAATTCCTGAGCAGAAAGCTAAATGGAAGTGCCACTCTAAACTGTCAAAATGTTTTTACCCTGTACCCGACACGTCACTCCACTGCTGGGTCATAGATGTGGATCTATATGACTCTCTGTTTGGAAGCAGCCTCACTGAGTTTCTCAGTTGTCCTTGAATTCACACTGTAGGCACTGGACTGTCTGCTCTGCTGCTGCTGCCTTCCAAATAGCTCGACTGCTGGGTTTGAGTCCTGAGACCTGGCAGTCAGATTCTTTGCCTGTTTTCAGCCTGAAATATATTTAGTCCCCTTAACTGAAAAAAGGCTGAGTAGACCCCCATGGGAAAAGATCCTAAAACACCAAGGCTGGGTGTCTTAGTAATGTCCTACTCCTTCCTCAAAGCAACTTGAAGATGTTATTGACATTAGAGAACCATTCACATGACAGGGCCAAGCTCATGGTTTTTGATCACTGTTGAATAATGGTTCCACATTAACAGTGGTTTGGAGGACTTAAAGTGATGGTGGTCTCTTCTATGTAAGAACTTCTAAAAATTTTTTATGTGTATAGTTGCTGTACTGGCTGGTTTTGTGTCAATGTGTCACAAACTAGAGTCATGAGAGAGAGAGGAAGGGAGCTCAGTTGAGGAAATGCCTTCATGAGATCCAGCTGTAAGGCATCTTCTCAGTTAGTGATCAATGGGGGAGGGCCAAGCCAATTATGGGTGGTGCCATCCCTGGGCTGGTGGTCCTCAGTTCTACAAGAAAGCAGACTGAACAAGCCAGGGCAAGCACATCAGTAAATATCACTCTTCTATGGCCTCTGCATCATCTCCTGCTTCCAGGTTCCTGCCCTGCTTAAGTTCTTGTCCTGACTTCATTTGGGGATGAACAGTGATGTGGGCATATAAGCTGTATAAACCCTTTCCTCCCCAACTTGCTTTTTGATCATGGCATTTTGTTACAGCAATAGAAACCCTAACTAAGGCAGAGCTTTGCTTGCATGCGACTGTCACCATACTGCATTTATGCCTGGTACCTTCAGAGACCAGATGAGACTGTCAGATGGATTGGAGCTGGAGTTATAGATTTTATGAGCTGCCTTGCCGGTGCTGGGAATTATACCTGGATTATTTGAAAGAGAAACTAGTGATATTAAGCCATCTCTTTAGATTCTAATAATGGTCACTTAGACAAAAGGGGACATCTGGGAACTAAATAACAGATGAAGTACTGGCCAAGGTGGGCCACATAATGCATGGACTGCACCCATAGATACATGCACTAGAAGTTTGCACTCTTTTAAAAGCATAGTAATGTCACTAACAGCAGCTGAACCTTCACTCAGTCCCTATGTGCTGTAGAATAAGAGCTACCAAAGAGGAAAGGCTGTCTCCTCAGACTATGAGAAAGTGCCACTCCTCAGACAGTGAGAAAATAGCAGATATGACTACTATCCTTACAGCAAGGATGCAGGAGTAGGGATCCTAATAATATATCAAAACATATCAAAGAAATCAAGAGTCCTGTTGGATTAACTGTTTGGACCACACTGATAGTAGTAGTTAACAATATTAGTTAATTGTTTAGTAATAGTCTCAATTATCAAGGAGCCATCAGATATGTCTTTATTGGGTGTTGTTTAAATGTTGTCTCACCTCCATATCTGTGTTTCCCTCTAATTTATCCAAACACGTATTGGACTGTAGCTCCTATGCCCAGTCAAGATCTCTTCTGTCTTTTTCTGCAGATCTTGTATTAGATTATAGGTAATTATTCCTTCAGTTCTGTGTCTTTCCTTAGCTGTATCAAATCTGCTACTTTTTTTTTCTCCAGTTTGGTTTTTAAAGTTGCATTTTTAAATTTTATTTTCCAGAGGTGCTGCTTGGTTCCTTTAAATCTGTTCTTTTGTGTATTTAGACATTGTTCTGACATTATTATTCCTATTCCTCCTTACATGCACTGGTCAGAGTTTTCCAGAGATATAGAACTGATCGAAGAAATACAAATTAAATGTTAATTTATTAGAGCAGCTTACATACTATAATTACTGTCCTGGGAGCCCAGGACTGCTAAGTCCATGAGACCGGGACCTCTATGGCTTAGTCTGTCACTAACGGCCTGGAGGATTCCTGAACGTTCACTGATCTTTTGTCTACACTGTAAGGCTCGTGAAACTGGGTTCTGATGTTAGCGAAGAAGGCAAGCAGTGGTGGCAGGAGAAGGAAGACAAATGTGTGAAAACCAGCTGGTGAAAACAAAGCTGTCCTTAGCTGGGTCACTGCAAGAAGGTGAGTGGGTCTTCTCACTTCTGTTAACTCAAGCATACCCATGGCCAGAGGTTAGGCTTGCCTAGAGAATCTCTTGCAGGTGTTGCAGGAAGCTTGTTTCCCCCATGAATTTGGAACTTGTCTAGTTGATGATCATATTGACAATCATATCAGAACTTCATGTGTTTGGGTGTTTGATGACAGACGCAGTTCTGAAGTGATTGTCTGTGCTACCTGCCTGCACATCTGACTTTGCAGAAGAGCCTGTTCTTGTATAGCTTGCACTTTTAAAATTGTGAGCGCATCTGTGTATGTGTTATTTGCATGAGGCCCCTCATACTCTGGTTTCTGGAACTATCTCAGGAGAGGCTTCCCATACCATTTCGTGAGAGCCCTAGATGTTTTCTGGTCCCGATTCTTGCTGATATCTGAAGTCCCAGGATACCTGTAGAGGGGTTTCAGGTTCTTGTGTCCTGGAACAAATGGCTGATTTGGGACATATATTTGTAGCAGAATCAGAGGCAGCTGATGAGAAGATACATATCTAAGAGAGTAAATGGGCCAAAGCATGGGAGAGTCAAGCAAGAGAGTGGCCCCGCTGCACAGACTTGATGCTTCGGCTCATTTGCCCAGCACTGGCTCTTCTGCAATGCTCAGTTGTACGTAGTCTTATGTACAACTTCATGTGTTATGTCTCATCTGTATGTTGAATGACCACCCAGGGGTATGTGTGTTAGTGTTGTAAGGATCCCTAGCTGCTCTTGGACACTCTGAATTTCTCTGAATCAGTGGATCGACTCTGCCCCACTGGGCTTTAGTTGAGACTTTCTAGTTTTTTCCTTGCCAACCAAGTTTAGTCCTACAACCCTACACGATGCTTTCGGGATCTACGGTCTGCCACGCCCACCACTTCAGCTTGAAGAGCGACCGTTATATATACTGCCTTTCCAAGTTGGAATTCTTCTACTTCTCAAGTAGTGCAAATCTGAGACCTGCGTGTGGCAGTGTTGCACTTGAATTTTACACGAACTTATTTCTCATGACAAAAGATTAGGGTGGACGAGTTAGAGAGATGGCTCAAGGGTGGAGAGCGCTTGTTACAGAGGGCCCACGTTTGATTCCCAGCACACATATGGTGGCTCACAACAGTCTATAATTGCAGAGGCTCTGACAACCTCTTCTGACCTCTGTATGTACCAGGCATGCATGTGATGCAGAGCCACACATGCATGAAAAAAAAAAAAAGACTAGGGTGAATACCAAGGTTTTCATTTCTATTATCAGGTTGTTCCAAAATTCCCAGTCCTCTCCATCTTGAGTATTAATTATCAAGGGTCTGGACCCTGGCATATTCTACAAAGACCTGTTCCTTTCTGAGGTTGCCAGATTAATGGCCAAGTCTTACACTTTGGGGTTATTCAGCAGCCAATGGCTTCTTAGCAACCAGGGCTGGGGAGATGTAGCATTATTCTGCTCATAGAATATTAGGTAGACTCCTAGATGAAAGGGGGACCTATACCTTAATGTTACAGACACTCCTAAGAGTATCCACTAAAAGAGAAACTCTCACCTTTAGGGAGAATGAGGCATTTGTCTCTGTGAGCTTTTACCAGTCTGAAAGGTATGGTGGTTTGGATAAATACGGCCCCCATAGGCTCATTGGGAGTGACACTGTTAGAAGGTGTGGCCTTGTTGAGGAAGTGTGTTCCTGGGCTTAGAGGTTTCAGATGCTCAAGCCAGGCCCAGTGATTCGCTCTCTCTGCTGCTGCTGCTGCTGCAAATGTCAAACTCTTGGTTATCTCTCCAGCACCATGACTTCTCCTATGTTGCCATGCTTCCTGTCATGATGACAATGTACTAAACCTCTGAACTGTAAGCCAGCCCCAGTGAAATGTTTTTCTTTATAAGAGTTGCTGTGGTCATGGTGTCTCTCCACAGCACGTTCACCACAGTCATTCATAAACTGTCATTGAGCTGTCTGCCTTTCAGAGCACCCGTGCTTCCAGCTGCCAGGACAAAGCCACACCATGTCTATATCATGAAGGAGTTGCCAGAGGCAGCCGCTCCCCAGCCTCAGCTGGGTCTCCTTGTGTGGCAGAGTTGTGCAATGCTGATCTTCCTCCCTAGGAGTCAAACTCTGAGCTCCACTGAGATTATTTCAGTACCCTGACCTGCCACATCCTCTCTTCAGAGATTCCCGAGGAAGAGTCTTGGGTTGCCTGCTGCAGAGATTGCTTCTTTCTCTTTGGCTAGAGACCACCACACTAAGCTTATTTTTACTGTTCAACACTGGAAAGCAGGGCACCATCATAAGTGGAAAGCTTCAGATGATGGTGGAGCTGTGGAGTGTTTAAAATAATCCCAAATCAAAACCAAAAGATGAAACTAGTTTGCTGGGGAAATAAACTCTGCCTATTTTAATGTGTTACAAAACAAAACAAAACAAAACAAAACAAAACAAAACAAAACAAAACAATAACTAGGTCTTGGGCTGGAGGAATAGCTCAGGGGTTAAGAATGCTTGGTGCTCTTGAAGAGGTCTGGAACTAAGTTCCTGGTACCCTCAGGATCACAAACAACTGAAACTTCAGCTCCAAAGAATCTGACATTATCTTCTGCCTTTTGTGCATACAAATGTATAAACACCCATCATACACACATATAGCAGACAACCACATATGCATACACCACACACACCATACACATACAAATCTTATACAACCATACATGCACATACATATATATCCTATACCATACCACACACACACACACACACACACACACACACACACACACAATTTTCAAAAGCATATATATATATATTTTGGCAAGTTTTCCACTCATTATTCATCATCAAAAGAATTCTATTGAATACCAATCTCTGCTTGGCACTGTAAGTGACCAGCAGGCCCCTCCCTGCCTCTCAGGAGCTTGGAACAACAACGTCAAGGTTGGTGGCAGTCAGCTTCAAGGATGACAGACAGCTGCAACCACACTAATGGCAGCATTGATGTGATTCCTTCACTGCCTGATAGACATTATCTTTTAAACCCTTTTCTTTTAAATGTCTTACAAAAGCCCTATGAAGAAGGACTGTTATTATGTCCAAGTCCATTTTATTCAAGAAGCGTGTGAGACACAGAGTAAATAATTTGCTTCAAGTCTGATGACTAGTAACTTAAAGACTGACATTTCTCAGCTTCGGTGATTGGCCATTGTGTTATCCTGGCTCTGATCTAATCAGAAAACACCATGAAGACTGGGGACCAGACTATGAGTGAGATGCCTCCGTGGGTAGGAGCACTTGCTTCCAAGCCTGATGGCCTGGAACTCACATGGTGGGAAGGAGAGAGCTAACTCCCCTAAGATGTCCTCTGATCACATGCATGCATGCATGCTCATGCACACACATGCACTAAAAAATGCGAATGTAAGCTTATTATTGCCACTGCAGGAAAGTGCACTTTGCAGCCTCTCCTCTTACAAGGTAGCCTCTTCAAAGGAGATCACACGGTTCACCTTGAATAAAGAGTTAGTACAAAGCAGGCAAGGCTGCCCTTTAGAAATGGAATCAGTGCAGTGGGTCACACTGAAAGTAAGGTAACTGAGTTTCCAGCCCATGGACATGTTTTGGTGGGTAGGAAGCAAAGCCAGGCTTTAGGTTAGTCTTGGACCCTGGTTGCTCAGCTCCCTTGGTCAACTCCCCCTCAAAGAAAGAAGAAGCAGGATAGAGTGTGAGCCTGATATGGCTTCCCTGTGGCACAGCGGCAACCTTCTGCACGGTTCTAGAAGCAGGACAGTGTCAATTACTTCCCTCACTTGTTGGTTCTCTTTATCCTAGTTGAATCAGCATGGTGTGACCATGCAGACTCCAGTCTGGGAAGTCAATAAAGTCAGATTCTATTTCAAGTCTTTTCTGGGATAAGTAGCTGCCTGGGAGACGCAGTCATTCTGAGCAGCTGAAAATAACTAACAAGACATTTTAATGAGTTAATAAGTCTTTCTCACCGAACTACATGGAAAGACATAAAGCATCACACTTAAGCTACTTGCCAGCCTTAATTAAACTTGATGCTGAAAAGGTCAGTGCCCTGTCTGGCAGGTTCCAAATCACTCCAGCCTCCGACAGCGGGGTGACTGTACGGGTGAAGGCAGATGCATGCACAGGCAAATGGGAACCTTCTATCTCCACTGAAATTATGAACAGGTGCATTTTAAATGGTCCTTATTCTGGCTAATAACAACTAGAATTTATCTTGCCTTTGCTCCAAGTGCATCTGTTATCATTTACTTAACCCTTCTTACACCTCAGGGAACTCCATGCTGCTACTCTTCTTGACAGCAGAGGAAAGCAAGGCACAGAACACTGTGGTAGACAGTTCGAAAAGTAATAAAAGCAAGATTTGATTAGTTTCTGGCGTTAGGGCTCCATTGTCCTTCTTAGCCAGACATTGAACTGTCTATGAATCTCCCATGAGGTACAAGCCAGTAACCCTTGCCAGGAATGCTAGAGGTTCCATCTAAGGACACAATAAAGTATGCAAGGCCTTCAGATACTTCAGAGAATACAGGACTATTTTCATCCTCTGGGTTGGCGGTGGTCATCTGGAGGTCTGGTTGGTTAAAAAAAATCATTGCGGTTTCTTTTTATCTATTTTTAATTAATTTTTATACAATATATTTTGACCATGTGTTCCTTTTTCCTTCATGCCTCCCAGGTCCTCCCACTTCCTTTGATACCCAACTTTTTTTTTTCTATATTCTTTGTTTACATTCCAAATGATTTTCCCTTTCCTGGTTCCCCCCTCCCCATAAGTCCAATAAGCCCTCTTCCCTCTGCCAGTTCCCCAATCAACTTCCTCCTACTTCTCTGTCTTGGTAATCCCCTACAATGCTGTATCAATCCTTTCCAGGACCAGGGCCCTCTCCTTCCTTCCTTCTTGACAATGATTTAATATGTGAGTTGTGTCTTGGGTATTCAGAGCTTCTGGGCTAATATCCACTTATCAGTGACTGCATTCCATGTGTGTTCTTCTCTGAATACTCATACCTCACTTAGGATATTTTTCAGTTCTAACCATTTGCCTAAGAATTTCATGAATTCATTGTTTTTAATTGCTGAGTAGTATTCCATTGTGTAAATATACCACATTTTCTGTATCCATTCCTCCATTGTGGGACATCTGGGTTCTTTCCAGCTTCTGGCTATTATGAATAAGGCTGCTATGAATATAGTGGAGCATGTGTCCTTATTGCATGCCGGGGAATCCTGTGGGTATATGCCCAGGAGTGGTATAGCAGGGTCCTCTGGAAGTGTCATGCCCAGTTTTCTGCAGAACCACCAGACTGATTTCCAGAGTGGTTGTACCAGCTTGCATTCCCACCAGCAGTGGAGGAGTGTTCCTCTTTCTCCACATCCTCGCCAATATCTGCTGTCTCCTGAGTTTTTAGTCTTAGCCATTCTGACTGGTGTGAGGTGAAATCTCAGGGTTGTTTTGATTTGCATTTCTCTAATGACGAATGTTGTTGAACATTTCTTAAGGTGCTTCTCAGCCATTCGAAGTTCTTCAGGTGAAAATTCTCTGTTTAGCTCTGTACCTCATTTTTTAATAGGGTTATTTGGTTCTCTGGGTCTAACTTCTTGAGTTCTTTGTATATGTTGGATATTAGCTCTCTGTCAGATGTAGGGTTGGTGAAGATCTTTTCCCAATTTGTTGGTTGCTGATTTGTCCTTTTGACAGTGTCCTTTGCCTTACAGAAACTTTGTAATTTTATGAGGTCCCATTTGTCGATTCTTGATCATAGAGCATAAGCTATTGGTGTTCTGTTCAGGAACTTTTCCCCTGTGTCCATGTCTTCAAGGGTCTTCCCCAGTTTCTTTTCTATTAGTTTCAGTGTGTCTGGTTTTATGTGGAGGTCCTTGATCCATTTGGAGCTTAGTACAAGGAGATAAGAATGGATCAATTCACATTCTTCTGCATGCTGACCTCCAGTTGAACCAGCACCATTTGTTGAAAAGGCTATCCTTTTTCCACTGGATGGTTTCAGTTCCTTTGTCGAAGACTAAATGACCATAGGTATGTGGGTTCATTTCTGGGTCTTCAATTCTATTCCATGGATCTACCTGCCTGTCACTATACCAGTACCATGAAGTTTTTAACACTATTGCTCTGTAGTACTGCTTGATGTCTGGGATACTGATTCCCCCAGAAGTTCTTTTACTGTTGATGATAGTTTTAGCAATCCTGGGTTTTTATTTCAGATGAATTTGAAAATTGCTCTTTCTAACTCTATGAAGAACTGAGTTGGGATTTTGATGGGGATTGCATTGAATCTGCATATTGCTTTTGGCAAGATGGCCATTTTTACTATATTAATCCTGCTGATCCACGAGCATGGAAGATTTTTCCATTTTCTGAGATCTTCTTTGATTTCCTTCATCAGAGCCCTGAAGTTCTTGTCATACAGATCTTTCACTTGTTTGGTTAGAGTCACACCAAGATACTTCATATTGTTTGTAGCTATTGTGAAGGGTGTCATTCCCCTAATTTCTTTCTCAGCCTGCTTATCCTTTGAGTATAGGAAGGCTACTGGTTTGTTTGAGTTGATTTTATAACCAGCCACTTTGCTGAAGTTGTTTATCATCTGTAGGAGTTCTCTGGTGGAGTTTTTTGGGTCACTTAAGTATACTCTCATATCATCTGCAAATAGTGATAGTTTGACTTCTTCCTTTCCAATTTGTATCCCTTTGACCTCCTTATGTTGTCTAATTGCTCTAACTAGAACTTCAGGTACTATATTGAAAAGATATGGAGATACCCAAACATTTTTAGTTCTTCTTAATATCTTTTTATCTTCCTTCCCCCCACCTTACTTTCAAACACATTCCACAAAAATACAAAACCAAAAGCAAAACCAAAATCAAAGCCAAAAATCCAACAATGCCAAAACAACAACAACCCCTCCCCACAAAACAATCACACAAATAAACAAACAGACACAGAGCTTGTTTTCTATTGGGCAACTATTGCTGGGACAGTCGGGCCCTGGAATGAACTTGACATACCCAATGACATTCTTACTTTCCCTTCGCCAGCAAACATCAATTACAGATAGCTTCTTGGTTAGGGATGGGCCCCTGTGTTCTCTTCCCCGTCTTAGTGGTGGGACCTTTCTGGCTTGAACCTATGCAGGTCTTATGCATGCTGCCGCAGTCTATTTGAGTTCATATGTACGTGAGTCCTTGATATGTCTAGAAAACAGTTTCCTTGAAGTTAGTCACCACCTCTGTCTCTTAAAAGCTTTCTGATCTTTCCTCGGGGCACTGTGGGCGGCTGGCAGCTCTAACCAGGTGTGTGGACAGACTCTTTTTTTTTCTTTTTTTACAATTTTTTAAAATTTTCTATATTCTTTGTTTACATTCCAAAGGCTTTCCCCTTTCCCCATTCCCCCCTCAACATATGTCCCATATGTCCTCTTCCACACACCCCACCCCCACCCCCTGCCTATTCCCCAATCACCACCCCACCATTTCTCTGCTCTATTCTGGTACTCTCCTACAAAACTGGATCCAGTCCTTTGAGGACCAGGGTCCTCTCCTTCCTTCTTCTTGGGAATCTTTTGACTTGCTAATTGTGCCTTGAGTATTCAGAGCTTCTGGGCTCATTAATATCCACTTATCAGTGATTGCATTTCATGTGTATTCTTTTGTGATTGGGTTAACTCACTTAGGATATTTTCCAGATCCAACCATTTGCCTACAAATTGCATGAATTCATTATTTTTAATTGCTGAGTAGTATTCCATTGTATAAATATACCACATTTTCTGTATCCATTCTTCCTTTGAGGGACATCTGGGCTCCTTCCAGCTTCTGGCTATTATAAATAAGGCTGCTATGAACATAGTGGAGCATGTGTCTTTATTGTATGCAGGGGAATCCTCTGGGTATATGCCCAGGAGTGGTATGCCAGGGTCCTCTGGAAGTGTCATGCCCAATTTTCTGAGGAACTGCCAGACTGATTTCCAGAGCGGTTGTACATGGGCACAGGGGGAAAGTTTCTGAACAGAACACCAATAGCTTATGCTCTAAGATCAAGAATTGACAAATGGGACCTCTTAAAATTACAAAGTTTCTGTAAGGCAAAGGTTATGGTCAGAAGGACAAAACAGCTATCAACAAATTGGGAAAAGATCTTCACCAACCCTACATCCGACAGGGGGCTAATATCCAATATATACAAAGAACTCAAGAAGTTAGACCCCAAAGAACCAGATAACCCTATCAAAAAATGGGGGTACAGAGCTAAACAAAGAATTTTCACCAGAAGAAATTTGGATGGCCAAGAAACACCTTAAGAGATGTTCAACATCATTAGTCATCAGGGAAATGCAAATCAAAACAACCCTGAGATTCCACCTCACACCAGTAAGAATGGCTAAGATTAAAAACTTAAGAGACAACAGGTGCTGGCGAGGATGTGGAGAAAGAGGAACACTCCTATACTGCGTGGACAGACTCTTTTTTTTTTTTTTACTTTTCTTTTTTTTTTTTTACTGTTTTTTTTTATTTTTATTTTCTATATTCTATGTTTACATTCCAAAGGCTTTCCCCTTTCCCAGTTCCCACCCACCATAGTTCCCATAGTTCCTCTCCCCCCCAACTGTTCCCCAATCATTCCCCCTCCCCCCTCGGTTTCTTTACTAAACTGGATGCAATCTTTACAGGCCCAGGGTCCTCTCCTTTCTTCTTCTTGGGAATCATTTGACTTGCTATTTGTGTCTTGAGTATTTAGGGCTTCTGGGCTCATTAGTATCCACTTATCAGTGATTGCATTTCATGTGCATTCTTTTGTGATTGGGTTAATTCACTCAGGATGATATTTTCCAGGTCTAACCATTTACCTACAAATTGCATGAATTCATTATTTTTAATTGCTGAGTAGTATTCCATTGTATAAATATACCACATTTTCTGTATCCATTCCTCCTTTGAGGGATATTTGGGCTCCTTCCAATTTCTGGCTATTATAAACAAGGCTGCTATAAACATAGTGGAGCATGTGTCCTTATTGCATGCAGGGGAATCCTCTGGGTATATGCCCAGGAGTGGTATGCCAGGGTCCTCTGGAAGTGACATGCCCAATTTTCTGAGGAACTGCCAAACTGATTTCCAGAGCGGTTTTACCATTTTTCAATCCCACCAAGAGTGGAGGAGTGTTCCTCTTTCTCCACATCCTCGCCAGCACTTGTTGTCTCTTGAGTTTTTAATCTTAGCCATTCTGACTGGTGTGAGGTGGAATCTCAGGGTTGTTTTGATTTGCATTTCCCTGATGACTAATGATGTTGAACATCTTTTAAGGTGTTTCTCGGCCATCCGAATTTCTTCTGGTGAAAATTCTTTGTTTAGCTCTGTGCCCCATTTTTTGATAGGGTTATTTGTTTCTTTGCGGTCTAACTTCTTGAGTTCTTTGTATATATTGGATTCAATGCGATCCCCATCAAAATCCCAACTCAATTCTTCATAGATCTAGAAAGAGCAATTCTCAAATTCATCTGGAGCAACAAAAAACCCAGGACAGCTAAAACTATTCTCAACAATAAAAGGACTTCTGGGGGAATCAATATCCCTGACCTCAAGCAGTACTACAGAGCAATTGTGTTAAAAACTGCATGGTATTGGTATAGCAACAGGCAAGCAGATCAATGGAACAGGATTGAAGACCCAGAAATTAACCCACAGTCTTATGGTCACTTGATCTTTGATAAAGGAGCCACAACCATCCAGTGGAAAAAAGATAGCCTTTTCAACAAATGGTGCTGGTTCAACTGGAAGTCAACATGCAGAAGAATGCGAATTGACCCACTCTTATCTCTTTGCACTAAGATCAACTCCAAGTGGATCCAGGACCTCCACATAAAACCAGACACACTGAAACTATTAGAAAAGAAACTTGGGAAGACCCTGGAGGACTTGGGCACAGGGGAAAAGTTCCTGAACAGAACACCAATAGCTTATGCTCTAAGATCAAGAATCGACAAATGGGACCTCATAAAATGACAAAGTTTCTGCAAAGCAAAGGACACTGTCAGAAGGACAAAACGGCAATCAACAAAGTGGGAAAAGATCTTCACCAACTACACATCCGACAGAGGGCTAATATCCAATATATACAAAGAACTCAAGAAGCGTGGACAGACTCTTAACCTAACATCAACTACCCCGTCAGGCCCTTGCCGGCACCCAGAGCTAGAGCAGCTCAGCAGTGGTGGGAGGTCTGTGCACAGATAGCTCAATGGTGCACCCAGAGCCAGATCAGCTAGGCAGGCGTCTCTGCATCGACATGGGCGGGCAACAACTTCCTGGGGGGGGTGTCTGTGCCTGGAGTACAGCCGGAGGTCGACATCTTGCCTCAGGGCACCACAGACAGCTAACCAGACAGAGCCCTGTGGACTGGGAGTGCCACCATCTAGGCTCATCCAGAACTGAGGTTATTTCAGGGCCCAGTAGCAAAAACCTTCCGGTCTCCACCTTGGGAGCATGGACGACCTCTACGACAGAAGCAGGCTGAGAAAGAAATTAGGGAAATGACACCCTTCACAATAGCCACAAACAATATAAAGTATCTTAGTGTGACTCTAACCAAACAAGTGAAAGATTTGTATGACAAAAACTTCAGGTCTCTGAAGAAGGAAATGGAAGAAGACCTCAGAAACTGGAAAAATCTTCCATGCTCGTGGGTTGGCAGGCTTAATATAGTTAAAATGGCAATCTTGCCAAAAGCAAAATACAGATTCGACGCAATCCCGATCAAAATCCCAACTCAGTTCTTCATAGAGTTAGATAGAGAAATTCTCAAATTCATCTGGAATAACAAAAAACCCAGGATAGCTAAAACTATCATCAACAGTAAAAGATCTTCTGGGGGAATCAATATCCTGGACCTCAAGCAATACTACAGAGTAGTAGTGTTAAAAACTGCATGGTATTGGTACAGTGACAGAGAGGTGGATCAATGGAATAGGATTGAAGACCCAGAATTGAACCCACACATCTATGGCCACTTGATCTTGGACAAAGGAGCTGAAAACATCCAGTGGAAAAAAGATTGCATTTTCAACAAATGGTGCTGGCTCAACTGGAGGTCAACATGCAGAAGAATGAGAATTGATCCACTCTTATCTCCTTGTACTAAGCTCAACTCCAAGCGAATCAATGACCTCCACATTAAACCAGACACACTAAAATTAATAGAAAAGAAACTGGGGAAGACCCTTTAGGACATTGGCTCAGGGGGAAAGTTCCTGAACAGAACACCAATAGCTTATGCTCTAAGATCAAGAATAGACAAATGGGACCTTATAGAATTACAAAGTTTCTGCAAGGCAAAAGACACCGTCAAAAGGACAAATTGGCAACCAACAAATTGGGAAAAGATCTTCACCAACCCTATATCTGACAGAGAGCTAATATCCAATGTATACAAAGAACTCAAGAAGCTAGACCCCAGAAAACCAAATAACCCTATCAAAAAATAGGATACAGAGCTAAACAGAGACTTTTCACCTGAAGAAATTCGGATGGCTGAGAAACACCTTAAAAAATATTCAACATCATTAGTCATTAGAGAAATGCAAATCAAAACAATCCTGACATTTTACCTCACATCAGTCAGAATGACTAAGATTAAAAACTCAGAAGACAGCAGGTGTTGGCAAGGATGTGGAGAAAGAGGAACACTCTTCCACTACTGGTGGGAATGCAAGCTGGTACAACCACTCTGGAAATCAGTCTGGCGGTTCCTCAGAAAGCTGGACATGATACTTCCAGAGGACCTTGCCATACCACTCCTGGGCATATACCCAGAAGATTCCCCAGCATGCAATAAGGATACATGCTCCACTATGTTCATAGCAGCCCTATTTATAATAGCCAGAAGCTGGAAAGAACCCAGATGTCCCTCAACGGAGGAATGGATACAAAAAAATGTGGTATATATACACAATGGAGTACTACTTAGCCATTAGAAACAACAAATTCATGAAATTCTTAGAGAAATGGATGGAGCTGGAGAACATCATACTAAGTGAGGTAATACAGTCTCAAAAGAACACCCATGGTATGCACTCACTGATAAGTGGACATTAGCCTAGAATCCTGGGATGCCCAAGACACAATCCACATACCAAATGACGTCCAACAAGAAGGAAGGAGTGGACCCTGGTTCTGGAAAGACTCAAAGCGTCAGTGTAAGGGAATACCTGAACAGGGAAGTGGGAAAGTGTGGATGAGGGAACACGGGGAGGGAAAAGGGCATGGGGGACCTCTGAGGGGCAGGGAACCAGAAAAAGGGAAATGAAATGTAAATAGAGAAAATATCCAATAAAAAAAAGCATTCTGCCTCCTCTCCCCTATAGAGTCTCAAACCTTAAGGGTAGGGGTTTGATGAAGATATTCTATTTTGTACTGATTGTTCCAAAGCTTCACCCCTGCATACATTGTACATTCATGGGACTTGGTCATAAGTCCCATATACTTCAAGAAGAAAGTTCTTTGTGAGGGTTGAGTGGGTCACTGATCTCCGGGTACAACAATAAGTTATTATGAGCCCTTTTATTGCTATTTTAGGAGATTAACAGTAGTAGGTTTTCCTCTAGGTCCATGGCCTCGCTAGTCTCAGAATCTTTGCCCCTTAGCAGTGTCAGGTATGGGTTTCATCTAATGGACTTAGCCTGAAAGCCAATAAAAAAAAAGTGACTGGTTACTCCCATAACAGTTTGCCACTGTTGGACCCATTATATTTTGCAGACAGGTTGCTGTTGTAGTTCACAGGCTTTAAAGCTGGGTTGATATTGAATTGATAGTTACTATTTTCCTGTAAACATGTACAGACTACCTTCTAGTACTATGAAAGGTAGTCTGTATAGATAAAGCTTTTATTTAGGTTCCATCTCAACTATTCTGTGTTTGATGACATAAATAAGTTATGTCTTTAATAATAGGGCGTCACCATCAGGTTGTGGAGATAGCCTTGGCAATGTGACATTTGGGGGCGGGATTCTATGTGAACTTTTTGGCCAATAATGCAACAAGATGCAACCTATTCTTGACATTGAGGATTTTATTTGGTAATAAAAGATGTGTAGTTGTAGCATTGACTCTCTCATTATGTTGTGACCCCATTTTGCCTAAGACTAAGACCAACAATTAAAAAATTGTACTTAATTAGGCTGAAAATCTTCTGTATGGCAAAGGACACCATCATTTTGGCAAAGTCAAAGTTAAAGAAAAGGAGAAGGTCTTTATCAATTATTTATCAGATAAAGTGTTAGTCTCTACAATATATAAAGAACTACAAAAATTGAATATCAAGAAAACTAATAATCCAATTAACTATTTGGTATAGAACTAAACAGAGAGTTCTCAAAATATGAAACACCAATGACTGAGAAACATGTCAAGAAATGTCCAATATCCTTAGCCATTAGGAAAATTAAAACTTTGAGATTTCATCTTATCCTAGTCAAAATGGCCAAGATAAATACAACAAATTGCAACACATGCTGGCAAGGAAACAGGAAAAGAAAACACTTGCTGGCTGGAGTACAAACTGGTATCACCACTGTGGAAATCAGTACGACAGTTCCTCTGGAAGCTGGGAAGCGATCTACCTCAATATTGCACTATACCACTTTTGAGCATATACCCAAAGGATTCTACATCCTACTACAGAGACACGTGCTCATCCATGTTCATTGGTATTCTATTCACAACAGTCAGAGATTGGAACGAGCCTAGGTGTTTATCAGTTGATGAATGGATAAGGAAAATGTGGTATGTTTATACAATGGAATATTATTCAGTTGTTAAGACAAAGGAAATTATAAAAATTTCAGGTCAATGGATGGAATTCGAAAAGTTATAGTTTCTTGAACCTGAAGACTTAAACTGTAGCTGGTCTTTGCTGCTTTGTGGGTTCTTCTTTTTCCACATTTTATCCCTCAGTTTCACCCCCTATTACTAGATAGGAGAGAAAGAAAGGGGAGGGAAAAGAGAGGAGAGAAGAGAGGAGAGGAGAGGGGAGGGGAGGAGAGGAGAGGAGAGGAGAGAGAGAGAGAGAGAGAGAGAGAGAGAGATATCCTTGAATCTAATTTCTTTCTTCTTTGAGCACAACTACTAACAAACCACAACCAACCCTCCTGAATGACCACCAACCCACATCCTCACCTCTAGAGCCCTAGCCTTTATATACCCTCTGAAAAGTTCCCAGAATCCCACACATCATACAATTACAAAAGCTGGCAAAATTAGGCTTCTGCTACAACACAAAGCCGATAATAGTTAGCTGCTGCAGAGCAGACTCATGCCCCTACTCTTGGGATTAAGCTGAAAATGTATTTTTATAATATTTCTGTATTTTTAAAAAGAAACCAAAATTCCAGAATTCTCACTATATTTTCTGCTTCTTTTTTAAGCAATTAATTATGCTGAACGTAGTAGAACGTTATATGTAGATACATTTTCAGTGAACTAAGTGCTTTTGGGGTTGGTGGACAAAGTTTTCAGGAGACCTCTCCTGCTCAGTTCTAATCTATGTGAGTTTTGATGGTATCCATAGCTTATCATTTCCTGTGGAAATATAAACAAATCCAAACCACCAATGCAAACCTTTCACTGGCTTCCATTCTGATATTAACACATTCCTGTAGTATTTTGGCTGATTTAATTTCACAGTTTTTTCCCCTATTACCTAGTGTTTCTCTGCTGCTGTTATTCCTTTCTTACTAAAATATTAGTAAGAGAATTTAAAGTAAAAAAAAAGCACTATTTAATCTATCTCTGGAGGGGGGTTCTTTATTATTTCTTTTTGTTTTGTATACATTTCCTTGAATAGCTTTCTACAATTGCTTGTTTTTGAAGATCATGTGGTATGCCTGTAATGTGCTTTATATTATAATATTCAAAGGATTGCTTCATCTTACTGGATATATACATGGGAGACATTATCACTCTTAATTTGTACTGTATCCTCATAATAGTCATTACTTCCAGTAATGTATAATTACAGAATCAGCCTTATCAGAATTCAAAATAGTTGCTCATTGAAATCCTAAATATGTATCAATGGTATGGTGTATAAGCTTTAGTTTTCCAAACTCTACAAAATAAAGCACATCTATCTACCAGTTTTAATTTCTTTTGGTACCTCTAGGGATATTTTCATTGGGTAATGGAGTTTAGTTATACAAAGAACAAGTAGGTAAATAAACCATATATATATGTATATATGTGTATATATATATGTATATATATATATGTATATATATGTGTGTGTGTGTGTGTGTGTGTGCATGTGTATGTATATATACATACATACACACGCCCACATATATGTTTTAAACCTTTACTGTTAACATGGTGGTTTTTTCATGAAAATTTGAGGCTTCTAATAATTTCCTATTAATAATTGGACAACTTCTTTATTTTCTTGTGCCAATGGACCTGGCAAGCCTGTATGAGACCAAATAAGGGTGATATATAAGGCATAATTTCTATTTCTGATTGTCTGTTTGCAGCTGTATAAATAACAAGGTTAATTCTGAATTATGTGGAATAAATTCACCAGTTTCTATATGCAGAACAACTCTGCATATTGATAGTCAATATAAGAGATTTAGGAAAATCTAATAATATAAGGATCACATACAGCTCTGATCTTTGAACTAAAATAAATGGGTTTTGAATTACTTTGCTCATTTTGTCTGAATTATAGCCTGTCATTCCCAACTTATCTGCATCAGTATAGAATGTAGATGCCTCAAGAATTGGTGTTCTTTTTACAATATGTTTACAATCTAGAATCCAATTAGATATTTTTATAAACTGAAGATGCTTGCTTTTAGGATATTTGCTTTTAATTTCTCCCAAATAGTTGCTACAAGCTCTTTGCCTATCTTTATTTATTACCCATAAAGATATAATTTCAGCATTAGTATAAAGTACTATGATTTCTGCTAGGTCTATTCCTGGCAATTGACGTAGTCTTAGTCTACCTTTTATGATTACATCAGAAACTTTTTCTATGTAAGCCTTCAATTTTTTACTTGTTTGTGTGCTAAGAAATTACTTTTCATAATAGTTTCTCACCTTTGCATAATGAGCCCAGTAGGAGCATTAGGTAAAAGGAAAATAACCAAAATACAATCTAGTTTGGGATCTATGTGTTCCATGTGTGCATCTTGCAGTCTCTGTTCTGCCAGAGTTAACTCTTCTCTGCTTTAGCTGTTAACTATCTTGGACTTTTTATGTTTGAATCTCCTTGTGATATTTGAAACAAATTGCCTAGCTCATGAGTAGTTAATCTAATTGTAGGCTGTATCCAATTAATATTCCTCATTAGTTTCTGAAAATCATTAAAAGTTTGCAACTGATGTTTACATATCTGTACCTTTGTGGTTGAATTTTTTGCTGCTTTATTTTTTAATCCAAATAGTTAATAGAATCTCCTCTTTGTATTTTTCAGGAGCAATCTGTAACCACCAGCATGGCAGAATTCTTTGTGTTTCCTTAAATGTTTTTCACTAAAGTATCAGCTTTAGAATCAGCCATCAAAATATTCATGTAATGACAAATAATGGATTGAGGAAATTGCCTATGAATTATTTCTAGCAGTTTTTGCACAATATAGTGACACAAAGTTGGACTGTTTAACATTCCCTGTAGAAGAACTTCCCATTGGTATCTTTTAATAGACCAAACATTAGTGTAAGTAGGTACTGTGAAAGCAAACCTTTCTCTATCCTGCTCATGCAAGGGTATAGTTAAAAAAGGAGTCTTTAAAATCAATTACTATCATAGGCCATGCCTTAGGTTATAAAAAAGGTAAAGAAATTCTAGGCTGCAACAAACCCACTGATTGAATTACTTTACTCATAGGTTTTAAATCTGTTAACATTTTCCATTTTCTTTATTTCTTTTTTTATAATAAACAGGGGAATTGAGCCTCCAGCTGCTCTTATACCAGCTGCTCAAGTGCCTGTAATTTTCCTTAGTTAAGGACTCACCAGGCTTATCAGTGAACTATTTTAAGGGTAGGGCTGTTGTGCTGTTGGTGCTTCAGCAGTCCCCCCACCCAAAATTTGGAAATACAATTCCTGTTATGTTCTGTGATTGGACAATTATTGTTTTGATGACATATATCAATACTTCCTCTAGAAGCACCCCTTATTTCAGCATGGACTGTCTCTGCGATTGCCAGAATTTTAATATGAATAGCCTACTGTTATAAAAGATTTCTTCCCCATAAATTTATGGATATGTTATTTACATAGGCTTTGACTTTATTTTTTGATCTTCCAGTCCCACATATTTAACATCACACACTTTATTTTATCTGAGATAACTTTCCAATCCCTAGAAACCGGTTATAAACCTTTTGAAATGGCCATTTTAAATTCTACAATTCTTTTAAAATGATATTTACATCAACTTCTGATTCCACCATACCTTCTATTTTAGTACCATTTATTTTCAATTTTATGTTTGGCCCTTCATCATAAATGACAGTTTGCTAGAACACATGCTTTCTAGTACTTGCAAACCCTCCTATTCTTTCTACTGGAGTGGCTTTGCCTTTTATGTAGCAACCCAACAATACTATTACCTATATTATAAAGCATCTCTGTCTCTGTCTCTCTCTCCCTCCCCCATAGGCCATGACTGTAATTTCTCTTTTAAAATCTTCATGTATAATTTCTGGATGCACAATGAATCCTTGGGAAATAAATCTCCTCCTTCCCAAGATCATCCCTATTGTTCCAGAGGGTAAAGAACCATAACTACCTCCAGTAGTTATTTTATAACATTGAATTTGGGAGGGGATAGAGTCATGGGCAAGCCTAGAGTCACGTCTCCTGCAGTAGCATGCTCTAAACTTCCAATCCTGAGTGACTTTTTTTTTTTTTTTTTGGTCTGCATTTCACTCTTTGGTTGAAATGGTTCATACTTTTTGCTGAGGAGCCTTAAGCTAGGCTCCCAAGGCCATTTCCCTACAGTAAGAAATTATCACTGAGCAGTGTGGCGCATGCCTTTAATCCCAGCATTTGGGAGGCAGAGGCAGGCAGATTTCTGAGTTCGAGGCCAGCCTGGTCTACAGACTGAGTTCCAGGACAGTCAGGGCTACACAGAGAAACCCTGTCTCGAAAAACAAAACAAAACAACAACAAAAACACCCCCCCCAAAAAAAAGAAAAAGAAAAAAAAAAGAAAAAGAAATTACTTTGAATATCTCATTTGGACCTACACTCATTGGTCCAATGGTAATCTTTTCCATATTGCCTGAACATCCATGGAAGCCTGGGCCTTTTTTTTTTCTGGTTTATATTTAGGAAAACCATCACCCTTAGAGATTCCTTTTTCACATTTTTGTTATAAATGACCATGTTTTCCACCGTTAAAGCACCAGGAATTTTGAGATCTAAGACCTTTAGTGGCTTGGTCACAGTATCTGAAAATGACCAAATTTTCTCTCAATTGAAGCACTGGCCATTTTGATATTGGAGACCTCTAGCTATACCTTGACCTTTTATATTAGCACAGTACCCATTAGATCAAATATTGGTTGTATACTTTATCTACTCACCTGTACACTCTGCTTACACCTTTAATAGTCTAAGAACTTTTTTACATTCAGTATTCACAGTTTCACATGTCAAGGTCTCTATTAACACCTGTTTTGCATCAGGGTCTGATATGGCTTTGTTCACAGCTGATGCCAACCTTCGTAAAAACAAGAAAGAAAGGAAGGAAGGAAGAGAGAAAGAAAGAAAGGAAGGAAGGAAGAGAGAAAGAAAGAAAGAAAGAAAGAAAGGAAAAAAGAAAGAAAGAAAACAGTAAAGCCTTCTCCAGAGCCTTGTATAATCTTTGTAAATGAGGTGGGTTTTTTTTTCTGGGCTCCTCAACTTTGTCCCAAGCTCTTAAAGCTTCAAGAAAGATTATTCTATAATAACATAATCAAAATGGATCTGTTCTTGTAAATCAGAGTAATACTGCCCTTTGCCTAGCAGCTGATCTTTTACTATATTCATTCTCCTTGCTCTGTTTTACTGTTCAATATTCATAGCTTCTTCCCTCCACCAGGTTAGCCATAGCAACTGTGGACCAGCTTTTGGTGTACAGCTGTTGCTAACCCCTCCCAGTCTTGGAAAAATAATTCTATTTTAAGAATCCTAGTTATTTCTAATTTGTTTCACATAAGGTGAGTGCACCCCATATAAAATTATGGGCTCTTTAAAATGCCTTAGATCTATCATTTCTATAGGACTCCATCTTATCTTGTCATAACATTGTTCCACTCCATTAGCAGGCATATTCTTTATGACTACATGGAAAGCTGATAGTGATCTCATAGCCCCAGGCTGCTGCTCTTCCTGGTGGCATGGTTGGTTCAAGATTAACCCCTTCTCATGAAATGGGCTGTTTCATCAGATTGATCTCCAGATTTTTGAGCTTTCCTCTGGCCTCACGACCCTCAGGCAGTTTTTTCCCCTCATTTCTTCTGTAGAAAACTCCTACTCTTTTGTTCAGTCACTGTGACTGAATCTTTTCTCTCTCTCTTTGCCTGTACTCCTCAATTCCTGAGTGCTTTCACCTCCACCTGCAGCCTCTCCAGTTGCCCAACCAACTCTGCAACCTTTTCAGAAAAGAGAGAGTAGAGCACCCCCTTTAGTTTTTCCATTTCAACCATTTTTTTTCTTTCTTAGGCTTCTTCATTTCTACCTGCAATTTTCCAACTGCTAATCAAGCCATTCAAACTTTTTTGAAACAAAATATACAAAGAAGAACAAAAAACAAAAACAAAACCCAAACATGAAAACCAAACAAGCCCCTCCCAAACCAACCAGCCAACCAACCAACCAACCAACCAACCAACCAGCTAATCAACCAAAAATCTCTGGAGAAATCCCCTCTGGGAGCCAAGCTGGGGACATCCCAGCAATAGCAGCCACAATAAACGTTTTGCAGGCCTCTTGAAAAAAAAACCTATTTCTTCATCTCCTGCTGTGGCATTTGAAATCAACTTTCCCATTTTTTATCCTTAGCTTTGAGCCCCACATTTAAGTGCCACTTATTGCTGGTCCTTTGCTACTTTGTGGGTTCTTCTATTTTCCACCCTTTATTCACCCCCTTTTATAGATAGGAGAGAAAGAAAGATAAAGGGAGATAGAGATCCCTGAATCTAATTTCTTTCTTGTTTCTTCTTTGAGCACAACTACTAACCATAACCAAGCCCCCTGAATCACCAACCACTGACCCCACTTGTCATGGGTACTAGCATTTATATACCTTCTGAGAAGTTCCCAGAATTGCAAACACAATCAACTTCACAGAAAGTGTCTGCAGCTGGCAAAATCATGCCTCTGCTAGAGCACAAGGCAAATCATAATCAGTTGCTGTGAAGCAGCCCAATTTCTCCTCACTTGGAATTAAAATGAAAATATATTCTTATAATATTTCTATGTTTTTTAAAGAAAACAAAATTTCAGAATTCTCACTACAGGGAACAATCATTTTCATGTCCCTGTCTCTGGGCTTTGGCTTTGTACATCTGACTGCCTTCTCTCTCTCTCTCCCCTTTTCTCTGTTTCCTAACCCTGTTTCCCAACAATGAACAGAACAAAACCTCACAGCAAGTTTTTCTGAGCCAGAAACACTGGGAGTTAATGTCAATTCACATTCAACATTCTCTGAAACCTTCCTGAAACTTTAATCAGCCACAAACCCTTTAGGCATCCTCTAATGTGTAGATCTGATTTTCTGTAGTATCAAGCACAACTGAGATCCTTTTTAAATCTTTGATGAAATATATGGTTTGTTTCAATTTTTTTGTTATTATTTATTTATTTATTTATTTATTTATTTTTACAGTCCAGTCATTACCCGCTCCTGGTACACTGTCCCACAGTTCCTCATCCCATTCCTTTCTCCCTACCCCACCCCTGTCTCCAAGAGGATGAACCCCACTACCACCCCACTAAGCCTCCCCACTCCCTGGGGCTTCAAGTCTCTCAAGGGATAGGTGCTTCTTCTCTCACTGAGGCTAGACCAAGCAGTCCTCTGCTGTATATGTGTCGGGGGCCTCAGAGCAGGTAGTGTAGGCTGCATGGTTAGTGACTCGGTGTCAGAGAAATCCAGGGGTGTGGGTTAGTTGAGGTTGTTGGTCTTCCTATTGGGTTGCCCTCCTCCTCAGCTTCTTCCAGGCTTTACCTAATTCAACCACAGGGGTCCCCAACTTCAGTCCACTGGTAGGATCTAAGTATCTGCATCTGTATTGGTCAGCTGCTTGTTGGGCCTCTTGGAGGGCAGCCATGCTAGGCTCCTGTCTGTAAGCACACCATAGCATCAGTGATAGTATCAGACCTTGGAGCGTCCCCTTCAGATGGATCCCAATTTGGGCCAGTCACTGAACTGAAAGGAGTTTCCCTCAGTCTCTTCTCCATTTTTGTACCTGCAGTTTTTTTTAGACAGGAAAAATTCTGAGTCAGAGGTTTTGACTGTGGGATGGCAACCCCATCCCTCCAATTGATGCCCTGTCTTTCTACTGGAGGTGAACTCTACAAGTTCTCTCACCACTGTAGGGCATTTCATCTAAGGTCCCTTCCTTTGAGTCCTGAGAGTCTCTTACATCCTAGGTCTCTGTTACTTTCTAGAGGGTCCCCCACTTCTCACTTCTTGAGGTTGCATATTTCCATTCATTCTGGCCCTCAGGGCTTCTCTCCTATTTCCCTGCCCCCAATAACTAATCATGCTCTGGGTTCCCCCTCCTCCCCCCTCCCTTCTTCCATCCAAATCCCTTCCTCCCCTGCCTCCTGTGCCTCCTGTGATTGCTTTCTTCTCTCTCTCAAGTGGGATTTAAGCATCCTTATTTGGGCCCTTTGGCTTGTTAACCTTCTTGAGTTCTGTGGATTGTATCCTGGGTATTTTATCCACATAAAAGTGAGTACATACCATCCATGTCCTTTTGGGTCTGAGTTACCTCACTCAAGATGATATTTTCTAGTTTCATTCACCTATCTGCCTGCAAAACTCATCATGTCCTTGTTCTTAATAGCTGAATAGTATTCCATTGTGTAAATGAACCATATTTTCTGTATCCATTCTTCCTTTGTGGGACATCTGGGTTGTTTCCAGCTTCTGGCTATCACAAATAAGGCTGCTATGAGCAAAGTGGAACATGTGCCCCTATGGCATGGTGGGACATCTTTTGGGTATATGTCCAAGAGTGGTATAGTGGGGTCTTCAGGTAGATCTATTTCCAATTTTTTGAGGAACCTCCAGATTGGTTTCCAGAGTGGTTGTACCAGTTTGCAAGCCCATCAACAATGAAGAAGTGTTCCTCTTTCTCCACATCCTCACCAACATGAGCTGTCACCTGAGGTTTTTATCTGATTGGTGTAAGGTGGAATCTCAGAGTCCTTTTGAATTGCATTTCCCTGATGATTAAGGACTGACCATTTAAGTGCTTATCAGCCATTCAAGATGCCTCTATGGTGAATTCTCTATTAAACTCTATTGCCCATTTTTTGATTGGGTAGTTTGATTTTTTGGGAGGTTAGCTTCTTGAATTCTTTATATATTTTGGATATTAGCCCTCTATTGGATGTCGGGTTAGTGAAGCTTTTTTCCTAACCTATGGGTTGCTGATTTGTCCTATTGACTATGTCCTTTGCCTTACAGAAGCTTTTCAGTTTCCTGAGGTCCCATTTATTAATTCTTGATATTAGAACCTGGACCATTGGAGATCTGTTTAGGAAATTTACCCCCATGCCCATGAATTTGAAGTTCTTTCCCACTTCCTCTTCTATTAGATTCAGTGTATCTGGTTTTATATTGAGGTCCTTGATCCACTTGGTCTTGAGCTTTGTGCAAGGTGACAAATATGGATCTATTTTCATTTTCCTATATACCAACTCCCAGTTAGCCCAGCACCATTTATCGAAGATGCTTTCTTTTACCCATTGTAAATTTTTGGCTTCTTTTCCAAAGATCAGGGGTCCATAAGTGTGTGATTTTATTTCTGGGTCTTCAGTTCTATTCCATTGATCAACATGCCTGTGTCTATACCAATCCCATGCAGTTTTCATCGCTATTGCTCTGTAGTACAGCTTGAGGTCTGGCATGGTGATTCCCCCAGAAGTTCTTTTATTGTTAAGAATTGTTTTCCCTATCTCGGGTTTTTTGTTTTTCAACATGAAATTGAGAATCTTTTTTAATGCCCAGGTGAAATGTATGGGAGCAGTGCTGCAATTGGGAATTTGTCTTTATCAGTCAGTAGATATGGTCCTGCTTTTGATTATTGTGGGGCTTTGGATCAGGGGTGGGCATCAGTATTATTGAGTGAATGCTTTTGATCATTCTGTAGTTAGCTCATTGTTCTGGCTGGAAGCATTTTGTGTATTCTGTTTATATTTCATGTCAGAAATTCCACAAAAAATGTGTGTGAGTTGAAAATAAAGCCATAAAACCTAATATTTACTGAGTACATCTAGTAGGAATGCTTCTGTATATCATAGCTTTAATTTTTTCTTTTAGTTGTTTATCAGTAATTTATTCTCTATTTTTCTATTATCGTTTTCTGCTTTATTGGATATCTATTCATCCGTCTATGTACCTGTCTATCTCTATATATGTTTTTACCTTTTATCTAATTTTTTATTTGCTTTAGTGATAGTATTTTATTTTCTAGGAAGTCTCTTCAATTTATTCTTTTACTAATTTGCCATTTTAAACCACTTCATACTCCTTTTGATATGACAATATTCTATTTTATCTTATTCATACAGTTAGGTTCCTTTGAGTTTCTCTGTAATTTCTGAAGTCCTGCTTACTGTGGCATTTTTCCCTCTCTCTGGTCTTTGGTACTATATTCCCTCAGATGTCTGAAGATCCTAGTGTGTTTTCATATTTGAAAATAACACCACCCTGCACCCCACACCCTCTGATTTACCTGGAGCTCACTCACTCAGCTTTTTTTTTTTTTTTTTAGTTATTTTTATTTTCTATATTCTATGTTTACATTTCAAAGGCTTTCCCCTTTCCCAGTTCCCACCCACCATAGTTCCCATAGTTCTTCTCCCCCCCAACTATTCCCCAATCATTCCCCCTCCCCCCTCGGTTTCTTTACTAAACTGGATGCAATCTTTACATGCCCAGGGTCCTCTCCTTTCTTCTTCTTGGGAATCATTTGACTTGCTATTTGTGTCTTGAGTATTTAGTGCTTCTGGGCTCATTAATATCCACTTATCAGTGATTGCATTTCATGTGCATTCTTTTGAGATTGGGTTAGCTCACTCAGGATGATATTTTCCAGGTCTAACCATTTACGTACAAATTGCATGAATTCAATATTTTTAATTGCTGAGTAGTATTCCATTGTATAAATATACCACATTTTCTGTATCCATTCCTCCTTTGAGGGATATTTGGGCTCCTTCCAATTTCTGGCTATTATAAACAAGGCTGCTATAAACATAGTGGAGCATGTGTCTTTATTGCATGTAGGGGAATCCTCTGGGTATATGCCCAGGAGTGGTATGGCAGGGTCCTCTGGAAGTGACATGCCCAATTTTCTGAGGAACCGCCAAACTGATTTCCAGAGTGGTTTTACCATTTTGCAATCCCACCAACAGTGGAGGAGTGTTCCTCTTTCTCCACATCCTCGCCAGCACTTGTTGTCTCTTGAGTTTTTAATCTTAGCCATTCTGACTGGTGTGAGGTGGAATCTCAGGGTTGTTTTGATTTGCATTTCCCTGATGACTAATGATGTTGAACATCTCTTAAGGTGTTTCTCGGCCATCCGAATTTCTTCTGGTAAAAATTCTTTGTTTAGCTCTGTGCCCCATTTTTTGATAGGGTTATTTGTTTCTTTGCGGTCTAACTTCTTGAGTTCTTTGTATATATTGGATATTAGCCCTCTGTCGGATGTGGGGTTGGTAAAGATCTTTTCCCACTTTGTTGGTTGCCGTTTTGTCCTTCGGACAGTGTCCTTTGCTTTGCAGAAACTTTGTAATTTTATGAGGTCCCATTTGTCGATTCTTGATCTTAGTGCGTACGCTATTGGTGTTCTGTTCAGGAACTTTTCCCCTGTGCCCAAGTCCTCCAGGGTCTTCCCAAGTTTCTTTTCTAATAGTTTCAGTGTGTCTGGTTTTATGTGGAGGTCCTTGATCCACTTGGAGTTGATCTTAGAGCAAAGAGATAAGAGTGGGTCAATTCGCATTCTTCTGCATGTTGACCTCCAGTTGAACCAGCACCATTTGTTGAAAAGGCTATCTTTATTCCATCGGATGGTTGTGGCTCCTTTATCAAAGATCAAGTGACCATAAGTCTGTGGGTTAATTTCAGGGTCTTCAATCCTGTTCCATTGATCTGTTTGCCTGTTGCTATACCAATACCATGCAGTTTTTAACACAATTGCTCTGTAGTACTGCTTGAAGTCAGGGATATTGATTCCCCCAGAAGTCCTTTTATTGTTGAGAATAGTTTTAGCTATCCTGGGTTTTTTGTTGCTCCAGATGAATTTGAGAATTGCTCTTTCTAGATCTATGAAGAATTGAGTTGGGATTTTGATGGGGATTGCATTGAATCTGTATATTGCTTTTGGCAAGATGGCCATTTTTACTATATTGATCCTGCCAATCCAGGAGCAAGAAATATTTTTCCATCTTCTGAGGTCTTCTTCGATTTCTTTCTTCAGGGACTTGAAGTTCCTGTTGTACAGATCTTTCGCTTGTTTGGTTAGAGTTACGCCAAGATACTTTATGTTGTTTGTGGCTATTGTGAAGGGTGTTATTTCCCTAATTTCTTTCTCTGCCTGCTTGTCCTTTGAGTACAAGAAGGCCACTGACTTGCTTGAGTTAATTTTATAACCTGCCACTTTGCTGAAGTTGTTTATCAGCTGTAGAAGTTCTCTGGTGGAGTTTTTTGGGTCGCTTAGGTAAACTATCATATCGTCTGCAAATAATGATAGTTTCACTTCTTCCTTTCCAATTTGTATCCCTTTGACTTCCTTATGTTGTCTAATTGCTCTTGCTAGAACTTCAAGTACTATATTGAAAAGATATGGAGAGAGAGGGCAGCCTTGTCTAGTCCCTGATTTTAGTGGGAATGCTTCAAGTTTCTCTCCATTTATTTTGATGTTGGCTACTGGTTTGCTGTAGATTGCTTTTACTATGTTTAGGTATGGGCCTTGAATTCCTGCTCTTTCCAAGACTTTTAGCATGAAAGGATGCTGAATTTTGTCGAATGCTTTTTCAGCATCTAATGAGATGACCATGTGGTTTTTTTCTTTCAGTTTGTTTATGTAGTGGATTACATTGATGGATTTCCGTATATTGAACCATCCCTGCATCCCTGGGATGAAGCCTACTTGATCATGGTGGATGATCGTTTTGATGTGCTCTTGGATTCGGTTAGCAAGAATTTTATTTAGTATTTTTGCATCTATATTCATCAGAGAAATTGGCCTGTAGTTCTCTTTCTTTGTTGGATCTTTTTGTGGTTTAGGTATCAGCGTAATTGTGGTTTCGAAGAACGAGTTGGGCAGTGTCCCTTCTGTCTCTATTTTGTGGAATAGTTTGGAGAGTATTGGTGTTAAGTCTTCTTTGAAGGTCTGGTAGAATTCTGCACTAAAACCATCTGGTCCCGTACTTTTTTTGGTTGGGAGGCTTTCTATAACCCCTTCTATTTCTTTAGGGGTTATGGGACTATTTAGCTGGTCTACTTGATGCTGATTTAATTTTGGTATTTGATATCTGTCTAGGAAATCGTCCATTTCCTCCAGATTCTCCAGTTGTTTTGAGTATAGACCTTTGTAGTAGGATCTGATGATCTTTTGAATTTCCTCAGTTTCTGTTGTTATGTCTCCCTTTTCATTTCTAATTTTGTTAATTTGTATACTGTCTCTGTGTCCTTTGGTTAGTCTGGCTAAGGGTTTATCTATCTTGTTGATTTTCTCAAAGAACCAGCTCCTGGTCTTGTTGATTCTTTGTATGGTTCTCTTTGTTTCTATTTGATTGATTTCAGCCCTGAGTTTGATGATTTCTTGTCTTCTACTCCTCCTGGGTGAATTAACTTGTTTTTCTTCCAGGGCTTTAAGGTGTGCCATTAAGCTGCTAGTGTATGCTCTCTCCAGTTTCTTTTTGGATGCACTTAGAGCTATGAGTTTTCCTCTTAGCACTGCTTTCATTGTGTCCCATAGATTTGGGTAGGTTGTACCTTCATTTTCATTGAATTCTAAAAAGTCTTTGATTTCTTTTTTTATTTCTTCCTTGACCAAGGTGTCATTGAGTAGAGTATTGTTCAGTTTCCATGTGTATGTGGGCTTTCTGTTGTTTTTGTTGCTATTGAAGACCACTCTTACTCCATGGTGATCTGATAAGAGGCATGGGATTAGCTCGATCTTCTTGTATTTGTTGACATCTGTCTTGTGACCGATTATATGGTCTATTTTGGAGAAGGTACCATGCGGTGCTGAGAAAAAGGTATATTCTTTAGCTTTAGGATGAAATGTTCTATATATATCTGTTAAATCCAATTGGTCCAGAGTTTCAATTAGTTTCACTGTGTCCCTGTTTAGTTTCTGCTTTCCTGATCGGTCCATTGAGGAGAGTGGGGTGTTGAAGTCACCCACAATTATTGTGTTAGGTGTAATGTGTGCTTTAAGCTTTAGTAAGGTTTCTTTTACGAAGGAGGGTGCCCTTGCATTTGGAGCATAGATGTTCAGTATTGAGAGCTCTTCCTGGTGGATTTTCCCTTTGGCCAGCAAGAAGTGACCTTCTGAGTCTCTTTGGATGATTTTAGGTTGAAAGTCAATTTTATCTGATATTAGAATGGCTACTCCAGCTTGTTTCCTGAGACCATTTGCTTGTAAAATTGTCCTCCAGCCTTTTACTCTAAGGTAGTGTTTGTCTTTAACACTGAGATGTGTTTCCTGTATGCAGCAAAATGTAGGGTCCTGTTTCCGTATCCAGTCTGTTAATCTATGTCTTTTTATTGGGGAATTGAGTCCATTGACGTTAAGAGATATTAAGGAATAGTAATTATTACCTCCAGACATTTTTGAAATTATGTTTATTTATCTTATTTATTTTTTATATTCGAGAGGTTATCTTCTTTTGGGTTTGATGAGAGGAGGTTTCTATCTTGCTTCTTCCCGGGTGTAGTTTCCGTCCTTGTCTTGGTGTTTTCCCCCTATTATCCTTTGTAGGGCTGGATTTGTGGAGAGATATCTTGCAAATTTGGTTTTGTCATGGAATACCTTGATGTCTCCATCAATGGCAATTGAGAGTTTTGCTGGGTAAAGTAGTTTTGGCTGAAGTTTGTGTTCTCTTAGAGTTTGCATGATATCTGCCCAGGATCTTCTAGCTTTCATGGTCTCAGGTGAGAAGTCTGGTGTTATTCTGATAGGTTTTCCTTTATATGTTACTTGGCCTTTTTCTCTTGCTGCCTTTAGTATTCTTTCTTTGTTTATTACATTTGGAGTTTTGATTATTATGTGACGGGATGTATTTCTGTTCTGGTCCAGTCTGTTTGGGGTTCTATAGGCTTCTTGTATATTCATGGGCATCTCTCTCCTTAGGTTGGGGAAGTTTTCTTCCATAATTTTATAGAAGATATTAGCTGGCCCTTTAACTTGTAAATCTTCACTCTCGTCTATACCTATAATCCTTAGGTTTGGTCTTCTCATAGTGTCTTGGATTTCCTGGATGTTTTGGGTTACCACCTTTTTGCATTTAGTATTTTCTTTGACTGTTGAATCAATGGTTCCTATGTTATCTTCGGCTTCTGAGATTCTGTCTTCTATCTCTTGTATTCTATTGTTGATACTTGCGTCTATGGCCCCTGATTTCTTCCCCAGGTTTTCTATCTCCAATGTTGTCTCCCTCTGTGATTTCTTAGTTGTTTCTACTTCTGTTTTTAGTATCTGGATGGATGTGCTCAGATCTTTCGCTTGCTTGATTGTGTTTTCATGTATTTCTTTAATAGATTTTTGTGCTTCCTCTTTCATAGCTTCTACTTGTTGGCCCACGTTCTTCTGTAGTTCTTTAAGTGACTTTTGTCTTTCTTCCTTATTGTCTTCTTCTCTTTGATCCATCTTCTCCTGCATTTCTTGAAGTGATTTTTGTATTTGCCTCGTAAAGGCTTCTAACTTTTGATCCATTTTCTCCTCTATTTCTTTACGAGATTTTTCTATGTGTTCAGCTACCAGCATCCTGACCAGTGATTTTATATCCAAGTCTTGTTTTTCTGGTGTTTTAGGGTATCCAGGGATTCCTGTTGTTGGAGAACTGGGTTCAGATGCTGTCATGTTGCCTTGATTTTTGTTAGTAACGTTCCTTCGTTTTCCTTTTGCCATCTGGTTATTTCTGGTTTTAGTTGGCCTTGTTGTCAGTGGCTGGTGTTTGAATCTCCTGTGAGGCTGGGCTCACCTGTTGTTTCTCTATTGGTGAATATGTGTGACTGCTGCTTTAAGGGATCATAAGCTGGCTGCCACCCATGCGATTGTAGCCCCTGTTGGAGTCTGTCTACCTGGGCTTCTCCAGCTGTGTCCTGGTTGCAAGGAACTCCGAGAGCCTAGCAGATCCCCCGTGAGGGTAGCCCTGGAAGGGGTGTTTACCTGGGCCTTTCCAGCTGTGTCCTGGTTGCAATATGGAGGCCCGCCGCTACACCGCTGGTCCAGGGGCCGGCGAGCTGGTTGCAGAAGCAGCCTTGGTGCTCACCAGAGGGCTCGGGGATGTCCCACAGAGCCTAGGCGGGACTCCGCCTGCTTGGCTCCGAGACCCTAGCAGATACCCCTGTGAGTGTAGCCCTGGAAGGGGTGTTTACCTGGGCCTTTCCAGCTGTGTCCTGGTTGCAATATGGAGGCCCGCCGCTACACCGCTGGTCTAGGGGCCGGCGAGCTGGTTGCAGAACGCAGCTTAGGTGCTCACCCGAGGGCGGGGATGTCCCACAGAGCCTGGGCCTTTCCAGCTGTGTCCTGGTTGCGATATGGAGGCCCGCCGCTACACCGCTGGTCTAGGGGCCGGCTACACCGCTGGTCTAGGGGCCGGCGAGCTGGTTGCAGAACGCAGCTTAGGTGCTCACCCGAGGGCGGGGATGTCCCACAGATCCTGGGCCTTTCCAGCTGTGTCCTGGTTGCAATATGGAGGCCCGCCGCTACACCGCTGGTCCAGGGGCCGGCGAGCTGGTTGCAGAAGCAGCCTTGGTGCTCACCAGAGGGCTCGGGGATGTCCCACAGAGCCTAGGCGGGACTCTGCCTGCTTGGCTCCGAGACCCTAGCAGATACCCCCGTGAGTGTAGCCCTGGAAGGGGTGTTTACCTGGGCCTTTCCAGCTGTGTCCTGGTTGCAATATGGAGGCCCGCCGCTACACCGCTGGTCTAGGGGCCGGCGAGCTGGTTGCAGAACGCAGCTTAGGTGCTCACCCGAGGGCGGGGATGTCCCACAGAGCCTGGGCCTTTCCAGCTGTGTCCTGGTTGCGATATGGAGGCCCGCCGCTACACCGCTGGTCTAGGGGCCGGCTACACCGCTGGTCTAGGGGCCACTCACTCAGCTTTTGACTGGCAGGTCTACCTTTTGCTGTTTCTCTTATTGGGATAGAATTAAGTATAATTGGGTTTTGGATATAATAATGGCACAATAGGCAGCAGCCTAGACCTCCCCTAACCCAGTGTGGTGTGGAGCTTGCCTCCAGGATCCCATATTTCTGCTCTCATCCTTTGTATTCTTCATGCTTGCCTCTGTATGTTGGTTATTTGCTTTTGGGAGTTCAAGGAGCACTAGTCTTAAGTAGCTGGGTTTGTGTTCATAGGCCGACACTGTGGCAACAGATCCTCTTCCACTCTAAAGACCTGGCTCCTACTTTATCCAGTTTCATTTCTTTTAGATCTTGGCTTGAGCAGTGGTGCTACTGTTTTGTTGTACATACAGTTACATATACACAGACATACATGGTGAGGGGAACAGGGAGGGAAAGAAAGAGAGACTTCAGTACCCTACTAATCTCCTCTTTACATCCTGAAATGCAAGGGAAATGCTGGGCTTTTAACAAAAACAACAAAAACAAAAACAAAAACAACTCAGTCATTGTTTTAAATGACGATATAAACAGTCATAATACAGACTCAACAGCCCCACAAAACTTTTATGTATTTACTTTAGAGAGCTTCACTGTTCATTGAGATATGAACGGGGTACCCAGGCAACTAATAGTTTAGCTTAATGGAGAGAATAGTTGTGCCAAGAAGTCACCATTTCCTTATTAAGGAAACATTAGTATGGGTTAGGATGTGTGTGGGTGTGTGCATGTGTTATTGAGAGAGACAGGAAGACAGGCAGAGACCAATCGCAGGGAAATGAGAAAGAAGACAAAAAACAAGTCTAGAAGCAAAAGAGCCCAAGTACAGCCTCAGTGTGGAGCTGGCCTGTTTGAACTTATACTCTGCCTCTGCCACCACACTGGTTACATATTCCATCGCTGTGTCTAAATACTGGAAAAGAAGCAATTAAAGGACAGAGAGTTTATTTTGATGTATGGTTTAAGAATGGATATAGCCTATCATGGCAAGGAAGGCATTGTAACAGAAACATAAGTGTGTTAGTTATGGTTCTCTAGAGGAACAGAACCAATGGGGTGAATACATACATACATACATACATACATACATATACACTACAGATGTATATGAATGTATTAAGTCAACTAATATTAAAATATTTACATCACTGAGAACCTGTAGTTGCTGGGTCCCCAAGGCTGGGTGCTTTGGCAGTTACAATCTTGCTCTGAAAACTGGGAGTTCCCGGAGAGCCATTGTTCCTTCTTGCATGCTGGAAACACGGAGACACTAGTTCTGATATCAATGAAGGATCAGTAGCTACAACCCCAGCAGCAGCAGCAGCGGGGTGAATCTAGGCTGCTTCAAGCTCAACTGAGCAACAAGTAATGCTCATTCTACCACACCCTTCTCATCTGGGACTGCCACCAGAAGGTGTCACCTACAATTGGGGTGGGTTGTCCCTAATCAATTAAGACAACCAGGTGAGTTCTTCAGTTGAGGCTCCTTACTCAGGAATTCTAATTTGTAGCAAGTTAACATTAAAACCAAATGCCATAATGAGACACCTGGTCATATTGTGTCTACAGTTACAAAGCAGAGAAGACAGGAAGTGTGGCCTGGCTTTCAAACCTTCAGGCTTGTACACTAGCAACGACTTCTTCTGAGATATGTCAACTCCCAAAGGTTCCCATCTTTCCAAAACAGTGCCACTAGTGGGAACCAAGTGTTCCAGCCATGAGTCCTGTGAGACGTTTCAGTCACTTGCAGCTTGTCCTTGTTTTAATTGCTTCCTCTTTGCCCATTTCTTCCCTTATAAAATGGGTATATGAATTCATGAATTCAGGAATGGTGGGAGGATTAAATGAATGAATGCATATAAAACCTGTCAAAGTTTGCCTCTTCCTAGCTCTTAGTATTATTGCCTTAAGTGGCATTGCCTTAAGTAATGAGTTCTTATCCCAGAGAGGGGGAACTTATTATTCCTCAGAAAATATGCATTGTGAGTGCAGCCGAATCTGGAAAGGAGGAAGGGCTAAGTGTGATTCAAAGGCAGGGTTCTGGAGCATGGGCCAGAATGAAACAGGGGAGGAATTGGGCCAGGCCTCAGTAGGCCAGGATGAGCAATATAGAGAGGAGGTGTCTACCTTAGCCTTTGGATGCCAAAGCTGTGGGTAGAGGTATCGTGTGCATAGACACACTGTCAATGAAGTTAGAACATCTCTAGCATTTGTTAAACTTGGGGGGTGGGGGGGAATCTTCATTTCACAGATGACATAAATAAATGTTAAGAACATATGAACATGTCTTCTTGAAGGACCAAAAAGTGGTGACAGGATCCAGTATGATTCAGTGAACAAACTGTCTCTTGGAGCCTGAGGTTATTTGTCTAAGGAATCTTGTCCAATGACTGGGAGGGCTAGAAAAGCAGACTTTTCTCATTATATGATTTTCCTAACCATGTAGAACTGCCAGAGGGTGTTAGTTTGCTGTGATGAAGCAGGGAGAGCCCAAGCAATGGAGGTGCTTAGTCAGTACATCACTGTTATCCCAAGGAATTCTGCCCAGGTAGCCACACGCTCTAAGTCTCGGTCAACCCCAAGATCTCATCTCCTATAACATCCAGGTCAGACCTCATTTCCGAGGCTTCTGACATAATCTCTGCTGCTCATCACCCACTCCTCTCTACAGCTGAAGGTATATGGAGGTGCTGCATAGTTTCTGAAGTGTGTGTTTGTGTGTTTGTTTGTGTGTGTGTGTGTGTGTGTGTGTGTGTGTGTGTGAAAGAGATGATACAGTGTCAATTCAACCCGATCACGACTCCCAGACCACCCTCTCCACAATGTAGTCCTACGATCCTGACTAGCTTTAAGACACTCCCATCTGTTGACTTATATGCACTGGCAGGATGTGGCTTGCATCCCTATCCGCCGTCAGGATCCCTACAGCCACTGTTCTCCCTGCTGCCATTGGCTTCAGCATTTCCTCTGTGTTGTTCAATGCCTGCCAGGTAGGCTGTGAGGGTGCTTATAGGTAGCCACTGCTACAGAGCTGGGGCTGAGCAGAGGCAGGGGGTGTGAGGTGGCTGTTACCTTCTATTCTGTTCATTGTGGCTTCTTCCCCCAAAGCTTTATCTAAGAGCTGGAGCTTCTTGCACACTCAAGTCTGTACGTGCTCAAGCTCCGCCAAGTATTAGCTTCCATTCCAGACCCTAAATGAAAGTCAAGCCTCCTTCTCCAGGGTTCATTGGTGCCATGATAGAAGCAAGCCTCCAAAAGATGCTTAACATGGACGTTTGGGGCCACGTGTCGGGTTTCAGAGAATAAAATTAAAGTGGCATTTCCATGGGGAGGCGGAGAAGGAAAGGAAAGCAGCACAGCTTCTCCACATCCTAGCGGATGATCCCCACCGAGGATGCTGATTGCCCTGTGTGTTAGACTGCAGGGTGCAAAATAAACACTGCACACAAAGACCACTAATTGCTTCATTTATTCTTCCATTTAGTCAGGGAAACATCAGAGTTTATTCTGTCTGAGAATGGAAAATTACATGTTGGAGAGAAAAGAGCCACACTGGAGGGATGGCAGTGCTCTTCTGGCCGGGCCCATTCACATGTGTTCTTTACCGGTGAGATGAAGACTATGTATGCATACAAAGACAAAGCTCTGAGGAGCACAGTTGAGAGAATACAAAGTCAGACTTTCCCATTTTCTCTGCCTGATCTACATTTGCAGATTAAATGAAAATGCAAGGGATAAAGGGATCTGGGGACAATGGGATCTGGGGACAATGGGATCTGGGGACAATGGGACTTGGGGCTCAGTTTTTCCTGTTTGGGGGTTGAAATGCTTTTTAAGGTTCACACCAACCTGGGGCTTCCTATTTGAGAATAGTGTACTCGCCTCTATAGGAACACATTGGCATCATCTAGCCTGCTTCGTTGGGTATTTTGGGTAAATACTGTAAAATATGCTGAGGTGGAAACTCTAAGAGCCCAGTTCTGACAATACCCCAACAGGAAACCATCACAAGATCCTCAGGAAAGAGACTCAGTGACACATGAAAGTAAACTTGGATACCGGAGGAGGGAAGGTTCTTAAACCCTCATACACAGCAGGGGAAGCTGAGACCCGGGGAACAATTTTTTTTTCACATGGCCAATTTAATGGCGGGAACTAAAATTTTCCAGTGTTTAACTGTTTTCAGATGCTGCATAAATAATCTACTTTCGGTATCATTGTTGTTGATTCCAAAATTGGCAATTTTACTAAACTGAAAAGAAACAATGTCTGGAGGAAACAAGATGATTTACACGGGACACTGATAAATTCCTGCTCACGTTCAGGACTTTTATGCTAAGATAGGGTTAAAAGTCTAACAACTGGATCAGACTCAGGAAACTGAGCTTCTAGGAGCACGTGATGAGATCATACACAGAGACAGGCACGGAAGACAGCACCACAGGGAAGGATCAGGAAAACCTATTAGGGAATGAAGTGGATCACGTTGACAACTGGTAGGCTGGTCTCTACTGCTCAGTGCTTTCAAGTAACACAGACAATAACACAACATTGATACGCCAGAGAGACTAGTTCAAGAAGGGCTGGTGGAAGCCACCAGGAACGGGTACAGACTGACACATAACATCCACTGTCACCTGAACTGCATGTAAGCCTGTATGACACCCTGTCCAGCCCCACACAGCTCTAGGGATAGGTCACTGCCAAATGCATGTTTTCTCAAAACACTGACTGGCTACCTTTTTAAACGATGATGCGGGTGAATCAGAGGGGGTGTGTGTGCTGAGGTGACAAATGTTTCAAGTGGCCGATAGAGGCTGCACGTTCTGAACTCTGGACAAAGTGACAGGGATCTTGGTGTCCCCTGGGCCTGGAGCTTTAGTGACGGGCTGGGTATGGGCTTTAATGTCTGCGATTCGCTCTTTAAACTTCCGCTGAAGGATCTTTTCTTCTTTGGAATAGCTCTTGGCAAACAGAGACATCAGTAGGCACCCTGCCATGGATGTGCCCCCGATGCAGAAGAGCACAGCCCCCGCTAGCTTGCATGTGTCCAGGGCGCCGTTGTACTTCACGGCATGTATGTCCACCACCATGAAATCAGCTTCACCAAAAGCTTCGATTTTGGGGGGCACAAGAAAGCCCACTGCCAGGACAGTTAGTCCGAGAATCACAAAGACCGTGCCTGAGATGAGTCCGACCTAGAGAGAGAGAGATGAGGACAGAGGTGGGAGACAGTGAGCAGCTCAACCCTTCCGCTTCCCTTCTGCCTCAAGAGCACCACCCATTTCTCCAGAGGTCAGGTTAGTCCCAGCCATCTTCGATCTGCATGAAAAACCGACTTAATCTTATATCTAATCTAGACTGCTGCAGCAACCAGATCTTGGGGCACAGCAACACCAGACCAACCCCTACTGTTTTCTACTACTACTTGTACAGGCTGAAGGAACCTGCCTTTGCCCACATACCTTACTTGCTGTTGAGGAAGAGATAAACTTCCCTGATGCCTAGAGCTGGCCTGACTCTGTCCCATGAAAACCTTGATCTCCCCAGAGGCTACCATCTTACAGTATGTTACGTTAAGCACAACATACCTCATAGAGTGTCAACTCAAGACAAGCTCAACCTATAGCCATGATGGAGGAAGACAAGACCAAGCCATTTCATGATTCAGTCATAGCTTTTACACAACAGGGTCACTCTGTAGGCTGCTCTTCCCAGCCAACAGGCCCATCTGTTACTCCCTTTTCGACCATGGCTGTCCTTTTAATGTAATCTGCCTTCCAGCTGTTCCCTTAGTCCCTCCCAGAATCCCCCAACCACAGCTACATCCTATAATTCATCCTTTCTCATTCCCTCGTTCTATGCCCCTATGATGTCATGATCTTCACTGCAATGTGTAACAAACCTAACATCTTTGGCAGACAGATGAGGTCCTGGTGTTTGGGGCCTGAGAACCCTGACAATCCTTACAGATGCTGATGCCTTCTAAAAATTAAGCAGGGGAGGATCCATAGCCACCAATTAAAGAAGTGGGGCCTCCTGAGGGTCAGTCATTGGCTGAAAATAGACCCACCACAGAGACAGGGACTGGAAACCACACAGATGACCCCAAACCAGTGCTCTGTTTCTTTTCGCGTGCAGCTGAGTGGAATTTGTGCAGATGCGACCATGTTAGAGTGACGCATGGAAGATAAACTGCCTCAAGTCAAGAGCTCCTTAACTGCAGCACAGCTGTGTTAGGTTCTCGTCTATGTAACCCGATGCCTGGCAAAAGAAACTTACGAGAGGAAGGGTTTGTTTGGGCTCAAGGGGATAATGGCCTAGCATAGCGGAGAAGTCATGTCTGGGCCGACTCCATGGCTGGGAAAGCATAAAGCCACGGCTTGCTGACATCTCATCAGGATGCAGAGGAAGGGTGGTCAGTGGATGTGACAGCTACGCTTGGTCGTCCACCTGACTCCATCTGGAATCGACTGAAACTCCAGCATCTGGGCAAGCCTGTGAGGGATGCTCTTGATGGGATGCATCATTTAAGGGGAGAAGACCCACCCTAAATCTGGGCCTCACCTCCCGGAGTCAGCCCACGTGCACAGATGTGGATGAAGGGGGAGTTCCCTTTGCTGCCCACTTGCTCTCACTCTTGCTGGCAAGCTCATGCCTCCTCTTGCCGAGGCGTTCATTCTCTGTTATCTGGACCTATCTGGGATTCTGATGTAGACCGAAGACCCGCAGCTCTCTAGGAATCCTCTGGAGACTCCAGCACCAGACTGAGACTGCTGAGACACCCAGCCTTGTGGACTGAACAACTACTGAATCCTTGGCCTTCTGGTTAGGAGTCAGCCATGCTTGGACTATCCCGATTATAGCCCGAAGTCACTCTAATAATGATTAGTTCTATCCTTTAGAGAACCCTTATTGATATAGGTTGATTGTCTCTATTTTCCCTTAGTGTTACAGTTGACAGTCTCTGTTTTCCCTTTACAGTCATCTGGACGTGCCATGTGGTGATGTGAGCCCACACAGGAGGGGTAGGTAGACTCTCCTTGGGCTGGCATCCTGAAACTTGTACTGGAATCATAGACACAAAGTTACTTGAATGTTTGTATCACCATTTTCCTACTTATTGAATGACAATTGATCATAATATCTACATAATAACATTGTGAAGATTAAATATGACTGTTCAAAAGCACTTAACTTTTCTAGCAGCTATTATGATGTGGAAAAAAAAACCTTTGGTTAACAGCATTAAAACAATTACTTGGAATAAAGAGCAGTTAACATTGGAATAAGGATTAACTATCAATTTTTTAAATGTCTTTTTTCCTTTCCTCCCATTCCTAATTGTTTTAAGTTTGATAACAAGGTTAGAAAATAAACAAGTATATAGTCGTCCTATTTAGTCTTGGAATTGAAAGCGGGTGGAACTTTAGAGGTAGTGCATAGATTGAGTTGTTCAGCATCAGTGTGGCCCAGGCGCCATGCTAGATGCGGTGTGTTCAGTACAGCTGCTTAAGAGAAGTAGAGATTTTCACAGTCAGTGTCAGAAGCTGCAGTCTGTATGGTGGAAGAAGCACATTCCAAGCCTCTGTAGTTAATACGATCTGGATCAGTATTAAAGGCAGTGAGTCCCTGCCTTTCTTATGCCCACAATACTCTGCCAATTACTATTTTGCACATTTCCTGCCTATTACTTATTTTAATGTCTAAAGAGTTTTATCCACCATATATGGACACCTTTCCTTTACATGTGATACAATGAAGAAACTAAAAAATGGAATATGTCAGTGTGAGACTAAATACAAGCAGAGAAGCTATTCTGGGTAAGATGCAAGTGATGGAGTGAAAACTTGGATTGTAAAATCATATTTTGGATTGCTAAAAATGATGGTAAGTAATTCACCTTCAGAGACTAGTCATTATTCATGACTCACATTGGAAAATTCTAGAAGCATAAACTAAATTAACTTAAATATCTATGGTGACTCCTTCCCATGTCACTAAATCACCTCCTTCCTCAAGAACTGATACTGAAGCTTGGACACCGAGTGGGACAAAGCTGTGTTAGTCTTGGTTTTATAGTTTCTGTGGAGCTCGGGGAGTGGGGGTGGGGGGGCTGGAATGCTGATGGAGAGGTTCCATCCAGGTCCCAAGAGCATCCTCAGGCTATGGGGTGGTGGGACCAGTCTTGGTGGCGAGTTTGAAGGACCTCATTAGGTGTTGGTAGACTTCCACAGCAGCAGCAGCAGCAGCAGCAGCAGCAGCAGCAGCAGCAGCAGCAGCAGCAAGGCCAGTGTCTTGGCTGTGAGTCCCCATGTCTACCTGAGCTGTGTAGAGCATGGGTGACACCCATTCCCAGCTGCAGCAAAGGAGAGTTGTCTAGAGAGGCAACCTTGGGTTCCAGAAATCAGCCAAAAAATTCCTGTTATTTCGACCCACATTTCCTTCCTTGTTTCTCAGTGTGCTGGTGAAGTCTGAATTCACAGTGTGTGCCAAGCTGGAAGGCAGAGCCAGCAGCCAGCCTCTGTGGCACAGCTGCTTTGGCACAGAGGAGGCAATAATGACTACTGGGGGCCAGAAGCAGCTAGGCATGGAGGAACAGCCTGTAGGGAAGAAGGCAGGATGGGGCTGGGCGTGAAGGAGCCATCTGTGATGGAGATCATTCAAAGCTCGTGGGGAGTGAGAACTGGATTTTTATCTTCTCTTTTTCTGAGGACGGATGTAGCTTTCTCTGTAAGCCCTGAGCTCTGAGTAGCGAGGGATTGTCCCCGTGACAGTAGCAGAGTCTTGTTGATCGTTACCTACCGACCCCGGCTAGATTCTGAGCTCTATCAAGTGAAGCATGATGTAAAACTGGTTTAGCTGCTTCTTCAGGCCTAACTCCACCTAGTATGCACGGTGTCCCTTCACCAGAGTAATGAACTTACCCATCAGCCCTTGCACTTCAGATTGTCCCCTCTAGCACACAGACAAATGTAATGGCTTCCAAAGTCAATAATTATTTTAGTTCCCATGCTCATTCCTTGTGGTCACTTCTGACCTTGACATCCAATCGTCCTTTGTGATACCTGAAAACTGCATTCTCCTAATTATCAAAACTCCCAGGACACCAAGACTGTCATATACATTAGAAATATGTGTTCACTCCAGATTATGAGGTACTCCTTAAATCTAAATACTATTTTTTTTCCTTATCATACTTAGTATGCTATGAAGCCATGGAGAAATTCCTACTGCATCCAAAGCCTTCTGTGAGCCTCTGAATGCATTGCCAGCTGACCTCTGACCTTCTCTGTTCACTGCTCAGGAGCTCAGGGGTGGAGTGCTAGCTAACCAGGCACTGAGAGCACAGCCTCAAGGGACAGAGGAGCTCCACTCTTACGTTTTCACGGGGGGAGGGAAAGACGTTGCAAGCAACTTGAACCACCTATCATTGCAATCTGAAAACCAAGAAAAATCACTGTGCACCTGGGCCATGTGTGCAATGGGGGCCTTTTTTGTATCGTTACAAAGTTCTTCCAGAGAATCCTTCCACTCAGCTGCTTTGGAAGTTCCCCAGAATGGCCAGCTTCTCTCATGGGTAGAGCTAATGTCACCAAGGCAGACTTAGATTATGCTGGCTGAAAAGGGAAATGAAATGTAAATATAGTATATATCAAAAAAAAAAAAAAAGATCATGCTGGCTGGTGCTAGGCTTCTTACGTGAAGGCCATGCAGCCTCAGAGAAACTTCAGCCTGTGTTTCCCTAACACAGTCCTAGCCATAACAAGGGACAAAGATTTGGGCTTTACTTGTGTAAGACAGAAGGGGAAAATATTAAAATTGTAATGGAGCTAGTCATTTACTATGAATTCTTTATTTTCAGTTCATAGTTGTATATTGTTACTGGATTTGCAGTTTCAAAGTCACACACCAGGGCTTTGGATGGACACAAATGCCTAAGTATTGTTTATGTCAGTGGCATTTAAAAATATTGGCAAAATAAACATAATTCCACTCAGTTGTACACACACACACACACACACACACACACACACACACACACAGAGAGAGAGAGAGAGAGAGAGAGAGAGAGAGAAAGGAAGGAGGAGGGAGGTAAGAAGGAAGGAGTGAGGGGAGGGAGAGACCTCAGAGAGGAGGGAGGCCATCACCTGTGCAGGGTGTTCCTGGGTCAAGTATGCATTTCAATGATCCAGGCCAATAAGGATTCATGTGAGCTGAGATTTCTACAGAATAAGAATACTGACTGGTCTAACTCTAATAGAGATTCTGTGACAACAGAATGATTTTTTGAGCCACCCCGTGGTTGCTGGGAATTGAACTCAGAACCTCTGGAAGAGCAGCCAGTGCTCTTAACTTCTGAGCCACAGAATGATTTTGAATTAACACAAATCAGTGGGTCATCCGCACTAACAACTGTTACCCAGTATGTAATTCAGTACATTTCCAGCTTTGTTTTCACTCCAGAACTTAGTATTCTAATTGGCATGAAGCAATGGCTGCTAACACAGCCAAATCTTCTTGAAGGTACAGCAGCTGTTGTCTTAAGCACTTCCTAAATACTGTCTGGAGTCTCACAATATTTACATGGGAAGTGAAGTGTCACTACCCGAAGTGACAGAATGACGAAGCGCAAGAGCATGGGTTTGCATTCATACGGCCTCAGATGGGAATCTGTGCTCAAACTCACTAGGCAGAGCCGCCTCTTGCTACACTGTATTAACACATTTCTGTTTAACTCAATGTCTGGGTAAAAATGGTGGGATCTCTCAGAATAAGCACAGAGTCTCGGGGATGGAGGAGACCCCAGGCATCCTCTGAGGATGAATCTTCTCAGTGCCCTTCCTTAACAGATTCTCCTTTTCTTCAGCACTGGCACGTTCCGGAATCCTTTTCTCTCTGTGTGCACTGTCTTTGCCCGGGTTGTCCTGGCTGGGACCTTCTGTACATTTTATCTATGAATAACCTCAAACTCATGAACTGAGACAGTAGGCTGAAATGGCCACTCGAGGTCTATCTCTACGGGTGTAATAGTTGGATTCAGTGAGCCAAAGTCACACTCATGGTTTCCACCCGTCCCGCGCCTCTAGTCGGTAACTCCACGTAGGCAGCCATTGCATCATACAGGGCACACGCTCGGGGTGACGGCCTGAGATCTTACCTGATGGCTTCTTTTCATTAGCATATTTTCACAGCCTGGCCGTTAAACTTTCTGCTATGCTAAACTGTTTTAAACCACCATTGACATTTTCCTAATCTGAGCTACCACTGTCTCTTGCTTTAACTGTATCTGAACTCACCTAGCTGTGTTTGCCCTCCGATGGTTATTTTTCTGCTCAGAAAGGCAGTGAAAATATTAGTCACTCTGACTTCTTTAGCTGGAGTTCCCTGTTTCTCGAGATCAAAGCCTATGTCCTCACCATTGTCTCCAAGACCCCATAGAAGCCATCTGTGCTGTTATTTTCCTGAATTTGTTGTGTTCCCCATTCTAACTCTGCTTCCAGACTGGATGTCTTCCCTCTTCCCATGGGTTTTTGGGATTGCTATGTTCCCAGTGGGAATGACGTTCAGCCTGAAAATGTTCTGGTCTGCTCCACCAGCCCAGCCGTGTTTGCTCTGATTTATGTCTTCTGCATACCTTTCTCCATCCCTGCACCTCAATCTTTCCCACCTTCTTCCTCTTATGTGTACAGCTGTGGTCACATGGCATGCTGTCAGGGCCTTTATGTGGGCACACCAGCCTTCATCTCTCTCTTCTTCCTGACTATGGATGCTTGG